>CM072901.1:14438714-15062546 GCA_037013685.1 Acridotheres tristis
CCATAGGTTGAGTTTTCTTTTAGCAAACTGATTTTTTTATGAAGAGATCTGCATTTTATTCTAGCAAAAATCTCCCTCAACGTGCCCCCTCTGAGACTATGAGAGTCTAAGTGTAGAACTGCAGCTTGCTTTTCCTTTTCTATCCGAGCACCTTTGGGACCCCGTTGCCCTCCATACAGCGCCCCATTTCCAGCCCCCACCATTTGTGCCCAGCTCGATGCTCCAGAGGACATGTGCGAATAAGGAGAGCATTTTGGAAAATAAACTTTAATGCTTACAACATCCTGGTGTTTATACCTCATTGACATGAATCGTGATGAACGACGCAGCAGCGCTCTCGTGTCTCGTCCTGCGGCGGCCGTGGGGCAGAGCCCGTGTGCCCAGAGCTGATGTGGCCTCCAGAACCGCCAGCCTTTCTGCCCAGACTGCCCTGTAAGTCATGACCTGGTGGATGCCAGCACTGTGTGTCCTGACACCTCTCTGTATCTGCCTGCTCTGGAGCCTGCAGTCCCAGCCAGAGCTGGCGAGGCGCGGACAGGAACCGGGGCAGGGGCTCTCCGGGCCCTGCCCCGCTGGGACTGACATCACTGACATCACACCCGCCTTGATTGTATCGTCCAAGTGTGTGGAATTCCTTCACTGAGCTCGTTACGTGGAAATAAAATGTGGTTGGTTTTAAAGCTGAACCTCCTTGCTGTCTGTTGTCCGTGGCTCAGGCCGTCCAGCTCCGCTCCAGCGTGCCCAGCTCCAGCCCCTCGCTGAATGACTGCGGCCAGCGAGCCTTGTGCTGCACGGAGTCAGTGTGGCTTGTGGCCCTGGGGGGCTGCTGTCCCCAGCCCGGGGCACCTGCACCCCCCTGCACACCTGCCCTGGCCCCTCCAGCCCCTTCCCAGCCCCTGGCTCACCGGTCGCTGCCTGGAAAGCTGGTGGAGGAGAGGGAAGGGACCCCACTGGATGGGCTCCATGGGCCAGCTCGACACGGAGATGTCACTGGCCTTCCCCGAGTCCACCATAGGGTCATTCATGCTGCTGGAGCTGGTGTCCCAGTCGTAATGGAAACTGGGAAAAGGATCCATGGGTAGTTAAGGGGATAAGAGTTAGGCTGGTGCAGGAGAGGGACCCTGTGCTGTGCCCTGGGGATGATGAAATCACTGCTGGGCCAGTGCCAAGATCAGGGCCTGGAGCTGAGGGAATACCCAGAGCTGTGGCTTTGCTCCTGATCCCCCCGGGCCCACGCCTGGGGGTGTTCCTGCCTGTCCTTTGCCAGCAGAGCTGGAAACTTCCAGGGCTCTTTTTCCACGGACACCCCTGGAAGCTGATTTGACTTTCCCATGAGCACACAGAGCCACCCTTTCCTGTAGATGTGAACGCTCCTGTCTTACAGCAGTCCCAGCACACCCAGCTCCTCCCGTGGGAGAAAATAAAATAAACCAGGTGCTGCTCTGTGGGCTCCAAGGGCTGGGGGATGTCAGAGCAGCCACTGGCTGGGCAGGGCTGCAAACTCCGTGTGCCCCAAAGCCCTCCCTGCCCAGAACCACCGCAGCCCCCCGAGCAAACCCCAGGGCAGGCTGTGCTCCGGGGCTGGAAGAGGGTCCCTACCTGGGCTGGCACTGCGGGTGGGCACAGGGCACCGGGCCCCGCTTGGCAGCGCCGGTGCTGCCCGAGTCCCCCCGGCAGCCGCAGCAGCCGCTGTCCAGCACCTGCAGGTGCAGCAGCTCCTCCGAGTTGCTGAAGGCTGGGTTGTCCAGAGAGCTGGCCGAGGGCAGCCCCGAGCGGGACCAGTACTGGGCTGAGACATCGTCCAGGCGGCAGAAACGGCGATAGCTGTGGGGAGGATGGGCACGTGCTGAGGTGTGCACATACACAGGTACACACAGGTACAGAAACACAGGTACACACAGATACAGGTACAGACACACACACAGGTACAGAAACACAGGTACACACAGATACAGGTACAGACACACACACAGGTACAGAAACACAGGTACACACAGATACAGGTACAGACACACAGAAGTACAGAAACACAGGTACAGAAACATACAGATACACACACACATTACACACAGGTACAGACATACAAGGGTGCACACAAATACAGATACACACGTACACACAGAGCACGCACATGCACACATGTGCACACACACGTGTGCACACACAAGCACATGAACACACAACCCCGGTGACCGCTTGACAACACAAATCGCAATTTCTGCCCAAATTTCCTGCGGCCAGGGAAGGGCCCAGCCTCACACCCAGGGTGGGGACAGAGCCCGTGACACTGCTCAGCCTCTGGACGCAGCCCCGCGGTGGTTGCAGCTGTTCCAGCGGTTTCCTCGGGAACAATCCCCACGGCACATTACAGAACGGGCCGCGGGGCCAGGACAGCAGAGCCCCGTTCCCAAATGAACTCTGTCAGGGCGGTGCCGAAGCCTCACTCGCCCCGCTCCCCCCGCAGCACGGGCAGGACACGCCGGGGCAGGCGAAGTTGCGCTACGGGCAGCACCGAAGGGTCCCAGGGACCGCGTACTTGGAGCTCATCAGCACACCTCACACATCTGTCCACAGCTGCACAGCCCACAGACCCACCGACCCCATCCCGGGCCCCCGCGGCTCCACGCTCCCACCTGCTGCGGGTCTGGTCCGCCCTGGCCTCCAGCAGCAGCGCCTTGAACCGGCGGACGGCGATGGCAGCGAGGACAGCGCCCAGGAGGAGGATGCTGAGCAGGACCCCGGCTGCCATGCCCAGCAGGCCCTGCTGTGTCACCCGGTAGTCACAGCGCAGCCCCATGAACCAGAAATCGCTGCCCACGGGGCACCTGCACGGAGGGGTCCATCAGCGCCAGGGGGACATGCCCGGCAGCCCGGGGTGTCCCCAGGGCACTCACTGGCAGCGGGGCTGGTGGTCCCGGGCGTGGGAGCAGATGCCGTGGTTCTTGCAGTAGTCGCGGTGGCAGAGCGAGGTGCAGGTCACGTTCCCGTCCGCCCTGGGCACGCAGGCGAAGCCGGCCGGGCAAGCGAAGAGCAGAGCACAGGGGTCCAGCGGCCGCGCTGCAGGGCCGGCTCCAGCTGTGTCACCGCTCCGTGCCCAGCGTGTGCCCACCCTGCCCGAGCCCCCAGCCCCGCACTCACCCAGAGCCCCGTGGCGCAGCACGGGTGCCGTGCCCACGGCCAGCCCCGGCTGGGCACGGGCAGAGCCCAGCGCGTTCTCCAGGAGCTCGTCCAGCCCCGGCCCCGGCAGCTGCTCCGCCGCGAACAGCGCATCGTAGCGCAGCACCACGCTGCCCTCCCTGCGGGGACACGGCGGGGGCTGGGACCCCTGCCCAGCACCGCAGCCCGGCCCTGCTGCGGCCCCGCAGCGTGTGACAGTCCCTGTGCCCCGTGCCGGGAGCGCCACACGCTGCGGGACTGTGCCACCCACCCACCTGATGCCCGTCACCTCCAGCCGCAGGAACCCGGGCAGCGCCGAGAACAGGGGAGTGACCTGCACAGGGTGGAGAGGGCTGAGCGCCATGGCCCAGCCCGCAGCCCCCGGCCCGGCCCCCAGCCCCCAGCCCGGCCCAGCCAGCACTCACCGTCTGGTTGAAGCTTTGCAGCAGCTCCTGGCGCTCCTGGGAGCCGGGGTCCTGCAGGGCCGGGACGAAGCCCATGTCCAGCACCAGCTCACAGGGGATGCGCAGGAGGGATGCTGCGGGAAGAGATGGGGACCAGCAGGTGGTGAGCTCAGCCCAGGGGCCACCACCCATTCTGGTGGCTCCCAGGGCCTCTCCCCCTCCTCTGTCCCAGCAGAGGATCCTGAAAGCTCAGACTCACCTCTCAGGAGTGGGGGCTGATCTTCCACGATGAACACCTGGGGGGCCCTGCCCACCCCAGCCAGTGTCACCTGGGGGGAATCAGTGTCTGTCCTCCCTCCGGGGCTGCTCGATGGCTGGGTCAGCTCTGTGTCCACAGCAGCTGGGGGGGCCCCAGGGCCCCCACCATGGGAATCCGTGGGCTGCTGGGGGGCCCCGGGCACCACAGTGGACACACGAGTTGGGGATGCCCATGTCAGCCCCACCACATCCCTCTGCAGCACAGCAGCACGTGGCTCTGCTGTGACCGTCCCCATGTCCCCGAGCCTTTCTGGGCTGGTGGCAGTTGTGACACCGGTGGTGGTGACACCAATAGCGGTGGTCGGTCCCAGGGAAGATGCAGACTGGGAAGATGCAGACTGGGAAGAAGCTGGCTGCTGGGGAGGCCCAGGTGCTGAGGGGGGTGCCAGGCTGCCCACTCCCACCTGGGTCCCCCCCAGGGATGGAGGGGTCTCAGCAGGACCCACCCTCGAGCTGGAATGGGGCAGCCCTGGGGAGGGGTCTCCCAGGGGGGTGCCCACAGTGGGGCTGAATCCCAGGACCCCCCAGTCTGTCCCTGGGGAAGGCAGCAGGGTCACTGCAGGGCCACTGGCTGGGGCAGCCTGTGGGGACAGGGGGATGTGGGACAATCCAGGACTGGCCTGTGTCACCCTACCCTGTGCCACTGCAGTGCTGCCAGGGGCCAGGGGGCCAGGGGGGTGCCCTGGGATGGCTGACGGGCTCAGGGGGACCTGACTGGGCTCAGGGGGACCCCCCCTGTCAGGTCCCATGGTCCCTGTGGTCAGGTCTAGGGCTCCTCCCTGGCCAGGAGATGTCACCCCTGAAGTGCTGGCCAGGGTGGTGGGGACAGGCAGACCTGAGCCCCTGCGTGTGGCAGACAGCAAGGCTGGGCCTGTCCCCACGGCTGGCCAGGCTGTGCTGGCCAAAGGGCCCCCACCAGCCCCAAGGGACAGTGCAGAGGGGCGAGGGGCAGAGCGGGGACCCTCATGTGGGTGGGAAGCAAAGCCTTGTCCTTCTGATAGCCCTGGCAGCCCCCAGTGTGTCCCCTGCAGTGTCCCTGTGGGGGTCAGCAGCCTCTGCAGCCCCCCAGCAAAGGGTGATGTCCCTGTTGTCCCTGGTGCTGAGCTGTCAGTGACCAGCACGGTGCTCGGGCGGGTCCCTGGGCTGCTGTCACCCAGCTGGCTCTGCACAAGGGCTGTCCCCACGGCTCTCCATCCCAGCAGGGTAGTGCTGGACCTCCACTGTCCCCTGGCAGAACCTGGCACTGTCACAGAGGGTGGTGAATGGGAAAGTGTCCCCTGCAGGGTGGTGGCACCTTCTATTGTCACCTGTCCCACAGGGTCAGTGCCCGGGGGCTGCGTGGCCGCAGGATCTGTCCCTGCCTCCACAGGGGCGGCACTGGTCACCCCCAGACTGGCAGGGGATGGCAGCTCCCAGCCTGCAGCTGCCTGTCCAGTGGTGCCCGCAGAGCCCAGGGGCCCCAGGGGCTCGGTGCTTGTTCCACCCCGCACAGCCGGCCCTGTCCCCTCCCTGCCCAGCCCGGGGACTCCGGGGCTGTCCTGCGGGCTGGAGAGCTCGGCTGTTCCAGCGGGAGTCCCAGGGAAGGGCAGCACTTCAGCCTCTGTCCACAGCTGCCCCACGGCCTCTGGAGTGGGCACCTGCCCTGTGCCAGCTCCTCGCCCTGGGCGATCTGCGGGCAGAGGGGGCGAACACTGAGTAGCTCCTACCCCCGGCCAGCACCCACAGCAGCCACCTGGGCTCCAGAGAGCCACCACACTCGTGGCTGGCACAAAGGGCAGCAGGAGGGAGGGTCGCGGGCTCCGCAGTACCTGTCTGGCAGCGCTCCCCCGTCGCGGTGCCCAGGTGAGCGCAGGGGTCAGCAGCGCTCAGAGCGGAGCCTGTCCCGCTGCCCAGAGCGGGGCAAAGCCGAGCACAGCATTCCACGAGCACTGGGAGAGAAGGAAAGGAGCAGCGAGCACCAATGCTGGGCATCGAGCATCCTGCACCAGCACCGGGCACCGACAGCTGGAGTCACCGCCGAGGGTCGGGGTCTCTTTCTCCCTGTTAACCGTGGGTGGCTCTGCTGAAGGAGATGCCCCAGAACAACCCAAACCCAGCTGGGAACCACCTGCCCCAGTCCCAACGATCGGTGCCGAGTCCTGCCCCACCAGCTCACTCTGCCGTGCTGGGAGCCCCCGGTTCAGCCCGAACCCGGCCCAGCCGCCACGTGCCAACACCGGCACCAGTGGGTCCGCGGGCAAGGCACGGCCCCCGAGCCCGAACAGGGCTCCGGGCAGGGCTCCGGGGCCCGCGGCGGGTCCTCTCCAGGGCTAATGAGTGGCTCAGCAGGGTGGTCACCGCTCGGGTAGGGCTGGGGCTGGACGGGGGTCACCACGAGCCCTGCGGGCCCCGCTCTCCACCAGCGCCTCTCCGGGGCTCCCGCAACGGCCACGGCACAGCACGGAACGGCCACGGCATGGAACGGAACCCCCACAGCACGGTATGGAATGGCCACGGCATGGAACGGAGCCCCCACAGCACGGTATGGAATGGCCACGGCATGGAACGGAACCCCCACAGCACGGTATGGAATGGCCACGGCATAGAACGGAACCCCCACAGCACGGTATGGAATGGCCACGGCATGGAACGGAGCCCCCACAGCACGGTATGGAATGGCCACGGCATGGAACGGAGCCCCCACAGCACGGTATTGAATGGCCACGGCATGGAACGGAGCCCCCACAGCACGGTATGGAATGGCCAAAGCACAGCACGGCCACAGCCCGCACGCGGCCGCCGCCGGCGTGCCCGCCCCGCTGCCCGCTCGCCCCGGTACCCGCGGCCGGGCCCATTCTGGGCAGGTCCCGGTGACACCGAGCAACAGCCGCCGCTCCCAACCCCAGCATCACGGGGAATACGGGCTCGCCCGGTGCCGGTACCGGCCCCGGCCCCGCCGCCGCAGACCTCCGGGATGCACCGGCCCCGCCGCCGCCGCCGCCCCCTGAGCGCAGCATCCCCCGCCCGGGGAGCGGCGAGACCGGGACCCCTTCCCGGCTGTGCCCACCTCCCCTCAGCCGCTCACCTGCAGCAGCCAGGAGCCGGGACAGCGGCGGCCGGGCCCGGGGCAGCGGGAGCCGGGGCCGCTCCATGGCGCGGCGCGGGCGGCTCTGCCAGGCGGCGGCAGGAAACCCCCGCCCGCCCCCGCTGCGGCGGGGCGGAGGCGCCGGGAACCGCAGCCCCCGGCCCGGGCCCGCCCCGCGGCACCGGCACCGGAGCTCCCTCCCTCCGGGCCGGGCGGACCGGGGCTCGGCAGCGGGACCCACCCCGGGGCTCCCGGCACAGCCCCCGGAGCTCAGCACGGAGCCGCCGCCCGCGGGGCTCGGGGCGCTCGCAGCTCCTGCCTGTCCCCCTGGCAGCGGTTCATGCCGGGACACGTGCTCTGCCCCGGCTGTCCCCACTCTGTGACCCCAGTCAGGGCAAAGGCTCCCCCAGGACACCGATGTCAGCTCCGGCTGCAGATCCATCACCAAATCCCTCGGGATCACCACACCCAAGAGAACCCAGCGACCACTCCCCACCATCAGACATCTTGTGTCCATGCCATGGGGAAACCACCACAGGCACAGCAGCCAAAAACACTGGGTGCCCCCAATTCTGCTGGGCAGCTGCTCAGAAAACGTCTCAGAGCTCAGCCAGGCTGTGGAGCCACGCAGGTTCCAAGGGCACAGTGAGAGCAACACCTGGGCCCTGGAGGCAGAGGGCCACTGGTCTGCCAGGGATCTCAAAGGGCAGCTCCTGAGAAGGGAACACCCCACCACCAACACAGGCACCATGTGCAGCACTGCAGCCTCTGCTCCATTTTCCATCCTTAGCTCCCCCCTTGCCAGAGGATCTGTTATCCAGTGACACTTCCTTGGCTCCCAGCCTGGCTGTGACAAGTCAGTGTTTCTTGGCTCTGAGGAAGAACTGTGCAGTGCTCAGAAATAACCCATTCCTGCCTCGTGAGGGTTAAAAGCAAGGCTCCCATGCTGAGATGAACCGAGTGTACAGGAACAGCGATGTGAATTTGCTGCTCAGCAGCAGGAAAGTAATTCCCCCCCTTATTTTCCATCTGGAAAGCAGAAGCCTTTCACACAGAACTTGTTTTCACCAGCACTGATGAAACAAACAGTTACAAGCATGCAGGGTAGAGCCAAATCTCGGGGCAGGGTCCTCAGAGTGCCCTTCACACCCCAACGCCACCACCAGAATCCACCCACTGTGTGAGACAGAACAGCCACCACCAGCATGGTCTTAACTCTTTATTCCTGTTTTTTTCTTGTTTTTAAAGGACAACACATTCAGACAGCTTTAAATACAACATCCACGTGCAGCTTTCCCAGGGAAGGCCGCAGTGGGACAGCGTGTGAGCTCCCATCCATCCATCCATCCATCCCTGCAGGCACCAGCCCAGTCCTGGTGTGGGACAACTCCTGGGAAAACAAAACCCACGTGTTTAACATTTCATCAAGCATTCAAAGGTACAGAAATGGGTCAGGACACGCTGAGCACTGAACACAGGCACAGAAGGAGCTCTCAGTTCTCTCCAGAGACCACAGCTCCCACCCTGGCCTTGGACAGTGAAGGGTCGCAGCCCCCCTGCCCCAGGGAGTTGGGGGGGAAGCCTGGAGCCACACAGGAACAGGCAAGAATGTGGATCAGTGCTGCGGGCTGGCCCAAGGCCACCTCATTTCCCCTGCAGCCCTCCCTGACCACTCCTATAACCCTTTCCTGCCCATTTCCTTCCCGGCTGCAGCTGTGGCAGAGGAAACGGCAGCAGCAGGGGCTGAGGTGCCCCCACACACCCTGACAGGGCTGAGGGGCACAGGGAGATGGGGGCCATGGCTGAGATCAATTTGCCACCCACTACTGCCCTGGGGAGGAGCCCTGGATATGCCAGGCAGGACGAGAGGAGAGGCTGAGCCCCATGTCCTCTCTCCCGCCGCAGGTGCCTCAGGAAAACACCCCCCACCCTCAGGAAAACACATCCCACTCACCCTCCCTGCTGGCACCCACAGCTGCTGCCAGCTCCCTTCCGAGCTCCTGCCTGTGCCACACACCACCCTGCCCTGCCCCTACCCCCGTGTGTGCCCAGGCATCCTCTGAACTCACCTCTGAGCAATTGCTTCACTCATAAACATCCTTCTTATCTGCAATGTAATCTACAATCTCCTGTGGGCACATCAGCTTCTCTGCATCTCCGTCAGGAATTTCAAATCCTGCAAGAAAGGGCCCACACTTAGCCCCAAACCAATGGAAATGGGACGAGGAAGGGATGGCTGCTGGCTCAGGGGACACGCTGGCACGGGTGGCTGTGTCAGAGCTGACGCTGCTTCCAGCCAGGGGACACGGCAGGAGCCAGTGCCCCTTGGGCCTGTTAAAGCCACCAGTGGCTCCCCAGAGCTCCCCAGACACTGGGGTGTGGCACAGGAACATTCTTGGACCTGCAGGCAGCACCTGAAGCCCCTCAGGCTGAGCGTGCTGCTATGTGCTTGCATGGAGCAAACACCAGGGCTCTTGGTGGGGGAACTGGTCAGAAACAGCCCAGAAATGTCTGTTTGCTTTTTTAGTGCTCCTGGCCACACTCACAGCTCACCTGGGGATTACAGACACACTGCCAGCAAAGGCTCTGAGAGTGACCAAACCCCAGGGACATCTATGGCCCAAAGTGACATTTAGGCACCTACTCCAGAATTCATGAGCTTTAGAGGGAAGCACGAAGAAGTCCAAAGGAAGTAAAAAGAAATATGGAATACAAACTGATAAGGAGAAAATACCTTTTTTTCTCTTTAGTAGGATTAGGGATTAAAAAAATTCTTGCGAGCAAAACCAACCTGGACTGCTTGGGGTTTTTGATCTGCAATGCCAAGCTCAGCACTCACTGCTCCCCTTTCCCTGTCCCCGGGGGGTGGGAGACAATTCCTGCTTCCAAAGGGGCTGAGCTCCAGAGCAAAGGGATGCATTCCCAACTCCCATGAGTTGCCAGCCCACTGGTAGCTCTGGGAGGTTTGTCCTGCTCTCAGAGCTGGTTCTGGGGGATCTTCCCTGGCTCTATGAGGTTTGCCCTGGCTCTCAGGGTTCTCTGAAGGGTTTGCCCTGGCTCTGGGAGGTTTTCTCTCTCTGTGCGTTTCTCCCAGCCCCACACGCTCCAGCCCAGCGGTGCCGCCGCTCCCAGGCCCGGTCCGGGCGCCGTTACCGAACTCGTCCTCCATGGCCATGATGATCTCCACTTGGTCCAGACTGTCCAGGCCCAGGTCCTTCATGAAGTGGGACTCGGCTGTGAGCTGCGGAGGACACGGCGGTCAGCGGCACAGGGGCACCGGCACGGCAGCTCCCGTTAGAGCGGAGCCCGCGGCCCTCCCGCCTGCCCCGCTCACCTTCTCGGGGTCGATCTTATCGTAGAGCTTGAGCACGTAGAGCACCCGGTCCTTGATGTCGGCCAAGGTCAGGGGCGGCAGGTCGGCGAAGCCGCGGCAGAGCGGCAGGGCCAGGCGCGGCAGGCGGAGCAGCGCGGGGCGGCCCGGCGGGTTGGGCGGCAGGCGGCGGAGCGAGCGGAGCGCGGCGGGGCGGGCGGGCAGCGGCAGCAGGCGGCGGGCGCAGGACGAGAGGACACGGGCCGCCATGATCGCTGTCCCGGCGGGCGCCGCGCGGGCCGCGCCAGCGCCTGCAGCGCCCTCTGCCGGGCGGCGGCCGCAACGCTGCGGGCGGGACCCCGCGGGGCCGGCGGCACCGAGCCGGACCGGGATAAACCGGGCCGGGACCCTGCGGGGCCGGCTGCACCGACCCGAACCGGGATAAACCGGGCCGGGACCCTGCGGGGCCGGCTGCACCGAGCCGAACCGGGATAAACCGGGCCGGGACCCTGCGGGGCCGGCGGCACCGAGCCGAACCGGGATAAACCGGGCCGGGACCCTGCGGGGCCGGCTGCACCGAGCCGGACCGGGATAAACCGGGCCGGGACCCCGCGGGGCCGGCTGCGCCGGACTGGGATCCCGCGGTCCCGGGCCGGGACCACCTCCACTGCGGGAGACTCCAGACCCTCTCTGGTCTCTGCCCCAGGACTCAGTCACTGTACAGGAAAGAAGTCCAAGTGGAAGTTCCCATGGCCTGTAGCCTCTTCTCCTATTGCTCAGCACCACCAAGAAGAGCCTATCTTCTTGGCACCCGTTTAGATATTTATACACGTTGGTAAAGCCTCTCTCAGCTGTGTCTCCTCTTGAGGTTGAGCAGCCCCAACTCCCTCAGCCTTTCCTCATCAGGGAGATGATTCAGTCCCTCCATCATTGTTACAGCCTCTGCTGGGCTCGCTCTAGTTCTGTGTCCCTGCTGTCCTGAGGAGCCCAGAGCTGGACACAGCACTCTGGATGTGCCCCACAGGTCTGAGCAGAGGGGAAGGATCTCCTCCCCGACCTGCTGGAAATGTCCCCTGGAACACCACTGTCCTCCTTGGCCCCCAGGACACACTGCTGGTCAGGGACAGCCCCGTTGTCCTTCTCCACATCCCCCCGCAGATCAGTGACAGCACACACGAGCTGGTTCCAAAGGCAGCACATTTAATGCACAGCACACACACAGCACACAGCCGCAGCCCTGTCAGGCGGCCCCGGGCTGGGGGGGCCGGTACCGGTACAGGTGCACGGTGCCGTTGCAGCGCCCGGCCAGCAGCCCGGCCCCGCCGCTGGCCCAGCGGGCCAGTGCCCAGCGCCCCGCAGGGCCCGCGGGCAGCACGGCCGTGCACCGGCCCCGCAGCAGGTCCCACACGGCCACGGCTCCCGACGACAGCACGGCGGCACCCGCGGTGCCCCACACGTCACCCTCCAGGTACCTGCGGGGACACGGCGGTCAGCAGGCGGCAGGGGGTGTGCAAAAACACCACAGCAGAGTTTGTTCAATTAGCTCAGGGCTCAGGTAATGATTAATAGCAACTGCAGGCAGCCCACAGTCTGGACTGTTCCTCCAGTGCAACTGGGAAGGTAGGAGGGCAAGAAAATCCTCCTGGAGACTCGGAACATACTTGAAAAAGGTGTACTCTTAAAAAAAGTGGTACTTTAAAAAAAAACAACCCTTCAAGTGTCCAAGACTAGGCTGGACAGGGCTTGGAACAACCTGGTCTAGTGGAAGGTGTCCCTGCCTGGGGCAGGGGGTGGGACTGGATGGTCTTTAAGCTCCCTTCCAACCCAAACCATTCTGTGATTCCACGACTGTTCAGTAACCAAGACTTTGGTTCACCACTATTCCCACACATCCATCACATTTCCTGTGTAAGGACACTGCAAGGCTGACCCTGCTGATGCCTCAAAACACAGCACATGGGAAGGAAAAGGCCACGTGCCTGCAGCCAGCTGCTCCACACACACAAACCTGGCAGCATGGACTGCTGCAGCCACAGGCAGTGCCAGGGGTTCAGCTGAGGAGCTCAGAGACACACGCCCCAGTCCCTGGGGGCACAAGCCCAAGCCCAGCCCCTTGTCCCCATGGTGACAGGGCTCAGGGTCAGTGTGGGAAGTGGGCAGGAAGCACCCCCGGCCCCCAGCCCGTGCACCGGACACGGCACGGCCGGATGCAGCCCCTTATCATCACTGGGACTGGATCCCTGCCAGAGCTGCCCTGCTCCCCAGGGGCTCTCCCAAAGCCCTGAGAGAGCCAGCCCAGCCCAGCCCAGCCCCAGGGACTCGCCTGCCTGCAGGGCCGGGGGGGAGGCAGGAGAACATCACCCCCACGCTCCGGCCCGTGCGGGGGTTGAAGGCCACCACACGGAATGCTGGGCTTCCACAGGACTCGCTCTCTTTGGCATGAGGGTGGCTTAAAACAACAAACAACAGGCCCTGATACAGAGAGGGAAAATACATCACTAAAAACAACAGCAGGAGGAGAAAAACCAAAATAATTTTCCAAAAATTAATTGCTACACTCTCTCTAATCACAGCCCCATGAACAGTGATGCGTTATTTTTACTGAAGAAAACAGAAACGGTTTACTTTCCTTATCAAAGTAGATAAAAGCAAAAGCAGCTGCTGGCTGATAAGGGCTGATGCAACACAGCAGAGTGACAGCCCAGTGACCCGAGGGATTTATGAATTTCTCTTCCTGTTTCAAAAAGCTAGACCTGCCATAGGATGAGGTGACACTTCAAAAAACAAAAGAAGTAAAATTTCTGGGTCACATTTTAATCCCTACAAGTTTAAAATGTAACCCACGAAAAGCAGCATAACTGAAAACAGTAGCTCCCAGAACAGCCACAAACCATCATGAAATATCCTGGGATGGATAATCTGAGGAAGACTCCAAAGAGTCTGACTCGAGGCACCATTATTGGACAAAACATTCTTGTCCCAAAAGGTTACATGCTCACTGAAAACAATCAAATCCTTGATAAGCCACAAAAACCCATCGGGAATCACAGCACAGGCAGAAGCAAGAGGGGAAAGATGATTAGTATGAACATTGGTTTTACACAGCTCATTCCCTCAGGCAGTGTGTCCAGAGGAACCATTTACAGAGGGCTTCTACTGCTGGCAGCACCCAGTGTGACATGGAAGAGACTTGCCAAGCACCAGGCCTGGGCAACAGCACTTATGCTTCCCACACACAGCATGCTGCAGCTTTGGAATGCAGCAGGATGCACTGTTCCCCCTTTATTAGCACCCTGCAGAAAGCCAGGAGTTGAGGCAGCCAGTGTGGGTTATTTATTCCTCCTGGTAACCTGTTCACCCTTGAATTATTTGCAGTGTATTGAAACCCAGTCTAGCAGCTTCAATCCTTTACATCCCTATCCCAGTGAGTGCAGCCCAAACATGACCTGTGAATTTTGGGTACATACAGAGTCAGAATATGCTCGATGGCAGATGGAAGCTGGGTAGGAATAACCAATGTGCATCTTCCTCAGGAGCTGACCTGTCTTCAGATTCCTGCAGTTGGTGAAAACACAAATTCTGACACATTTCTAATCACAGTCACACCCCTGTGTAGGATGGACATGGGTTTGGTTCCATAAACGAAGCCAATAGCCAGGAAGGGTGTAGTGAGGATGACACAAAAGCAATGGAATTCCAGCAGCACAGTTCATTCCCTGGCTGTCTGACTGTGGTGCCACACTGCAGGCCCTCTGACAATCACCATGTTGTGGTGGGTCAGCAGCCAGCCAGCACCTCTGTACAACCCTGCAGCTGCTGAAACTGCCCCCAGCCCTTAAACTGTGTGTGGCAGAGGAAACACTCACCAAACCACAACGCTGTTCCCTGCAGTGGTGCCCACCAGGGCCTCTCTCATCCCTTCTACTTCAGCAAAGGCTGTAACAGTTTCTTCAGGGGGCATCAGAGCCTGCCTGTCCTTGCTCCTGAAGGGAGACCAGCACATAGAAGAGCAGGTAAAACAAAAAGTGCGTGTTCTGGAAGAGGATCATGACACTGCTCTACATCCGAGGTGTCTCCTCACTTTTATCCCACCCACCACACGGAGCCCACCCCAAAGCAGCACCCCCAAACTCACCCCCCTGTCTCTGAGAGTGAAACCATCTCCACTTGCTGCTCCTGCATGGTCCTGCTGCTGCTCACCAGCCTCCGGTCCTTCAGTCCAACAACTGCTTTTATATTCCCAGTTTTCACTAGGGAGTGCTCGAATGAGTCAGTCTCAGAAGAATAAACCAGGAGCCTAAACCAAGAGACAAGCACACACCAAGACAGGAGGAAGCCCCACTCAAATCTGCAGTAGCATATACAATCAGCCTGTGCTCAGTCTGCCAGCTCAGAGCTGAATAAACAAGTCTTTATAGTTGATTTTTAGAAATCCCTTCCAGATTTTCCAACTGTTAAAGCAACTGAGAAAACGCCACATTAATAAAAAGGTAATTTCAACAACTTCTCACAAGGAGTTGAGCTGCAACTACTCAGGATGCAAAGCACTAGCAAGAAATAAATACAAAACCTTATTTCTCCAATCTCCAGCTCTCCCAGTGCTACACACACAAGGTTACAGGTGTCTGGCAGAGGAACAATCTGGATTACAGGAATCTGGGACAACAAAACAAGAATTCAGTGTCACCCACAGTGTTCCTTTGACTTTATTCTCATTTTATAGAGTGTTTCAAGTAAAATAATGTGGAGCAGAATTGATGTTCAGACCCCTCTCAAGAAGCACACTCAAATGAACAGCTGAACTCTCTGCTGACTGGTTGCCTAATTAAACAATCCCTGTTGCTGCAAGAGACAAAATGTGCCTCCAGGGACTGTAAGGGAAAAACCACAAGTGAAGTGCATGGAGTATTAAATTCCAGTAGATAACACACAACCATATGAGCTACAAGCTCCTTGAACCTTGGGAACTAGCACATGGGGCAAGAAAACTGCCCTTAACTCTAGAAATAAGCAGTGTTGTACCTCTCTCAGGTGCCAGGTGTAGACCTTGGCCCAGCAGTCGGGTGCCAGGGGCTGCCAGAGGGACACGGTGCTCTCGGAGGCAGTGACCACTCGCAGCTCCCTGTGGCCAGCAGCTGCCCACCACACCGTGCTCACATCCACAGAGCATGAACACGAGGAATCCTGCCAAGACAAACCACTGCTGCTTTTCCTCTGACAGACAACATTACCTGCTGCATTTTTGTTCAGCTCAGTCTTGCAGAGCTGCTGCTGCCACGGTAAGAATTCCCTGCTGCTCTCCCACCTTTAGCTCTGACACAAACTGCAAGCTCTCTTCTCTGGGGCCGTCCAGCAGCACTGGAGTCAACTGTTCTGCTATATCTTTTTTCTGCATAAATAAAGCAAAGAATGAGGATAATTCAGCTTTGAAATTATATTCAGCACCTGCAAGAATGAGGCAGAATTGTTGCAAGCTCTCTGTCACTCTCATGAAGATACTGCATGTCACTGCTATGACCAATGCAGGACTAGCATGCAAAGAGAACTTTCCCCTTAAGTCAGACAGGACTCTGGAAAAAGGGAATTTGCCCACAAAACCACTAGCTTAGTACCCCTCACAAAGACCCCAGCTTGTTACCTGCTCAAGTGAAGCTCTGCAGGATTCCTGCTCTTTGTTCTCTGGCTGCTGAAGCTTGTCCAAGGACACAGTCTCATCAGATTTATTCTCAGAACCTCTTTCAGCAGCAGAAGGAAATGTTGTGCCTTGCTCCTCCTGTTTTGTGGCAGCCCCTGCAACACAGCTGTCAGGGTGCAGTGGCACAGCAGGGTCTCTGTGTGCCACATCCCCCAGGACCAGGGCAGCTGCTCCTCTGGGGGAAGGTGGGGTCGCTGAGGCAGGTACAGGTGTGTCCCTCACCGTGACCTCAGTGTGCACTGAAGGTAAAACACCTGGGGTTGCACCCACAGCAGGGAAAACAGATGAGGAAATCTGAGACTCAGGGCGAGTGGGAGCCTCAGCTAAAACAGTCCCCAAGGGAGTAAACAGCAATTCATGGGTGGAAAGCTCCTTCTTGGACACTGGGCTTCCCATGCAAGGGAGTTCAGGCAATCCAGTTTTGGAAGGTGAAATCAAATTACTTCTGAGACCTTTTACTTTCGGCTTCATTTGTGCATCTGGTGTGTCCTCTGGAGCCACACCATCCCCAGACACAAAATCCTCCAAGTCATTCACAGGAGAAGATTTCAATTTCTCCAGTTTCAGTACTCCAAACTCCTCGTTTGGTAAGTGGAAGTCCCTGATGCCCAGCTGAGGGACCAGCCACTGGAGGCTGCGAAAGGAGAAGAGGGAGCCACGAGTGTCAGGGTCCACAGCAGGGAGCCCGAGGGCAGCAGGACCCTGTGAACCCATGGGACAGCTGTGTCCTCTGCTGCTGTCATCTAAACACAAGAATAAAAGACAAAACATGACACCATAAAATAACCAGCAACTTGCCTTTTCAGAATCTCTCATGAAGGGTGTCTTGGATTTAAAAAAAAAATCAAAACACCATATTCATCCTAATACAGGGAAGTGGAACTTTTCTGGAAAGACTCTACACCCTGCAGTAACTCTGTATCTCTGGATCAAGCCTTCAGCCCATAAACCACCACCAAAGCCTGATAGATATGCCTGAGTGCTCGGTCAGTTTGGCTTATTGGTTTTCTCCCAACACTTTCTCTTTTCACAATATTCACAGACCCTCAGAAAGGAGAAAATAATCATTAGCATGCAGACTCAGTTGGAGGAACAGATGGACAACCACTTGCTAGCAAACCAGCCCTAGTGTTCACAATCTTCACTCCAACAGCAAGGGCAGCTCAGTAAATTCCCAGCCCTGCTCCTCCTCTATTCATTCCCTGCACAAGTTTCTGGAATTGTTCAAGGAACATGGGCACCACAATGATCTATTTTTTAAAAAATCTAATATTTAAAAGAATAATAGTTAACCTCTATTGTATTTTCTTGCATAAACACAGCAGGGTGTGAACAGCAGGCCTGCACTCACAGGGATGTTCCCTGCCTTGGGGAATGGGTATTTTGGGGAGTTTCTATGTGAGGAAGTACCTGGTGAGCCCGTGTGGGCCCCGTGTCTCGCAGAGCAGCGCAGGGAGCGGCGCACAGGGACACTGACCCCGGGGAGCTGCCCGGCCCCACGGGCTCCTCGCTGCCTCTTCACACGCCCCACTGGGTGTTTGTCTCCCTGACACACAGCAGCGTTGGCTTCCACATCTCCCACACAGCTGGCAGAGGTGTCACTCTCTGGGCTCAGAGAATCACTGCTCTGGAGGGGGTTTTGAACCCGCTCTACCAGAGCCTTATGGCATTTGCCTGGCACTTGGCTCCCACCCGGAGCAGGATCAGGATCCTCTGGCTGTGTAACTCCAGTCACTCCTGTCCCTGCAGACCCCAGTGCTGCAGCACCACACACCCTCCTCTCCTCTGAGGATGACCTTTCAAGGTTAGCATCACAGTTTTCCTTCTCACTCTGGTTCTCATTTGACAGCAGAGCACTGCTTCCATTGGCTGCTGTGGGATCCTGACTCTCTATAAGCTCTTGTGATGCTGGATGCATGAGGGCTCCGCAGGCAGACTTTCTTCTTCCCTTCTGTTTTTTCTGGGATTGTCTCTGCTCTTGCCTTGTGCTAGGGATGCTTTTCTGAGAAATGGATTTAAGAGAAGTGCTGCTGCTGCCAGATGCAGGAAGAGATTTCTGAGAACTACTTGAGTTTGCTTGATCATTTTCTGCCTCAAGAAAAGGGAAGGCCACAGCCCCAGGCTCCAAATCACCCTCGGCTCTCTCTTGCGAGGGCTGATTGGGGTTTGCATCTTTCTGCCTGCATTTACTTCGCTGACCTTTCTTGTTCCTGCCCAGCTGGCTGAGGATGACAGCATCCAGGTCCACCTTCCTCTGACAATTCGACATGCGGCGAGTTGTGCGCACGTAGTACTCGACGGGGAAGAGCAGCCCCTCAACCACTGTGCAAGAGCTCAGCGTGCCCTCGGGAGCACTGTCAGGAGGAGAGAGCCTCGACTGAACCTCAGCCTGCTGATTCTCCAACACTTCTTCAGCACTATCCACAGCATTATCTGCAGGACAGGGATTTAAGGTGTGAGTGTCACTTTGATGTCCTTCATGGATTTTGCTCTCCCCGGTTATGGTGTTATTTCTGCTGTCAAGCAGTATTTCATTTTCTGACATTAAATCCAGGAGCCCACGTAATTCTCCCTGATCTTCACACAAACTCTGACCTTCTGGCTGCTTTATTATTCTGGGAGATTCTTCTCCACTATCACCTCTGGGGTCAAGTAAAACAGAGTCTCCATGCTGTGAACACGGCTCATGTCTATCAGGTGTGGCCACAGCCCCTGGGGACTCAGGCTGCCAGGTGTCCCTGCTGTGCCTCAGCACATGTGGGGATGGTTCAGGCTCTTGTGCAGTGACACTGCTCTCAAACACATCCTGTACAACCCCTGATGGTACATCAGGAGTGAAACTATTTCTTTCTCCCTGCACAAGCAGTGCCCCAGGTGCTCTTTGAGCGGGTTCCTCAGTGTGTGAGAGGCTGCTGCGCCTGAACACTGGTGACTGAAGTTCCTCTGCACTGGCAATTTGATTTTTCATCATTTCACCAGCACTGATCAGATGCACATCATGCACAGGTTCCCTTTCTTTTGATTCCAGAGCCTTTGTCCGTCTCCGCAGCTTCATCATGCCTCGGGAGGTTTGGGGCTTTTTCTCCACGGGGACAGGCCTGATGACCCCACAGCACAGGTTTTCCTGGCTGGCCTGAAAGCTTTCTGCCTGGGAGCTGTCCTGAGGGCTAACCTCATCACTGGAGAATTCTGGAACATGCTTAACTGTGACAGACGTTGTCTTCTCTGTGTCAGCACCAGAGCAGGTTTTACTCTGTAACTGAGAGGGCCCACCTCTGTCAGCACTGGGAGATGTGTTATCTCTGGAACCTGGGGGGAAAAAAATGTCACACGTACATACATACATGTCATACTCCTCAAGTCCTGTCCAAGAAAAATACCACATGGTAAAACTAGGCTTTGTTAGCAGGGAAAGATGGGAATCTTACAGAGAGGACCGGAGCATTGCAGACCTGGTGAGGAGGGAAGCAGAGCAGATGTTACTGCAGAGCAGGGCTCAGCCCAGGGCAAGGGCGGTGTGGGGTGTGGGGGCAGCGGGGCCCGGAGTGAGGGTCAGCAGGGCCAGGAGCGTCCTCAGCAGGACAGTCCGAGGGGCACTGAGGGACAACCGTGACCGCCAAGTGCTCCCACTGCCCTGTCCTGGGGCACTGCCCGCGGCTCCCACCCGGGACATCCCGGTGCCACCATCTCCTACCTGGAGCCTCCCGTTCTCCCCGGTTCCCGCCTGGGGGGCTCCTCTCCCGCCGGCCGTGGCTCCTGGCTTTCTCGGCTCGCCGCGCCCGCTGCGGACACACAAGACCCCGGCGGGGCTGGGACCGGCTCTCGGTGCCCCTCGGTGCCCCCTGGTGCCCCCTGGCCAGGCCCGGCCCGGCCCGGCCCGCTCACCCGCAGCCGGATGACGGTCTCGCTGTACTCCCGCCTCAGCAGCGCCAGCTTCTCCCGCAGCTGCAAGAGACACCCGTGGGGATGGGACCGGTCCCGGTCCCAGTCCCAGTCCCAGTCCCAGTCCCGGTCCCGGTCCCAGTCCCAGTCCCAGTCCCAGGCCCGGCCCGCACCTTCTCCTTGTCGGCGCCGCTCAGGGCCGGCGCTGCCGGCGGGGCCTCCATGGCAACCGGGGCCGGCGGGAGCGGGGCCGGGCGGGGCCGGGCGCGGCGGAGGTGACGCGGCGGAAGCGGAGCGGGGCCGGGCGGAGCGGCCATGGAGCTCAGCGAGATGCTCTACAACAAGTCCGAGTACATCGAGACGGTGGGGGAAGCGGGGAGCGGGGGGCACGGGGGTCGGGGGGCCGCGGGGCCGAGCCGGGCTCGCCGGCGGGCGGCGGGGCCCGGGACACCCGCCGTGACCGCCCGTTCTCCCCGCAGGCCTCCGGCAACAAGGTGAGCCGGCAGTCCGTGCTGTGCGGCAGCCAGAACATCGTCCTGAACGGCAAGGTGAGCGCCGGGCGGCGGCTGCCGTGTGCCAGCCCGGTCCCCGCCCGGTCCCCGTGGTACCCAGCGCTGCTCTCCGCAGCATCGCTGACCGTGCTGCTTCCATCCGCGCAACAACACCATTCTGTTCTGTGCCTAAGCCTGGCTCTGTAATGCTCACTGGCATGACCAGGAGCGCAACTGGTGGTTCCAACCTCCTGTACTTTCGCTTTGTTGTCAGTTTTGTTTTGACTGAAAGAATCGTAAGGTAATCTTGCTGGAGTGACTAGGCCTCGGCATGAGTTTCTGTAGTAACTGGCAGCACAGGTAGCAAAGGGAGCGGGTTTACCTGTGTGTCCTTCTGCAGACGATCGTTATGAACGACTGCATCATCCGCGGTGACCTGGCCAACGTGCGGGTGGGACGGCACTGCGTGGTCAAGAGTCGCAGCGTCATCAGGCCGCCCTTCAAGAAGTTCAGTAAAGGGTAAGAAGCCTCTTCCTTTAGGGAGATAACTTAAAAAATCTGTCAGCTTGACTGAATCTCTGTGTTCCGAGAGCTCTGTTCGTTTTGCAGCAATTTGCAGAAGTGCATCTCTCAAACCTGCTTTTTCCTCAGATGCTGAGCTGTGCCTTGAGGGTTGGTGTTCCCATCAGACTGTTGGATAGAAAGGGATAGATTAGAACAGCAAAGTGAAGAGCACTTTTCAGTTTCTGTGTGTTTATTCCCAACATCTTCCTTCTCATTTGGGCCATCCTTTAGAGAGGAGAAGCCCAGAAACTGTTGTGTCTCCTACATCTGTTAATCCATGTGGGGACAGGAGACTCCACAGGGTGATTTTGGGTCTAGCAGTGTCAGTTGGTTTGTTGGACACAAACAAATCCTCTCCTGTTGCAGGGTGGCTTTCTTCCCTCTGCACATTGGTGACCATGTCTTCATAGAAGAGGACTGCGTTGTCAACGCGGCCCAGATCGGCTCCTATGTGCACATAGGCAAGAACTGTGTCATTGTGAGTGCCATTTCTGTATTTTCTGTCAACTCCTGGGTGCTGCTGAGGCCTTGTGACAACAGCTCAGAGTTGTCTGCAGCAACTGGCTGGAGCAGGCTCACCTTCTCTGTGCTGTTCCTTCCTCCTCCTCTTCCTTCTCTCAGGAAGCTGAGCTTTCAGGTTTGCTTTTCTGAGGACAGTGGGTTCAGCTGCTGCTGGCTGCAAAATCTATCCCAGCAGTGCTGTCTCTGTGGCTAATGCCTGAGGAAGGCAGCCTGGCCACAGAGTACAAGTGGATTTGTGTTTCTGTGTAAATAAGACCAAATAGTCAAGGCTGCTGTGTGCTGAGGCAGAGAAGGCCTTTCTGGTACTGCTTGACTCGGGTTTTTGGTTCCAGTTTGAATATTCACATGTTAATGTGCAGTTGTACCTGTGCTAGTTTGAAAGCAAGCAGACATTTTTCCTCAAAAAGAAAAGTTAATTCTGTTGGGAGGAGCATTTAGTCAGGGTAAAGATTTATTCTTGTGATCTCTTATAAAGGAGGATATGTTTTGAGCAATTAATCGTCTTGAAATTTAGGTAACATACCAGTAATAATAAGAAAACCTCATGTTTATAGTGTTGTAAATATAAACTTCTCCTGTTCTCTGTTTTAGGGACGTAGATGTGTTTTGAAGGACTGCTGCAAAATCTTAGACAACACAGTACTTCCTCCTGAAACTGTAGTTCCACCCTTCACTGTCTTCTCTGGCTGCCCAGGTATGCTCCCTCTATCTTCCCTTGCACAAAAGTGCAGGTAACATGGATATTCTTATTTTAAATGGGATTTCTATAACAAGAGCATTAGCATTTAGTGCCTAAAAATAAAGGTATCAGGCACTTGCTGCACCGAAAAGTAACAGTTTAAACTTGTGAAACTGCCTGTTTAGTGCATGGTACACAGGTGGTACGTGATGACTGATGGCCTTACTGTTGTTGTTCTTCCAGGACTCTTCTCTGGGGAGCTCCCGGAATGCACCCAGGAACTCATGATTGACGTTACCAAGAGCTATTACCAGAAGTTCTTGCCACTCACTCAGGTCTAGTAGCCCATTTCCCGTGTTTCAGGCACACAGGAGCATTCTAGGGGTGGGCAGAGGGGTGTTGTGCAGTGAGACCAGAGCCCTGTGCTCTCCTGAGCTCTTCTGTGTGTGTCCCTCAGCACTGCTGACCTGGCCAAGCAGTCCCTCGTGGAAGCTGCTGAGTCCTGTCCAAACTTTGTATTCTCATCCAGTGTACTCCATTCCACGTTGTCTGAATCGTGCCACTGAATGTTCTGGAGCTGGGAAAGCTGAAATATCTGCCTTGAGGCAGCAGCTGGGGAACGAGGCAGAGCTGACACATGCTCTACAGCCTCAGCCTGGCTGCTCAGTTCTGTCCTAACCCAAAGCTAGCCTTAGGTTTGCTGGGAGAAGTCTCCATCCCAGCAAGGCTGTTCTGGGTGTGCTCTGGGCACTTACCAGGGTTAATTAGACCTGGGCCTTTCCTTTGGCACAATACTTGCTGCCCATGGGCCTGCATGCTGAGGTGCATGGCCTCTTCCTTTTCTCCCTGAGATTCTCTCCAGGGGTTCATCATCCTGCTGTTGGCTTCAGGAGTTTTGGCTGACAATGACACCTGTCTTTCTGTGCCTGACAGGATGTTTCTTAGCTTTCAGCTCCTGAGGCAGACTGACCTCAGTCCTGTGCTCTCACCCCTCAGGGCTAGTGTTCCTGGGGTCAGTGCCACTTCCTGAATATCACAGACTGTAAAGAGCCAAAGGCCTTTGAAAATACGATTGCCATGACACTCACAGAATTCTGTGCAGCAGAAAGTGGGTAATTAAAAGTGAGAGAATGCTGCAACTGCCCACATTTATTACCCAATGTCTGTGTTTGCAGAAAGCTCTTTGGTGCTTTTTTGTGTTATGAAACTTAAGAATTACATTCAGACTTCTTAGAAAGAGTGAAGATTTAATTTTGTACACATAGTAGAGCAGGAATAGTTCTTGCTGAGAGCAGCTCTGAAAGTTGGAGGCATCTAATGCTTGTGTACCTGAGTGCAGACAACTGGCTGCCTGCTCTGGTTGTGCTCTATTAAAGCTTAGCATAGTCCTGCTCTAGGTTTTAAACTGGGGCTCCTGCATGTTGTAGTGTAGCAGCTGGGGCCAGGACATGTATTAGGTGTGTGGTAGGTGTGTGGCTGTGGATGAGGAGCCCTGGAGTCTCAGCTGATCTGTGTAGCAAATGCTGATACAACTTAATAACAAATAGCTGTATGAGTACTAACTTGTAGTAGCTGCTGTACATCACATGTAAAACCACTGACTGGTTTGTATTTTTACTGTACATAAATTAAAGCCTCTTCGGTTGTTCAAGTGACTCATGACTCTTCAAATCAAACTAGATTGAGGTTCCTGCTATGACTGGGCAAGAGCCACAGTCCCTTGTTCTGCTACAGGCTATTCTGGCTGTCCTGTGCATTAAAAAAGTGTAGTACAGTGTGAAACAGCTGCTTTCTCCCTCTGAGGGGCCAGAGAGGCCTCCTCTGTCACAGACTTGACAGGTTTGGGGCTTCCTGTGAGATTTCCTGCAAGTCGGGAGTTCAGAGCACTGCTTTGCTCCAGGGCGTCTCTGGCTGTGTCTGGCAGGAGTGGGGTGTCTGTGCTGTGTTGCTGTGTTGTCACCTCAAAGTTTCAACACCACATCGTTTGTTTCACCGGGATCACTTGATCAGCAGCCACAGCAGCAGGGAGAGGAGTGGGAGAAGGGATGTGAGTTTGGGAGTGGGATGGCAGCTGGAAAAGTCTGAGTGATGGATTTCTACAGCCACTGAGAGCAAAGCTGTAGTGCATGAAGGGATATGTCACTGCAATTACATGTTTCTTGGCTTGCTCTTCCTTCTAGCTGTCTGAGCTGACTCTTCTACCTTAATTAAAACCTCTTTTGTTGTCTCTGTTAAGGTGGCCTCTGGCAGGGCCTAAAACCAAGCCAGCACTGAAGATCCCTAACACCCAGCATTGTTAACATTCCTTACACTGGCCACTTTCTCCTCCTGCCTCTGAAGCGTCCCTCTGACCTGGGCTCACCTCTCCGCCTCTGCCAGTTCTGGGAAGATGGAGTGTCAGTGTCAGCCCCAGCTCTGCAGGCAGCCTTCCATCCAGCGTGGTGCAGTAAAACGACACAGCAGGCTGTGCCTGTAGCCAGAGGAGCTGCAGGAGTGGGGAAGCATCTCCGACAGGGAGGGGAATGCCTTCTGTCAGGAATCTTGTTCAAACACTGAGCGCTTCTACCCCCAAGTTGCTGTGTTGCTTCATTGATGCTCTGTGCGCTTTGCTCGGCATTGCTGACCAGGACGGGCAGGGTGATCTGAGGATGTTCGGGATCCCTGAGGGCACACCTCTGGATCTGAGGATCTTCAGGGTGGCACACCTCTGAATCTGAGGATGTTCAGGGTGGCACACCCCTCCCTGCCTGTGCCTCTGGGCCAGGCACTGATGGCTCGGTGTGAGGAGTGAGGGGCTGTGTGGGAAGGTCTCTCCGTCACCAGGCCAGTGGGGACTGTGCCTGCTTTGTGGGGAGCAGAATCTGCTGAGATGATCCAGCTCTGTGGCAGGAATGACACCTGAACCATGGCTATGGTGACCTGCAGGGCTCCTGGCTCTGTCCGTGCACTGGGCTCTCCAGAACACCCTGACCTATGCCTGTGGGTGAGGCTCAGCTGGGGGCATTGGCTCAACCCACTGGACAAAAGCACGGTATATGCTGGCCACTGACATCTGCTCTTTGTTAGCCAAGGCTGAAAGAAACGGCTTCTGCTGCTGGGGAAAGGGAGGCCAAACAATGTTAATTTAATTCCCTCCAGCCGCTGGGACCGTGCATGCCAGGAAGCAGAGAGGAGGTGCCTGGGCTGAGGTGCTGCTGCTGGTTCTGTGTGGTTTTGGGTTATTTTTCATTAAGGCATGGGGACATCCCACGGTCACTTCTCTTGGCAAGTAGGGCCCAGGAGGCAGCGCCGGGAGTGCTGCAGACCCTGGGGCAGGGTCTGTGGGCAGCGTGTCTGTGGGGTGAGGAAGGACAAGGGGCAGTGGGGTCAAGGACAGCCCCCCAGAACTGCCACCCTGTCACCCGAGGGGCAGCAGGGCTGGGGGGTGTCCACGTTTTAAAAAACAGCCCAAAGCGCGGTTCTTGGGTCCCCGCGGGAATCCCGCCGGGAACCGGCAGGACATGAGGGCCGCGGGGAGCGGGCGGTGCCGCCGCAGTGCCTGTCCCGGGAGGATCCACACCGGCTGCAGATCCCGGGAGACTGTCCCTGAGGGAGCGCCTCGTGCCCGCGCGCGGGGGGTCCCGCGGGGCCGCGCTCGTACCCGGGCCCACCAGCGGGAGCGCGCCTCGCGCAGCCAACCGCCGCCGACGCGCGCACGGCCCCGCCCACCTCGGGGGCGTGTCCGAGCCCGGCCGGCCCCGCCCCCGCCGCGCGTGTCTCGCTCAGCTCCCATGGTGCCCCGCGCGCCGCGTGGATTTTAAATCGTGCAGCCAATGGGGAGCGGCCGCGCGCGGTAACGGCCCCGGCGCCGCCTTTGAATCGCGGCCGGACCGACAGAGCCAGCCGAGCTCAGCCCGGGCCCGCCGCTCCCCCGGCACCCGCTCCCGCACAGGCGCTGGGACCTGCCGCTGCACAGACACAGCGACCCGCTCCTGCACAGGCACCGGTACCCGCCGCTGCACAGACACAGCGACCCGCTCCTGCACCGGGACCTGCCGCTGCTTCGATACAGGGACCGGCCGCTGCTTACGTACGGACACCGGGACCCACCGCTCCTCCGGCACCGGCATCCGCCGCTGCTTTGGCACAGTGACCCGGCACCCGCCGCTGCACACGCACCGGGATCCACCGCTCCCTCGGCACCGGGACCCGCCGCTGCTTCGGCACCGGCACCCAGTGCTCTCCCGGCCCCTGCCGCTCCCCCGGCTCTCGCTGTTTCGGTCCAGGGCGCCGGGCCCCGCCGGTCCTCCAGCGCAGCTCCGCGCGGCCACACCATGAACGCGCCGGGCGGGAAGGCGGCGCGGCCGGCGGCGCTGGTGGAGCCGCTCCGCGCGGAGCCGGCCCGGGCGGCGGCGGCAGCGGCGGGGAAGGAAGTGCCCAAGGTGCTCGTGGACCCCCGCACCCAGCGCAGCTTCGTGCGCGGGCGGTTCCTGGGCAAGGGTGGCTTCGCGCGGTGCTACGAGCTGGCCGAGGCCGAGAGCCGGGAGGTGTTCGCGGGCAAGGTGGTGCCCAAGTCGCTGCTGGTGAAGCCGCACCAGAAGGAGAAGATGTCCATGGAGATCGCCATCCACCGCAGCCTCTCCCACCGCCACGTCGTCGGCTTCCAGGGCTTCTTCGAGGACGACGACTTTGTCTACGTGGTGCTGGAGCTCTGCCGCCGCAGGGTGAGGATTGGGGGGCGGGTGTCGGTGTCCCCTGGGTGCTGGCTGTCCCTTTCCCCGCGTCCTGCACCCCCTGTCCCGGTACTGACCCACCGTCTCCCGCAGTCTCTGCTGGAGCTGCACAAGCGGCGGAAGGCGCTGAGCGAGCCCGAGGTGCGGTACTACCTCCGCCAGACCATCCTGGGCTGCCAGTACCTGCACAGCCACCGAGTCATTCACCGCGACCTTAAGCTGGGCAACCTCTTCCTCAGCGACGACATGGAGGTGAAGATCGGTAAGTGGCCGGGACCCCAGCCCAGGGACCAACCAGTCAGGACATCTTGGTCATATCCCATCTTCCCTGTCCCTCCAGGTGACTTTGGCCTGGCCACCAAGGTAGAGTACGATGGGGAACGCAAGAAGACCCTGTGTGGGACACCCAACTACATCGCCCCAGAAGTGCTGGGCAAGAAGGGGCACAGCTTCGAGGTGGACATCTGGTCCATTGGCTGTATCATGTGAGTTAAATTGCCTTTCAGAGGTCATGGAGATGGGCAATCCCTGTTCTGGTCTCCTTGACCCCCCTGAGCTTCAGTGTGATCCAGAGCTTCAGGTCACTGTCCCCACAGTGCTGAGTCCTGCTGCCAGGCAGCTCCCGACCTTCCCTAACTGAAACTTTCTCTGCAGGGTGCTAGATCCCAGCTTCCCTGGCCAGGGGACAGGATCCAGGCACAGTACACATAGCTGTCAGTGTGTCTAATGCCAAGTGTGTTCCCTCTGCCAGGAAAGCCCCTGGGTGTGCTTAGGACGTGGCTGCTTCTATGCGCAATGTGAGTCTCTTTTGCAAAACTGACGCCCTTTTGTCTGGGAATGCCCAGGTACACTCTTCTGGTGGGGAAACCGCCTTTTGAGACTTCTTGTCTAAAGGATACGTACCTCCGGATCAAGAAGAACGAGTACACCATTCCCAAGGTATGCTGCTTCCCATGGAGGATCTGTTTGGCTCTCAGTGCTGCTGGCTCAGCCTCCTTCTGCAGGCTCTGTGTCTGATGCTCTGTGGGCTCTCACACAGCAGGGCAGGGGCTGGTTCGGGCTGGGGTGGTGTGGACCTCGTGGGGAGCCAGCACCTCCCTGCCCCCTGATCCAGCAAAAATCTGAGCTGGGCTGTTGGCACGTGGGGGTGAATGGACGTGGGCAAGTCCATGAGGTCTGGGCCAGGTCCCCAGCTCATGCCACTGTTGATGAGTTGATGTTGCTCAAGTCAGTTGACCTCAGGTTTTGGGTGCCGTTAGGAGCCAGTTCTCTGTGCTACCCCACCCCTCTGTGCTGCTTCCCCAGGCTTGTCCCTTACTTGCCTGATGCAGCACTGGAGCTCTGCTCAAGTGGAGCTTCCCTGGGTTGTAAACCCTCTGTTCATTTGTCACTAGTGCATGTTGTCTCCTGCCCAGTCTCTAATCTCCACCTGTCCCTCAGCACATCAACCCTGTGGCTGCAAACCTCATCCAGAAGATGCTGAGGTCCGACCCTGCCACACGCCCGACCATTGACGAGCTGCTGAACGACGAGTTCTTCACCTCAGGGTACCTCCCTGGCCGCCTGCCCACCAGCTGCCTCACCATCGCTCCCCGCTTCTCCCTGGCCCCCAGCGGGATGGAGCTGGGTGGGCGCAAGCCTCTGACCGCCCTCAATAAAGGTAGGTGTGGGTGCCCAGGTGAGGCTGGGCTGGGCAGAGCCTGCCTGGCCTCCAGCAGCACCCACAACCTTCAGAGTGACTGCTCACATCATCTCCTGATCCTTATGGAAACTCTCAGAGCGTTTGTGGGTGAGGGGGCTGTCCTTGCTCTGCCCAGGGTAAAGCACTACATTCACTTCAGCTCTGTAATGGGCTCAAACTGATGCCCAGAAGTTCCACCAGAACATGAGGAAGACCTCTCCTGTGCAGTGCCTGAGCGCTGAACAGATTGTCTAGAAGAGGGTGTGTGGGGCCTCCCTCACTGGAGATAGTCCAGAATGTTCTGGACACGTCCTGTGCTCTGGAATCACCCTGCTGGAGCAGGGAAGTGGGACCACATGCCCCACCATGGTTCCTTCCAACCTGCTCTGTTCTGTGTGTCAGGTGTTATCTCTATCTAGGGTAGGCTGTCAGTCTGGTGTCTTTGGAAACCTCTCCCTGCTCACAGCTCTCACTCTTCTCTCTCTGGCCCAGGACTGGACAGCCCTGCCCAGGAGCCCTTGCCGGACAAGGAGGAAGCAGCGGGGCTGCGGGAGGTGGGAGATGCTGTCAGCTGCCACTTGGCTGACATGCTGCAGCAGCTGACTGCAGTCAATGCAGCCAAGCCCTCCGAGAGAGTAGCAGTGAGGCAAGGTGAGCCTGGGGCAGCCCACGGGCCTCGAGGGGTGCACAGGCTGTAGGAAATGTCTCCTAACAAGCTGTTCTCTTCCTGCAGAAGAAGCTGAGGACCCAGCCTGCATCCCCATCTTCTGGGTTAGCAAATGGGTGGACTACTCAGATAAATATGGACTAGGTAAATACTACAAGTGGTAAATGCTCCAGGCTTTCCTGGTGTCTGAGGGGGCTGGGAGAAGCCTGGATTGGAGCATTTCCTAGGTCTGGGTTTTTAATCACCATATTCCAGTGTGGACAGTTATTCACCAGTCCAAGACCACTGCCAGGAATCTTACCAAGTACCCTGGGAATCCAGAGCAGTGGTCACTGCCCATCAGCCCTGGCCACTCTAAGGTGGACAGTGGTACCTGTGCATGAGGTGACCAAGCTCTCCCCAGCCTGCACAGGGTCCCATGGTGGCTGCAGAGGCTGTTTCTGCAGCACCTGATGCAAAAAGGGAGATGACAAATCCAGAGGTGGAAAAGTGCCACCCAGACCTCCCCAAAGAGGAGACCTGGCAGGGACTTGGTGGGGTGGCTGTTAGGGAGTCCCTGGGTGACAAACCATCTGCCTTGGTACTTCCCACCACTGGTGATCTCCTGAGATTGGAGGCCTCATGGGGTCCCTTCTGGGCAGGTTACCAGCTCTGTGACAACAGTGTTGGAGTTCTCTTCAATGACTCCACTCGTCTCATCATGTACAACGATGGGGATAACCTGCAGTACATCGAGCAGAACAACACTGAGTCCTACTTCACCGTGAGGTCCTACCCCTCTGCCCTCAACAAGAAGGTCAGTCCTGGGGACAGGAGCCCTGGCTGGGGGGTGGTGAGACTCCTGCCAGCCTTAGGCTGTGATGGCAGGGTGGGTTCTAGGAAGAAACGCTTATAATTGGAGGTCACTGGTACTTTGCAGGCTTCCTCTAGCCGGTGACACATGGTCCCAGGGACTGACATTGGCAGCTGAATGTTACCTGAGGCTCATTTATGAGCAGTTTCACAGAAATTTAAGTGCTCACATGACTTGCACATACCAAAGCATTCAGCAAAGCCAGTCTGATGTGTAACAGTCAGAGTTAACTTTGAGGATTTCCACAAGTTTTTGCAGTGATACCTCAAGCTCTGAAAGACATAAGGAGGGTCGGGGACTGTGATGGCAGTCCCTGTGCTCCCCCCCGTGCCTGGGATCACTCTCAGCCCCTCACAGCCCATCCCTTGTGCAGATAACACTACTGAAGTATTTCCGGAATTACATGAGTGAGCACTTGCTGAAGGCAGGGGCAAACATCACGCCGCGGGAAGGGGACGAGCTGGCCCGACTGCCCTACCTGTGCACCTGGTTCCGGACCCGCAGTGCCATCATCCTGCACCTCAGCAACGGCACCGTGCAGATCAACTTCTTCCAGGTGAGGCTCCTTCAGAGCCAGGGCTCTGGCTGCACATGGTGCTGCACGGATGGTGGCAGCAGGGAATGACCTGAGCTAAGGCTTTGCCCAGGGAGCCCCGCACTGGGAGCTCAGTGCTGGTATCTGAGGCCCCCAGGCTCTCCTCACTCATCATGGGCTGCACTCAGCTGTTGCCCTTTGCTGCATTCTGAAGGAATTTTGCAGCGGGACCTTGTCACACACCCCGGGTGCTGCCCAGACGGCTCATCCAGAGGAAACACTGCCCCAAGGAGCAGCACAGTGCTCAGTGACCGTGTGTTCTCTCCCCCAGGACCACACCAAGGTCATCCTGTGCCCTCTCATGGCTGCTGTCACATACATCGATGAGAAACGGGACTTCCGCACGTACCGGCTGAGCCTGCTGGAGGAGCACGGCTGCTGCCGGGAGCTGGCCAGCCGCCTGCGCTACGCCCGCACCATGGTGGAGAAACTCCTCAGCTCCAAGTCTGCCTCAGGCCGCACGAAATCTTCCACCTAGACCTCGCTCTTGTCGGACTCAACATCTGTGCCAAACTGCCCAGTTGTGCAGGGACAGGGCTGGGAGCTTCCCTCCCGTGGCCTGGCTGGGCTCCTGCTCCTGGGTCTGGGCTCGTTGCCACAAGGAAGCCCCTGCTGCTGTGGGAATGAATGGGTGTTGTTCACTCTGACTGGTGCCCAAAGGTTTCTTGCTTCCCGCTCCCAACAAAGTCTATTTTTTATTCCCTACCTAGTCTGTTATTCTAATTTCCCGAAGCCAAAAGCGCAGCTCCAACCCAGCCCTCTGGTTTGAGGTGCCTGGGCCTGCTCCTGAGAGAGCAGAGCTGTCACCTGAGGTGTCTGTACACGGCTGTGGCCGTGCTCTGGGCTTCGTTTCCTCTGGCAGAAGCTCAGGTAAGGTATGGAACAAGCCCAGTGTGAGACTGAGCAATTGGCCCTTTAATACTGAAACTTCATGAAACCTCAACTTTTGTATATTGCATAACTTGAATAAAAATTGTTTTACACACCATCCAGGCTCTTTCACTTCCCTTTGCCTTGCTGAGAGGGGGGGAAGCACCTCTCTGGCTTCCCCTCTGAATGAGGCATCCTGTTAGCCTTACTGACAGCCTTGTACTGTGCTTAGGCTTGCCTCTTCCTTGGCTCCATGACTAATTATGGCTAAAGAATGAACACAAGTCCTCTCAGGCAGCAGTCTTGCAGGAGCCCAGTGGCCTGCCTATGTTGTTCTCCTACCCCTGCTCCCTTGCTAGCAACCAGAGGTGCTCTCAGGCCAGTTTGTTTTCAAGCAGGAAAACCTTTTTAGTTTTTATTTTTTAGTTTTTATAACATTTTGTATAAATATATTCTGAAAAGAAACCTGGTACAAACCTTGTTACCTGTGTAACAAAACCCCATACCCCACAGGAATCAGACTGTACAAAATTATTGCTGTTCCCCAGAGGAAGTTTGCTGTGGGGCTCTCTGTGCCCATGGGCTCAGCTGGTGCTGGAGGCTGGCTCGCAGGGTACACGTGCCCATGGGGATGCCATGAACCACAGCACCCATGGGATACCAGCCCTGGGCAGCAGGAGAGGCTGGCATTGCCTTGTCTTTGAGGGAAGGATCCCAGGGAAAGGAATCCCCTCCTTTGTGCCCAGAGACAACATCCTGCACTGCTGCGCCACCTGCTCAGGGGCTCAGGCCTGGCAGAGGTACAGGACCCGATGGGAGAAGCCCTTGTGAGCCCAGCTGAGATTCACAGCTTCAGTGAGGGGACTGTGCCCTCACAGCCCGGCTGCCATGGGCAGATCCCAGCCCAGGGTGGCTGCTGGGCCTGGCCTGGCTGAGCACAGCCCTGGCTGGGGCTGAGGGGGCAGCTCCAGAGCCAAGACGGGCCTGGGCCTGGTCTCAGCGCAAGGAGCTGCAGCTCCAGGTACAGGAGAGAATCCAGGACAAAGCCTCCTGTCCCTGGTGAATGTCCCCCTGGGACCAGCATCAGCCTGAGGGCATTGCTGTGCCAGGGCCTGGCTGTGGCTGTCCCTGGGAAAACACATTTTCTTCTTTCTTCTCCAAGCACCGTGTCCACCCAAGATGTCATTTTCTGACCCAAATGCTCCACACCTGAGTCTGACTGTGAGTGTTTCCAAAGGTGGTTGCCTTGAGGAAGGCTACCAAAGAAGGACACCAAGACAGGACCCGGGGCAGCCATGGTGCTCCCAGGGTTTCCATGCTTCCCATGGAAGGACAGGGCCCGGGGCAGCCATGGTGCCCTCAGGGCAGGAGCCATGGAAGGACAGGGCCCGGGGCAGCCATGGTGCCCTCAGGGCAGGAGCCATGGAAGGACAGGGCCCGGGGCAGCCATGGTGCCCTCAGGGCAGGAGCCATGGAAGGACAGGGCCCGGGGCAGCCATGGTGCCCTCAGGGCAGGAGCCATGGAAGGACAGGGCCCGGGGCAGCCATGGTGCCCTCAGGGCAGGAGCCATGGAAGGACAGGGCCCGGGGCAGCCATGGTGCCCTCAGGGCAGGAGCCATGGAAGGACAGGGCCCGGGGCAGCCATGGTGCCCTCCTGGCAGGACCGTGGCCGCTCAGGCGCCGTCGCCCCTCAGGCCGTGGCAGTAGTAGGAGTTGAAGACGCGCTCGTGGGCACAGAGCCGCATGGCCCCGTGCGTGTGCAGCAGCAGCCGGGGGAAGCGGGAGGTGAAGTACTGCACAAAGCCCTCGGGGACAGAGCCCAGCGCCACCCGGACATCGGCCGGCAGCTCGTGGTAGTGGTGCTTCTGCAGGAGAGAGGGGCGGGTGAGACAGGACGGAGACAGTGGAGGTGGCAGGGCCACGGGGCAGCTGGTGGCCGTACCTTGTTCCTCATGGCTCGCAGCAGGTCACGCACTGACCCCCCCTTGTAGGTGCGGAACTTCCTCAGGTCTGGGGACAGCAGGAGAGACACAGAGTGAGGGGGGACACAGCTGGGCCAAGGGGCAGCCACAGCCCCTGCAGTGCAAGCCCCAGCCCTGCTCCACTGTGGCCTCCCAGAGGAAAGGCTGCCACCTTTACCTGCCCTGCTTTTCAGCTCCTGGGCACAAGCAGGTGCCTGCTGGCCAGTAAAAGCAGCAGCCCTTGGAGCCCCAGTCCCTAGCTGCTTCACTGGATGATGAGCCTGGCCCCCCCATGCTCACCCATCTGCAGTGGGAGGGAGATGTGCATCCTCCAGTTGGTCCTCACCACCGCCCGTCCCCCCGATTCCAGGGCTGAGATGATGGGTCCCTCGGCTGGCTCCTTCTCCACACGGTCACTGACGTCCTGTGTGCCCAAGAGCGGGGACAGGGTGGGTATGGCACTGCCCTTGCTCTGCACAAGGTGGGACAGACAACCACGGACCCCCCACCCCTCCTAAGAGCAGCCCACAATGAGCATGTTGACCTAAATGCAGCAGTTCCCAGCACCTTTCTCAGTGCACACCTGTGTTCACTGCCAGTGGGACAGCACAGGCTCACCTGGAAGAACTGCAGCTGCTTCTCCTGACTCCAGAAAAAGGGATGCACAAGGACCACACGGGCTGAGGGCCGGCGCTGGGGCTCAGAGCTGATCATGGCCACAATCAGCTCCCTTGCAACGAGTTTGTCTGGGGATGAAACAAAACAGCAAAAAGCTCACCCCTGCACCAGGACCAGGAGCCTCCCTGCAGTGTTCTGCCCCTGGGGAGGGGTCTCACCGTGAGCCTCCTCCTGCAGGCAGCTCAGCTGGTAGGAGCCTGCCAGGATGTTGGCCTGGCGCCGCAGGCTGTCCCCAAAGGGGTGCTGTCCCCCCGACACCACGTAGTAGAACACACACCCAGCTGAGAAGATGTCCACAGCACTGGTCTGCAAAACACGGGGACACGTAGGACCCTCAGGCAGAGGGAGAGGAAACATTTCCCTCACACTTTTCTGTCCTTTTTTGTGGACAATTGGTCGTTGGCTGCAGAGCTGCAGGAAAATCATCACAGGGGCTCCTGCTCTGCTACCCGAGGTCAGGGAGCCCCATCACCCCAAGTCCCCAACAGAGAAGGAGATTCTAGAGGCACAGCCAGAATTCAGGACTCCACAGCCCAGAGGATATGCAGGGGTTGCTGGTGTCCCCCCAGCATTGCCCTGACCAGGATCAATACAGCAGCTGCTTCCAGTGGGAATGAGATTCCCAATTCTGAAGAGAGCAGAAGTGTGACCTTGGCAGCAACTCACAGCCGCTCCAACCTCCCCACCCCGAATTTCTGAGACTGGAGCCTAGTGAGACACCTGTGCTGAACACAGTTGGGCACTGTCCCCCAAGGGACATGGGGACAGCCCTGGCAAGGAGCACAGTGCCTGTGTCTGGGCTGGCTCTGGCTCGTGGAGCTCTCGTCTTAACTGTGCACCCCAGCAGCGTGACCTGAGGCCACTGCCAGCATGGGGGACACTGTCACAATGTGCCCACGGAGCACCCAGGGTGGGGGTGGCCTCGGCTCACTGACAGGGTTCTCCTTCGGGGCCTCCTGCAGCACCTCGGGCGCGATCCAGCCCTCAGTGCCGGGGATCCCAGAGCGGAGGCTGAAGCTCTGTCGTCCCCCCTGGAGCTTCTTGCAGAGGCCGAAGTCGGAGATGACAGCACGGATCTGCCCGTGGCGATTTGGGACAGAGATGAGGATGTTACAGGGCTTCAGGTCACGGTGCACTGGAAGTGAGAGTGTGTGGTGTCAGCTGGCAGGGCTGGAGCCAACAGGGCTCTGCCACAGCCCCATGGGCTGCTGACCCCACAGCTACTGCTCAAACCCCAACAAATACTGCCCAAACCCCGCAGCATCCCCTGAGGAGAGGCTGCAGGGAGACTGCCGGCCCTCACCGATGCTGAGGGAGTGCAGGTGGGCCAGCCCGGACATGGTCTGACGCAGCACGGACACCGGGTCCAGCCCTCGGCGGTCAAAGCTGGGGCTCTCCACGTACTGGAACCACACAGAAGGAGAGGAACTAAGCCTGATTTACTGGCAAAGCTGGCTGGAGAGACACCTCACCCCAGTGTGATGGGGGTGACGGAGAAGAGCCCTGCAGAGGCTGTTTGTGCCCAAGGCTGGTGTTCCCAGGGCTCGGGGTGGGTGCAGCAGCACCCCGTGCCCGGCTCACCTCCTGCAGGGTGGCAGAGCACAGCTCGATGGCGATGTAGTGGAACTGCCGGTCCCTCTCCGTGCAGAAGTAGCGCACGACGTGGGGGTGCTCGTCCGACTCGCGGAGCAGCTGCACCTCCCGGTCCAGCAGGTGCACACACTGGGGCAGGAGACGCTTCACGGCCACGTTCCGGCCCTCGAACTGCCCCCTGTGCAGAGCCCCTGTGTGTCCGTGTGTGGCAGTGCTGGGGCTCACCCACAGGGTCCTCATAGAGCACTCTGCTGTGACCCCAAAGCCTTGTCACATCACCAACAGGAAAAGATCTTCCCCAGTGCCAGCTGGGAGCTGGAGGGTCTCAGTTGGGTAGGAAAATGACATTCCTCAGTTTTTACAGAGTTCAGTGCTGGAAAAGAGGCTCAGCCAGAGCCTAGGAACCGTGTGAGGGGCAGAGCAGGTGCAGGCAGGCAGGGAGGGGGTGCAAGGGGGACCTGCCCTGAGTACCCAGTGCCTGGTTAATGAGGGCCACGGGACCAGGATGGGTGGGATGAGGATCAGAAGAAGGTGGAGGTGGTGAGTTGTTCTCCAAAGTCCCTGAACCAGTGGCCACCGGCCTGGGCACTGTGGCTCCCAGGGAGAATGGGAGCAGAGTGGGGGCACGCACCCAGTGTCACCCACCTGAAGACAAAGGTTCCTCCAGCTCCATGGCCCAGCACGTCTTTGGGGTTAAAAGAAACTTTCCCAACTACAACCAGGTCTGGTTCTGCATCTGCAAGGAAGAGAAGACAGCTGTCTTCCATCCTCTGAACATTAGTTCTTTATGGAGGACACATGTTTCTCTATTCATCTGGCCATTTCTTGGGCCCTACTCTTAAGTAGCCCATGCTTATTCAGCAGCAGATCTGCCACCTCCTCCCATCCTGGGTGGGCTGCAGCCCTCTCAACTGTGGACATCCCTGCACCTGCTCTGGGTGCTGGCATCTCTGGGCAGAAGCCCCCAGAGCCTGCCCATTCCCCCTGCACCCACCTTCAGCAGCCTCTGGGACAGCTGGCGCTGGGCTGAGTGTCCCATTAGCCGGGTCTTTCGGGCAGGCTGAGGGGCTGGAGCTCTGTGAGAGCTCTGCTGCACTTCTCTGGCTCAGTTCCAGCTCCCTGGGCTCCTCAGGGATGCCCTCCCTGGAGGCTCGGCCCGGGTGCAGCATCTCCTGCTGCTGCTGCAGGAGCTGTATCTGCTCCTCCAGCTGCTGCTGCTGTGCTGCATGTTGCCGCTGCAGTTTCTGGAACACAAACCACGGGAATACTCAGCTGCACACCTGGAGCCACGCTGGGGCTCTGTTGTCCCCCTCCCTCCACCAGCAGCACTCACTGTGAGCAGCAGCACCAGGGTTCCCCCGCCCAGCAGAGCTGTGCCAATGCCAGCCATCAGCAGGTCCCAGGTGCCAGACTCAGGATACACCTCCAGCTGCTCCCCCGGCGTGGGGTCTGGCTGGATCTGCCTCTCGCTGGGGACAGGTGGCTCCTCTGGGCTGCTCGGGGCCAGGAACTGCAACACACACGCAGGGCTGGGTGACACAAGAGGCACAGACCACAGGGCACTTGGGTCTTCCTTCCTGTCCTAGCCCATGCTGGGGACTCAGTGCCCACGCCAAGCAGCACAGCCCCTTCAGTGACCCAGCACCCTTCACCACTCACATCATCAAACACAGTCCTGCTGGGAGGAGCCCTGGGGATGATGGTTTCCGTGGTTTTTCTCAGGTTCTCTGGGAAGGCTCGCAGCATCGTGGTGTGGACCACGGGAGGCAGCTCATGGTGCCCTGTGGCAGGAGGGGAACAGAGATAACCCTCAGTTCACCTCTTGGTTTCAGCATCCACCCTTTGCCAGCAGCCCTGGCTCTCCTGAAGTAGGGGGGTTGCTTCTCATGGGACCCCAGCATGGATAACTGTGAGCCCTGCTTTAAAGGGTCTCTGCCCACCCCCGCACGGGGTGCCCAGCAGTCACTCCTGGGGAGGGGACAAGGATAGGCTGAAAGGAGACCCAAGCCAGTGTCACCACAGCCCGAGATGACTCAGCCTTAATCCCATTTACCCCACCAGGCACAGCAGGTTGGGCTATTGCCCCTAAAGCACAGCAGCAGCTCTGGTTGTTCCCTGCGGGCACTGTCTGGAGCCAGGACTGGGTCAGTCTGTGCCCACCACGGGTCCGCACCTATGAGGAGCCACTGGTTGTGAAGTGAGGTGATGCTGCCCTGCGGGTACTTGACGTTGGTGCTGGGTGTGATCTCACACTCCCCGGACTCCCTCATGGTCACGTCGTCTGTGGTGGGGCCGTCGATCCTGGCCAGCGTGATGCCCTGGGGCTGAGGACGTGGCAGCTCGTGGGGCACTGCACGGCCGGACGTGCCCCTGGTGGCTCAGCCCTGGCAGGGCAGTGGGGACACTCACCACCAGTGCCACGCTGCCATGCACCAGGGAGGTCACAGCATAGAAACTGGCTGCGTGCTTTCCCACGTAGAGGGCTGGCCTGCGGGACAAGGACAAGCATCACCTTCCATCCATCATGGATCAGAGTTCAGCCACGAATGCCACGGGCTGCCACCGCTCAGGAGCCACATACAGCAGCTGGGTCTTGGTGGCAGCGAAGTCCTTGACGGACTGGTAGCTCCACTTGAGGACATGGATGTCCTGTGACTGGAAGGTCAGGTAGCGCAGGGTCTCCATGGCCAGGTTGAGGTGGGGGAGGCGGCGCAGGCTGTCCTGGTGCCACAGGTAGATGCCAACCACAGGTGAGCCGTAGTTCTGTGCCCACAGGACCTCCCCGCTCTCCTTGTCCAGGGTCACCACCAGCCCGTCCCCGCTTGAGGCCAAGTGGGCCATTTCTGGAGAGAGCAAGAGGGATGAGGGATGCAGCAGCTGGGCTGTGTCTCCTCTGGTCACCCCCAGTTCTGTGCCTCCAGCAAGGGGCACAGCTGAGAGCCGCTGACCCTGGCACTGTCACCCCAGAGCCCTGCTGGGAGTGGGCACTGGGGAGCTGGGTGCCATGGCTGCTGCAGCTCCACTCACTGTAGTGGTAGGACTCCTCGCAGAGCGGGGCTGAGTACTCGGAGAAGGTGGCATTCCAGCGCAGCTCCCGTGACTTGGTGTCATACATGGTGATGACGTACTCTGGGGACAGGAGCAGGGCACGAGGTCACCTCCAGTGCCCCATTCCTGGCACCAGGTGGTCGATGGGGGCACAGGACTGGCTTACGGGTCCGGCCGATGTACAGCAAGGGGCTGGATGGGCACAGACCATCCCAGGCCTCTGTGGAGAGGGTGGTCTGCTTCTCCCCTGACTTGGGGTCCACAATGAACCAGGTGTCCTGCTTCTTCCCTGAGAAGGAAAATACCTTCCCTGTACGTTCTCACAGCCCTGCCTGTCCCTGGGAGCTCCTGCTGAGCGCCTGTCACCCTCCGTGCCCCAGGAGCCCCTGGTCAGCAGTGTCCCCTGCCCACCCCAGCACCCCAGTACCAGTGTAGAGCACCCCGTCCGAGCTGCGGCACGGCGACGACTGCACCAGCTCCGGGATGGTGAACGGCAGCTTCTGCAACACAGCAGGTGTGCAGGTGTAGGGCCAGAGTCACCTCTCCAGCCCAGGCACCCCGGGGGCTCACAGGGTGCCCACAGCCCTACTGACCATCAAGCCTTCTTTGTTCTTTCCTCCCAGGATATACAGGCTGCCATCATTGGGGTCTGGAAGGAACGCTGGCCTGGGAAGGATAAAACGTGAGCTACGCCCTGCCCTGAGCACCTCCAAGGACACAGAGTGGCCACACTACAGAATCCCCTTTAGCAGTTTGCTCAGGGTGAGTCACTGCAGGACTTGACCTTTACTGGACACCTGCAGCACTGGATTTGACAGGAGATAATGCCCACTCTGGTCAGTTCTGGGACTCCCCATCACCCAGTGCTCACCCACCAGGCTGGTGGATGCACTGCCTGTCTCAAGGAGCTCCTGCTGTCCTGCCTGCCCTTGAGCTTTCAGGGGGATTTCCCTCAATTTCTCTCCATGCTGGTGTGTGTAGTGGAGCTGAGAGCTCCCTGGCTCTGCAGCAAGGGCCAGCTCCTCCTCATCACCATGTGCCACGTGCCAGCGTCAGGATCAGGGTAAGGTGATGCCATGGCACGAGCATTTCATTTCTCCGTGGTTCCCCTTTCCTGTTGTTGCTCCATCAGCTCTCAGGGAGCCGCCCACACTGCCCAGCTGCCTGTGGGGATGACACTCACTCTGCTACATACACCGGCACCTGCAGAATGGGATCTGAAACAGAGAGTGAGAGGCCACGTCAGCAGCGCCCCTGTGAGTGGGACAGCACACCACCAGTGTTTTCCCAGCGTGGCACTGTCAGCCAGCCCAGCCACACAGCCTGTTTGCCTTTCAGAGCCAAAAGAGACACCAATGGCAGATGCTGATCTGTGCTCAGCTGTGCCTGGGGCTGGGGCTGGCAGCACACCCCAGGGCTGCAGGCACTGGCAGCCCAGAGCCCACCCAGCAAGAGCCAGGCCAGGGGAGCATCCTCAAACCCTAAGCATGCTCCAGGAGCCAGGCTGTAAGCAAATGCACCCCAGTCACCACTCACCGTCCTTCAGGGTCCACTTGATGTCCCCTGTGCTCTTGCTGACGGCGTGGAGGTTCCCATCCAGTGTGGAGATGAAGAGCAGAGTTTCTGGGACAGTCACAGCACCACCTTTGAGGCTCTAGGACAGACACACCATCCTCAAGAGCTCAGCCAGACTTGGGAACAATCCCTGAGCCCGGGTGCTCTGTGCAGCTCAGCTCCTGGGGCAGCTGCACCCTCAGTGACCAGCACCACCTGCACTGCTCACATCCCAGCAGAGCCATCCTGGGGCTGGAGCAGCTTTCCTTCTCCCTCCTCTCCCTGGAGTGAGTTTTCCCACAGGAGGGATGAACTGCAGTGTGGCTGCTCCCAGTCACAACCCTGGGTGCTTTTCTAAAGGTGACAAGAGCAGCCCGACCATCGGCTCCTTGCAGAAACAAACAAGTCTGGTGACTTTTCATGCCAGAGACGGGATGATTGCTTGCCCAGGCCTTCAGAGCTGCAGGTTTCAGCTACCTGACATTGAGGAAGTAATTGCAAATTCACCTGGGAAGAGGAGCTGCTGCTTCCACGTATGGCGTCTGCATAGCGAGTGCCAGCTCAGCCAGCGCCACATATGCCAGCCTCGCCCTGTCAGCAAACAGGGATGGGCAAACAGCACGGGACCCACATGGCTCTGGCAGTCCCTGATGCCAGGGATTTGGCAGCAGTGCCTGAGCCCCTGGCTGGCTGCAGATTAGCATGAGAGGCCCAAGGACACCCCTGGAGCTCAGCCCCTCTGTGGTCTCCTCACTGGTCTGGGAGCCTGAGCTGGCAGAGCCTGTCCTGGGGGCCTGTCCAGGCTGTGGAGCAGGGACCAGCCAGCAGCCTGTGCCCAGCCAGCAACTACACGTGAGTCTGAGACCATTTGCAGAGCAGAACCTGACAGCACAAGACTGGCTGTGGCACGGCAGGGCCAGGAGATTCCTTCAGCTGCAACAAAGCACAGGAGCACACAGGACCTCCCTCACAATGCACCTCACACCAACCTCTATGCCTCCAGCACAGTTGTTTTATTTGCACTTCTTCTTGCTTAGTTTTCAGGTGAGGTCAGAGTGAGTTTCCCTGCTCTGGCTTTGCCCAGAGGACATGGTGGGGCAGGCAGGGAAGGGGGCTGCTCCCCTCTGGCTCCTCCAGCCCCTCTGGCTCCTCCAGCCCCTCTGGCCGTGCAGGCAGGATTTTTGCTGGCTGGGGACATGCCAGGCTGGCAGACACGGGGCTCTTGCAGTGTGGCCACCTGCCCGGGGGAAACCGAGACTGCTGAGCCCCCCCAGCTGTCAGGGCTCTCCTCCTCCTGCCCCCTCGATGCTCTGGGATTTTTTCCATCCCTTCTGCAAGTGTTTTGGTGCCAGGGCACTTGGGCAAAGGCCAGGCTGCCTGGTCTGCTCCCCATAAACAACCATGGGCAGAACTGGGAGCGCTGGATCCTGGGAGCTGCCACCCTGCCCCTGGTCCCAGCCCCAGCCCAGCAGCGTGGCTGCTCCCTGGGCTGCTCCCAGGAGCCGTGCTTTCCCGAGGCTCCCCCCGAGCTCAGCCAAGGATGGATAGAGAGGGACAGAGCACAGACAGGAGCTCGGTGCCAGCATCTCCTGCTTCCTTCACTGCAGCAGCTCCATCCGTGTAATCCAAAGCCACCCTGGCACGCTGCCTATCCACTTGAACAGCCACCAGCTGCAGGAGCTGGATCCGGCTCCCGAGGCACCACCCTGACCGCAGCAGCCCCGCGGGCAGGACGGGACAGGAGGGGACCGAGAGCACCGGCAAGGGGGGCTCCGCTCCCGGCCACAGCCGGGATGAGGATGGAGAACAACCCCCGCTCGGGCTGCCGCAGGGTCCCCTCGCCCCGGTGCCAGCCCGGCGCTCCATCGCACAGCGGCCAACGCCACCCGCGTCCGCCCATGGGACCCCCGGCAGCACCGCGGCCCCGTCACCCGCACCACGGACCCACCGGGCACGCACCCACCGGCCCGAGGGCTCCTGTCCCTGTCCCTGTCCCTGCCGCACCTGCCCCGGCCGCGGGGCACCAGGACCCGCAGGACACGCGGGGCACCGTGAGCACAGACTCACACCGGGAACCGCGCGGGCACCGCACGGACCCTCCCCGTGGTGTCCCCCGCACTGTCCCCTGCACTGTCCCCCGTGCTGTTCCCCGCACTGTCCCCCTCGCTGTCCCCTGCACTGTCCCCCACGCTGTCCCCCGTGTTGTCCCCCGCGCTGTCCCCCGTGCTGTCGTCTCCCGGCGCTGTCCCACCCCCGCTCCCAGCGGGGCCGTACCTGTACCGGGAACGGCGGCGGCAGCAGCAGCAGCAGCAGCAGCGGCAGCGGTGGCGGCAGCAGCCCCCGGGCCGCCCCCCGGAGCCGCCGCGGGCTCGGCTCGCCGGGGCCGCCCATGTCCCGGCCAGGCCAGGCCGGGCCGGGCCGCGCGGCCGCCGTGAGTCAGCGGGGCCGGGGCGGGTCCCGGACGCGGCTTCCGCCCCCCCCGCGCTCCGCACCCGCGCCCCGACCCCGCGGGCCATCCCCGCCCCGGGTCCCCTCCGGTTCCCGTGGCTGGCACCGCGGGAGGAGCCGCCCCCGCGGGCAGCGCACAGCCCCGCATCCCCCCGGCCGCGGGCACCGAGCCCGGGGCCGCTCCTCTCGCCGGTAACGCGGGCGAAGCTCCGCCGGCTCCTGCCGCCGCCCCAGCCCGGTGTGCCGGGAGCTGTGCCCCGGAACCCCCCGCCTGAACGGAACAGCCAGGGCACACCTGGGCACCGGAGCGAACGGGAAGCTGCCCGCGGGCACACGCTGGGAGAACGGCAGCGCGAACCGGGGGTGCTGAACTGGGTCAGTGGGGTTTGGGGTGCGGGCAGAGCAGCGCTCTGACGGCGGAGGCCAAGCTGAGTTCAGCGTGACACACCTGAGGCCGCTGCACGCCCAGCACTGGGGCTGCTCCCCAGCATTCCGGGGGCTGTTAAATGGGAATCGGGACCGTGACACCGCGGCCAGGGCTGGGCCAGCCCTGCAGGACCGGGATAATCCCGGCCAAAAAGCAGATTAAAGCTCAGCTTTGGGCAGGGAGGTAGAAACCATCCTGTAATTCACAGCCCGTGCGTGTGCAGCGGCACAGGGCAGCAGAGCCCAAATGCCCACCGTGGGACATGGGCACCTACAGCCTCGATGCGTCACCAGGTGTGGGGTCTCCTGAATTCCGATCTGTGTCCATCTTCCCGCAAAGAAACTCACTACAAACCCTTTGCTCGAAGCTGTTCATGCAGGAGGAAGCAGCTCAGTACCTACAGAATATTGAAACACTCAAACACAGAAATACTTAATTATCAAACTTTAATTCTTAAGACTAATCTTACAGAATAAAACACCAGGATAACCAGTCAAGGTTACACTTAAAAAAATCCAGCAGTGCAAATCTAAGACTAAATATTTGTCATCTCCCTCCCCCCAAAATAGGCAATAGATTATTTAAAAATACCATAATACATGGTACTCACATATTCCATTTAAAATAAATCTGCAGTGGACACAAATATCTAAGTTGGTTTTTTTTTAATATAAAACCAAAAAATTAATTGCTTTGAGTATGGATAAGACAGAGTGAACTTCCATGAGCTACCAAGGTGAATCCTTGGCTAGAAGGTAACATGGCCACGTTTCATACAAGACTTGCTACAGCTCTCCTGGTCCCCACTCCCCTCTGGTGACAAGGACATTCACAAAGAGAACAAGATGCCAACAGCCTCGGGGTAACAGTGGGGAGAGGCTGCTGGACAGAACTGAGGTGAACACAGCTCCACTGGAAAAACCGAGTTACAAAGGGAGAAAAGGAAAGGAAGGGAAGTCTGGAAACAAGGCCTGCAAGGGTGGGAGCAGGGAGTGCTGTGCCCGAGGCAGGGTCAGGACCGTGGCTGTGGGCAGGGGGCAGAGCAGACCCCACCGTGGCACCGGGGCAGTGCAGCAGCAGGGAATTGTTCCTCTTTGGCCCTTGGAGCACGGAGCAGTGGGCACCAGCCAGCACTGCAAGCTGGGCAGGGTGTGTGGCACCAGCAGTGTGGTGGTGGTGACAGTTCCTTATCTCCTTTGAATCCAGATCACTCTCTTCCATCACCAGAACATCCTGACTGTAGTTACACATTCCTCATCAACGTCATTAATGGAAATCAATAATTTACTTTACACTTGGTAGGAAACCATGTGAGTAACACAAGCTCTTCATGCAAGACAGTTTCTGTTCAAACCCCAACCAGGCTGAGCAACAACACTTCTGCATTCCCAAGGAAGCAGTGATCCTGGCACTGCTTACACTTGGGGTGCACAAACAGAGCAAAAATACGGAACTGGGGACAAGTAGAGGAGAAACCTGCAGTGCTGGGCACGGAGAGGAGGAAGGGATGGCACACAGGTGAGCTGTGATACTCAGTGTCATGGAACAAGGCAGGGAGCTGGGGGACTGGCAGGAGGAATCCCGAGATGGCAGCAAGGAGGGGACACTGCCTGGGCTCCGGGAGCAGCAAACACCAGGTATGTCCTGCAGGGACCTGCATTTGCCTCACAAATAGTTTAATCTGCAATTAGCAAACCCAGAAAACACTCAGTGCAACCTCATACAGAGAGGCAGCCCAGGATGCTCCCAGGGAATCACACCTACACCCAGCAGGAATCAGTCACTGCTGAGAGCACCCTTAAATTGTAATTTAACTGGAATACACATCTGTGCAGCTGCTATTGCTAACTTCCACAGAATATATGTCAGATCTCAGAATCATCTTTATCACCAACTCCAAATACTGAGTGTTCTCACACTTTACTCACACACAGTCTCACTGAGGACCAAACTCCTCCCTGGGACCATTGGTTGTGCTGAGTCTGCCTTGGGACTGTCACAGTGACCAGAGAGCAAAACCCAAAGCAAGAGAGAGGCAGGCAATGGCTGTGAGGCAACTGTGGCACCATCCCACTAAGAAGAGGGTGTTTCTTAATGTCAATAACTGCCTTGGAAAAATTGGTGTATGCCAGAACATACAAAACTCCACATCATTCCTGAAAAGATCTTAAAAGCAGCCCTGCTAATTTCAACTAAAATATTCATTTCAAAGAGGTCTCAAGAAGCCTGTGATGTTGAGCCAACAAACACCAACTGAAGCATTTATAAGTCACTTTCCTGTATTTTAATTCAAAGTTTGCACATAAAACAAAAAAATGAGGATTTCATCTTTCCAATCAAATCCAACCTGCAAGGAAGCACCTAAAGAGGATCACATTTTCTTAGTGCCCAGTATTTTCTTCACGTTTAAAATTGTTTTTATGTAAGCAAGGGGTTTGTGCTGAGTCTTTTTTGAGCTGCTGGGCTGTAGCTGGCCCAGCAGGGAGCAGCTGTGCCCCTCTGGCACAGTGTGACACTGCCCTGTGCCCCAGCAGGGGTCAGTGCCTGTCCCCACTCGCCCCACACTTACTCACCCGTCGCTGTGTCCTGCACAGAACCCACAGGAGCTGGGGAGGAGCTGGAACTCAGGCATGTGCCCTCCCCAGGAGCAAGGGAGTGAAAACAGGAAAGGAAACAGAACGTGATGCACAGACAGGTCTGAGCACGTTGAGGAACAAAAGGGAGCTGATCATCACAGAACCAGCAAGTGCCAATGTGGCCCCGGGTGACAGAAAGAGCCAATGTCACCCCTGTGCTCTATCCTGTAGTGCCCACACCTTCCACCAGGTAACAAATTGGTAATTTAAGCCTTAACACCAGGAGTGACAACTAGGAAACCGCAGGTGTCACGGCTGTGTTTCACCTGTGACGTTGTCACCAGCAAAGCCAGGCCAGCTCCTCTCTGTCCCCACTGCTCCAAGGGGCTGCCAGGGGAGCTGCCAGGGCTCTTCTGGCCCCAGCCACTGCCAGGACACGCTGCTGCTGGCTTGTGCACTGAAGGGAAATACCTCAAGCTACAAGAGTAACAAGCACATCACTAGTTTCTATGTAGGATATGAAACTCGTATTTTAAACTCATATTGCGTGGCTGTTCTAACAGAAAATACAAACTAAAAGCTGCTACCTAGAGGCTACAGGGAAATATGTGACCTCAACACCTACCAGAAAGCCAATGGGTTTTCCAGTCTCTCAAGTAAAATAAAAATAAAATAAAATAAATACTCATTTGGGAATTTGCACCTGCTGTGCTTCAACAGGGCTCTTCCCTCAAGGAGAGGGAAGAGTGGACATGGAGCACATTCAGATTAACTGTTCCTAAAAGGGTTTTTCTGCATGGGTTTGAGCTACTGGCATGGAGCAGCACTGAGCCCCAGTGCTAACACAGAGCAGGGATGTGGGAGCTGCTCCACTCTGGCTGCACATGCCACCACTGTGGGCTTTGCAGCTGCCCAGGGCTGAGGGCTCCTTTCAGAACCCCTGAGGGAAATGGCACATGGATGGCTGGGATGGCACACAGAGCATCACAGCCCACAGTGCAGCACCTTCCTTCTGACAGAATGAGGTGTGAGGCCTTCTTGTGAACTGGAACAGGAGAAAAGCTGGAAGGTGGTTTACATTTCAAAACATCACTTGCTGGATGGTTAATCTAAAGTATCATTCATTGAATTCAAGATCACTACAAATTTTCAAATCCAGCTCACCAAAGATTGCTGCTGTTATTAAGAATCTAAACAGCATCTGAGTTTCTGTCTTCCTTATTGCTCCCACCCCAGAGAGGGCAGGACGGTCTCTGTGGTTCCCTCCCTTGGGGAGATCTGTGTCCCCCTGCTCCCACCAGGCAGCCTTGTGGTGTTTCCATCCATGTCACTGTCACTGTGTCCCCCTGCTCACACCAAGCAGCACAAGGGTGTTCCCAGCCCAACAGCTCAGTGCCAACACAGCAGCTGCAAAATGATCCTGGACTGCAACAAGCACGAGCAAGAAAATGCTCCCAAAATGCAGCAGCCCAGGGCAGGAGGTGAAGCACTGACCAGGCATGAGAGGGAACAGCTGGCAGCACTGGGTCACCTGTGACCAAACATCCCTGCAGAATTCACCTGCTCCAAACTGCTACACACACCAGCCTGGAGCTGCCAGAGACCAGGAGAAATCCCAGACAAGCAGGGCATCTTTGGGTTAAAACAAAGGATTAGTTCTGCTACCAAGGAGTGGAGGCTGCCCTGGAGGGCCAGTGGGATATGGCTTCACCAAACAGCAACGCTGTGCACTGCTACAGTTTATTCTTAAAAATCTGCTCCTCAAAGTCCCAGACACGACCAAGTATCTAAATCAAGCCTAATGCTGATAACTGAGAGATTATGAAAATATTTGGTTTTGTTCAAACCATGTAAAAAAATCCTCAATAATACATTGCAATATTTTCTTTTTAAAACTAAACTGGAAGATCAACTCTCAGCAGATTTAAGTGTATTACACACGATATTTTGTGAATCAAGATTTATTGATTTCCATTGTATTTGCTTTAAATATGGTTGAAGCTGACTGCAGAAAAGGGATGGTGAAATCTTTAAGTTAAAAGTAAACTAATGGTGAAAGAACATCACCTCTGGCTTCCATCCATGCCTCGTTTAGCATGTTTTAATAATAAGTTCCAGGACTGTCACATCCAGGGATGTTGGAGGCCTCTCCCAGCAGTGTCCTTAGATTTGTGTCATTTTCCTGTGCCAGAGGTGAGCGTGCTTTCAAAAATACTGCCACTTCCCCAGCACCGTGTCTTTGATTGCATCCACATACTGAGTTGGGACCCAATAGACCCAGTAGTAAGATGCTTCTGTTGGGCCCAGCTGAAATGCCTGCAATTAAAAATGACAACATTTACACACGGGAACAAAGAGCTGGTCCCAGTGGACAGGCACAGCTCATCCACTGCCAAACCAGACCAGCCTGTCCCACCTGCTGCTGCCTGCAGCACTGGGGCACACCACAGCTCCTCGGTGGGCAATTAAAGGAGCATTGCAGAGAACAGGAGCTGCAGAGCTCGGAGAAAACCACGAGCTCTTCCCTTTTACAACATCACAACAGTAACCACAACTCCTGGCCAGTTTCAAGAACATGAGGAAATTATTCTGGTAGGCAACCTGAAGGATAACTCAGAGTCTCTAAAGAAAGGACAGAGCTGAGAAGCCAAACAGGAATAAACACAATGACCATGTTTTTACAGTAACGGGATTTTATATTTAAGACATAATGTCCAACACTCAGCTTCTCTCTTATGCCCAGGAGAGGGGCACCAGGGCATGCCAGAGCCTCTGCCCTTGCTGTGGGGAAGTTTGCTGCAACCTGTGCTGGAGAGGACCTCTTCTTACATGGGTGATAAAAATCAAGTATTTGGACAGAGACTAGAGCAGCACCCTCCTGCAGGCCAAGACTTTAAGGAGAAACATTTCCCTTTCCTCCCTCTAAAGAAGGAAACAGACTTCTTATAGAAAAGAAACTTCAACATCAAAAGTTAGTTACTGTATTTTGAAAAGCAGAATCTTAAAAAAACCCCGTGGATTAACATAAATAGCCAAAATTTCAGTACATTAGCACAGTTCTCTTCTGAAATATAAGTTTGCTAGATCCCATGTGAGTTGTTCAGAAAATTACAGGTGTGAAAAGACATTACAGCATCAAACCCTTTTTTCTCAACCTCCATGAAGGCCTGTTGTTCATACAAATACCACAGAATCTAGAAATTAAACCAGGTATCAAAAAATACCTCTACCATTAAGAAATCATGAGTTGTGAGTATGTTTACTGGTTTAACACTGTCTCAGGCAGGGACAGTGTCAGTACTCACAAAATAATGCTTAAGCACTTCACGTTTGTGTGAAACCAGTCCAAATTTCCACACAGCTGCAGATATTCAATATGATGGACCCAAAATATTGGGAGTGTGAGAGGAGCCCATGTCCCCATCTCCAAAGGCTGGAAGCACCATCCACCTGCAGCTGCCCTGACCTGCAGCCTCAGCAGTGAGTGCTGCATGAAGGAATGAGATGGATATGATTAAATAGAGCCATTACTCACCATCATGTGATAATCCTCATGGCCTTCAATAGGTTCACTCACCACATTTTTAATGGACCCCATGGGTAACTTTTCTGTTCTCTCTACATTAAAATTGATCAAAGTATTATTTCTGACATGCGGGGAAGCAGCATTTCATATTCATTTCATACACCACCTCCACTAACGCCAAAACCTCCTCAGGTCTCCCCTCCAGGTGAGTTTTTGGGTACCTGCTGCCCAGACTGTGGTGGCTGCAGCACCACACCCCACACACACCCCCACAGCTGGACCCCAGAAGTGTGAAGAAATCCAAAACTGCATCACACAGTTCTCCTGCATCACATGAAGTATTTCAGTGATCACGATTTGGGCCTAGACTGAGTGAGGAGAAATCCCAGGCTTTATTAATGTTTTCCCATTAACAGCTCCCCTCAGAGCAGCAGGGATGCCCATCCTATGGAATGCAGTCCAGGTATGAGAATATTCAGGACTGACTACCAAGGATTACACTGAACTCTCAACAGCGAGCCTGAAAGCTGCCAGAGATACACTGACCTAACTCTGAGAGCTTAGGCCAGGCTTTACCCTGAGGCAGTGTGCAGAGAAACACAGGGAAGGGAATAGAAAAGAGAAAACTGGGAAAGAAACAAGTAAGAGAAACTGAAGGCCCAAAAAGACCACAATTACACGGCAGAGGGACATCAGCTGGCCAGAGGCAATGACAAGAGTGACAAAGTACAGGGTCCAGGGGTTCCTGTCAGCTCTGCCCTCACTCCTTTCTCAACAATTAATTCAAAGGTCCTGCCTTTCAGTTCAAGCATCCAGCATCAGCTGAAAATTATCTTCTTGGATACAAGACAGAATACCCAAAATACAATTCAAAGGAGAAACTGAACTCTGAGTTCCTGAGGTAGATCTGGTGATCTTTCTGGTGATCTATCTATTTAATTGGTGATCCCAAACACCTCAAACCTAACTTCAGAAAGCAACAACAGGGAGATAAACTCAGTGATACAAGGAAAAATATTCTCTGCCTTGTAACTGAGCTCACTGTGAACTATCTGTTCAGACCTGTGACTTCATTCATGAGGTGAAACCCCACTTTACCTTTGTTTAGCAACCCCCAAATCAATTTCTGCTCTGAGTATCCCACCAACAAATCCCATTATCCACCCCTCTATGGAACTGACCCAGAGCAACTGGGGAGCAGCTGCCTGTACCAAATTCAGCCTACAAACACCTGCACAAAGCCCCTGTGAGGCCCAGGGAGGCTGCAAAGTGAAAACCTGGGGGTAAAGCTCCATCTCTCCAGGGCCAGCAAGTGACAAGCTGTGTGAACACCCCAATGTGTTTACTCCAGCCCTGACCTGCTGGCCTCTGCCATGGGTTTCTCAGAGCAGGAAGGAGTTTTTCCCAGTAACAGCCAGCAATTACAACCATTCCCTAGAGGCAGCAAGCTGCTGCTAACTTGGGGAAGTAGGGAAACAGGTTACAGGAAACACAAGAAGAATCAAATTCACAATAAGCAACACTATGTAGAATACCCCAGAAACTATACTTGAAAACTCATCCAGGGGGTGATGGAAGAGATTAATCACCTAAATACTAAGCATGGATTTAGAACCTGGGATCAGTGACAGAAAAATCTGCCTGCCCAACCTGTAGAGTTAAAAACTCTCTCAGTGCCCTGCTCCATCACTTTGCCCAGGAGAGAAATCACTGCAGCTGGCACCAAGAGAGGTTTTAAAGCCAAAAAAATCTTCACAGTCAAGTCTGTCCTACAAAGAAAGGGTCAAAAACTTTTGACATTTGTCCTCACTTTGGAACTACTGCAGCAGCTGGAGGCAGCATCACCACCCAATCAGGCTGCTTTACTGGGACAGGGAGCAAGCACCTTCATCCCTCTTGTTCATCACTTTACACTGGCCACCCCAGTCACACTGAGGGAGCACAGCTTCCCTGGCAGGTGGGGGGGTCCCAGGGTCCTGCTTAGCCCCAGCCCCAGCAGTTAAGCACCATGCAGCCACTCACTCCCCCTGCCCTGCTGGGATGGGGAAGAGAACCAGGGAAAAAAGTAAAAAACTCATGGTTTGAGCTAAGAACAGTTTAATGACTGAAACAAAATAAAATACACTACTACTACTAATGCTAATAAAAATAGTAATAAACAAAAAAATAAAAAAGGGAACTCCAGAGAAACCAGTGATGCTCAATGCAGCTGCTCCCCACTGCTGAGCAATGTCCAGCCTGTCTCCCTTCAGTGACCAGTCCCTCCCAGCCAACTGCTCTCAGTTTATACTGCACAGGATGCTCTTGGTGGGAAATATTCCTTTGGCCAGCTCTGGTCAGCTGTCCTGGCCAGGTCCCTCCCATCTCCTTGCATGCCTCACAGGCAGAGTCCGAGACACCAAACAGTCCTTGACTGAGGGAAGCACTGCACAGCAACAACCAAAACATCCACTGCTATCAGCACTGCTGCCATCCTGAACCCAAAACAGCTCCTGGGAAGAAAACTAAACTCTATCCCAGCCAAAACCAGGACACAGACATCCTCAGCAAGGCACGTTATCCCCACGCCATTCCCAGCTCCTCCTGGCACCACTCATGACTGCAAACCCACCCCTCTGCACAGCACCACAGTCATGCATTACTGAGACAAGACACCCACATAATTTCAGCTGGAAGGACAGAGAGTGCCACAGATGCCAACACTCCCAGTTTCTATTCCAGTTCTGAATTTTCCTTCCAAGTCTTGGCTAAGCCATTGGGCCCCTGTGTACTGCTGGCATCAAATCCATGCTGCCTATGGAGTGCTTTGAGATATGCCAGAAATGCCCAGTACTATCATTTACAGCACCTTGGACCATCAGTCTGCTGACACCACTGAACTCCAGCTCTCCAGGACCCCATGTGGAGTATCAAGTACTACTCAATGACCTGGGAGAATGGCACGTGAGAAAAGGAAACAAAGTGTTCTGAAGCGCTGCAATACCAGCATCACTCCCTAGACACGATTTAGTCAGAGCAGAAGCTTTTCTAGGTCACACAGCTCAGTCACAGCCCAATCACCAATTGTTCATCCCCGAGGCTGAGAGGTGCTCACCTTTTGTACCAATCCAGAGCTGGTCTTGCTCGAGTTTGAAGGTGAGTCTGACTTTGCCCCCTGACTTGTTGTACATGCCGGACAGTGGCACCGTGGGCAGCCGCTCCTGCAACGAGACACAGCCAGTCAGGGCTGGGGCACTGCAGCTCCATGCTCTCAGCTTCTGAACCCTAACAACCATCCATCCTTCCAGCGCTCTGCTAGGACAGCAAAGAACGACTGAACCAGTGGGGAAAGGTCACAGACCACAGAGAAGTCTCTCTTCTGATTCTGAGTGTCTCGAGACCTTACTCACGCACCTGCACGCCTTTGACAGAAGGCATCACATCGTCAGGTTTTCCTTTATCCAACACTTTTCTGTGTTGCTACAACATAAAAACAGAAATTAAATTCACAGGAACATGATGAAGCTTTGCAGTGTACCTCCAGCTGCCCCCTGAGCACATCCCAGTGGCACTGAGAGACAGCTGAGGGCTGTCCACAGGCATTTATCACACGGGCATCAGTTATTTCACACTTAATTGTGCACTTTCTACGATACTCCCAAGAAATTATCACAATGAACGGAATTCCAATGTAACGCTAAGGATAACAGCCTTCTCAAATATACACACACATAAATACATGTCTGTAAAAACCAAAGTACTACATCCAGTGAATGGCAGAAACCCTCCATGTCTGGCAGTGCAACCCAGCACCAAACCAGAATGGAGCAGAGCAGTGGAAACTTTCAAATCCACACTCACAGCTTGTACCTGGCTGAGCACCTTTGAAACTTTCAAATCCACACTCACAGCTTGTACCTGGCTGAGCACCTTTAAGAAATGATGGGATTTACACTGAGTGTGAACTGTGATAAATCACAGAAAACCATCAGCGTGCTTCATGGAGGCACTACTTAATTTTAACCAAGTTTATTTTCAGGAAAGTACAGGGCTGGCAACACCTTGAGGTGACAATCGTTCACCAGCTCCCCACACTGCAGGACCATCAGAGCGCACTGTGCTCAAAAATGTGAGAGGAGAATTCAACACCCACATCCCTTGGTGCTCGTTTTAAGCAGTTTTTGGAGATCAAATTATTTTGTGCCAATAAAAATTAGTTAGGTTTTAGACAGAGTTAATCTGGCTTGTGTTTGCACTAACATCCATCAAACGTTTCCATTTCTTAATCAAAATGCTTGGCTGTGCCTGGCACCACAAGCAGCGTCTTGCAAAGCCCCAGTCCCTGCTGGACTAAGCAGTTCTCTGCTACTCCCCTGCCCAGAGTCATTCCAACACTGAGCTGCCAGAAATGAACCCCCAACCTGATCTGAGGAGGAACAAAACCCAGACGTGCCTGCAGGAGAACCACGTAAATCCTACTGCTCCCCCACGCCATCAATTATCAATACATTTACCTTTTGTCTGCAAAGTGGCTCCTTTTTGTTTTCTTCAGCTTTGACCTCTTGTTGAGCAGCTTCTTTGGGTGTATTTACTGCTAACACATCGTTGATGGTAGAGCCCACAACCATTATTTTCGCTCCATTTGTAACTTTGATTTCCCGCAATGTTTTCTCCTCTGGCAGAAGTCCCTTGAACATAACTTTCTGCATGGCGGGCGGGAGGCCTAGGGACAAGCACAGCGATTAGGAGGCGGCAGGGCGGCCAGGGCGGCGCGGGGGAGGCGGCGGCGGCCCCGACACACCTGTGAGCGAGTGGATCTTCTGCTTCAGCTCGGCTCCCGTGCTGTCCAGGCAGAACTTCACGTCGTACTTGTTCTTGTTCCAGATCACCTTCAGCTCCACCAGCTCCCGCCCGCTGTCCTCGTCGCCGCCGTTGCTGACAGACGCCTGCGGGGGCTCCCGGCGCTCCTCACCCTCCGGAGACCTCCCCGCCGCCGGCGAGTCGCCCCCTCCGCCACAGCCCAGCGGCAGCTCCTGCGCCTCCGCCTCCATGCCCGGCTCCTCGGCACCTGTGGGGAGCGGACAGGAAGATCCCGGCCCGTGGGACGCCGCCCCGGCCCGGCCCCGCTCCGCTCCAGCCCCCGAGCGCCGCCCGCAGCGCGCCTCCCGGCCCGGCCCGCCGCCCCCTGCACCGGCACCGCGGGCTGTGAGCACCGGGGGCTGTGAGCACCGGCGGCTCCCGGCCCCGCGGGCTCCCGGCCCCGCCGGCTCCCGGCACCTCCCGGTACCGCGGGCTCCCGGCCGCGCTCGTACCATCCGTGGCGGCAGCGGCGGCAGCCATGATGATTGTGTACAATCCGCCGCGGGGCACGCCGGGAAACGCCGCCGCCGCCGCTGCTGGGCCGCGCCGGCTCCCGTAGTCGCCCCCGCCCGCCTCTCAGATGGGGGCGGTGGGACCCCCAGATCGCGCCCCCGCAGCACCAGCCGTGCCGCGCCGGGAGGCGGGAGGGGCGCCGAACCCTCCGCTCAGCGTCCCTGGAACCGGAATCCTCCCGCGCTGTCGGGCCCGTGGCAGCGGCCGCGGTCCCCTCGTGTGACAGAACGAAGTGGGTGGTGGTGCCTTTAAGGAACGCCCCGCCCCCGGCGGTGACGCGTGCGGGGATTGGCTGCCGCGGCCGGGCGGAAGCGGCGCCGCAGCCACGTGGGCGCGTGGCGGGATGGCGCGAGTTCTGCGCGCGCTGCGGTGCGCGGCGGGACCGGGACCGGGACCCGGCCAGGGATCCAGCCCTGGCCACGGCCACGGCCACGGCCCTGAGCGGGGACCGCGGGTCCGGTTCGGGCCCAGCCCCACAGGTAACCGACCCTTCGGCAGCCCCACCCCTGGGGCTCTGCTGCGGCGGGGGCGGAGTTTTGGGTTGGAAAACATCAGTTCGGACTCTCGGGAGGGGAGAGTGGCGAGGGAGGCTGCTGCTTCCCCTGTGTGCTCCCGCCGAAGCTCCCGGACTCGCCCTTGCAGCGTGTCCCGGTGCCCTCCTGGTCGTGCGGGGTCACTGTCGGTGTACCGTGGCAGTGCTGTTTCTGGCATGTGCCAGCTTATAAGGGACTTTCAGGTCATTTCAGAGGGACTCTGTTCCTGGGAGTCGTCGTCATTTTCACAGCCAGTGCCCCCGGAGCTGTGTTCCTGCGGTGCCTTGGCGACGCTGCCGTCGCAGGCAGCATCCACCGCCCTTCCAGCTCATATTTAGAACTCTCCCCTGGGTCTTCCTTGTGACCACCTCCTCCGATTTCTCCACGATTACAGGTTTTCTGCATTTAGGTGGCCTTAGGACTGCTTTGTACAATTATATCTTTGCCAAAAAACACCGAGGGACTTTTATTTTAAGAGTGGAGGATACAGATCAGAATCGGGTTGTGCCCGGAGCTGCAGAAGGAATAGAAGATATGTTGAACTGGGCAGGTATTTAGAAACATCTTTCATTTTTCACCTACTGAAACCTCACCTTTCTATTAGAGGCTAACAGTGCTCAGCTGGGGGGTGGGTTTGACTCTGCCTTTGGGCTGTTTTGGCAGCCCGGCTGTTCACCTGCTGCCGTGCCTGTGTTGCAGGTATTCCCCCGGACGAGAGCCCCGGGCGTGGCGGCCCCGCCGGGCCCTACGTGCAGTCGCTGAGGCTGGAGCTGTACGGGCAGGCCAGCGCAGCTCTGCTGGCCAGCGGGGCTGCCTACCGCTGCTTCTGCAGCCCCCAGCGCCTGGAGCTGCTGCGCAGGGACGCTCTGCGCCGCCAGCAGACCCCGCGGTACGTCCTGTCCCTGTGGCCCTCGGGGCTGGTACCTCCCTGTGCCTGTCCCTGTGGCCCTCGGGGCTGGTACATCCCTGTGCCTGTCCCTGTGGCCCTCGGGGCTGGTACCTCCCTGTGCCCTTCAGGGCTGTACCCTTTCTCAAAGCCCCGCAGCAATGGGATTGTGCCTCGCTGCCCCTAGGGAGGGAAGGCACGTGTTGCCCTCCAGGGATGAGGTGTTGGTAGTGCGTAGTGGGCAGGTTACAGCTAAAATTCGGGTGTCTGCTTAGAGTTTTGGGCGTGTAAAAATGGCTGATGGTGTTGGCCCTTGTTGTGGTTTCCCAAAGATACGACAACCGGTGTCGGCACCTGACGCCCGCGGAGGTGGCCCAGAAGCTGTCCCAGGGCCTGGACTGCGTCATCCGCTTCCGCCTGGAGAAGGGCGTGGAGCCCTTCCAGGACCTGGTCTATGGCTGGAACAAGCACGAGGTGGCTGAGGTGGAAGGTGACCCTGTGATTCTCAAGGGGGATGGCTTCCCCACATACCACCTGGCAAACGTGGTGGATGACCACTACATGGGCATCACCCACGTCCTGCGTGGCACCGAGTGGCTGACTTCGACCTCCAAGCACCTGCTTCTCTACAAGGCCTTTGGCTGGGAGCCCCCTCAGTTTGGGCACCTCCCGCTGCTGCTGAACAAGGACGGTGGCAAGCTGTCCAAGAGGCAGGGGGACATTTTCCTGGAGCGCTTTGCTCGGGATGGCTTCCTGCCAGAGGCACTGCTGGACATTGTCACCAACTGTGGCTCGGGGTTCACAGGTAACACCACTGCCAGCTCCCTTCATGCTGACTTTGTAGCGTGGGCTGGGCTTATTTTGATAGCTGAGAACTTTGTCAGTGTTTGAAGGGGTCAGGGAATGGGTGTCACCAGACCTTCTGCAGAGCTCCTGTGGAAGGAGCTGGAATGGTGGAAATCTTTCTGCTGCTGTGCAGCCATTAAAATTGAGTCAGGTTCTTAATGAGTTCTCCTTGGCAAAACCCTCACTTCAAGGCTGAGAAACTCTGTGAAGTGTTGGGAGAACTTGCATTCTGTGGTTAATAATTGTAGTGTTGTCTGACAGCTGTGCCACCTTTCCTTTAACCTGACAGACCAGGAGGAGTTGAGTCAATGTCTCCTTTTGTGCTTCTTGCTGTGGGGATCACAAATTAACTTGTGTTCTGAGAACTCTGCCTGGGAATGAAATCTTCCGTGGGCAGTGCAGCCTCCTGGCTGAGTGTGACCTCTCTTTGACTGATTGAGGGGAGGTGTTCTGCTGAGGGAGGGGACAGGAGCCAAGCAGAATTCCCCAAAGCAGCATCCCGTGTGTGCCTGCTGCCAGTTCCCTCCTGCCTGCTGGGGGATGTCCCTGCTGCTGCTGGCACTGCACAGCTGGCTGTCCTGTGTCACCTTTGCTCAGTGTGCTGCTGGCCCAGCCCCGTGCAGTGAGGAGAGCTCGTTGTTCAGAGCCCTGTGATTGCCTGTGGCTTGTGTTCCAGAGAACCAGATGGGGAGGACTTTGGAGGAGCTGATCTCCCAGTTTGAAGTGGGCAGAATTACAACCCATTCTGCTCTCCTGGACTTGGAAGCACTCCCAGAATTCAACAGGTAAAAAATTAGGGGTAGCTTTAAAATGTAGTAAGCACCAAGTTCAGTGAGAATTTATTTCTAGCGCTTGGCTTGGCTCCCATTCTGTGCTTGGACATTCGGGTTGGCAACACTGAAAGTCTAGACAGAGGGTGGGTGTAGCTGAGAGGATCTAAAGTCTTAATTTTATAAGCTAAGAAAATAACATCTAAAAAGAGTTAACATTCCCAGAGGGTTCTTCTGCAAGTGCTGCTAGGACATTGTACTGCTAAGAGTGGCCTCATCATCAGTTCCCTGTGGGGCACCAGAGCTAAATGCTAAATGTCTGACTGTGGTTTAGTGTTGCTTTTCTAACAGTTCCACAGTTCTAGCTCAGTTGGTCAGAGCACAATGCTAAGAATGCCGAAGTCTTGGGTTCAGTCCCCAGATGGACTATTCCCTTAAGAGTTGGACTTGGTGATCCCTGTGGGTCTCTTCCAACTCAGAATATTCTGTGATTTCTGTGAAGGGTGTTTGGGATGATCTGATGTAACCCCGAGCAATCCAAAAGCAGGGCTTTGCTCTTACAGGGTTCACCTCAGCCGTCACATTGAGAACCAGGGGCTGCGCCAGAAGCTCGTTAGGGAGCTGCAGGGGCTGGTGGAGCTCGTCCATGGGGACCAGCAGGTGGATCCAGATGTTCTGGAAAATGAATATGTGGAGCGAGTTCTCCTGCTGAGAAAAGTACGAGTAGTGGCAGAGCACTGTGCCAGCATCCTGCACGCTGAGGAATTCCTTCTTCCACAGCACAGCCCTCTGCCCTGCCAGCTTTGCTTTCTTTCCCCAGGGTCACATAAGCCTCCTGAAGGATCTGGTGTCCAGTGATTACTCTTACCTGTGGGTCAGGCCCTCAGTGTCCCGGCAGCAGCTACAGACAATTTCTGCAGAAGTAGATGAAATAGGAAAACTGGTCATAGGGTAAGCGTGCTGCTGTCTGGCAGCAAAGGCTCCTCATCTCTGAAAATTGTATTCTTAAACAATCAGAATTACTGCTTTTTCTGTGGTGTCCCAGGTCTGTGGCATAACTTTGTAGTTTAAATTTTCTCTTTCAAATGAGCTCTGCTTCTGGTGAGCAGAGGGAGCCCGCTGGCACAGGGCAGGGGTAAGGGATAGGAATCCTGTGGTTTTCATGTCCCAGAGTGTAAGGACACCTTCTTTCCTAAAGGCTCATGACAAGGCAGGCAGCTGCCTTCACTGTGGAGGAGTTGAACAAAGCCCTGAGAAGTCTGCAGAAGCAAACCAGAGACACCAAGTACAGCAGCATGATGCAGCTCCTCCGCTTGGCGCTCAGTGGGCAGCAGGTAAAAAACAATTCTGACATTACCTGCAGTGTGCTCTGGTGCTAATCCTGCAGGTCCCTCTGAAGGGCTGGCGTTTGCCTTCAGGAGGAGAAACCCCAAGGCTTTGTTTGAGCTGCTGCTGACCCCCCTCAGTCACTGTGTTGGTTCAGTCACCACAATGCAGACATGTGCTGGGGAGGTTCCCACGTGTTCAGTGGCTCCTTCTTGTTTGCAGCAAGGCCCGAGTGTTGCTGAGATGATGGTGACTCTGGGAGCTGAGGAGGTGTGTGGCAGGATCCACAGAGCGCTGTCCAGCTGACACAGGACGGCGGTGACACTCACCTGGATGGTGCAGGTGGCACCTGCGTGACCATCTCTGATCAGAGCTGGGCTTTAGGCCAGGCAGGTGCCTGTGCTGGTCCCACGTCTGCACAAACCTGCACTGAGCACAAACCACTTTGTTTGGGAGAGGAACCAAGTCCAGATTCAACTCCATCCTGCTGTCGCCTCGTGCAAGGAGCCTGGTTTGCAGAGTGGGAGAAGAGGACATGAATCAGCATTTAAATTCAGATCCTGTGGACAGAAAGTAACTGAACTGACAGCAACAGATCAGATTCTCTTTGGAGAGGGGCTCGTGGTCAGGGTACCTACAGCTACAAAACACAGTTCCCCAATAAATGCAGTGGGAGGTATTTATATATATGAATATAAACAGATGTATATTATATCTGCTGCCCTCTTAGCTGCCCTGGTGTCCTACCAGGCTGAGGGAGCTGCTCAGAGGGCAGTTTCCTCCCTGTGCACTGTGTCATGCACGTGATTCTGCTAAAAATATTCCTGATCAGGAGATTAGGATGTTTTTTCCTCTTTTGTCTGATGCCCTTTTAATTATTAAATTAATGTGGTGACTTGGATTCCGTTCTCACTAATACTCTGCACGCTACTGAGGGGAGGAGCTCAGAGGGGTGTTGGTGTTGGTGGGTGTTGTGCTGAGCCCACACCCACCATGAACACTTTGATGCCACGGGCACTCAGGTGAGCTGACCACGGGCACTCAGGTGGGCTGAGCACGGGCACTCAGGTGGGCTGATCATGGACAGACCACGGGCACTCAGGTGAGCTGACCACGGGCACTCAGGTGGGCTGATCATGGACAGACCACGGGCACTCAGGTGAGCTGACCACGGGCACTCAGGTGGGCTGAGCACAGACAGACCGTAGACTCTGACGTGGTTGCCCGCGGGCTGTGACGTGGGTGCCCGCGGGCTGTGACGTGGGTGCCCGCGGGCTGTGACGTGGGTGCCCACGGAGCCGTTTCCTGCAGGGCGGAGCAGACGAGCCCATGGCTGGCAGCGGGCAGCTCGAGCGCTGGCTCAGTGAGTGGGGCTGGGGCTGGGGCTGGGGGCTGGCTTGGCTCTGCTGCCTCTTCCAAACTGGGTGGGCACTGGAGCAGCTTCATCTCCTGGGGAAGGGTGCCTTGCCCCCACAGAACCCTTGCAGAGTGATGTGGGTGCTGTCTTGCTGCATCTACCCTTTTCCCCATCTGTCCTGTCCATCCTCACCTCCCAAAGCTGCCTGAGAGACAGACTGGGGAGTGGATAAAACAAAAAAAAAAAAACCAAAACTTTTTTCCCTTAATTTAGCTGTGTAAGAGTGTAAACTGCCTGTGTTCCAGCACAAGTTTTGCAGCAGTCCCAGGAGAGCTGCCTGTAAATGGTTTTTAAGTTCCTCCTGCTAAAAGCAGCATCTGCTGTTGTCAGGCCGTGCTTGACTTTATGTGCTTGGGACTGTTTTTAGGCATATTTTAATAGCAGCTGTTTCCTGGATATCCCTTTCTGCTACAAAAAGCTCTGGAGCAGTGGCACAGTGAGGTCTGAGCTGCTTCCTGCCCTGAGCACTCACTGACACACTGAGGCCAGGCTTTCCTTCTTCCTCTCTGGTTTTTCTCCCTCTGTAAGATGAGGCCACTGACCCGAGTGTCTGCGAGGAAAACTGGGAATGCATCCAGCGGTTCTGCGAGCAGGTGAACGCTGACACGGAGGGGTAAGGCAGGGCACGGAGGGGTAAGGCAGGGCACGGAGGGGTAAGGCAGGGCACGGAGGGGTAAGGCAGGGCACGGAGGGGTAAGGCAGGCACGGAGGGGTAAGGCAGGCACGGAGGGGTAAGGCAGGGCACGGAGGGGTAAGGCAGGGCACGGAGGGGTAAGGCAGGGCACGGAGGGGTAAGGCAGGGCACGGAGGGGTAAGGCAGGGCACGGAGGGGTAAGGCAGGGCACGGAGGGGTAAGGCAGGGCACGGAGGGGTAAGGCAGGCACGGAGGGGTAAGGCAGGGCACGGAGGGGTAAGGCAGGGCACGGAGGGGTAAGGCAGGGCACGGAGGGGTAAGGCAGGCACGGAGGGGTAAGGCAGGCACGGAGGGGTAAGGCACACAGACACACAGCTCACACAGCTCTTCGTGTTCCCCAGGCTGTCTCTGGCTCTGCAGGAAAGGGGAGCTGGGGAGGCTCACTGGGCTCTGCTGCTCCAGGGAGCAGAAGCGAGTTGGGAATAGGAGTTGGGAATAGGTGTGTGACAGAGGGTCATGTCTGGGAACGGACTCTGGCATCAACAGCTGGAGCCCAGCGGGCAGCAGGTCCTGCTGGCCATGCCCTCAGGAATCTGCCCAAGGATTCCTGCTGTGGGGTCCTGCAGGGAAGCCCCCGGGGAGCTCAGCCTCAGCTTTTCCTTCCAGAGGGGTGGAGGATCTCTGCTAGAATTCCTCACCTTCCAGCTGGCAGTCTGGGCTCTGTGAGAAGTAGTAGCAATTAAGCAACTGTCCTGTCAAACCTTAATGATGATTTCTGTGTTTAGAGTTCAGGGCTCATAGTCTGGCACCCAGCTCGTGCCCAGGAGCTGGCACAGGCTGCCCTGGCTGTCACCTGCAGCTGCAGAGAGCCAGCTCCTGGTGCCTGCCCAGGGACATCCCCGGCCTGTCCCTGCTGCTCCCTCCCAAAGCACAGCCCCTGGCACGGCTGGAGGGCAGCTCTGGGGTCACCAGTTCACCCCCTGTGTGTGTGTGTGTGTCCCTGGCCAGCAGTGTGCCAAGGAAGGGGGGCTGGCTGTCCTGCTGTGAGTCCAGAGCTGCTCTGCTGTGCAGTCCCAACCAGCAGCGTTTGTTTTTCCTGGGAACTCGTGCATGTGTGACTTGCTTTGCTCTTCCCCAGCCCGTTGTCTGCGCTGAGGCTGCTGGCACACAAAATCCAGTCCCCTCAGGAGGGGGAAGCTCTCCATGCCCTCACAGTGAGTACTTCCATCCCCACACACACACAGCCCCTTGGAAATGGCAGGGAGAGCAGCAGTGCACACAGGACAGCTCTCTGCTCTCTCTTCCTTTTTTCTCCCAGATGTCGATGTCTCTTTCTTTCTCGTGGATGCCTCTCCCTTTTAACTTTCCCTTGCACAAGGAATACAGAAACCAGGGCACAGGGGAGGGGGTAACTGCTTCTGTTCCTCCCCTAGTTGCTCTGCTGAGGTGTTTCAGTGCTCTGCAGCTCTGGCTGTGTGAGCTGTGTCCCACCACAGAGGAAACAGCTCAAAACTTGTTAGTGATGGGTAGAACAGAGCAGGTGGTCTGAGATATGCTGCTTAGGAAGGTTGGATGAAGGAATAAGACATGTTCTTGCTGCATGACTTTCTCAGTGTCTCGTGTTGCTGAATGCAGTGTCAGAAGGTTCTTAGATTTAGTAATATAAAGACAAAAGTTTTTGAAAGCTCCCCAAGCCTTGTGTGTTCAGTTCCTGTTGGTAACATTTTGTTTTCTGCAGGTGCTGGAGACCTGTGTGAACAACTGTGGTGGCAGATTTCACAGTGAAATGGCAAAATTCAGGTTTCTGAATGAGCTGATTAAAGTGCTTTCCCCAAAGGTTGGTGATGGTGGTTACAGGGTGTTTTGGGATAAGAAATGCAGCTCTGCTTTATCAGAGGCAGTGGGATCTTCTGGCCATGCTCCTCTTCATTGGGATGGGCCTGAAACACCCTCTTGGCATTGCACCCATCAATTTCCCCTTCTGCTGGGTCCTGCACACATTTACCACTGGTGCACGTTTCATTTTCCATTGCATCAGCCCGAGGGCAGAGCTGCAAAAAGCTGATTTCAAAGAAATGCTCAGCTGAAGAACAAAACTCCTTGTCTCAGTCTCAGGCTTGGTTACAGGATTTCAGTGCAACCACAGACTTTAAGGCATATATCACCGAGGACAATTCTGTTTACTGCTCTGAGAGGACAGGTATCATTTAATGGGTTTGAAATGCCTGGTCTTGGGGAGGTTTGTCTTTTTATAATAAAAGGAGTGCTCTTGGGCAATAATGAGAGAAATTGGAGAAAACACCCAGATGCTGATAAAAGACAGTATCATTGGTTTCTGGTTTTGTTCAGTTTTCCTGTGTCTGGGGCTGGCTGAGGCCAGAGGTGTGACTGCATTGCAGCACTTGAGGGGAGTGTTTAAAGTCAAGCAGAATGCTGTTTTCACTAAAATATTTTACTTTGGGTTTTAGATTCAATAACTTATCTGAGAAATTTGAAGTGGTTTAATTTTGATTGTTATAGAACAATTCTCATATTGTCCATAGCATTGTGATTCTCATAGTGTCCATAACATTTCTTGTGTTTCCTAACCCCAATCAGATACACAGCAGACAGCACTGTGAATAAACTCACAGGAGTCCATTTTTCCTTGGTGTCTGCACATAAACTCCTTGGGCTGGATCCCTGTGCCGGATCTGGAACCAATTTTTTGGGTTTGAGCTTTTTTGTTTTTCTTTACTGTCTTGCTTTCAGTACTATGGAATTTGGTCTTCAGAAAAAGTCAAGTCGAGGGTCACAGAAGTGATGTTCAGTTGGACAGTCTGGTTTCCTCAGGAAGTCAAAATCCAGGATGCTTATCAGATGCTGAAGAAACAAGGTTCAGTTCTGTTATTTCAGTTTCCTTTTTAGCCTCCCAAGCCCATGGTTTCCCCCACAGATATCTGCCTCCCTCAGCTTGTGACTCAGCTTTTTCATAGCATGTTGTGTGTAAGGAAAAGGGACAGAGGTCCCAGGCTGGTTGGGTTCTGAAGGATGGAACTGTTTAAAGGGATTTTCCAAAGAACCTTCCTGAGCCACAGCTCAGACTCTGTCCACACTGTGTGCAGGGAAAAAGTACAGCACGGGCTCAGAAGTGATCTTTGCCCTGGAACACTCTCCCAGAGTTATGAGAGATGAGTTCAGAGGGATCCTGGGGTGGATTTTTCATCCATTCCATTATATTTTGTAGTCCTCAGTGGTATTTTAATCCGGAAATCTCTGCAAACCTCATGCACTGTTGAGCATCGAGGTTTCAGTAGCTTGGGCATCACTGAACAATTACTGTTACCTGTTGCAGGGATTGTAAAAGAAGATCCCAAACTGCCAGAAGACAAAATTTTACCTCCCCCTTCTCCAAGACCTCAGAATTCTATTTTTGACACAGATGAGGAGAAGTCCAAGGTAAACCTTAGTGTTCATGCCCCACCCTCTGTTTTGTGCTGATGAGAAAAGAGGCTCAGTAATATTTTGGGAGCTTCTGCTGTTTCAGACCATCTCAGAATAATGCTGATCCTTCCTGCAGTGCCACAGCTAGAGAACTCTCTGAGGCTTTGTCAGATAAATTTCCTTAGGAAAAAGTGAGACTTTTTTACATAAAAACATCAGTTTCTATGGAACCTCCCCAAGGGAGGGCTTCTCCAGGTCTTACAGAAGTTCTGCAGAGCCAGAGTTCCTAATCCTGAGCAGCCAGTGCATGCAGGCAGCAATGTAACTGGATTAGATGATGGGACAGGAGCTGACACATCCCCAGGATTGCAGGACCATTCTGCAGGAGGTGTCTGTGGTGTGTGCAGTGCCCAGGGCTCACTGCTGTCCCATCTCTGCCCTGACAGCTCCTGGCCAGGCTCCTGAGGAGCAGCCACCCCGAGGACCTGCAGGCTGCCAACCGCCTGATCCAGAGCGTGCTTAAAGAGGTGGGGACTCCCTTTAATGCTGGGATTAAAGAGCTGGGAGCTCCCAGGAGAAGCCTCTGCAGCCAGGCAGGGTGGGAGGGAGCTTGGCCATCCGGTTGTGGACAGGGGACCCTCTGTACTGCAGCCCCAGAGAATGGGCCATGTTCAGGCTTTCCAAATTACTCTGAGATTACAGCATGGGGTTATTTTGTTTTGTTTCCCTAAAATGTGCCATTGCCAGGAAGAGGGAACATGTGAGTGTGCACACAGCAGGACACTTCCATGTCAGTGGGACCTTGGCAGTAGTACTGCACTAGTGGTTGGAAATTTCCAAAAATAAACTCAGTTCCCTGGTGGAAAAAAGTCACTTCTGTACAAATCTGCCCCTTTCCTGCAAGCAGTGTGTGTGCACACCTGGCCTGTCTGTTTGCATGTTCCATCTGAAGGAAATGGAGCATCCCACTTTTCTGCTTACAGAGGAGATTTGGTTTAACAAAGCCCTGTGGTTGTTTTGAGTGTGTCCTTCTGTGTGGCAGAAGCCACCAACTCCCAGCTCAGTTTTGAAGTCACACTCGTGCCTGTGGTGAGATGTATTCCACATTCCACAGCACATGGCCAGGGTGCCTGATGGGGCAGCTGGGGGCACGTTCTCACCTGTGCTGCTTTGTGCCTTCTCCACCTGCAATAAAATATTAATAAGTGTGACCCAGAGTGCTCCAGCCAAGTGCACTGGCTAGGTCTGTGCATCATCTCCCTTTGTTTCATTTTTCATCACAGGAACAAGAAAAGTCAGCTCAGGTGTCCCGAAGAGTGAACACCATCAGAGAGGTCTCGGAGAATGTCAGACAAATGGAGGAGCTACTGGAGAGCTCCAGGAGAAGGGAATTATCCCCAGCTGACCAGGAGACCCTACAGGTAAATGCTCTTTTTCCTGCAGAAATGCTCTTGTCCCTCCCTCTTCCAGAGGGAGCAGCCCTTGCAGTGGGTGCAGAGACAGAGGTGTGATGTGCCTGGCTCCTGAGCAGTGGAACCTTTCCTCCCCAGGCTCTGTCCCAGCGCTGTGAGAAGCTCAGGCCGCTGCTGTTCCGCCTGGCCAGGAAGGCAGTGGCTGATGAGGAGGCTCTAGGTAAGAGCCAGCCCTGTCCTGGTGCTTCTCTGCTGCTCTGCCAGGGCTGTGCCCTTCCCTGCCAGGGGAGAGCTCGGGTGCTTGGCACCCTGTGGGCAAACTCTCCACTGTCACCATGAAACCATGCCCAGGGCGAGTGGTATTTTGTCTCCTCCTGCTCATCTCCGAGGAAGCTGTTAATTTTCACTTGGAGCCCAAAGTTAAACAGTGAATCTGTTTCTTCAGCTGAGGTGGTTTTCTGAGCTTTTTTGAGTTCTGATGTTGAGAGAACTGAAGGCTTTTGAGGCCTTTTCTCTCCAGTAATTGAAGTCCTCCTTGTGTATAAACACAGAAAGAGGAATACATTTTGAATTTTTAAGTGTAATACCAAGGAAGGTGTCCTGGTTTCAGCTAGGGTAGAGTTAATTTAATAAAAGCAGAATCTTTGAATTCCACGATTGGCGTTTCATTCTTGTCCATACGCCTTGCAAATCTGACTGAAGCAATGGACAGACATCCTAAACAGCAACCCCAAAAGCTCAACTGCACCTCACACCTTCCTTTCACACCCATAGGTGCCATGGCTCTGCAGCTGGGGAGTGCTGGATTATAGACTGAAGTGCACAGGGAAAACTTGTGGAGAAAAAGAAAGTGCAGAAGAGATGGGATAAGATTTCAAAGTGATCTTGATAAATGAGAGAGGGGTCTGGAATCAGCAGCTGTGTGTGCAGAATGGAATGAGAGGCCAGTGAGGAGCTGAGGGCAGCCTGCCCTGCTGCCTTCACTCCTGAGCTGCACTGTCCCTTCCTCAGAGCATTTTGGGGGGTGCCTGGAACCGACCTGACCTTTCCCTTAGGAACATGAGTGTTTTGTGTGTGCTCTGCTTTCCCAGCCGACATCCTGCAGGCCAGTGACCAGCTGTGCCAGGCACTGGGGCAGTGCAGGCAGGCTGTGCCTGTGCCTGTGGCCAGCCAGGAGAGCGGGGATGGAGCAGCTTCAGCTGCCAGCTCTGCCCATGCAGGTGAGCAGCACCCACAGTGCCAGGGCAGCTCTGCCCATGCAGGTGAGCAGCACCCACACTGCCAGGGCAGCTCTGCCCATACAGGTGAGCAGCACCCACAGTGCCAGGTGTGATCAGGGCTTGGGAGGGCAGTGCTGCTCAGAGAACAAATGTGGAGAGAGCACTGGAACACAGGGAAAATGTTGTGTGACCAGCATTGTCGCTTGCATATAGTTGACAGACAATATTCCCAAGGTGGTTCCCCTTTCAGGCACACCTGTAGCTGAGAGGAATGAGGGATTTGTCTTTACAAACGAGCTGTGGGTTTGCTGGTAGATAAAACCAGCACTGAGAGATAAAAGAAATAATGGGATGGATTCCACTGATTGATGAATGGAAAAAGGTATTTGCCTTTACAAACAAACTGCAGGTTTTCTCATAAATGGAACTGGATATTAAAAAATGAAAGAAGCAATGGGGAAAAGCCATGAATTCTACGAGAATTAAAAATTAAACGGGAGGGTTGTACATTAGATGATGTGCCGTTCCTTTGCTGACTGTCTCTGTTCCCCAAGCAGCCCCACAGCGCATCAAGAGCTACACCCTGATGGATTTCTCTGAGCTGGAGCCCCTGACCCAGAGCCCCCAGACCCCCCCAGAGCCCCTGGCAGACACAGCCTCACCCTCCCAACGCCACGGCAGCACAGCCTCCACCTGCCTGCTCGAGGAGGAGTTTCAGTCCTTAGGTCTGTAGGTGCAGTTCACCCTTGTTACTGGGTCTGTGGTGGTTAATAAAGAGAGGAAGACTCTGACTTCAGTGTCAGTCCCCAGAGCCTTCCAGATATGGATTTTCAGGGATGCAGTGTCTTTAGTGGTGTTAGACAGCAAAGGAAGAACCTGTGGAAACCCCTTGTTTTCTGTCAATTATCTGTGGTATTTTGGTGTCTTTCTTAGGGCTCAGCAACTCCCCTGTCATACAGCAACCAGCTCCTGATTTTGGCCTAGCAGAGGTGAGTGGTGCTCAGACACTTTGCAGTCCATAAGGTATAAAGGACAAAAATCAGAGATGGTTCCTGGTCTGCCTTTCCCTGGCAGCCTTTTTGGTGTACCACTCTGTTCTGAAGACAACTGGAATCCTTGTGTTCTCAGTTAATCTCTCAGGTGCAGTTTGTAACCAAATTACTCTTTTTAGAGTCATTTGTATTAAAGTATTTCCACTTTAGGTAGTGGTATTTGATAAACAGAGTTCTTTCCAGCACAACAGGTTTATTCTTGCTGGTATTATATAGCATGAACCTTATTTTCCAGCCTGCTGTACACAATGGATTTAGGGAAGGTGTAAGTGCTGTTCAAAGCCTGGAACCACAGGAGAGCTGGGAGCTCAGCTGTGCAGAGAACAGTGAATTCCAGAGTCTGCATGAACAGCTCTCTCCACTGTCCAGGACTAAGACATTCTCTTTGTAAGTAAACTCTACATAATAGAGTCAGATTTGGGGGCTGAGGAATTCTTTTGCAGCAGGGAGGTTTAGGAAAACCTTTCAGCTCTCCCTGGTGAGTGATGGCAAGTGATCCATGCACTCATTGGCTCTTTCCTGCAGTTGTGCACCTGTTAATTGCAGTTTGGGTAATTGCACACCGGGACCTTCCAAGGATCAGAAATTTGGGGAGACCAATCCCATTGGTTTATAACAAGGTGGTGTTGAGCTAAAAGAACAAAAACCTTACAGTCAGGCCTTTTTATAATAACCACTCAAAAAGTACTTTCCTCAGCTTTCTCCAGGCTGTGGCAAGAGAGTTTCCAGGCATTCAGTGGAAGCTTGGAACAGTTCACAAATCAAATTCATCTCCGCAGATCAGCAGGAGACTATTACAGTATGCTTATACAGTCTGCTGTAATACAAGAAATTTTACTGAAGATTTGCAGCTTCCTGTGATGGTTTTGAGCTGGAGTTTATTTTAATCTGCCTGACTCGGGCTCCAGAGAAGCTGCACACAGGGACAGCAGACTTCCAAAGCCCTAAACCTAACTTTTACCATAGTTACAGAACCAAAATCTGCCTTAATGAATTTTGAAACAGCAAGATCTTCCACAGATGATAGAGTTTTTGAATTCCTCAAGGACTCAGAATGTAATTCTGTAGTTTCTTTATACCTGAAGGGGATGAGGGATTGGGAATACAGACACAGCAGAAGAACTGTATTCCCTGCAGTATCTCCGCTTAATACAAGCTTTCTGCATGCTTTTCTTTCCAGGGGTTTATCACCAATGAAATTGCCCTTTCCAGATCTTCCAAATAACTCTGTGGCAGATCCTGCCCTCCTCAGTCCAGGCTATGAGCTGAAGCCTACTGCCTCTTTGCATCCAGCTCCCTGTGATGCTTCTCTAGAAAACCTTTTTGTGCCTTTAAATTCAATCACACCAAGTAAGTGCAGTTCTGTGCCCCAGCTCTGCTTACCAGAGCTCTTCTGTGAGTTTTGCAGGACAGGAAGCCAAAGCAGCTTCATGCTGTGTGGGCTGGCTGGAGACAAGCAATGACTGTTCTGTGATGGGCTGAATGTACCTGAGAATCTGAGTAGGTGCTGGGGATCATAGCATGACAATGTCCTTGTCCTCCCTACTCATTACTCAGGAGTTTCCTGCCCTGGCTGATTTTTGTAATCTGTTTCTAAATTCTATCCTTCACACCTTCAGTAAGGCTTCAAACAGTTTTTCTACTAAAAGTCCTAAAAGACACTTTTGAGTGGGAGTTGCCCCACTTCCTAGAGCAGAGCTCTTCATTCCATCTCTGCTTTTGGGTTTCACACTATATGGCCCAGCTCTGCAGCTCCTCCCCACAGCATTTCCTGGGTTTGTGTCACCCCGGGGTCTCAGCCCGGGGCCACAGAGCCTTGGCTCTCCCTGCTGCTGGAAGGGGACAGGTACACAGACATCCTGATCTGCCTTCAGTCTCAAGTGAAGGTCACAGCAGATTTAGGAAGGCTTGATGGTGATAGTCAGGTGTGAATTTGCCAGGTGTGGATGGTAAGGAGACAAATCTTGTGTGTTCTAAGAAAGCCTCTTTGCTTTTCTTACCACATCTCTGTTGGATTCACACCTGACTTCTCTCGAGGTCTGGGGAAAGCTGAGCTGCTAGATCCCAAATGCAGACATTCAGATTCCTGTCTCTGCCTTAGAAGCAGATGTAAATCAGGGGCCGTGTGCCACTTGGTCTGTGAGTTTGCCAGAGGAAGTAAAAGTTTGTCTGCATTTTGCTTTTTGCTATTCCTTATCCCACCTTTCCTGTTCGCCCTCAGATGGGAGAGGAATCCAGGCTTTGATTCTGATTCTCGGTTTGTCTCTGGCAGGCACTGTCTGTCCACTCACTGTGTATGACAGGAATGGTTTCAAGGCCATGCTGCACTTCTCCAGAGACCCGGCTCCTGGCAGGCCAGACGTGCTGGTGATGGTTCTGTCCATGCTGAGCACCTCAGCGCACCCCATTAAGGACATAGTGTTCCAGGCTGCAGTCCCAAAGGTCAGAACCCTGGGACAAAGTAGCAGAGATGCTCAGAAATGTCCTGAGGAGAAGGTTCACCGTTTCTTACTGAGTATTTGTCTTGCTCATGGGAAGTTGTGTGGCTGCCTGTCTCTGCACGGAGAACCTGTTGTACAGTGGTGCCTGTTTCAGTGTATCCCTGGCCTTGCTATGGCCAGAGAGGGTCCAGAGCTGCTGCTTCAGCCTCCTGGGTCGGGCTCTTGCTCCCTGTGCACGTGTAGCACAGAATTGGCTGTTTAGGAATATCTGCCTTCAGCTGCAGGCTGTGCTTTTCACCCAATGACAGAGTCTGGCTGATGCTTCTTTAACCAGCTCCATGGCTCAGTGGTGCTCACAGCCCTTTCCCAGCATGGACTAAAAAGTGTTTCTTTTGTTTTCTTTTTCAGACCATGCAAATAAAGTTACAACCAGCCTCCGGTTCCGAGCTGCCAGCCTTCAGCCCTCTCCTCCCACCTGCAGTGGTGTCCCAGGTGCTGCTGCTGGCCAACCCACACAAGGTGCTGCTGGTGGGACTGGGAATCCCTCTGGCTGTTTGCCTGAAAGATGGGGACAGTCTTAGTCATGGGGAGATGCACTGGAGGGACAGGGCAGTCTGGACTGTGCTGGGAAGATGTTTTTTCTGCTTGAAGAGCTTTCCAGAGGCACAGTTGCTGCAGGGGCCTGCACAGTTCTGGACTGTGCACACAGAGACAGCTCCAGGCACTCCCTGTGCAGGGGTTGGCAGCTGAGGGAACACAAGGGCACAAGTGATGGGTGGCAGATCTGTTGCACTGGTGGATAATTACGGGACCCAGGATTGTGTAAGGGACTCTGTGTCTCTCTGTAGGCCTGGATTGCCAACGTGCCCATGGGTGGCATGAACAGGGCTTCCAGTTGCTCTTGTCTGTCTTAGGAAGACCCAAGATTTTCTTTTGTGCAGAGCTTCTGCAAGGCTGGTGTTTCCCCTTTCAGACCTGACTGCAACGAGGCCTGAGGGGTGAAGGAGTCTGGGGTTTATAATGATGGTGTGCCCTGACTCACTGCAGTGAAGCTGTGAGGGGTGAAGGACGCCAGGGGTTTATATTCATGGTGTGCCCTGACTCACTGCAGTGAAGCCGTGAGGGGTGAAGGACTCCAGGGGTTTATATTCATGGTGTGCCCTGACTCACTGCAGTGAAGCCGTGAGGGGTGAAGGACTCCAGGTTTGTATTCATGGTGTGCCCTGACTCACTGCAGTGAAGCTGTGAGGGGTGAAGGACTCCAGGTTTATATTCATGGTGTGCCCTGACTCACTGCAGTGAAGCCGTGAGGGGTGAAGGACTCCAGGTTTATATTCATGGTGTGCCCTGACTCACTGCAGTGAAGCCGTGAGGGGTGAAGGACTCCAGGGCTTTATAATGATGGTGTGTCCTGACTCACTGCAGTGAAGCCGTGAGGGGTGAAGGACTCCAGGGCTTTATAATGATGGTGTGCCCTGACTCACTGCAGTGAAGCCGTGAGGGGTGAAGGACGCCAGGTTTGTATTCATGGTGTGCCCTGTCTGTGCCTCTCTCTCACAGGATCCCATCCGCCTGAGGTACAGCCTGCTGTTCACGCAGGGCCTGCAGCCCTGCAGCGCCGAGGGAGAGGTGTCTGCATTTCCAGAGCTCTGAAATCCAGCTGGCTCGGACACGGCAGTGGTGCCTTAGCCACAGGAGCAGAGGGACAGGGCCAGTAGTGCTGGCCAGCGCTCTGTAAGGAACCTTTTGTGAGGGTCTGTGCCGGCGGGAGGAGCGGGAAGCGGCTGCTTCTGTCGCAGCCTGAGGCTGGAGCCGAGCCTGCGTTACCGGGGCTGCTGGAGAGCACTGCAGCCTCCGTGCTAAACATGGACACGGCTCCTGCTGCTTCACGCGCCACTTCCCCTTCACTTTTTGAATAAAAACCCAAAACAAAACAAAAAAACCCAACCAAAAAAAAACCCCAAAAGCGCATCTACACCAGCATTCCCCGTGCCAGTTTGTTGCAGGGACACAGGGGCACTCCCGGCCTCGTAGGGTACCGGGAGCGGTGGGAAGGAGCAGAGCTGTGCCCGGCGCCGGAGGCACCAGGGCAGACCGCGCTCGGCACAGAGCCCGCGGAATGGCCTCGGGGCCGGACACAGCCCCGGGACCGCCACAGCCCCGTGATGTCATCATGTGACGTCATATAGCCTCGCCCCATTAAGGAACCGCCCCGCTATCACGTGTACGCCCCCCCGGCCACGTGACCGCTGCGGCAGTGAAGAGGACGTGACCAGGCGCCGCTAACGCAATGATGTAATCATGGGCGTGGCCACTCGACGCCGACATTATGACGTAGAGGGGGCGTGGCCACGTGACGCGGGGCGGTGACGCAATCGGGGTGTGACCAAGTGACCGCAGCAATGACGGCACAGGGGCGCATGGCCACATGGAGCTGGGGCGGTAAGGTATTCGGCGGCGTGGCCAGGCGACGCCGACGCTGTGACGTTACCGGGCGTAGTCACGTGACGCCGGGGCGGTGACGCAATCAAGGGCGTGACCACTTGACTCCGCCGCGATGACGTCACAGGAACAGGAGAAATACTGTGTGTGACCATCATTTTCTCTTGCCGACAGTTGACAGACAATAGTCCCAAGGTGTTCCCGTTTCAGGCACACCTGTAGCCATGGATGTGCCGTTCCTTTGCTGACTCTGTCTCTGCTCCCCAAGGAGCCCCACGGCGCATCAAGGGCCACACCCTGATGGATTTCTCTGAGCTGGGGGCCGTGACCCTTGGCAGACACAGCGCCGGGGCCACGGGGAACGACCGGGCTGGGTACGAGCCCTGCGGAACCGGCTCTGGGCCGGGGACCGCCCGAAACCACCCACACACAGCCCCGGGACCGCCCCGAGACCACCCACACACAGCCCCGGGACCGCTTCAGGGGCCGCTTCGGGACCGCCCCGAGACCGCCCACACACAGTCCCGGTACCGCCCCGGCACCACCCCGGGACCGCTACAGGAACCGCTTCGGGACTCCCCCGAGACCGCCCGGCATCGCTTCGGGACCGCCCCCACACAGCCCCGGGACCGCCCCGAGCCCGCCCGAGCCCGCCCCGACCCCTGTGAGCGTTTCCGGGTGCGCGGCGGGGCTGGGCCGCAGCCGCTCGGGCCCGTCCCCCCGCTGTCCCCCCGGTGTCCCCCCGGTGTCCCCTCCGCCATGGACTTCTCGCGGTTCCTGTCGGACGAGTTCGAGGTGAAGGGCTGGGTGAACGCGGCGTTCCGCGCCGTGCAGCAGGAGGAGGCGCCGGGCAAGGTGGACGCGCACGCCGCCACGCTGGTGATGAAGCTGCAGCTCTTCATCCAGGAGGTGAACAACGCCGTGGAAGGTGCGGGGTTTGCTCGGCCCCGGCGCGGCCCGTGTGTCCCCGCACCTGCGGGAGTCACGCGCACACCTGTGCGGGCCACCCAAGGCCACCTGGGCCATCCCGGCCTTGCCCCAGGCACAGCGAGCCCCTTGGGCCTTGTAGTTGTTCACCAACACATCTGCGTTAAATGCTGGGAAACAGCAGCTCCTGCCAGCGCTGCGTTAGATGAGATAACGGGGAAAATTTATTTAACACAAGGGTTGCCCAGCCCTGGCACAGGCTGCCTAGGGCAGTGCTGGAGTCCCTGGAAGGATTAAAAAGCCGTGTGGATGTGGCACTTGGGGACAAGTGGTGGCCCTGGCACTGCTGGGGGAACAGGACTGGACTGTTGGGAACAGCTGGACTCGATGATCCCATTAAACCTAAATGGTCCCATGATAAAACACAAAGTTTAAAGATACAGCTGAAGATTTGCTGTTTGATGTTTTGCTTTGTTGTCTAGCGTTGGGTTTTTTCAAGTCCTAAAGGTTAGATAAGATTATTGAAAACCAGCTGTTCCTGCAGGGGCTCTCAGCCCTCCTCACTGGCTGCTCTGTGCTCTGCAGAAACGAGCCACCAGGCTCTCCAAAACATGCCCAGAGTCCTCCGGGAAGTGGAAGTCTTGAAACAGGAGGCAACATTCCTGAAGGAGCAGATGATCCTTGTTAAAGAAGATATAAAGAAGTTTGAAGAAGACACAGCTCAGTCCATGCAGGTCAGTTCTTAGTGTTTGTTTGCAGCTTGTGAAATTATGAAAGCTACAGAGTTGTTCATATGAAATGATCTTGTGAACTGAAGATAGACAGAACCAATTCTTTCAACGTTAATGGTGGAAAGGTGGGTGTGGCACAGACCTGTGCAGTCTGCATGTCCTGAGGAGCAGCTGCTCACGTGTTGGTTCAGAGCTGCTGCTGCCTGCCTGGGACATTGATTTCTGCCTGGGGTGCACAGCATTTTCAGGCAAAGTGGATACTAAAAGGACAAGGCCACAATTCAAACTAACCTTCTGTTATTTAACTTTGAAAGATGATTTTACATCTTTAACTCCTTCAAGTCATTCCATCTTCTTATAATAACATAATCTTTTCACCCCTTTTTGTTTTTAAAATTCAAGCAGCACATAACTCCCAAGTATCTGTGACAGTCATTTTTGTTTCAGTGGGGAACATAAAGGTGTGTTTTTTCCTTCAGGTGCTGGTGGAGATTGACCAAGTGAAGTCCAGGATGCAGTTGGCTGCCGAGTCACTTCAGGAAGCAGACAAATGGAGCACACTAAGTGCAGATATTGAAGAGACTCTTAAAACACAGGTAAATACTGAATCAGTTGGCCTTTGTGCCTGGTGCTGATGCTGTCTGAGGTTGCCCTGGGTAACGGGTGCCTTTCCCTGTGGCAGGACGTGTCCCTGATCTCAGCCAAGCTGACGAGCATGCAGAGCAGCCTGGCCATGCTGGTGGACACACCAGATTATTCAGAGAAGTGTGTGCACCTGGAGGCACTGAAGAACCGCCTGGAGGCCATGGCCAGCCCTCAGATTGTTGCTGCTTTTAACTCCCAGTCTGTAGGTCAGTAGGTCCTGGTGTCATTTACTGCCAGCATGGAGTTTATTATTTTTAAAACACCGTTGGAGTGAAGAGTTGGTGTCCTGAGCTTCTCCTGGAATGTTTTGGGCTCTGCAGCTGCCTGCAGGCCGGGGCTGCTTTGGTTTTCCTACGGTTTGGAGTACCTGTGGCCACTGCAGGGAACAAGAAGATGACAGGATCTTGTGGGCCATGTGGATGTGTGAGGTGGAGGTGCTGCTCAAATAAGCAGAAGAGCTCTGAAAGGTTTTCATGTTATTATGGTTTCAGTGTTACCATGGTGATGTTGGTGTAATCAAGAAGGAAATTTGTTTGGAAGCATTCTGACTTGCTACTACTTTGTAAAAGCAGCTTTATAAATTCTCATTAGAAAATTAGTCTTTTTGGACAGTTCTTTGTGCTGTTCCTTCCCTGTGCTGCTGTCAGCACTTCTGAAAAGTAGTTGTTCTGGTTGTTGACACTCACCTTTGTGCATCTTGAGGTCCTGGAGGGGCACACACCAGATTTTTGAGGAGCCTGTGTTTCTAAGCTCTGTGCCATGAGTCCGTCTGAGGCACAGGGATCATGTTGAGGACAGCTGAAAGCAAGGCTGAGGTTAGGTATGCTTTAGGTTTGTAAGTGCTGGCTTGTTTCTAGAAACTAATCATTTCCTTCTAGGAAATGCTCTGGCTTTATCTGGCTTTAGTACTGGATATGTTAGTACTATGTGCTGGTTGAATTCATTCCTTGTGCCTGCTGCCTGGTCTTGTTTGAGGGGGGTTTCAGGCAGTTCTCGTCCTGTTTGAGAAGATAAGCAAACGAGAGATGAAGTTGTCTCTTTCTGTGTAGTCCATTGTGCCTGCTCCCTTAGAAGAGGATTTCTTGTTCAGACTGACGTCTCACCCTCAGCTTTGAGGCTGATGCTGTTATTTTGTTTTGTTTAGATCAGGCAAAAATGTTTGTTAAAGTCTTCACCGAAATTGATCGGATGCCGCAGCTTCTGGCTTATTACTACAAGTGTCACAAGGTAAGAGTTTTAACACTTTAACATCGAGGAATGAAAGTGGGAATCCTTGCTGGGCTCTGACTGCAGAGGGAGCTGCAGCCTCACGGATCTCAGCTGGGCTGTGGTGGGGGATGGCTCCTGCTCCTCTCTGTATTTCCTTCTTCCATGTCTCTTGCTGGCTCTGGCCAGCTTTGCTTTCTCCCCGTGCTGCAGGAGTGATTCTCCATGGGGTGCCTGTGTCCCTCCCTGCAGCAGACACAGGATCTGTGTGTTCTGCTTCATTTCTCTGTGCCTCATGGCTTTGCTTTGCTTTCTGTGCATGTGGCTATGTCAGCAGTAACTTTATTACTGCAAAGTGCCAGCTGCTGACTTCTGTAAACTCTTTTCAGGTAAGATTAAAAGTTGGAATTCCAGACAGTTCTGTAGCCATAACCTGAGCTTCAAATTTCTCACATGACTGTGACTTTTGAGGATTAAGTTCAAGGCTGGGGCTTGCCAAGTATTTCAACTATTATGTGGGGGTATCAGTTGCAATCTCATTTTATGAGTAAAATACCAATGTTAATTAAATCTTTGAATCACTAAGAAGCCTCAAGCTCCACGCTGAAAGTCTTTTCCTTCTGTGGTGCTGAATTATGTGCTATGCTGAAACGTGGAGAGGGGAGCAAGGGTGAGCCTCATGTTTTGGCAGAAGTGCTGTGGATGGGGAGTGCTGGGTTTGGCATAACAAAAGCAAACTGTGGCCTGCCAGTTTCCTTCTCAGAATTCTCTCTTCCCCATCAGGTGCAGCTGGTGGCCGTGTGGCAGGAGCTGTGCCAGAGTGACCTGAGCCTGCATCGGCAGCTGAGCGAGCTCTATGACACCCTGCTGGGGACCTGGCACTGCCAGCTGCAGTGGGCAGCACAGGTGCAGTCACTGCCTCCTGCCCTGCTGCCCCACCAGCAGCAAGGTTGCTGTGTTATTGACATCAAAGCTGCCCTATCACTTTCATCTGTATCTTAAGTTAAAACTCATTTGTTGGGTTTGTAAGTGTGTTCTGTTGCAAGACATTTGAAATGCCTGAATTGCTTTATCACTTGGCCTGGAGGAAGCCCTCAAGGTCACACTGGACTGATGCATGTTGCTCTGTGAGATATCTGAGGGCTTCTGCTGTCACCCCTTGGAGTCTGTGTGCTTCTTTTCCCTGCCAAGAATAATGTAGGATCAAAAAAAGTTTTGTCCTTTGGTGAAATGAAGAAATAAGTTCATATTGTTGAAGAGTTTTTCATCCATGAAGGGTAAGAGATTCTTATCTGCATGTCACAAAGCCAGTGTCAGTGCAAGGCCTGTGCTGCAGAGGAGCTCAGTGTTTCCTTGAAATGTGTTTTTTTCTACCTAATAATTCGATGTGACTTACAGGTCAGATGTCAGGTTACATTTTAGCAGATATTCTTTGAACTGGGGATTGTGAGAAATGGCACGTGGGGCACAGCTCGTGTCACTCAGTCTCCTGTGTTGCTTCTGCTTTCTGAAAAACTCTGGACCTTTTTGATGGTAAACTCAGCTTTCAAAGCAAATGAGCAGATGCAAAAGTCACAGTGAAGGCTGTAAAAAGTTTTATGCTAGTGGAGTGGCTGATTCTCAGCTGATTACAGGCTTTCCAGCCTTTCCACTACTGACTTCTGCCTATCTGACCAGTGATTTGCTTTGTGATATAGTTCTTTCTTCATATTTTACTGATTCGTGTTGTTTCCCAACACACCTGTGTAAACTGAGTGCTCTGTTTCAAATGCCCTCTTCTGCCAGGTGTTTTTTGAATCACTGTGTTCTTCTGAATTCAGTTTTTGACCTGTGCCTATCCTGTGGGTTCTTGGTGCCTGTACTCAAAGCACAGCAGTAAATAAGTACTGCCCTGGCCTTGCAGTCAGGCTGTGCTGTGTGCTAGGGTTCTGTGTTTTCCACCCCTGTGAGGTGTTTCAGGTTTGGAAGCTGCTCTCTGCTGCTGCGTGTTCTCTCAGGTCATGTGCTGTTCTGCTGCTGCAGGTTTTCAAGAACCCCCATGAGATCGTGACAGTGCTGTTGATTCAGACCCTGGGAGCCCTGGTGCCCTCCATCCCCGTGTGCCTGAGCACTGCCATGGAGAGCACAGCCCAGGACGCCAGGCTGGCCCAGCTGCTGGAGCTCCACGACGCCTCCGTGCACTTCGCCAAGGGGCTGGAGGTGGCCATGCTGCCAAACCTCAGTAAGGCTCTGCCCCTGAATGCTGTCGTCCTGTGCTTTGTCAAGTCCATTGTGGCATTTTGTTTAGTTTTAGGTGGAGGGAGGGATTTTCTCTTCTAAGCAGTGCCCAGTTCCACGGCACTTGCAGCTTTGTGTTTGTGTGTGTCTCACACTCCAGCTGTTGACACAACACTGAGTTTCCTGCAGCAGCCCTGTCCTGAGCACGCTGGCTCTGCAGGGTAAATAGCGTTTAGCACTTCTCCTTTTATGAGCTTTACTGGTTCTTCTGTCTCCCAGACGAGGAAATGTCTCCAGGGAGGCAGTGAGACCCATTGTGAGAGATCACAAAGCAGAAAAGTTGAGGAGTTTCCTGGAACTGTCACACCTCACTAAACAAGAGAGAACCTGCTTGAAGGCTGCATCCATTGGATGCTTGTATTTGATTTTGTAGTTTTTCTGTTGCTGCTGGCTTAGGGTTTAATCAAGTGACAATGCCCAGTGTTTCCAGATCTGCCCAGTGCTTTCTCCTCCCTGGGACATTTGTCATTTTGGTCATGATTGCTGAGTAAATCCCACAAACCACACAGCAGTGAGGTGCTGTGTTTGCACAGGTTTACACCAGATTGGAGCTGTTGGCTATTTATAGACCCTTATGAATTTGGTGGGGCCACTTCAAAGGCTGCCTATAGGAAAATCCAAAATTAAAGCTCATGGAGCGTTCCTGATGCTGTGCTTCCTGTGTTTGGTTCCTCATAACATTGTCTTGAGCTGTTTAAACCCAGATTCTTTCTTGATCCTGTAAATTATGATTGCTGGGCAATGTCAGGGAGTGTGACTGTGTCTGTTGTCTGTCTGGTTGCATACACGTCAGTAATTTTCTAGCTTAATTTATGGTTCATTATAGAAATTATTAAAAAGAACTTGGAAAAATAATGCCAGATTCTAGATGATGGAATAGGAAGACCACTGTTGAACTGATATCTGAGTGTGTTTAAAAAAAAACCCTCAAAGCCTTTATTTCCATCTCTTTTAGTGTGGGGTAAGATGTTTGAGAAAAGAAGTATCTCAAGAATGGAAATGCCAGGTGACTCAACTGAGGAGAGTCAAACCAGTTCCTGCCTGTGTATGTGAGGGGAGGGCTCAGCTGTGATTCACAGCATAATTCCATTTGGAAGGGACCTTGGAAGATGATCTGGTCCAGTCTCCTGCTCCAGGCAGGATCTGCTGTGAGCTCAGACCCTGCTGATTGGGATTCTCCTCAGTCTGGTCTTAAAAATGTCTGGCTTTGGACAGGCTGCTCCATTGCTTTCCTGTCCTCAGGATGGGAAAGTCTTTCCTGATACCCAGGATTCAAAGTCACTTTGGTTTGCTGCAGGCTTGAGCTTGGCAGAGCTTTGTGAGAGCAGCTGGTGTCCAGTTGTGATTTGAGCAATAATCATTCAGCCCTGCTTGGTGTTTGGGTTGGCAGCTCCTGCTCAGGCATGGCACTGAGGGCTGAGTCTGTGCTTCACATTCAGCTCTGCTTGATGAGCACTGGCACAGTAGTGCTGAGTGAATTGAATTAGTGTCAATTATTTTAAGTGTGAAGTAGGCTCTCTGATAAATGAGGATTGCCCCTGTTTGATGCCGTGGGAGTAATGTGTTTCACTTCTCAGATAGTTTCAATTCTTCTGCTGTAGGTTGGAATGTTTGATAGATTTTTGTCACCCAGGCTGTTTTGGGTCAGTGAGTGTTAATTTTCCTGAGGCACTTGTTGAGGTAGAACATCTTGATTTTAGGAAGCAGGTAGAGATAATAATCTTGTTTCTAAAAAAATAAAAAACCCAATCTGTGTAGTTGAGATTGAAGCTGTTGGGCAGCATTCCAAGCCTGTGCAGGCAGCATGCTCTAGTGAAAGAGCTGCATCTAGCTTGAAATGAGGCTTTTAGTAGCAGATTCATGTCTCTATAGACTAAACATCTGATTCTTTGTAGAGGAGCAGAACCTGGTGAAGGTGATGGAGCTGGTGGAAGTGGTGTTTGCTCCGTACAAGCCCTATCAGCTCGAGTATGGAGACCTGGAAGAGGAGAATCTGCTCATCCAGATCAGTGCAGTGCCCTTGGTAATGTACCAGTCTTGGCTCAGCTGTCCAGGGAGGGGCTGAAGCTTCCACTAAACACAGGGGTCTTTGTCATAGTTACTGCTCTCTTTGCCCCTCTCCTTTTTGGTTACATTTCCTTTTATTTGTAGGAGATTCTGCTGTTGGCAGAGCTGTTTCTCCCTGTGAGCAGAGGGTTTGGCAGCCCGGCTATTGTTGCGGCCCATGGGCAGGAGGGTGGAAGCACCAGGGTGGTTCTGCCTTAGGAGTGTGACAAGAATGGAGCATAGCAGAGGGCACTGTGTTGCACAAGGTGTGTTTTCTCTATTGCCTGGAAGAAGAGTCAGGCTCAGCTTTGTTGTTGCTGTTGTTATTCAGGAGCATTGGGAAGTGATTGATTGTGTCCAGGAACTGAACCACTCAGTGAACAAACTCTTCATCCTGGCGGGCGGAGCCGTCGACAACTGCCTCAAGCTCACGGATGGCCTGGGGGCGTGTGGGCTGCTGAAGGCCCTCAAGGCCCTGTTCTCAAAGTAAGGTGCCTTTAGGTACTGCTCCATTTATCCTGAGCCAGCAGTGAGTGTGCAGTTTGTGGCCAAGGACTTTGTAGTTTATGGGAAATGGCTGAGAGCAGAAAGGGTCTCTGACTACCATGAGCCATCAATATCCCTCTTGCTGCTTCATTCCAGCACAGGCTGTGTTCTAGAGGAAAAATTGAAGATTCTATGGCTAAATCAAAGGCTTGCCACCTATTTTCTATTCTGATTGGGCAAAGTCTTCATTTTTAATAAATATTTTTGAAGGAGATGTTTCCCAAAACAAAATAAGGCAGATTAGGCTGATGAAAGTAGATCTCAGTGGGGAGACAAGTCTGGTGGTTGAACTTGATCATCTTTGAGCTCTTTTCCAACCTTCTTGGTTCTATGAATATGCAGTCACTGGGACAAGTGACCTGACATTCGGGATCTGCCTGTAAGTGTGAGGTTCCCCATGGAGTGAGGTTCACTCTTAGTTCTTGTCTTAAAGTGTCACTTTCCTATTCCTGTACTGATTTACTCCTTATTCCTTCATGATACTGAAAGAGCTGCTCACAAGGCATGAATCAGGTATTGCTGCCCTGTGGGAAGGGGAAAGAGGAAAATACAAGTCTCTGATCTCACCTTCTTTATAGGCAATTACAGAGCAATGTACCTGTCTCCAGCTTATGGGCATTATTAAAAAGAAAAACGGGTGTGTGTAGAATACAGAATGTTCTTTTTATCCATGTTCTCATCTGGGGAGTAACTGAGAAAACAAATTCATGAGATTGTTGTCACCACGTTCCTGGAGTAAGGGCCAAGTGATGTTGAGGTAGCAGGAGCCATAGAAGCTTTTCCTGGTCTTTCCTAGGAGATGGTCAGTGTAGTGGTAACTAAAATGCCTTTACTCCTTCCTTCTCCTGGGAATCCACAGGCAGCAAACTGAGGCAGCCACACAGCATCTTTCACACTCCTTGTTTTCTGGTCTAGGCTTGGGTGTGCTGTGGCTGATCAGTTCTGCTCATCCACCTCTTTGGAGTGGAGTCAGAGTGTCTGTTCTCCTTTTAGTATTTCTGGTTCTTGTTTAGCCCTTGCAGAGGTCTGATGGAGCAAATCACAGGACATGTCTTTGTGCTGCTCTCCAGCCTGTTCTCTCTGCTCCTTTTCTCCCTGCAGGTACACATCTGACTTCACAAATACACTGCAGTCCATACGAAAGAAATGCAAGCTGGATGATGTGGTGGCAGATTCCCCGTTCCAGGAGGACTGGACTGCATTCCAGAGCTCTGTCCGGTAAAGGGTTTGGTTTTTGTGTGTCTGGCTCAGAGCTGATTTTTGTATCCAAGCTGAAAAGGAACTGCTTGGGGTCAGTTTACACAAGTTCTCAGTGCAGAGCACAGGGCTGAGCTCGCTGTGCTGCAGGGAGCACCAGTCTCACTCCTGGGTTTCAGGTTGCTCCTGGCACAGGGAGGGCTGTGGGGCTCCCCACCCTGCCTGGAGCAAGGCTGCACCTCATATCACTTGTGATATTAGCAGCTCTTAGAATTTTTCCCAGTGACACTGAGCTGGCCTTCTCCACGATGACAAGAAATAGCAAAAAATCAGTATTATCAAATGGATGCAGAGTTAATCACCAGAGTGACTCTTGACAGATGTGTGGGCTGTGGTTTGTTATGGCATTTCATAATTACTTGGCGAGGTTTTGAGATGGGTTCTCTGAGGGGTGTCTGCCACTATCTGCCTCAAATCTCACTGTGTGTTTTCGTCTTGTTCTTTGCCAGGATAATTTCCATTTGTGGTGAGCTCCTTCATCAGTGTGGAGACTTTGAGCAGCAGCTGGCCAACAGGTGAGCACTGGTCACCTTAATTCATGAGCTGCCAATGAAGGAACCAAGCTGAAAGAAAACAAAGCCCAAAGTGCTTTGGTTACATGGACCCTGCAGGGAAAGGCACCAGTGGTTTCCCCTTCCCCATGCTTTGACATGTCACAGGTGGGACATAGGCTGTTCTGCCCAGTCATGTTCCTGAGACAGTCCCAAGGACCCTTCTCCTTGGACACCTGGCTGCCAGCAATGGGCTGCCAGATGGGGCTCAGGAGGGAATTTTCCACTGGATCAAATTGGCAAGATCCTCACCTTTGTAAATGGGGCATGAATCACGTGCTGAAATGAGGAAAGGTGTGCCTGACCTGATGGGCTCCCTGTAACCTGAGGAGTGCAGGCACAGGCAGCACAGGGATCTTGCTGCTCCTTGTTGTGAGCAGTGCCCTGCTCAGCCTGGGCTTCCTTGAAATGCTCAGTGTGGCTTAGGGAGAGCCCAGCCTGCAGTGGGGCCCTGCTGCTCTGCTGTTCCCAGAGCACAAACCCCTCTGTGCTCTCAGCACCTCAGCAGCTGCTGAGTGGCACAGTGGATGAGAGGATGGGCTGCAGTTGGAGTCTGTCAGTGAATGCTTTCCCTTGAAGCCACTCAAGGGAAGTGCTGGTCCTTGGGCCAGCATGAGGACAGGACTGTCAAGTCCAGAAGGTTCTGCTGGTGACTTTTGTATACTTGTTTTCAGGATTTTGTCAGCTGCTGGGAAGTATCTCTCAGACTCCTACAGCCCTTGCAGTTTTTCTGGCTTTCAGGACACCAGTTCTGCAGAAAAGAAGAGCTCCATAAAAAATCCCTGGCAGGAATACAATTATCTCTTGAAGGAGAACCCATCTGAGTATGCCAGCCTTATGGAAACACTTTACACTCTGAAGGTAGCCTGGTGCCTGGGGAGCCTGCCCCTGTTACAGTGTGCTCTTGGGTCCATTTTGGGTAGATGACACCTGGATTCCCCCTCTAGTCTAATGACTTTTCATGCTGGGCTGCAGCTTTTCCCTGGGCTGTGTTCTACAGACACTGATACACAGAGAGATGAAATGTCCAAACCCAGGAAGTCTGGACTCATTCCATCTCTCCCCACATCCTGGCTCTGTTTTGTGAACATGCCCTTATCAGCTCAGGTGAGAGAGATTTTATCACAGCAGGCATTGGGAAGGTGGTGCTGGACCCATCTCAAATTCTGGAGCCCACACACCTTCTGAGGCTTTCTCTGCCACTTAAACTCTGCTGCCCTGTCCAGTCTGAAACAGAATTCTGCAGGATCATTCATGCATGGATCTGTGAACAGGATAGAATGACTTTAGCTATCTTCTCGTGGATCTAAGTTATGTTTGCCATCATTGGTCACATGGAGTAGTGAATTCAAGCTTATGAGTTTTATTTCCTCAAAATGTTTTGATTCTTTTACCTGCAAATTTTGTGATTCTGCCTTCAGTGTCATGTGTTTGACTTTAAACCTTGACTAAACTGCCCAGTTCCACAGGTATTCTTCAGGTAGAACTTAATTCCATCCAGGGCATCAGTTGTACCTTTTGAGTAAAAGGCAGCTTTGCCAGAGCCAGGGGAGGCTGGAATGCAATGCTGATTCCTTGTCCTGCAGTTCAGGGAACAGTGGCAGCTTCTGTCTTGAGTAACTGCTTGGAATAGGTGATTCCAAAGGAAAGAGGCTGTGCCATCCCAGGGCAAAGCTCTGCTGCACAGGGACGGCCTCACAAAACCTCTGCAAGCACTTTACCACAGCCTCTCCGTGGCACTTCAGTGTCTGCAGATGTTTTTTGTGTGTGTTTTCAGGAGAAAGGCACCAGCAATCACAACCTGCTGGCCTCGTCCCGAGCAGCCCTGAGCCGCCTGAACCAGCTGTGCCACCAGCTGGCCTTTGACTCCGTGTTCCTGCGCATCAAACAGCAGCTGCTGCTGCTGCCCAGGATGGAGGTGGGCACTGGGGGCACTGGGGCTGAGCTGGGCAGCCAGGGCGTCCCTGGGGGGTCCCTTGGGTCACCATTGCTTCTCTGTGTCCTGCTCAGAATGGTTCTGTCTGGTGCCACGTTTCTCCCAGGAGCTGCAGGCAGTGGGAGTTTCCCTTCCCTCACCCACAGCCTTTGCAGCACAGGTGTTTGAAGGCTCAGGTGTTTGTTTGAGGTGCTGCTTTTCTGACCCTTGTGAGCATGTTTCCCACAGGGAGCTGGGTAGAGAAAGGGTGGGTGTTATGGGCCTGAGGGATAACATGATAAACAGTTTTCTCACCATCTGTGTTTTGCTTCTTAGAATCCCTTGGGTAGTCACAGTTCATGTTGTTGTGTCACCCCTTTCTAAAATACTGACAGGCTTCATGCTCTGGGAACCAGGAACTCATCCTGCACTTTCTGCCTTGCAGGGCTGGAGTTCTGGTGGCATTGGTGAGACCCTGACAGATGACCTGCCAAACTTCAGCCTGACCCCTCTGGAATATATCAGCAATGTAAGGGAACTCAGCTGTCACTCTGCTTTAGAAAACAAATTGCTGGGAACACTCCAGAGAGCAAAGATTTGCTTGGAGTAGCAGTTCTCTGTACAGGTCTTTCTTACCACGAGTGTTTCAGTGACTGCTTCTCTGACCTTGTGAAAAACTGTTTCTTGTACCAAGTGTAATGATGCACGAGAGCCAATTTGGATATGAGTGAGTGTCTGTCAGGCCCAGCTCTCTGCTTTCAGTTGTATTTACTGCAGGTGACTTTCTTTCCTAGGAAAGGACCTGCCTCACATTTGTTCAGTGACTCAGCTTTTGGTATTTTATTCTAGATTGGGCAATACATTATGTCTCTTCCTCTGCACCTTGAGCCGTTTGTCACTCAAGAGGATTCTGCTTTGGAACTGGCATTACATGCTGGAAAACTGCCATACCCCCCAGAGCAAGGTAGGGTGACACCAAAGGCTTGGAGTGCCTGGGGAAAGCTTTCCCATCCTGACATTACACGGGTGGGATGTGTTACAGTGACAAAACCGTTGGAGATCCCTTTCCTATTTCTGTTTCTTCCAAGAATCTTTTGGTAAAACCCAGGAGGAGCCTCTAAATAATGAGTAAAATGTTTTTTGGTTTCATTCAGACTGGTAGCTTTGGCTTGGTCTGTGTGAGTTTGGAGTTTCAGGAGTTCTGTTGGGTTTTGGCTCCTGTTCATGCTCCCGGGGGCTGTTACCTGCTGTGTCCCTAATCCTGCTGCAGGTAACTGCAGCAGCCACCTAATGCCCTTCCCTGCAGGCTGGCAGTGTGGCATGGTGTGCTGGGCTTGGTCTCTTTATGGTGTTATTATTTCCACAGACAGTGAGGAAAGCATAGAGCTTGGTATTTACAGTCTTCCTGGAACCTTCCAAAAACACCCTCCTTAGTTCAGGCTTTTGCATTACTATTGTGTCACCTTCAAGCGTTTACGTGTTGTAGTGGCTTGATAATTTTCAAAACACTAATGAACACAGACTGCCTTTAGGGCTGGGAAAAAACTCTTGTTAATCTTTGTGAATCTTGTGAATCCTTGTCACTGCTGTGGCTTGCAAACTGCTCCTGGAAGAGGATCCTGTGGGAGGTGCCAGGCAGTGTCCTGTCCCACTGGTCACCCATCAGCCCTCGGGAAGTGACTTACCTGGAGAGTGATCCAGGTGTTTTGGGTCTGGAGCTCGTGTCAGTGGTGTGCAGCACAGGGAGGGTACAGGGCTGCTTTGATTGCTCCAAAACCAGCTGATAAACTCTGCCTAGATGTCCTGAAGGAGCAGTTCAGGCGTTATTAACCAGTTATAGTTCTGTGTTGTACAGACACAGCCAGGGCGGGGTCTGTGTGTGTGCAGAGCTGACAGGGGCTGGCTGTGCAGGGGATGAGCTGACAGGGGCTGTCTGTCTGTCTCTCTGTCTCTCTGTGCAGGGGATGAGCTGACAGGGGCTGTCTGTCTGTCTGTCTGTCTCTCTGTGCAGGGGATGAGCTGACAGGGGCTGTCTGTCTGTCTGTCTGTCTCTCTGTGCAGGGGATGAGCTGCCCGAGCTGGACAATGTGGCTGATTACTGGCTGGGCTCCATCGCCAGGGCCACCATGCAGACGTACTGTGAGGTCATCCTGCAGATCCCCCAGCTCACAGCACACTCCACCAAGCAGCTGGTCACGGACATTGGTGAGCCTGGGGTGTTGGGCACAGCTCCTGTCACACACAGGCTGCTGTCACCCTGCAGGGCTCCTGCCTCTGGTGCATTCCAGCCAGTGCTGGTGCCAGGATTCCCTCTGCCACCAAGAACAAGGATAACTTTCATTTCACAGTGTCTATTGCAAGTTAAATAGGAATTTTTCCTGAATTTTGCAGATTATCTCATCAATGTGATGGATGCCCTGGGCCTGCAGCCCTCCCGGACTCTGCAGAACATTGTGACTCTGCTGAAGGCCAAGCCTGACGAGTTCCGCCAGGCTGCCAAGAGCCTGCCCCGCAGGCTGGCAGCTGGCATCGCAGCCATGAGGGGCCTGGAGGGCTAGCTGTGCCCTCCCTGCAGCTGGCATCGCAGCCATGAGGGGCCTGGAGTGCCAGCTGTGCCCTCCCTGCAGCTGGCATCACTGCAGGAGGAGCCTGGAGTGCCAGCTGTGCCCTCCCTGCAGCTGGCATCACTGCAGGAGGAGCCTGGAGTGCCAGCTGTGCCCTCCCTGTCACTGGCCCCTGCTCAAGGACTCACCTCGAATTGGTTTTCATTTCTGCAAGGACAGTGAAAAGATCTTTGGGGATTTATTTCAGACTAATTTTTAATAAATGTCTTTGTCTAGGAAAAGCTTGTTCCATTTTTCTGTCTTTAGAAATAAGGAAAGATGTCCTACACCCAAATTTCCCAAAAGCTCTGGATGATCCTGAGTAAGTTGAGGAGTGCTGGAAATGTTCTGCCAGGAGCTGTAGAGTTCATGCTTCATGGCAGCTTGTTCAGAGAGTTTAATCTGCTCCATCTGGGGTGATGGGGTAGGTGCAGCACGGAGGGGGCTGCCTGTAGGCAGTGGCCACTGCTCAGGGTCAGGAAGGGACTCTTCATCTTCTGTTGGCACTTGAGGCTTAATCAGGCTTGGCCCTGAGAATAAAACCAGATTTGTAGACTGTTCCTGGTGCAATGTCACTGTTCTGCTGAAAGCCATGAGGTTTGTAAGGAATTTAAGGAAAGTGGTGCTTTCCCATTTGTTACACAGATGTTTGTGAAACAGCTGGTCCAGCCTTAGTGTGCTCCCCTGGGACACAATGGGGTGGAATACAGGGAATGCAAAACTGGAATGCCAGCTGAGTCTGGAGCACGTGCACTGCTGCTGCAGTGACAGCCCTGTGCTCAGCTGAGCTCAGGCTGCCGTGGGTCCAGCTGGGCAGAGCTGGGCTGGAGCCAGGCACTGGAGACACTTCCCACTTTTATGAGATGTCAGACAGCTCCATGAGCCAGCTGTGACCGGAATGCTGAGCTGTCCTGTCCTGCAGAGAACACTCTGTTCCCTCACTCGTGCTGTAAGGAGGGTGAAGCTCTCCAGCCCTGCCTCTCCCACCCTTCCCCTGCCCCAGCAATGCTGGGGAGGGTTTTGGGGCTATTCCTGTGCTGCTGCTGGCCTGGGCTGGCAGCCAGCTGGGGCTGAGGGCATGAGGGCAGGGTGAGCAGCCTGGGACCTGCTGCCCATCCCAGGACCTGCTGTCTGTTGGTGGGAATGTGGGAGGAGATGCCCAGGTTCTTCTCTCAGCATTCCCCATGGTTTGAGCCATGTGCTCTGTGTTCTGGTTTTTCACTCTTGAATCCCTTGGAGGCTTTGCCAAGGACGACCCTGCACACATTGGTTCAGGAGGGGAGGGTGTTGGGTCCTTGTTTCTCACTCAGCTGTGATACGGGTCAAGTGCCATCACTTCACAGGAGCTCTCCTGTGGGAGAGGAGGCTCTGCTTGTGTGTTTGGGGACCAGAGACAGAAACGTTCCTTTCAGGAGACAGGAAAGGTCTAGGACAGCTTGTAAGGGCTGGGTTCCTCTGTCTTTACAAACGTTTGTGCTGCCTGTCATGTGCCCTGTTGCCACTCAGGTGGGTTTAGGGGTTTGCTGAGCTCAGGCTGTACCTGGGTGAGGTGGTTCTGGACAGAGCAGTGTGTTTGGGGGCTGCTGGTCCTTTTCCCTTTAAATGAGAACCAGCTGAGGGAGAAAGGGCTAAGGCTGAGTGTGGACATGTTGAGGAGGTACTCCCTGAATCTGGATTCAGTGAATTTTGAACACAGAATTCCATTGTGTGGGGCAGAATCAGCCATGCTGGTGGCACCTCAACTGTCAGATCATTCCCCAATTCCTCTGTCCAGGTGGTCATCAGCACCTGGGAATCCACCATTCCCAGCACTCCCTGGGCACACTGTGCCCTGCCCAGCAGCTCTGCCCCAGAGCACCCTGTGCTCGAGGAGCTTCCCCTGCAGAAGGATCCTGGACCCCCCTCTCTGTGGCCACCCTGCACTGGGCACCGTGCCCAGAACATCGTGTTCTGGTATGAGATTTAACCACATTGTGCTTCCTCTTGAACTTTTGCAAAAGTACTTCAGTAAGGCCAGTCCTAGTGGGTTGTGATGGGCTCCTGGGAAGCTGCTGGGGGCTGGAACCAGCCAGGGCCAGGTGAACTCAGGGCCCCCCAAAGGCTCCACTGCCCTCATGTCAGGGTCAGCACACTGTTCTCCTCCTTGCAAGCCATTCCTAGCAGCCTCTTGCCAGCCCTGCACTACCCCCACTGCCAGCAGAGAAGCTAAAGGCGACTTTGAAATCAATTTTTTATTATTGCAAGAGTGACAGTTGAACAGGCTGTGCTTCCTCCCACCCCAGTCTCTGTGGAATCGTATCCTTGGCACACCCCAAGAGCTGTGCCCACCTGCCCCAGGAGGCGTACAAACCCTGGGCAGCAGCACCACAGGGCACCCAGGGGCTCCAGCAGTGAAGGGAGAGCTCAGTTCTTGCTGTTCCCATTGTAGTTGTTTGGGAATGGAAATTCTGCAGCCCCAGAGGTCAGAAGTAGCTTTGGTCCCGTCCCAAGGCTCTGCTCCGTGGTGTGGCACAGCTGTGGCACACACTGTGCCAAGAGTGCTGGAGAAGGGGAGAGGATCAGACAGTCTTTAAAGTCCCTTCCAATAAACTCTTCCAGGGTTCTGTGATCCACCAGGCCATGGCCTTGCATCCACTGTCAGCACATCCTGTCCTCTCCCTGCCATCACCTGCTCCCACCCACCTGGTGATGAGAAACAGTGACATGATTTTACAGCAACACTGATGTGCACGAGCTCTCCACTACAGCCAAAGCCTGACTGCGAGGTTTATTGCAGGGTTTATTGGGCAGGGCTTCCTCCCAGCCATCAGTCATAGCAGAGGACAGCCTGGCCTTTTAACTCCCTCCTAATGGTGATGGACAGCTGCCCAGCAAGTGGCACAGCCTGGCAAGGATGGACAGGGCACTGTGGTCACTCGGCACAGCCTGGCAGGGTGGACAGGGCACTGTGGTCACTCAGCACAGCCTGGCAGAGTGGACAGGACACTGTGGTCACTCAGCACAGCCTGGCAGGGTGGACAGGACACTGTGGTCACTCGGCACAGCCTGGCAGGGATGGACAGGACACTGTGGTCACTCGGCACAGCCTGGCAGGGATGGACAGGACACTGTGGTCACTCAGTACAGCCTGGCAGGGATGGACAGGGCACTGTGGTCACTCAGCACAGCCTGGCAGAGTGGACAGGGCACTCTGGTCACTCGGCACAGCCTGGCAGGGTGGACAGGGCACTGTGGTCACTCAGTACAGCCTGGCAGGGTGGACAGGGCACTGTGGTCACTCGGCACAGCCTGGCAGGGTGGACAGGGCACTGTGGTCACTCAGCACAGCCTGGCAGGGTGGACAGGGCACTGTGGTCACTCGGCACAGCCTGGCAGGGTGGACAGGGCACTGTGGTCACTCAGTACAGCCTGGCAGGGTGGACAGGGCACTGTGGTCACTCAGCACAGCCTGGCAGGGTGGACAGGGCACTGTGGTCACTCAGTACAGCCTGGCAGGGTGGACAGGGCACTGTGGTCACTCAGTACAGCCTGGCAGGGTGGACAGGGCACTGTGGTCACTCGGCACAGCCTGGCAGGGATGGACAGGGCACTGTGGTCACTCGGTGTCCGTGTCACTGTCGGGGCCGAGGGTGTCCAGGGGCTGCACCCGCAGGGAGTCGTAGTTGGGGGGGGGCGTGCCAGGCTCGGGGGGCAGTGCCTGAGCCCCGGGCCCTGCTCCCCCGGCCTCGTGCTGGAAGCCCAGGTTGGTGTGAGCCTCCACCAGCCCAGGCTCGTGCTGGAAGCCCAGGTTGGTGTGAGCCTCCACCAGCTCTGACACGGTCGGGGGCACGTCTGGGTAGCGAGCCCGTGCCCGCCGCTGCTGCAGACCCTTGCACCAGCTGATCAGGTGGATGATGGTGATCCACAGAGAGTCGATGATGATCTCCCCAAACTCAACGAGGCACAGCACCGAGCCCCCCATCCAGAAGCCAAACTGGCCTCCCAGGCTCGACAGCAGCCAAACGATCTGCGGGAGGAGAGCGCAGTGAGCTGAGGAAGGGGAGCCCGCCCTGACCCATCACCCAGGTGCCAGCGCTGACGTGGGCGATGCTCCTGGCACCTGCCTGCCAGGTCCCCTCCTGTGCTGGTGCTGCCCTGGGGCCCTGGGGCAGGGATGGGAGGTGGAGTGGGGGAAGGAACTGAGGGCTCTGAGCCACCAGGCAGAGGTGGCTTCATCCACTTCATGACAGCAGCCTCGAGGGACAAGGGACGTGACAGGCTGTCCCCAGGGCACGAGCCCTGCCATCCCCTGTCCCCAGGACACCGAGCCCTGCCATCCCCTGTCCCCAGGACACCGAGCTCTGCCATCCCCTGTCCCCAGGACACCGAGCCCTGCCATCCCCTGTCCCCAGGACACCGAGCCCCGCCATCCCCTGTCCCCAGGACACCGAGCCCTGCCATCCCCTGTCCCCAGGACACCGAGCCCTGCCATCCCCTGTCCCCTCCTGTGCCTGCCCTGTCACAGGGGCGGGGATGGGCACTCACCGTGGTGGCAGCTGACTCCGAGATGGTGCGGTAGTTGTACTCCTGGAAGTAAATGTTCAGCTTGATGATGCCGTTCCTGTAAAGAACAAAACCCACCTCAGTGAGGGGCTGCCTGTCCATGTCCTGCACCTCCAGCCTGACCGTGCTGAGTATGAAGTGACAAACGTTATGATATTGGAGCTGTGCTCGATGCTGATTGTACTTAACCACGTGTTTGAGTTTGACTGACCCAGTCTGCAGCTCTGGAGAGCACAGGACATGCATGAAGGGCCTTTTGGATCTGCTTGCAGTGTGTCCCAGGTGAACACGCTCAGACCTGGTCCTCCCTGTGCTGGCCCAGCGCCAGGGCTCGCGTCAGGCTGGTGTTAACAGGCTCAGCACAGAAGATAAAGTGCTTGTTCCTTTCACTCACCTGTCCAGAGTCACATTTGTTGACATATCCCTTTCGTAAGACAGAATATGGAAAATCCAGTCCTAGGAAAACAGAACGAGTTGAGAAGGAGCAGAGGCATCCTGTGAGAAGAGCAGGAGCCCCGTGGGTGCTGTGCCCTGTGCCAGGTGCAGGGGGATGCTCTGGACCTGAGCAGGGCACTGGGGGCTCCTGCCCTGCCCTGGGGGGCACAGGCTGTGCAAGGTGGGCTCAGCCCGGGGCTGACACCGGCCCTGGGACAGAGCCCAGGAGGGAGGAGCTGCTGTGGGGGTCCCTCCTCCTGCCTCCAGCCCTGCTGCTGGCTGTGTGTGGAAAATACAGACACCAGCTCTGACCACAGCGAGTGTCCCTGTGCTGGGAACAGAACCATCAATGTCTGCCACAAACCAGGGAATCAGGGTTACCTGAGAGGCTTCTGATGGCCAGTCTGCCATGGAGATGGTCATTTTGTACTGGGTGTCACTGGAGGGAACACAGACAGCGTTAGTCTGGAGATTTCCCCTCTTGAGTCTCTGGAACTTCAGTTCTCACAGAGCAAGCCAGCCCTGCGGGGTTTGCTGCCCTTTTCTGAAAGTCAGGACTGATGGGAGTCAGACAAAAGGATCCCTTTACCTGCACAGCACAGATCAGGCTCAGGTACTCACTTGCACGTTTCTTTGCAGGAGTCAATGCAGATCTGACGTTGTTTTATGCTGGATGTTAGTGAGGAATAGCAATATGCTGTTTGGTGAAAACCAAATTAAAGTTCAGACAAGGACCCAGTTACTGAGTTATATCAGTTTCATCTATCAAAATAAATATTAGGTATGACCCTTCTGCACAGATTTGCCATCTTCCCTTTCAACTTTCCTTTCCTTGAGAAACTTGGGCAAAACACTCAGACAATTTAATAATAAATTAAAAATAAACGGTAACTTTCTGAAGACAGTTTTATAGAGCCAGCTTGCCCAGGGTTGGTGTTTTTGGCACAGCCCTGGCCTCTGCCAGCACAGAGCTGTGCCACCCCAGGGGAGCACTGGACCCTCCATTGCCCCCGCCAGGAGACCCAAAATTTTTGTGTGCAGAGGCCTGGAGTGATACCCCGTGTTCTGTGTGTCTGGTGCCCAAGGGCTCCCCCAGCCCACAGCCAAACGTGGCCCCCTCTCCCCAGCACTGGCCCAGGTGGCCACATCCCCTAGGGAGCAGCCGTGCAGGGGCTGCAGGGACAGCAGCAGACCCCTCTCCCCCCCAGGAACCCCCAGCAGCTCTTACCCCAGCCTGGGTAATCCTCATTATTGCAGTAATTCACCCCTTCAGGCAGAGGGAACATGTAATGCCCACAGCCACAGATCTCCACCATGTGGTTCTGGAAACAGGAGCGCAGGCAAGCCTGGGGAGGGAAGGGGATGCTCGGAGCCCCTGGGCTGCCAGAAATGCCTCCCTATTGCACTGAGCACATGGTCTGGGGCTGCAGACACACAGGGATGGAGGTCAGGGGGCTGCCAGAGCCTGTCCCTGCCCAGAACTGAACTGTCCCTGCTCAGAACCTCTTCCAGCCCTGCTGGGCACTGGAGTTTTTGAGGCCACTCATGGGAGCTGCCCATGGGTGAGACCTCGTGGGAAATGGAGGGAGCTCAGCTCCCACTCACACAAGAAACTGCTCATTTCTCAATTAGAGAATTGAACTCATTGAGAATTGCTCATTTCTCAATTATTTTAGGGCTTCATAGAAGTGATATTCCAGCTTCCAAAAGGGAATACAAATGTTTTCTCCCACCACAGATGTGGCTGTGCTTCCCAGGCTTTACACAACCCTGAAAAAGGGCTGGTTTTACACTTAAAGGCCAGGAATTTCCAAATCCTTCAACATAAAGAGCAGACATGAATGATCTGTGTGTAGGTGCTGCTCTCCTGGGGAGGATGGTGGCTGCAGTAGCTTGGTGAGGTGTGAGTGGGATTGGAGTGGGATTCTGCATGAGGCAGCACAAAGCAATAGCAAAGTCTGTGAGAAGATAATTAAATGGAACAGTTGTGGGTAGGACAAGCAGAGAATTTCAGTGTGAACGTCAGGGTGTGATGGAAGAGCCTGGCTGTGCTGAGAGGGCTCTGAAGTGGCATTGCCTGGGCACAGAACTCCGTCAGCATTTGCACTTCCAGGGAATAATGCAATCCTGCAATCCTCCCGAGTGTTTGCTTAAACCTTATACAAGCATCTTCAAAAGCTGGGTAAAGTGGCCCAGTTGTTATTATATTATATAAAGGTAGAAATATAAAACCAGTGCCAGCCCAAAGCTCTCCTGCTCTCCAGGTGCATCTGTGAATCACCCCAAATGGTTTGGGTGTTTTCCTTATTATCACATTGCACCCTCAAGAGCTGCTTCTCTCTCCAGTACAGGCTGTTACAAATTAACCTGTGCTTAGTGTTTGCACTCTAATTTTCTACAGATTCAAGGTTTACAGACACTCAACTTTCACATCCAATTTTCAGAGTGATGAAGAAGCAAAGGGCTGTTTGGCTTCCTGTACAAACCAGCTGCATCTTCAGGGTGAACAATTACTTGATTCCCCCAAAGAGAAAAAAGTTAAAGAACACAGGAGTGTTCAGAGGGAGAATCTCTCCTTTGTATTCCTCTCCTGTCAGGGTAAATATCACTTGTGTACACAAAACATGAGTTCTTGAGAAGTGTCACTCTGACATTGTTTCAGCAGAATTTTCCCAAAGCCTCAGTGACTGTTCTTACAGAACCACGCAGGGCTTAGATCAGATATTAGGATCAGATATTAGATATTAGATCAGATCTGATATTAGGAAAAACTTTTCATGGAAAGGGTTGTAAAGCATTTGAACAAGCTGCCCAGGGCAGTGGTGAGGTCACCATCCCTAGAAGTGCTCACAAACCATGTGATGTGGCACTTTAGGACACGGTTTATCAGTGGTGCTGCTGTGCTGATACTTGGATTTGATCTTGAAAGGTTTTATGATTTTATGACTCCCCAGTACTCTGCATGATAGGCAAAGATTTAATTGCTTTGATGATTTTTCTTGAAGGGTGTTGCTTGATTTAAAAGGGTTTTACCTGTATGGAGTAGGAGGTGTTGTACTGGCTGTAGAGGTTTTTGACAGGGACATCAGAGCCGTTCATGGTGCAGTCACTGTAGGGGTAACCCATCCTCTCCAGCTCATCCTGCAAAGGAGCCCAGACCCCAGACTGTGCTTAGCTCTTCTCCACAGCTCCCTGTGCCCAAAGGCTCTGTAACCCCTGTGCTCCCCACTCGAAGTTTAGCTTTGCTGGAAATGAAGGAGTCAGCGGCAGCAGAGCAGAGGAGGCTGCTCAGGCTCCTGGACAGCCTGACATGCTGTTTGTCCTGCCAAATCTGACATGCTGTTTGTCCTGGCAAATCTGACATGCTGTTTGTCCTGGCAAATCTGACATGCTGTTTGTCCTGCCAAATCTGACATGCTGTTTGTCCTGGCAAGGCTGGAGGAAGAGGCAGCCGTGACCTGAGCCCAATATTCCCACCTCAATAAAGCACTTTGCCAGGACAGTTACATAAAATCCTCCATAAAGTGCTCCAGCCCCTGACAGGTGTGTACCTTGTCTCCTTTGGTTTGAGCCAGTTCAGCCAAGACTTAAAGCAAACTTGGTTTAGGTCCCATCAGATAACATTATTCTCAGACAATCTGCTCCCCAGGAATGCCACACATACCACCAGCACTCCAATGGAGGTTTCTGTCCCAGCCATGGCGTAGATGCCCTGATCCTTGAGGAAGGGGAAGCTCTTCTGCTGATGCAGCATGAGCCTGGCCCCAGCAGCAGAGGACAGGTAGGGAATGTAGTCCTGCTGGCTGATGTCCAGAATCAGCTTCAGCCCTGGGACACCAGACAAAACACAACAGGAATTGTACTGGGGAAAGAAGGGAGTCTATTTTCTTCTCCCTGTTCCTTGGGAAGAGCCAGGGTCTGGCTGCTGTGGTACCCTGACCTGTGCAGGAAAACTTATAGTGGTGAGTGCCCAGAATGGCAGTAGCTGGGAACAGTCAGGTGCCGCCTCAGATATTTCAAATATCCAGAGGCTGCCCTTCTGCCACGTGTCTGTAGTCACTTTCTGTGTGGCACATTTTCCTCTTGGGGCTCATCCCCTTCTGGAAAGTCTCTGTTCCCTGCTGCAGTGCTCCAGTGACAGACAATCATAAATCTGTCCTGAGTGACAGGAATGGGCACCAAGAAACAGAACCCTCACGTCTGCCCCTCCTGCCCCCTCCTCCAGCACAGAACACTCCCTTACCAAACTCAGCCCCGGGGTTGGAAGAATTCAGAGCCTCTTCCTCCATGCCCCAGTTAAAGATGTAGCAGTTCCCATGGTCTGGGTGGTAGATTTGGGTGAAATTCCTGGAAGAATCATACACATAGAACTGTGACTGACAGAAGGACTGAAGGCGTGTGACAAAAAGCAGATGGTGGCCCCAGCTCAGCAGCTGTGCTGGGGTTCACCTCCCATTGCCTCATCTGCTGAACAGGGACCACAGCTGCTGGCACTTCAATCCATCTGCTTTTGGGAAAACAGCAAGGCAAGGCACAGGTGTGTGCTGGGCCCTGGCCCTGGGGACAGTGCTCAGTGGGATGGAGAGGAACATTTGTCACACAGGTGACAGGAACAGCTGCTCAGCCTGAGCTGTGCTTACAGCTTTGGGCTGCCCTTAGAGCTCGTGCTCTGATGCCAGCTCTTGGCTGCCCTTGTTGCAGAAGGGACAGGGTGGGGTGCTGCTGTGTTCCTCAGCACTGGAGACGGGAACTTGGGATTCCCAGGGAACAAAGCTGGCTAAAATGCATTTCTCAGAGCCTTGTGCAAAGGGAGGGGGGCTGTAACTGGTGCTGCTGACTCAGCACCTGGTTATCACTGGATACCTGGGTGCAGCTACTCTTGATCTGTCATGAGCAAAGCAGCCCATCCAAAACCCTAACTCAGCCAGCACTGTTCCAAATGAACACATTTCGCCTGGATCACATCCAGAAAACCTCTGGGAAGTGTTGTTAGAGCTGAGAGCCATCAGCGATCTCATTGGTAGCTGAGAGAGACCTTAAAGAGAGAAAAGAACCCGCGTGCTGTTCAATCCTGCAAGGGACAAAAAGGAGCAGCTCGTGTGCACTTACTTGTAGTTGCAGGGTTCAGCCCCATAGAGACAGGCCAGGATCATGTCCTCTGCCTGGTAGCCCATCCTGATCCTGTCGTGCAGAGGCACCTTGGAGAGGATGGAGGTGGACTGCAGCACGTACCACTCGGTCACCGCCTGCGCCGCGCTGCTGAAGTTCCTGTACGTGCAGTTGTCAGAGCCCTGGTGGCTGCACTGGGGACACACAGCAGGCAGGTCTGAGCCTGGGGGGTGGCAGGGACCATGGTGTGACCCCCTCCCCACGTGCTCGTCCTGCCTCAGCTCCAGGAACGGAGAGGCTCAGCTTGATGGAGCCACAGGTGGCTGTGCCACTGAGCTGGCTGTCACCCTGAGCTGGCTGTCACCCTGAGCTGTCACCCTGAGCTGGCTGTCACCCTGAGCTGGCTGTCACCCTGAGCTGTCACCCTGAGCTGGCTGTCACCCTGAGCTGGATGTCACCCTGAGCTGTCACCCTGAGCTGGCTGTCACCCTGAGCTGGCTGTCACCCTGAGCTGTCACCCTGAGCTGGCTGTCACCCTGAGCTGGATGTCACCCTGAGCTGGATGTGACACTGAGCTGGATGTCACCCTGAGCCGGATGTCACCCTGAGCTGGATGTGACACTCAGCTGGATGTCACCCTGAGCTGTCACCCTGAGCTGGCTGTCACCCTGAGCTGGATGTCACACTGAGCTGGCTGTCACCCTGAGCTGGCTGTCACCCTGAGCTGTCACCCTGAGCTGGCTGTCACCCTGAGCTGGCTGTCACCCTGAGCTGGCTGTCACACTGAGCTGTCACACTGCAGGGTCCTTCCCCAGGGACATTTCTCAGCTGGGCAGGTTATACATCAGCCCCAAGCTGACCTCCACATGTTAACAGAAAATGTCAGTTTTGGGCCAGTTCTTTAAGGCTGGAGTTTCCCCAGCTTCCAAGGTGTGCCAGGGTCCTTGGAGCCTCCATGGGAGCAGGGCTGAGGGGTTGCAAGACCTGTGCCTCTGCCCTGTGGGCTGCAGGAAGGCCATGGGGCACAGCCACAGCCTCTCCCTGGCATTTTGGGCGCCTGACTCAAGGAAGGGGTGAAGGTGTCTGGGAACCTGCAGGGAACAGCCCTGCCCTGGCTCTGTCCAGGGGCTGGGGCTGGGCACAGGCAGTCCCCACACCTGGCACAGCCAGGGCAGAGCCCAGGGCAGAGTGGCCACGGGCAGCTGGTGGGGAGGAGACACAGATCTCCCCACTGCATCCTTGCCAAGGCACCCCTCCCTCATCTCTGCCCACTGCCCCTGTGGGACCCCTCTCACCAGCTTCACTGCTAGCTTGTACTTCTTCTCCTCCACCGTGCTGTTGGCTGGGGCAGGTGGAGCAGTGGTGTGGTTCCCCACACCAGGTGTGGGTGGAGCAGTGGTTTCATTGTACCCAGTGCTATTCCTCACTCTGGTTTCACTGTCCATGGTTTCATTGTCCCTGGTGCCATTCCTCACTCTGGTTTCACTGTCCATGGTTTCACTGTCCCTGGTGCCATTGCTCACTCTGGTTTCACTGTCCATGGTTTCACTGTCCCTGGTGCCATTGCTCACTCTGGTTTCATTGTCCATGCCCCTCTCGTTGCCCACTGCAGTCTGGTTGGTCTCAAAGATGTCCAGGATGATGGGATTGTCTTTGTCGTGCTCGTCGATGAGGACCAGGGGGATCTGGTTCCAGAGCTCCAGGTCGAGTGGTGGGGACACGATGTCACTGCTGTTCTCTGGCTGCAGGATCCTCTCCAGGGCTGCCTCGATGAGCCTGTCCAGCTCCTTCAGCAGAGGCTTCACCTCCGAGTACCTGGGGACAGGCAGCTGTGAGCAGGCAGGGCCAAGGTGCTGGGGACATGTGGCACTCACCCCACTGGCCTGGACCTCCCTGGGAGCTCAGGGTGCTGCCTGGGATTTACTGGAGGACAATGGGAATGTCCATGCTCGGGCACTGGTGTCCCAGCAGCTGCAGCTGGGCAGGGGGGCAGTGGGAGGATAAACACGCCAGTGCTGGGCCATGGTTCTAGTTCAGTAATTCACTGAAGTTTACACAAAACATCTCTAGCAAGTGGAGGAAAAACTACCCCTAAAGCAATTCTTGTGTTGGCTGAGAGCACCTTGCCTCGGGCTACACTATTGCATGGATTTAAAACAACTATAAATTTAAAGTAACTCTGATGAAAATCAGTGATCCCTTTGAAATCACGATTCAGTTCTGTCTCTGTGGCTCCTGGCAAACAGAACTGTGGAACCAGCTCCTAGTGACTGCAGTGGGAGCAATGAGAAGAATGTTCACAGCAAGGAAGGGGAAGGAAAGAAGTTGTGGGGAAAGATGGAAAGACAGATTCTGGCTGGGAAAGGTGAGCTGAATTTGGTTCTTTTATGAGCTGAGGAAAGTTTGCAGGGAGGTAAAAACCTTCATTAGATTGACTGGGCACAGGGTGCCCAGAGCAGCTGTGGCTGCCTCTGCATCCCTGGCAGTGTCCCAGGCCAGGCTGGACACTGGGGCTTGGAGCAGACTGGGACAGTGGAGGGGTCCCTGACCGTGGCAGGGGTGAAATGAGATGAACTCGAAGGTCCTTTCCCAACCCAAGCTGTTCTGGGATTCTGTGAAGCCCAGAAGAATTTGCAGGCAGATGAACCCTCCCGTGGCCCTGAGCCATTCACGTTCATATTGTTCTTTATTTGTTTTTAGGGCCACTTGGTGACCCCATTGATGCTCCTCATGTGATGTCTGAGACAGAACAGGCCCTCAGTTCCTCATGCAGCGTTTCTGACGGGTTAGAGCACACATGGGGAAATTGGGAGGAGAAAAACTTACTTGAAAGGGTTGGCATTGCAGACAGTGACTGCAGGGAACTTCATGGTCTTAAAGCCAATGGAGAGAGAGGAGGTGACGTTGTAGGAGAGGTAGGTGTTGATGAGGATCCCCCACTGCCAGAACACCAGGGATGCAAAGAGCAGCGTTAGGAAGAACCAGATTAATTTCTTCTTTGGCCCCTCCTTGATGATGCGCTTGGGGCCGTGGGTGTTGGTGTTGTCACAGTACCAGACCAGCAGCTCCTTGTAGGTGTAGCCAGGGCCCTTCTGCAGGCGGTGCAGGGCCCGCACCAGGTACTTCTTCAGGTTCATGCTGCTGCCTGTGGCCAGGAGAAAAGCCATCAAACCAGCTCTGAGGGGCTGTGCCACACCTGCTGTCCCTGTTCTGTCAGCACAGCACGGTGGGACCGTCACTGCCATGGCACAGCCGTGCTTTGGAACCCAGGACAAACCCAGCAGAGATGTGCCAGGGTCGTGCCATGGCAGCAGCGTGTCACCCAGCCTCCCAGGAGGACACAGCAGAGGTTTGGGATTGACACTTCCAAAGGTGGTGAATGTCACATTTTTGTCACATTTGGGTTCTTGCTGGCTGCACCAGAGTGAGTGACCAGGACCTGCAGTGCCTGGTGGCAGTGCCTGGTGACAGTGCAAAGTGACAGAGCAGGGTGAGAGTGGAGGGTGACAGAGCAGGTGACAGTGCAGGTGGCAGTGCCTGGTGACAGTGCAGGGTGGCAGAGCAGGGTGGCAGTGCAGGTGGCAGTGCCTGGTGACAGTGCAGGGTGGCAGTGCAGGTGACAGAGCAGGGTGGCAGTGCCTGGTGACAGTGCAGGGTGGCAGTGCAGGTGACAGTGCAGGGTGGCAGTGCCGGGTGGCAGTGCAGGGTGGCAGTGCAGGGTGGCAGTGCAGGGTGGCAGTGCAGGTGACAGTGCAGGGTGGCAGTGCAGGGTGACAGTGCAGGGTGGCAGAGCAGGGTGGCAGTGAGGGTGACAGAGCAGGGTGGCAGTGCAGGTGGCAGTGCAGGTGGCAGTGCAGGTGGCAGTGCAGGGCGGCAGTGCAGGTGGCAGTGCAGGTGGCAGTGCAGGGCGGCAGTGCAGGTGGCAGTGCCTGCCCAGGTGCTGCCCAGCCTGTGGGAATGCTGTGTGCACACGGATAGAGCTGGAATGCTGTCCCAGCCCCAGCCAACACTAGATGGACCAAGCAGCACACTCAGCAGCCGCCTCGGGCACAGCTCACAGCGCTCAGGTTCAGCCTCACCCGGAGCCTCAGACAAATTTTCTTACAAGGAAGAAGCATTAGAGCACATCCAGCTCTCAGAGGCACAGGAGAGGAGCTGAAGCAGCAGCTCCTTTCCCAGCACCAGGAATGCTGTCCAGGGCTGCTGCCTGCTGGAGGAGGGACACCAGATTGGTTCCTTCCACCAAATTCCTTTGTCTGACAGATATTATCAGTACAGCCCCCCCCACTCCCCCGGTCTGGTGAGGGATGCTGCATACTTGGCATTCATTTTGTGAGTAAATAGAACATTTTGTGCTGCTATTTTAAGGTTAGAATCTGTGTTACCAAATCTTAACATCCCGAGGCAGGATTTCAAAAAGAACCTGGGGCAACCACTCAGAACATTTGTCAGATTTAAGCTGCAGGAGAGCACAGTTAAAGATTAATGCTGGGAACAGGCCCCATCCAGGGAGGAAGAGTGCTGGAATAACGCAGCAATCGTCCCCTAAGGAGCAGCACCCGGCAGGGCAGGAATGAGAGTGACACAGCACTGCTGCAGGTGAGCAGGGAAGGCAGCAAAGGTGAGCACGGGCCCTGGCCAGTGAAAGGAGGTGGGTTCTTCATACTTTTCAAAAATAAAAAATACTGATTCCTTGATGTGCTGGCTGTTTGACAGCAGTATAAACCCAAGAGATTGTGAAGTCTCTATGACACAAAGAGAGATGATGGTTTTCACTGCATGCCCATTGCCTGTGATGTTAGATGTGGGTGATCCTGTGTGGGACAGGATTTTGGAAAGAACAAACCCCAGCTGGTTCCTCTAAGGTCTAAGGGCAGGCTCTACTCCCATAGAGAAAGGTTTTGTTCTCCAAGGAACTCGAGTCCTGGCACTTGCAGCCCTGGACTCCATCCCACCCTTCAGCACCTTGTGCCACTGAGGTTCCTCCTGATCGCCTGGGGCTGGTTTGCTCACAGAGGGAGCAGATCTTGCGCCAGAGCCTGCCTGCGTTTGGGCAGGTACAAGGAAAGGGAGCAGTGACCTGGGCCTCTGCTGTGGGAGGACAGGAGCCCGAGGGCCACCCTGGCCCAGCCTGCAGGGTGAGCTCAGCCCCTGGCAAGGTCAGCCTTGGCTTTACAGAACCAAATCCTCAGAGCTCCTTTAAATCCGGGGAGCCCGGCGAGGCAGACGAGGAAATATTTTCTGCCTTTTAAGAAATCCAATAAAAGATTTAGATTAGATTGCAAAGTGCTGCCTGGCTGGTGCTGGCCAGCTGTGTGCCCTCAGCTGTCCCCGCTGCCACCAAGCACTGGCTCCTGCCACGGGGGGACCCCATTTGTGTTCTGGTCTCTGTGGGTCACTCATCAACCTGACAGAGCTGGGAGAAATCATTCCTTTCCATATGGGATAAAAGAAATGGCATGAAGCTAAAGCTGCATTTGGATACCCTTGGATGACTTTTTTGCAATGTATATTGTCATTTTAGCAGCTTTCTTCTCACCTTTATTCCCAGAGTGTTTCTGAGCAGGTTTCTCCCTCACTGGGAGCTGCCCAAGCCCTGTTATGGGGGCTCCTCCCTGGCACAGCTCTCAGAGCTCGGGGGCTGGAGCTGCTCAGGGCAGGCTTGGTGCCAGGCTTGGTGCCAGGCTTGGTGCCAGCCTGGAGCGGGTCCTGCTCTGCCCCATCAGGGCTGCACCTGAGCAGAGAGGTGACAAACGAGGGATGTAAAGACCCGCTGTCCATCCGTGCACAGACAACTCTGTGGGGAGGGCAGAGCAGTGATGGGGCAGGGGCTGAGCAAGGCGCACAGGAGGTGCCACCCCCTCGAGGGACACACAGCCCTGAACCCTTGGCAGGTGGCTCTGGGGACACCCGTGCCCTGCTCTGGTCACAGCAGGGACATCTGAGCCGTGTGGGACATGAGACATGGGACATGTCTGGGACACGAGGCCCCGTGGTGCCCAGGGTGCCATGGCCCCGTCCTGGCAGCACCTGCATCCCTGTGATGACCAAGGCCACCCCAAGAGGAACTGCTCCTGCTTCCAGCGCGGTTTCTCCGTGCTGTGGACGTGTCCTCCCTGTCTCCAGCAGCTGAGTCCAGCCCTGCCTCATCCCAGCATCATCCTGGCTGAAACTCCTCCACCTCACAGTGACATCAGACTCCCACATTACGAAATGATGGTGTTGACTCTGTTGAATCTCCTCTGGGGTTTTCCTAGGGCAATTGCCACTTGAAGGAAATAAAGTCATGAGCAAAACTTGGCCCACTCCTGGAAGCTGCAGGGTTGGACACGGGCTGCAAAACCACCCTGACACAGCCGGCCCGATGCCACTGTGATTGCTCAGCACTTTCTCTCCTGGGAAACCAGTCACTCCTCCCTGATCACCAGCGGCTCATCTGCCATCTGCCCCGAGCCCTGAGGGAAGAGCTCAGTTTTCCTAAACGAGCCATCGATACTCTCTAGTGGTAGTTTTGCAAATTAGAGGAATTTCTTTTATTACCTCCCAAGTTTCCAGGTTGGCCGTTTGGAAAGTGGAGCAGCAAGATGCCAGGGAGCAAGGAAAGCTCATGGTGGGGCAGAGCTCCCAGCAGATGCTCTGTGCTGCTGGTGGAGAGCAGGGACAGTGCCAGGGCACACAGTGCCAGGGCACACAATGGCCAGGGCACACAGTGCCAGGGCTCACAGTGCCAGGGCTCACAGTGGCCAGGGCACACAGTGCCAGGGCTCACAGTGGCCAGGGCTCACAGTGCCAGGGCTCACAGTGGCCAGGGCTCACAGTGCCAGGGCTCACAGGGCCAGGGCTCACAGGGCCAGGGCTCACAGTGGCCAGGGCTCACAGTGCCAGGGCACACAATGGCCAGGGCACACAGTGCCAGGGCTCACAGTGCCAGGGCTCACAGTGCCAGGGCTCACAGTGGCCAGGGCACACAGTGCCAGGGCTCACAGTGGCCAGGGCTCACAGTGCCAGGGCTCACAGTGGCCAGGGCTCACAGTGCCAGGGCTCACAGGGCCAGGGCTCACAGGGCCAGGGCTCACAGTGGCCAGGGCTCACAGTGGCCAGGGCACACAGTGGCCAGGGCACAGAGTGTCCAGGGCTCACAGTGGCCAGGGCACACAGGGCCAGGGCTCACAGTGCCAGGGCTCACAGGGCCAGGGCTCACAGTGGCCAGGGCACACAGTGGCCAGGGCACACAGTGGCCAGGGCTCACAGTGCCAGGGCTCACAGTGCCAGCTCCAACGCCCACGGCTCCAATCCACGCAGGCGCCTGCAGGTCTCCAGCCCGAGGGGCAGGCCAGCAGCACTCCAGGAGTATTTACAGTCTGGGAGCTGAGATAGTGCTCACCTGACTGTGCTGGGTGTTGGGCACTCTGCCCCCACTCCCTGCCTAACCCTCAGCTCCCCTCTGCCCTGCAGCCAGGCTGGCAGAGCTGGGGCTGCTCACCTGGAGAGGAGAAGGCTTCAGGGACAGCTCAGAGCCCTTCCAGGACCTGAAGGGAGAGCTGGAGAGGGACTTTGGACAAGGGCTGGACTGACAGGACAAGGGGAATGGCTTCCACTGCCAGAGGACAGGGCTGGATGGGAAACTGGGAATAAATCCTTCCCTGGGAGGGTGGGCAGGGCTGGCACAGGGTGCCCAGAGCAGCTGTGGCTGTCCCTGGATCCCTGGCAGTGTCCCTGGATCCCTGGCAGTGTCCCAGGCCAGGCTGGACACTGGGGCTGGAGCAGCCTGGGACAGTGGGAGGTGTGCCTGCCCAGAGCAGGGGGTGAAATGAGATGAACTGGAAAGTCCCTTCCAACCAAACCAGTCCATGATCCCGTGGTGGCCACGGTCCCTCTCTCATAGGACAATCACTATCCCTGCTCCTCACGAGCCTGTGAGGTCACATTGCTGAGGTCACTCTGCTCCTTGGGCAAGGAAGGACAGGAATCCTGGGCAGTGAGAGCAGCAAAGCCCCAGCAGCAGCAGCTCCATCCCCTGGGATGCCGCGAGCACACTCTGCCTCACCAGGACACCACCCCGGGGGAGATGGCACATCTGCAACACCAAACCAAACACTGAGCTCCTCCAGCAACAGGCAGCCTGCTCCCACTCTGTTTTATCAGGGAGATTAAAGGAAACCCCTGTGTAAATAAAGGTTAAATCCGAATTGCTGCCCCTGGCAGCACAGCAGGGACATCCCAAACACCTGCCCAGCATGAAAACCTGGCTGCTGCTGCAGAGCCAGACAGAGATGGGCTGAGCCCAGGTGTGTTCCAGTGTCACACATCATGACCAGTGTCACACACCATGAGCAGTGTCACACACCTGAGCAGTGTCACACACACACCTGAGCAGTGTCACACACCTGAGCAGTGTCACAGACACCATGAGCAGTGTCACACACACACCTGAGCAGTGTCACAGACACCATGAGCAGTGTCACACACACCTGAGCAGTGTCACACACACACCATGAGCAGTGTCACACACACCTGAGCAGTGTCACACACCATGAGCAGTGTCACACACACCTGAGCAGTGTCACACACACACCTGAGCAGTGTTACACACACACCTGAGCAGTGTCACAGACACCTGAGCAGTGTCACAGACACCATGAGCAGTGTCACAGACACCTGAGCAGTGTCACACATCATGACCAGCCGGTCCCTTCGCCCCAGTCGCTGCCGGGGGATGCCCGGGGGATGCCCGGGGGATGCCCCAGCGCTCCCCTCCCTCGGCAGGGTGTCGGGTCCGAAGGGACCGGCCAGCCCCGACCCCGCGCACCCCTCCCGGTGCCCCGGCCCCGGTCCCCCCGTACCTGCCCGTGCAGCGCTCCCCGCCGAGACCGAGACCGGCACCGGCACCGGCACCGCCCCCGGGCCCGCCCCGGCTCGGCTGAGCCCGCCCCGATCCCTGCCCCCGATCCCTGCCCTCCCTCCCTGCCTCGGAATATCGCTTGGATTTGCTCCGAACTCGTCCCAGGGAATCGCACCCCATTCTGCTGCCCCCGCTCCCGTCACGGCAAGATCGCCCAACACAGCCTGGGACAGCGGCACAAACCTCAGAGAAACAGAGAACAGAGATTCACAGAATTAGAGAATCACAGAATCATGGAATCACAAAATCACAGAATCATGGAATCACAAAATCACAGAATCAAGGAATCACAGAACCACAGACTCACAGACTCAGAGAGTCACAGAGTCACGGAATCACCAAATCACAGAATCATCAAACCACAGAATCACAGAATCATTTAGTTTGGAAGGGACCTTAGAAACACAGAATCCTGGCATGGTTCGGGTTGGAAGGGACCCTAAAACTCACCCAGTTCCAAGCCCTGCCCTGGACAGGGACACCTCCCTCTGTCCCAGGTGCTCCAAACCCCAATGTCCAACCTGGCCTTGGGCACTCCAGGGATCCAGGGGCAGCCACAGCTGCTCTGGGCACTCTGTTCTCTGGGAAAGAGATGGATATTCAAACAGAAGGGGCAGAGCTCTGCCTCAGTGGCACCAATGGACTGATCTGGAACTTGATGATCTCTTTCCAGAAGAAATGAGCACAGTTTCCATAAAATGACAGAATGAACTAAATGTGGAAGCAGCTTTTCTGTTTTTTGGGGGCTGGCAGGCAGCAGCTCAGAGGGGCTCAGCTGTCTGTCAGGATTTTCACAGTGATTAGCTTTGTGATTTCATGACTTAATCTCACTATTATGTGTCTTGCACACTGACTCCTGTTGGTCCCAGAATTAATCCCTCGGGGGGCTGGAGAGACGTGCCCCCCCATTTTGTGCATTCTCCTAGCCCAGGGCCAGCCCAGTGTGCGCCATGGGCTGGGATCCCTCAGCCCAGCACCGCTGTACAAACACGTTTGGAGGTAAAATCTTGAGCATCTCGAGCGATGTGGGAGACGTCAGCTCCTCACAACAGAACAGTAAACATATACAAACCTCCTTGGAACCATAAATCACTGCTGAGGGCAGAGCATTGTACACAGGAGTGATTGCCTCTTGCTAGGAGAGGTAATGACAGATTCTTGTTCAATCAGGACTTGGTCAGACTTTCCCAAATGTCCCCATGTTCTGCTATTTGGGAACAAAAGGGATTTTTATTTTTAACTGGCACAAGTGTACCTCGTGTCGTGATGTCAGGAGTGGAATGTGGGATTGTGTTTGGGAAGTATCTCCGAGGGAAGCTGGAATGAACAGGTTGGATGGACCAGGACCTGCTGGGTTGCTGTGTCCTGTCCCAGGAATTGCCCTGCCATGGCCCTGCTTCCCCAGAGAACAATGTCTGTTACCAGCCCTGGCAGCCCCAGCACTGGAAATAGAGAAGGGTGGCTTTGGTGCCAGGCTTTGGAACATCAGCTGTGCAGCCAGCAAAGCCAAATGACCTTGAGCTGCCTTGACTTTCCATCATCTCTCAATTGTTTATGAGAAAGTTTATTCATAAGCAAAAACCTCCTGCTGAAAATACAGCTGAAACGCCACGGGAAGCTCCCCTGCATCCCAGGCATTGTGTTCCCAGTGGTGTGTTGTGCTGGCATGATGCACTGCTGACAGCAGCTAAACACAGCTGGGACACCAGATCCATGGGGAAAATCACCCTGAAAGTCACTCCATCTGCCCATCCACCGTGTCTCAAAAATATCAACTGCTCCTCAATTTGCCTGATGGAAGGAAAATGTTTTGATGGTGGCTGTGGCTGCAGTGGGTGCAAAGGCAGCTGGAATTTTGCAGGATGCTGTTAGGTGTGGGTGTGCAGATGAAGAAGAGCAGAGCTGCTTGTTCCTATCAGTTCCCACCAGTCCCCATGGGTCCCTGTCACCATCACCCACCCAACTCTGGTGCAGGCATTGTGGGTCTGCAGGGGGGGCTGATTCTGATCCTGTTCCTGATCCTGTTCCTGTTCCTGTCCCTGTCTCTGTCCCTGTCCATTCCCTGTCCATTCCCTGTCCCTGTCCCTGTCTCTGTCCCTGTCCATTCCCTGTCCCTGTCCCTGTCCCTGTTCCTGTCCATTCCCTGTCCCTGTCCCTGTCCCTGTCCCTGTCCCTGTCCATTCCCTGTCCCTGTCCCTGTCCCTGTCCATTCCCTGTCCCTGTCCCTGTCCATTCCCTGTCCCTGTCCCTGTCCCTGTCCATTCCCTGTCCCTGTCCCTGTCCCTGCCGAGGCAGCCGGGCTGCCGCTGTCAGCTCAGGCTCACGCAGTGCAGTAATTGCAGGGTTCAGGTTTATCGTGTGCCCTTCCAGAGACACGCTGTCACTGCATGGAGCCGAGTCATTTTGTTGTGAGCAGTAAAATCGCAGCGCAGTGACAGTGAGCATCTCACAACCACCCTGTGCTGGAGCCGCTGTGTAAAACCTGTAAACTGCTCTGTGTTTGCGTTACAAAGATCAGGCAGTAAAACCCAGACTGGTTTTGTTTTACAAGCTCAGAAGAGCGGAGGGAAGGGGCCCCGCTGGCTCCTGCTGGCCTGGCACAGCTCGGGGGGCCAGTGGCCACATGAGGGGTCACCCCGTGCCAGGGCTGGGCACTGGGCAGTGGCACCACCGCGTGTGGCTGTGCCAGCCAAGCTGTGGCTACGAGGAGGGAGGGATGGGCAAACTCCACTGGTGCCCAGCTTCCTCAGCCCCAGCGTGGTGACACTGGGCACTGGGTCCCAGCTCACCTGAGGATGACACTGGGCAGGTTCAGTGATGATTTGTCACTGGTGGGGTTTCCCCTGACCAGCTCTGTAACTAATTGTGACACAGAATTAGTTGCACTCATTTGCCTTTTCCGCTGTAGAAGTTTACTGTAAAAACATCCCTCGTGCTGTGACTCCAGCATCCTGGGATGTGGCAGCTCAGGTGGAGCCTCTGGATGCCCTCAGGATGCCCTGGTACCCCAGGGAGTGCCAGCGTGGCTCCAGCAGCATGCAGCAATGTAAAGGTGCCCTGGGCTGGTGCTTTATGGTCCCCTCCCATGTCCTGGGGCAAATGTGAACTATTTTGTGACTGATGACATTTTATAACAAGACCAGAGCTGATTTATAACACGACCAGGAGTGATTACTCCTGTGTACCCAGGGGAACAGCTTGTACTGTTCAGGATTCATTATGTAAACTTGGGTGAGAAGGTGTTTAAGGCCAGAAGGACGGTGCTGCAGCGAGAGGCGTTGTGACAACAGGGTGATTCACCCGGCTGCAGCCAGCTCCCACCTCCGCTGGGCTCTGGGTCATCACATCCCATAGGCCTGCCGTGTGCTCTGCTGCAGGTGGATAAATACAGGGAACAGGTTTTTAATCTCTGAAAACACATTTGGACAAAGCACACGAGTGGCAGGGAGAGATGTGACCCCGTATCCCATACCCGGTGCTGGATGGGACCTGGCTCAGTTGCTCAGGGCTTTGTGATTTGGGCTTTTGTCACTCTGCCCCAGTGTCCCCTCCTGTGCTTTGGGAACACTGCTGATGGCCAGGCTGCCGGGGTCACAGTGCCACCAGGGTCACAGTGCCACCAGGGTCACAGTGCCACCATGGCCCTGGGGGGCTGGCAGGGCTGGCACCCCCGCATGCCCAGCAGTGAGGGGGGTCCGGTCCCAGCAGGGTCCAGCTCCCACCCAGCTCCTTCTGGGGGGGAACTGAGGTTGACCCGCGAGGCTGGGAGGGACAAGGCAGTGCAGGAGAGTTAGAGGAAAGTGCTGAGGCTTGGGTGAGGATTCCAGGGGACAGAGAGGCAGGAGCAGGCTGTGCACAGCCCTGGGGCCAGGTGTGTTTCCCTGTTCACACCTCAGGCTGCGTTACAGGCAGGCATGGCTGCAGGTCAGCATCCCGGGCCCACAGCTGCCTGTGGGGCTGGAGGGGACAGCTCTGGGACAAGGACAGGGGGGACTGCAGAGCCCCTGCCCTCCAGCAGCACTGCCCCAGGGCCAGGGCACCCTGAGTGCACCCTGCTCCGGAGAGGGGTGACCAACAGTGCCATGAGGGCAGGGCAGGCTCAGCTCTGCCCAGGGCTGCAGTGGCACAGCAGCTTCAGCCCAGCTGGGATGGGATGGGATGGGATGGGATGGGATGGGATGCTTGCTTGGCAATGCTCAGGGGTTTCTGTTCCCCCTGCTCACCTGGGCACTGCTCTCACTCAGCCTGGCTCCAGCTGAGCCCAGTGCCAGGTGTGCCAGGGGGTGTGGGCAGCTGCTGAGGGCACGTCCTGGCCCGTCCTGCTCTTGGGGAGCTGCTGGGATTAGTGCTGGGCCCTGTCCTGGCTTGTCACTGTGCAGGGACCTGCTGCTCCCGTGGGTCAAGCCCTGACTCACTGCCTGCAATCACTCCACGGCTCCCCTGCCAGCCTGGCCCTGGCTGGGGATGCTCCAGCTGCTGGAAAATGCTCCAAAGTGCCGAGCACAGCTGGGCTGGTGGGGATGGCTCAGGCCGGGCTGTCCCCCAGGGCTGCCCAGCTCTGGTGCTGGCTCACCCTGCCCTGGAGGGGAAGGGGTAAAACTGAACCATCCACACTGCCCAGCCAAAAGTGTCTGGCCTCCCCAGAGCTGGGATTGAGCACAAAAGGCTCGGAGCCTGGATGGATTTTCCATTTCCATAGGCATTGCTGGAGATGCCTTTCCCATTCACATTAATGAGGCATTTAACTCCCAAACCTGTTTGTGGACCACTGGATATCACCCAGATGTTTCCCCTCTGCAAGGGGCCTGGGCATTTTTTAACCCTCTCGGTGCTGTCTGGCTACATGTGCTGGCAGCAGCTCTGGGCAGCTGCCCCTTCTTTCACTCTGGGGGAGGCTGGGGTCACCCTCCAGGCTGACACGGGCACCCTCCTGCCACCCAGAAAATCTCTGTGCAGATGGGTTTTCCTCCTCCTCAGACACTTTTCCCCCACAGCTCCTCCATCACCTCTGGCTCTCTCCCCTCTGTGGAGGAGCAGAGCAGAGCAGAGCCAGCTTCTCCTGCTGTGCCTCCTCTCCTCAAAGGGCCAGTCCCAATGTGCCAGGGCCAGTCCCAATGTGCCAGGGCCAGTCCTGCTGTGCCCACAGCCTTTCCCCTGAGTCAGCAGCACCTGCTGCAGGTTTGTTTCAACACCTCTGCCCAGCCTGTCCCTTGCCAAGGCAGTCCTGCCGTGCTGCCCCCACCTTCGCTGTGTTTTTGGGTGCTGCAGCTGCTCCCTGCAGTGCCACAGGGCTGGAGCTGTGGCTCTGGGGTCACTGCCATCCCTGCCCAGGAGCTGGGCACTGTGGCTGCAGCTGTATCCCAGGGGCAGGGTTGTTGTGAGTGAGGGGCTCCTGCTCTGGAGCCCTGCCCGGGGCTGGCTGGGCTCCCATCACCTGCCAAGAGTCTCCTGGGAGCCCCTGTCCCCGTGGGGAGAGACCAGGCTGGCTTCCCTGGAGCCAGTGCAGTGAGACAGAGGTTGGTGCTGAGCCCTGGATTTTACAGCCTGTTGTTCCCATAAACCCCGGGCTGAGTGTCCCAGACACTTTGGGTTTATGATGTTTAGCATGTGCCAGTCCCGATTCTCAGACTGTCCCCGGTGGTTTTCTGTGTTTGAGATGACTCAGGTGACTCAGCACAGTTCAGTGTTTAACTCAGGATGAAGTAAAGCATTTCTGTAGCTCCGTGGCCCTCTGCCTTCCGAGGATTATTCATACATGGGGAAAAGGTGTTGCACCTGCCCCAAGAGGAACTGCAAACAGCACCTGCCGAACACCTGTGCTTTCCAAAGAATTTAAAGCAAGTGTTCTCCCAAAAAAGCACCTGTCAGGACACATATCCTGGGTTTTCAGTGGGAGAGCCCTGATATTTCTGCTACTGGACCACTACAGGTTAGCAGCCTTGCTCTCCATCAGAGGATATTCCCCTTGTTGGAACTGCAGCTCTTGGTGTAAAGTCTGACCAGTCCCTACACCTGCCTTCATACAGGCTTGGCACCACTCTGTTTATTTTCCAAGGTTTTGTTTTGCTCCGGGGAGGCTTTAGAAACACAAACCCTTGACCCATCCCAATCTGTGCCAGCTGCCAGTGCCCTCCCTGGCCCTAGAGCCAGGTGTGGGGGGTTCCCTCCTGTCAGGGGCTGATTGTATGATCAGCACTCACTGATTTAATCCAGCTCTGAGGGCTGGGGGTGGGCAGGGGTGTTTGAGCAGTCTGAGAGAGAACTCAGGAGTGGTTCAGTAGTGGGGAAGGAGCAGGACCAGCATCAAACTGAGCTTGGACAGTCTCTCCTTAGCACGGCCTGCAGCAGATGTGAGCAGACCCTGTGGAGAGCCGTGGTCTCTGAGGTGCTGCTGCACTCACAGGTACGGCTGTGCCATGACACAGTTTGTGGTGTTTGCTGGATTCCCTGGGAGGGGAGCCCCAGTGTTCCCTGCAGCCATGTCTGTGCGAGCTGGGGGCAGCTCCTCAGTCAGGTGCCAGCACCACCAGCCTGGCAAGGCAGGAGTTTGTGGTGAGGCTCCTTGGCTCTGGGCTTTGCTGTGACCCCTGTCCCTGCTCTAGTGGGGACAGCTCGTGCCTGTGACACCACGGGGAGCTGGGGCTCCCTGGGCTGCTCTGGGGCTGTTCTGCCACTGCTGCCCATGGGGCAGGATTGTTGTGATGAGCGTTGGTGTTTGATGCTGTTGGAGCTGCTGGGGATGAGCCAGGGCTCACCTCTCAGTGCTGGACCAGGGGCTGAGGCAGATCTGCTTCTCACTTTTCCTGTGGCCTCCAAGGGACTGCCCAGGTGTGGAGCTGTCTGGGGACTCCTGAATTTCCAGTGGTTTTGGTCCCTTGCTGGTTTGCACTGCTTTGTGAAAGGTCTTTTCACTGTTTCTGCTTGCACCCCATGTCCCTCCTGCCTGCCCCTGAGCTGGGTCCCACAGAACTCCCCTGCTCCATCTCTGCTGGGAGACTTGGCCCTGCTGAGAACCTACAGCCCCTGGGCATGCAGACACAAGTCCCCTGAGCTCTCTGGATGCCTGCAGGGAACTAACTCAGAGTGGTGATTTAAAAACAAAAGGGCAAAGCAGTTACTCAAAAATATATCTTTATTTTTTTCAGTTTATCATCTATTTAAATAATTCAGTTAAAATAGGTTTTATTGCACATTAAAGAACCTTTCTGGATTCTCACTGTCCTCTATAAAATAAGCTCCTAGAGAAAGGAAAGGAGACTCTTCCACTCAGACACCCCTCACACGCTCTGGCTCTACAGCCCCAGCAGCCAGTGTGGGGTGGGCTCTGCTCACACCCCCAGGGGTGCTGAAGGCAGCAGAGCTGTGGCAGGAGGGAGCTGGTGCAGGGCACAGCCCTGGTGCCCCAGCTCGCCCCAGGAGCTCTCGTGGCTGTGTGGGCACAGGCAGCAGCCCCTGGCCCATGGGGGGAGCAGCACAGGAGGTAAAGGGTGGCTGCTGACACTGCTTTGTGGATGGGGGCAAGGGGATTGAGGTACAGGTGGAGTGAGACATCCTCCAGGCACTGCCAGCTCCAGGAACTGAGTGGCTGCAGGAGGAAATCCTGGCCTGGGGTTGAGCAGGAAAAGAGCAGCCAGCTAGCTGCCTGTGAGGCTTCTGGGAAGTCATTTAATGAGCTCCTTGGAAGTTATGTTTAAGGGCTGCCTGAGTGATGTGGAATGGATCAAGCTTGCAGAGGATGCACTTCATTACCGTGCTCCAAATTGGATTTCATGCCCTTTCAGATGATTCTTTGGGGATGACTCGGGCTTTCCTACCCAGCTGTGTAGTAACTTGCTCTACAAGCACATTTCTTGTAGAAATGTTGTCCTGGCTCCTCATCTCACTAGAAACAGCTCCTCAGGCCACCACTGGAATCAGGTTTCTAATGAAAATTCAAGTCAGAGCTTTCCCTTTATGCTCTTTTGTGCTTTGCCCAAGCCCCTGTCATGCCCTTCCTACAAATGCCATCCTGGATTCCTGACAGCCCGGGGTTTTTCCCACAAGTCCAGCCACACAGCAGAGAGCAATTAGTGTTAATGCTCAATGTGGCATCAATCTGCTGCTGTGGAGCAATTCCTGCCCACATGCAATGGGGTGTGTGCAGCTGGTGGCTAATGCGTGCCTTTGCCCGGTGAGACATCCCAGCTTAGCACCACATCCTGCTCCAGCCATCTCCTGCCATCATTAACTCCAGCACTGATGTTGCTTGAAGCTCCTAATGTCTCTGAGCCCTTGGCTTCGTGTCTGAGCTCTGCTCAGGGCAGCTTTGACTGCCGGCTCAATCCCTGAGTGAGGGTGTGACCTGACAGCCCTTCAGTGCTTCTCTGGGTCTGTGCCTTTCACCCTGCGTGGTTCCAGCGCCCACCTCTGTGGGCAGGGGGTGGGTGGGTGCCAAGTGTCAGTGCTGGCCCGTCTCCAGCGTGTCAGGCAGCTGCTCGGTGAAGGCGGTGTCCAGGCGCAGGGTGCTGTAATTGGGAGGGGGAGTCCTGGGCAGGGGGCTGTCCTGGGGCAGCGGCAGCCGCAGGGCGGTGGTGAAGGTGGGCAGGTCCTCGTCGATGCTCACGGGGGTGGGGTTGTCGTGGCCCTGCCTCTCCGGGTCGCTGCCCTGCGGCGCTTTCCCCGCTCTGCCTCGCTGGCGGTGGCTCCACCACTTCTTGGCCTTCTGCCACTGGCGCCGCAGGACGATGGACAGCGAGTCGATGAGGAACACCTCCACGATCTCAATGACACACACCACGGAGCAGCTCATCCACAGCCCCAGCTGGCCCCCGAAGTTGGACAGCAGAATGACGAGCTGGAAGGGCAGAGAGCACGGGCTTAGGGCCTGCAATGGGCACGTGTCCGTGGTGCTGCTCCGGCAGGCAGGGAGACCGAGCTGGGACACCCAGGGCTTGCTCAGCACTCCCAAACACACCGGGCCCATCTCTGCTGTTGTTCTCTCTGGCTCTGCTTCAGAAGGAGCTCGGAGCTGAGCTTGCTGTGGGCAGCCTGCAGGCTGCCCCTGCACAGGGCTCGGGGCTGGACAGGCAGAGACACGGCCCGAGATAAGGGCTGCAAAGGGCAGGACCAGCCCACAGGTGCATATCTGAGATCAGCTTCCTGCCCCTGCCCGTGTGGGACTGCTCCCCTGGGCAGGTGAAAGCTCCCAGCCTGTGTGGGAGGAAGTGCTGTGTGCCCTGGGAGAAGGGACCAGCACACTCACTCACCGTGTTGGCAGGATTCTCAGAAATGAATCTCTCATTCAGGTCCTTGTAAAACACCATCAGGTTGGCAAGGTCTGTCCTGGGGAAGCAGGAGGCAGGCAGAGGCTTTAGTAAAACAATAACATGAAACATACTGAAAAACTATGCAAATAACCAGTTGGACCAGTAGGGCTGGGCTGCTCCAAGGGAGCTTTTTCCCCAATTGCCATCATTAGGGCTGCCGAGATCATATCAGAGCTGGAGGTGCAAGGCAGGAACACACAGGGGGACTTACTTGTTCAGCTTCTTGTTGAGTTTCTGCCCTTTGTCCCAAGAGAGAACTCGGAGCATCCAGTCCTGGAGAACAGACAGAAAATGCCACTTGAGCTGCAGGTTCTTGTGCAGAGACCCTTGTAAGGGACTCATGCTCCACCCCTCCTTGGGCAAGTATGGCCACCAGGACTGAGTGTGTGAGAGCCCAGCTGAGCCCAAGGGGATCTCCCAAGACAAATTTCAGTTTAATGGTGAACATCCAGCATCACTGAATGCTACTGAGTACCCCAGGGCTCCTGCCTTTGTGCTGAGCCTCTGGGGTTACTCAATGCCTTGTGCTAGGGTGCAACTGGGACTGACCTCTGACACCATGGATGGCCACTGAGCAATGCTGGTGGTGAGTGCCCACTCCTTGAAGCTGCAGAGAAAGGCAGGATGTCACTTGTGAGCTTTGACTCCCACACACACTTTACCTCTGGCTGTGGCAAGGACTCACCTGCAGGCGTCTTTGCAGATCTGCTGGCAGCCCAGCTGCTCCTTCACAAACTTTTCATGCAGTCTGTAGTAGCAGTACACTGCAGAGGAAGAGCAGGATGTGTGTGAGAAGCCAGAAAGAAAAGCTGCTACCTGTGCTGGAGTGGGACATGTGGGGCATAGGTGGCCCTTGTGGCCATCGCCTACATGGAGGGGATAAAAAGATTTACCCTATAAATATTGCAAAAGACTCTTGAGAAGTGGCTGTCACTTGATACAGGCATGAAAAAAAACTGCCACACCTGGTCAAGCCCTCCACTCCACTGCTCTGTGGTGGGCACAGGTGACAAGCCACCAGGGGAATTTTCACAAACCAGTCAGTGAGAGCAAGGGAGGCACTTCTGGCTCTGGGGGTGGAGACGTAAGTGGGTTAAGGCAGATTTGCCTCATCCCAGCACACTGGGGGTGCAGGGTGAATACAGGGGCTGTGTGATGGGCATGCTGGGGGTGCAGGGGCTGTGTGACAGGGACTCTGGGGATGCAGGGGACAGGACTGGCAGCTGAGGCAGGTGCAGCGCCAGAGGTGTTTCAATACTAACTCCAGTTTGGGTTCTTCTTGTAGTTGCAGTACTCGGCCCCAGGAGGTAAGGGCTGAGCATACTGGGCACAGCCACAGGAATCCACCATGGCCTTCTGGAAGCAGGAGTGCAGGCAGATCTGGGGAGAAAAAACAGAGTTGGGAGCTAAGAGGCAGCACCAAGCTCCAGGCTCCTGTACACTTAAAACCATCCTGCTTATGACAACAGCAGTGGGATGGGAACCCTGCTTCCCTGGGCCTTCAGACTCTGCTGTGAGTGAATACAAACACAGGCAGAAAGAACAGTAGAGGGTCGAGGCTCTAGTGCAAAAAATAAGAATATAATCTTCTTGGAGGATTAGATATATGGGGTTCTATGAATGCCCCCACTTCCCCTATAGCCACCAAAAGTTTCAGTGTTGCAGTTGCTCTTTACAGAGTCAAGGAGAGGGTTTTAGGCCTGCCATGGCACGTGGCCCATGAATCACTAACTAGGTGTGGGAAGTGACTCACAGCAACAAACGTTCTCAGCTTCCACCAAACCTTGCTGGTGCCTACTGGGAGAGGTGAAGCTGGGAGGATTAACAAGGCAGCAGAGCTGTGGCTTGTGCTAAAACACTGGGACATGCAGGAACAGAACTTCTCTTTTAAATCTCAGTCAAGCCTTTTGGTTCCAGTCCCAGCCCTCCTGAGCACTGAGTTTCGGTGAAGTACTGTTATTAAAAACCTGGGACAATGTCTGGGTGATCCTACCTGGCACTACACCAGAGCAGATTTCATATTCCCCATAAAGCACAAATTCAGCCTAGACCTGAGCTTTGCAGCAGGCAGCAACTAATGTAAGTACAATTCTTCACAAGTGACACTCTCCAAGAGGACCAAATTACAGAAACCATGTAAAATTAGTGGAAACTTACTCTGTAAACAAACATCCTGCTATCTGGATACTGATTAGATGGTTTCTGTTATTCTTGGAGTCCTAAAGGTCACAATTTCTGGCTTCAAGGGTTACTAAGCTGCAACCTTTACTTGGCCAATATTTTCCAGTCTCACATTGCTTGAAAATTGCCTAATGAGCTCATGTTCTCTCTTTATCTAACAGGGTGCCTGAGGGAACTTCAAACAGCAACCACTTAGGAATAAAAGTTGGATTTTAAGAAGTGCCGTCGCATTTCACATCAGCACAGCCCTGTGCTCAGACTGTTCCCAGTCTCTGAACCACAGACTGTTATAAAGCTTTTTATGCAGGTAGTTTTCAAGCAGCTGATAACCCCAAATGTAATGGCTTTACCTGGAGTGAGTAGCTCTTGTTGTAGAGATTTTCCACAGGTATGTCAGCTCCTGTCTCTGTGCAGTCACTGTAGGGTTTGCTCAGCTTGCGAGACCGAGTCTGGGAAACAGAAAAGGACAAAACTTGTTTTTTTGGAGTTCCCCAAAGGATTCAGCGACACTTTACCCCAGCTCTGAAACTGTAAGTGATAAGGCAGCTTTAAATAGAATGTTTACCTTCTGCTACCTCAAATGATTTGTCGATGCCTTGTCAAAACAAGGGGTTTTTTGTTTCTAATATCAGTTTCCCAAAACACTGCTCTGGCGGGATTGTCTGCTGTCTTCCTGGAAACCTTCTGCAGGAATGCAAGGTGCTATAACCATAGCAGTGAGGATTTTTCAAAGTCAAGTAATCCACATGCATGCTCTCTCCTAGTCTCAGAGGCTGTGCATGGCTTGCTCTGGATGTTTGTGTTCTGAGGGACGGTGGTTGTGGGACAGGGTTTGTTTTGGGTTATTTTCTGTGAGGATCCCACCTGCCTGAGCTGTTGCTGCACTGGCTGCTCCTGTGCCGTGGGCAAACAGCACTTGAGGCTCCACTAGTGCTCAACAGCACCTCTCTCAATCCACTCTAAATCAAATGTTTGTGTCTCCCTCAAACCTTTTTCCAGGTGCTGCTTTGACCCTTCCTCTCAAATGTTAATGACTTTTCCTGTTCCAAATCTCTGCCCAGAGCAAAGAGCTCTGACATGCCAAGTCTGTGCCTGCAAGCTCTGTGAAACCAGGGCTGGGAGCCCTCAAGTTCCCAAAATCTGATTCCAGCCCCATGGCCCACTTCCTGCAGACTGCCTCTCCTCCCTCAGCTCCTGTTATCTCTCTGCAATAATTACCCACTTTACAATAAAGTGGCCTGAAACCACAAGAAAATTCAATTTCAGAATCCATTCACCTGTCTTTCTCTACAGAGTTTAACATTAGAATTTAAAATTCTGTACAAAAGGTCAATTTACCTGAGAAAGGCTCGTAGCCCCTAAGGCACTGAAACCAGCCCCTGGGGCCACACCTGATAGCAGCATACCTCACCACAGCAAGAGAAGGCTCTGGGCCACTGTGGTGCAAATCAGTGCTATTAGAGATGCTCAGATCTCTCTTTCTTTGGAGGGAAAGATGGGATTTCAGTATTAGAGATGCATTACTTCTGAAAACTGACTGAAACCAGCTTTTAAATTCCACATACGAGGCAGTGCCAAGACACTGCCTCAGTCTGCTCTTGGGGCTTCCAAGAGATCATCGATCCTTTGTATAGAATTATTTTGTTGTGGCTTATGCTCCTGCAAAAGCTTACTTGTTCCTTCAGATACTGAAATAATTTCCGAACTAAATATTTAACTAAAGCACTGTAACTCTGACCAAGCAATGCCTTGTTTGCATGCCAAACACCTTGGAATATTTTTGGAGGTGGGGGCCAGTCCTAGTACCCAGCAGAAGGCCACGAGCAATAAGCAGGCACTGATGCAGTGTTCAGAGCCCAGCACAGTGAGGGACACAGCTGCTGTGTCCTCTTTGTGACCTTGCATGTGGGGACAAGGACTGATGTGGCAGCTCGGTGCTGCAGCCCTGTCCTGACAATCCTGACCCCTCACCACTCAGCAGGCTCTCTGGAGTTGTCCTTTCCCAGCAGGACAGTGATCCCCAGCTTTTGTTCTGAGATCAGAAATTGTGTCCAGCTTCTATTTTGGCTGCCTCATTAGGATGCAATTGGATCCCTTCCTCAAGACAAATCTTTTATATACAGACACTAAGATGTGCCTAAACTTGTGGGGGTTTTTTATCTTGTTTTTTATACTACAGCAACACTAGGAACACGTTACATTAAATATTGAGACTCTGCCTTGTATGACTGTCTCTGTACGGTGTGATGGTGACAGAGAAAAGTCTTGTGAGACTTGGTGTCTTCACACCATCCTGGTTCCCAAATCTCTCAGTCATGATTGATCAAGGAGTTGCTGCCACAGTTTTCCAGACAGCAAGAACACAGTTAACTATTTGCATTTTGTAAAACATCTGCCCTCTTTTAATGTCTTTTCTAATGCAGGGCCTCGGCACACCCAGATAAGCAGGATGGCTGATGCTCCGACCAGACCAGCAGAAAGAAAAGCAGAGCTGAAGTGCTCACTTAACAGCCCATCCAGATGAAAGGGGACCTGGCACAGCTTTCTGCTCTGCTGAACCCCCTCGGGCCAAATGCCTCTTCTGACACTAAACGGGGAAAGCAGGAGCTGCAGCTCTCCTTGCCTTTGCTCACAGCTGGCAAAAGCAAAGCCGCTGCCCACGAGGGTGTTTTTATTGCTGGCATAGAGAGAAAACCAGCACAACGAGGATTACATTCACAAAACAGTTCAAGGGGTTGTGCTGCCACCATCCCCAACGCGGGGACCCACAGCTCCAGCTCTGGCTCCTCCAGCCCAGGGACCCTCGTGGGATGGAACTCCCTGCTCATTGCTAAGGGCAAACCAGGCACTTGACAACACTCTTCTATGGTTGTGGATTTTGCTGTGAAAACAAAACCAAAAATCCCCTGGAAAGCCAAGGGGTGGAAGAAAAGGGAGAACAAACAATATCCCAGGCCGGTTTGGTTTATAAAAGACTGATTTTCCCATGGCCTCTTTTGTTCAGAAAAGTGTTATCACAGGATAGCACTTCCCTCAGGCACTTCAGCTGCTGAGTGGGAGGTATTTAAAAGCCTTCGAGCTGCTGGCTCTCTGAAATCACCCCATCAGTTCCTATTTACGGCTGTACCAAGGCAAAGGTGCACCCGGAAAGGAGATTGTTGCCACTCACAAAGTGCATCCCTATGGAGGTGGCCGCTGCAGTCTCAATTTCCGTGCCAATGTCTTCAATGAAGGGATACTCGTTTTGGTCGTGAACGATGATCTTGGCTCCTGTGGATGTCACCAGGAAGGGGTTGTAGTCTGCTTCATCGATGTACAGAACAACGTGTAATCCTGAACCAGAGAGACAAGGCAAGAAGTTACACCAGGAGCCTGAGCCACGTTTTCTGGTCAGGGAGGGCAGCACGGTTTGTTTCATGTTATCTGGCCTTAAGTAGAACTGTGACAGCCAAGCACAGCCTCTGCCCAGCCACACCAAGACACCTGCAGCCAGTAACATCCCTTGGTGGCACCGAGAACAACAAATAACATCTGCTGAGAATGTGGCTGGAATTCACTTATATAACTGGGCAGCAGTCATTTCAGCTGGAAAACATTAGTGATGCAATGATATTATCTGTATTCTCAGGCAAGAGTTTGCACTAGTTCAAACAGGCATTTCCCCAATCAGCCTGTACATCTACAGCCAACACATCGCTCACGCTCCAGCAGGATCCAGTTTGCTGCACCACTTGTTATCAAACAGTTCCACTGCAAACCAACAGGGAACACCTCAGGTGTGCAGAGTGACAGGGAGCACCCCGGGTGTGCAAAGTGACAGGGAACAAACACCCCGGGTGTGCAAAGAGCCCTGAACACCGCGGGGCTGCAGAGTGCCCTGGGACATCCCAGGGGTGCAGACTGCCCTGAACACCCCAGGGCTGCAGAGTGCCCTGGAACACCCCGGGGCTGCAGAGTGCCCTGGAACACCCCAGATGTGCAGTGCCCCCTCACCATACTCGCTGCCACCCGTGGAGGTGCTCAGGATGGTCCCGTTCTCGCCGCTGTTGAAGGTGTAGCAGTTGCCGTGGAGAGGGTGATGGAAACGGGTGAAGTGCCTGCAAGAAGTCAAATATCATGACTGTAGTTCTGTCTGTGGGAAAAAGCACATTTGGACTTTGGTTTTGACAAGAGACAGACCAGGTCTGCATGGGGGGTTACTACTTCTTTTTAGGAAGTTTATTTTGATGAAAGATGTGGATCTCTTTCTGAGTAATTTGAAAATACATGGCAGTATGATCTAGTTTAATGTATGAGGAAATGGAAACTCGAGGAAGTTTTAATGTGGGAATGGGGGTTAATAGCACGGGGGAGGCAGATTCACAGAACTAGCAGTAGCTCCTGCTGGAATTCAGCAAATACCAAATATTCCATTCCTACATATTATGGGCTTGGAAATAAGCTGTTAAGATGGCAGGAATTTTCTGTGCACTGACCTTTTGTCACAAGATAGGCCATCAAAGAAACATGTCAGTATAAGGTCATCAGCAGAATAACTCAATTTTTCTTTAGTCTCCAGGGGAATTTGTGCCATGATGTTCATGTAATGCAGCTTGTACCACTCCTGGATGGCATTAACACCCGAGCTGAATGTGTACAGGGCACAATCACTGCTGTTGTTCGCGTCACACTGACAAGCACAAAGGGAAAAAAACATTTCAGATGGACTGAAATCATGGATTCTACAAGGCAGGTGTAAATCAAGGACTGTACAAGGTACATCTGATAGTGTTTCTCTTCCACAGAAATAACCATGTATGAAGTTACAGTGGGCATCAAAGACCTTTTATGCTGCGCTGACATGACCAAATATTTCAGGACCACAGGAAAGGTCACAGATGACACTGACTCTATTTGGGAAGACTTAGGAAGGTATTGCTCTTCCAGAGAGCTGGAGGTGACTGCAGCAGCCATGGAGGCTTAGGCAGAAGAGCAGACAGGATGCTCTTCACCACTGTGCACTGCAAAGCCACCCGAGCAGGCAATAAAACCTGCCAGAGGGACACTGACCCCAGCACAGCCCTTTGCTGCCCCACAGGGAACTCCCTGGCCAGGGCACAGTGACACTCACCAGCTGAAAGCCAATGATGTCATTGGAATCGCCCGAGTTCACGATGGACGAGTCCTTGTGAAAGACACTTCCCTCCACTCTCCTCTTCTGCCCACTGTGCAGCTCAGTCGCTGTCCTGGAGAAGTCCTCGACCTTCAGCAGGGGGATCTGTTGGAAGAAGTCGCTCCCTGTGCTGTTCCAGTCATCCACCGACCGGCGCACCTTGGACTTGCCCTCCGAAAATCCATAGAAAGTTTCCAAAGCCTTTTTTGTCTCTTTGTCCAACTCAGATAAATATTCTTTCATAGCACTGTACCTGCATGGGAGACAAGGTGACAGTGACACCCCATCACACCTCACTGCCTAGTGCAGTGCCCTGCCTGCTGCACTCTGGCTTGGGACAGAACTCCCCGTGCAGGTCTCACACCAGTTACATCCATGGAGAGATTTGGAGCAAGGACCCCAGGAAGCAGAGCAGACTGAACTACACAGAAAGTTCTCCCAAGACTCTCAAGCTCCTTTTGTTAGGAAGTCTGAGGAGGCAGAGTATGTGGAAGTAAGACTTCATCTGTGAAGAGTCATCAAAAGCTGGATCCCCATGGGGACCAGGGTGGGAATCTGGCAGCAGAACAGAGAGCAATGTAAAGCATGATTTGACAGGAGAAAAAGTATTGTTAATGAATCATGTCAAAATCTCCCATAAGGAAAGAAAGAAGCAAGAAAGGAGTGAAAGATGTCCCTTTTCCATTCTTTAGGTGATGATGCTGTTTGTAATCGTGGAGTCTTGGGAAGAAGAGAATTTGAAGAGAGCCAAAGAGCTGACAGGGGCTGTGTGGAGCAGAACACAGCATGAAGGAGCCGAGGTGAGCAGGCAGCGGTGAGGGATGAGAGTGTAAGGCACATGGCACAGCGGGGATGGGGCACACCAGGTGCCCGACAGGGAGAACCCAGCTCGGGAAAGCGCTGACAGGGGCGAGCTGGGGAAGGAACCCGGTGCTGTGCTGACCTCCCATCCTCCCACCAGTTCCCCGAGCCTTACTTGTAGGGGTTGATGTTGCAGATGGTGACGGCGGGGAACGGCAGCTTCTGGAACTGGACGGTGACGGACACCGAGGCGCTGTAGTAGTTCATGAGGAGCTCGGCGCACTGCCAGAGGATGAGCCCCACGGCGCTGAGGGTCAGCAGGATCCAGAGCAGGCGGCGCAGGCGGCCGCGGGACACCACGATGCGGCGGCAGCCGTGCGTGTTGGTGTTGAGGCAGTACCAGCGCATCAGCTCGCTCAGCGTGGGCGCCTGCGGGCCCCGCACCGGCAGCGTCCGCTTCAGCCGCGCCGTGATCTTCTTACCGGGAGCCGTGGCGGCCGCTGCGGGCGAAGCGGGCGCTGAGGGGGCGGCCGGGGGATCGCCGCCCGCCCGCTGCCCCGCCGCACCGCGACCGCAGGGGCCCGTCCCGCCCGGCATCCCCCCCCCCCTTTCCCGGTGCTTGACCCCCGGAACGGGGGGGGGGGAAGATCGCGCTGGCCGCGACTCACCTCGGCAACCCTCCGGGCCCGGTGGCGCCATGCTCCGCTCTCAGTCCCGGCTCCGCTGCTGATGGGGCGGCGGGCGGCAGCCTCGATACCTACCCTCGGTACCTACCCCCGCCTCCGCCCCGCCCCGTCCCGCCCGCCGCGCTCCGCGGCCGCGCAGCGCCGCCCCACGGCGGCGGCCGGGGCTGCGCGGGGTGCCCGGAGTAACGGGCCCGGCCGGGCGGGTCCCGGCCAGCGGGGCCGGAGCCCCCGGTGTCGGGCGCGGGGCCCGCGAGGGGCGTGGCCGGGCCCGGGGGGCGGGGCCCGGGGGTGGAGCCTGCCCCGCCTCGCCCCGCCCCGCGCCAGCACCCAAGATGGCGGCGCTGCGGTAGCGTCTGCCCGTCGCCAAGGTGGCGGCGCGGTCACGTGGCGGCGCGCCCCGCCCCGCCCGCTGCATGGCGGCGCCGTGAAGCGGCGGAGCCGCGGCCCGACCCGGCCCGGCGGGATGCGGCGGCCGCCGGGCTGAGCTCCGGGCCGAGCGCCGGACGGGCCGAGCTCCGAGCCGAGCGCCGGGCGGGGATGCGCGCTGCGCCGCGCCGCCATGTCGCGGGTGAGCGGCGCCGGGCCGGCCGGCAGCGCCAAGGAGAAGCGCTCCTTCAGCAAGCGGCTTTTCCGCGGGCGGGCGGCGGGCGGCGGCGCGGGCTCGGCCCCGGCCGCCACCCCGGCCCCGGCGCCGTCCGGGCGGTCGCTCGGCGGGTTCATGAGCCGCGTGCTGAAGACCCTCTCCACGCTCTCGCACTACAGCAGCGAGCCCGAGCCCCGCGGCGCGCTCGCCCCGCGCCTGCCCCCGCCGCAGGCCACGAGCGGCCTGGGCAGCTGCTTCCCTCCGGGCCCGCCGCGCAGCCCCGAGCCCCCGCCGCGCCCCGCCGGCAGCTCCGAGGCCGTGCCCGGCGTGGCGGGGCTGCGCAACCACGGCAACACCTGCTTCATGAACGCCATCCTGCAGTGCCTCAGCAACACCGAGCTGTTCGCCGAGTTCCTGGCGCTGGAGCAGTTCCGCGGCGGGCCGCCCCCCGCGGACGGGCCGCCGCCCGCGCCCGGAGAGGTCACGGAGCAGCTGGCGCAGCTGGTGCGGGCGCTCTGGACGCTCGAGTACACCCCGCAGCACAGCCGCGACTTCAAGGTGAGCGGGGCCTCGTCCCGTCGAGGCGGGAGGAGCGAGCACAAGGCCGCCGGCAGCAGCCCTGCAGGGCCCGTGCCCGCCGTGCGGGGGTGGCTCGGGGCTCGGCCGGTGGTGCCGTGGCTCACAACAGGTCCGGATGCGACACAACGTGTCACCATCACACGGGCACCGCAGGCTGCCCCGGTCACCGGCTGTGTTGGGTGTCTTGGCACTGCTCCGAGCACCCACGCGGTGGGAAGAGCCCTCTGGCCTTGCCAGCTGCGTGCGGGTATTTCTGGAGCGCTGTTCCTGCTGCCAGCATCCTGCCAGAGCAGCAGACCCTGGCCAAGGGACCGCGTTGGGCACCCACGGCAGCGCCCTGGCCATGGGACACGTGCTGCCACTCTGCTCTTTGCTCACGGTGTTTGATGCTGGCTGATGGCTCTGGATGGTTTTTATGGGTGAAAATGCCCATTTTACTGTTTCATTCCTCTACCGTGCTACCGTTAGGGATGTTGCAACAAACTGTTGTTTGGGAGTTGAGTGTGCATGGAAGGAGAGCTGTGCCTCGTAGTCTGCTAACCAAGAGCTCATGAGTCTGGGCTCGTTCGGGGAGCGTGTTTCAGGAATACCTGCTTGTAGTCTCTTGCTCGGGCTCGCTCGTGTTTGTCCAGGGATGTTCTCCTGCCGCAGCCCCTGTGCTGTGGTTCTGTCTGACCGCCCCTGCCCTGCCCGGGCCTCCCGCCTGGCCCTGGAGCTGCTGGAGCAGAGGGCTTGGTCCTGCACTGGGGCTTAAAAACACCCTGACATGGCTGTGGATGAAATCGGGCACAACTGTTTTAAAAGTGCTTTAGGCCTACTTTGCCTCTTGGAACAGGGAGAAGTATTATTCCTGGCACAGAAAACTGGCTGTGTGAGAGAATCAGAGGGTGGCTGGTAACTTCCACACTGTGAACTTAGAGACAATTAGGGGAAATTTTAGGGGAATTTTTCTTGCAGATTGACTTGCAGAGCAGATGTTCAAATGCATGAAAACACAGTGAGAGCATCATTGACACGGTCCTGGGCTCTCTGCCTGCAGTTCAGCTGGGGTGCACAGCAGGTAGAGACTGGGTCCCAGAGTCGGCTCTCCCTTGGTGCCTCCTGGATGGTGGGATGTCCTAGAGGGTCCCCTGAGGTGGCAGTGGCCTTTGGCACCTTAGTCATTTGGATGGATGCATGGCCAGCACCTTCTTCCCTTTGCTTCTCCTTTTGAGCACCCACCCATCCCACAGCTATGCCAGGGTGTTCCCTGGAGACCCTGTTCGCCTTCTCTCAGGATTCCTGCCACCAGGACCACGTGTGGCTCTGGTCTTTTCAGCAGAGTGCTTGGAAAGCTGATCACTCAGCGAGTCTGGTCTTGGCAGCACCAGGGGGACTCACCTTGACCTGTCACTGCTCCGAGGTGATGTGGCAGGAGAAGAAATTGTGGATTTCTCCAGAGTAATAGCAGGAAGAAAGGTAGATAAAGGTCTTCTGACAGTGGAACTGATAGAAGGGGGAGCAGCTCTCTTTCTAGGCCAGGCTGTGCTGCTCACACAGGCTGTGGGAACAGGGCTGGGATATGAGACACAGCAGGAGGAGGAGCAGCAGGGCCAGGGATTAAATGAAGGCCACGCTCTGGGGGTGTTGATAGCACAACTTTGCTGATGATAAGCCAGTGCTGTGGATGGAGCTGGAGCCCATCCATCTCCTACCTGCTGGGTCCCTGGAGGTTTTAAAAAGCCCCTTGCTGAAGAGAATCTGGTCCCAGTTGATCCAGTTCAGCTCTGCAAGGTGCCAGCAGCCTGGGTCCTGCTGCAGGACTGTGTCATTGTGTCAAGCGCTGCTCCCTTATAGGGGTCAATTACTTCTAATACAAAATTAATGTTTCTAGAGACAGTTAAGTCGCCAGAACCTGCTATTAAATTCAGGTCATAATTAAACTTTTTCTCAGCAGCTGATTTGCACAGTTCATTTACAAATGTAAACAATGGGCTTAGATTGGAGAAAGGCAAAGATTAGCATTTTCATTCTGGAAACTGCAGCTTCCCCCCAAAACAAAGAAAACATCCTCCCAGCTTGTTCTGTTTAGAGGGTGGAACGTTCCTGATCTGCTTAGGTGTAATTGTTTTTAAGGGTGCAAAGTATTTTCACAGAGTAATTTTGGGCTTTCCCTCCAATGGTAATAGCCACTGACAGTAATAATTATTTGATAGGCAAAAGGCTCTTTATTCAGTATGCTTTCAAATCCATGTGTTGGGTCTTTTGCTATTTTCCCTCTTTTGGCACCAAATGTAACTCAGCAAAGACACTTCCTAATTCCTGAATACTTCTCTGCAGGTGCTAAGTGTATTTTAGGATAAAGGATAATAGTTTCTTGCTCATTCTTATATCTCTAGGCTTCTCTCTTGGAAGAGAGAATATTATTTTCAGAGGAGCATGTCTCAGAGTCCTTGTGGACAGAGACCTTTGAAGGGATGATTTCTGGAACGCTTTTCACTCTCAGCTGGTTTTCCTTAGTAGTGTTTCCTCTCTTTTTAAGTTGGTCTTCGGGAAATAACCCATGTCATGGTCTCGGAATGATGTAGCTGCTGAAACCAAAGAAAATGCAGTTCAAGCAACTGGTTTGTGATAAGTGGCTCATCTCGTAGCTGTGGGTTGAGGGGAGAGCCTGGCAGAGAGCTTGTGCAGAGAGGGGAGGTTGGGAGTGCTGACAGAGCAGGAACGTGGGGGTGGAGGAGGCTGAGGCAGGAGAAGGTCTGTGAGGACTGGATGGGAGGTGGAAGCAGAAGGGTTTGGTTCCTGGGCAGCTGAACGGGAGCACCGTGGCAGAGCTGGTGGTTCCTGCGTTTCTCTGCTGAGGATGACTTTCCCACTGCTCCTGTGCTGTTTGCTTTAACAATCCTTCTCTTCCGATTGCTCCGCGGGTTTTGTTTTCCTGCCCAAACAAAGCTGCTGCTTTCATAACAGGGGCCAATATTGCAGCGTGTGCTTCCTCTTTCCCCTTTGTGATGGTGTGACAATGGTGACAAACATCTATTGTATAAGCAGGGCTTTGGGCTTGTTTTTTTGCAGGGAGCTGTCCCGTCCTGCCTGCAAAGTTCCTGGGAGTGTCAGACAGGGAGGACAGAGCACCCTATGTATGGGAACTGGTCTGCAACACTCAGAGGTCATGGTGGGGGTCGTCAGCAAGAAGGATTGTGATTTAAACTAATTGGGCTTGAAAAATTATGTTCTTATGCAAATCCTCTGCCTTCTGTGGAGTGTGGGTCTTCTGTCAATGATGAGTCTGTTTTGAGACTTTCTTTGAGGCTCCAGGGCAGTTGCACACTGAAGCATGCCAATGTTTAACAAGACCCTTTGCACACCAGAGCTGGGATTGCATTTCTTGTCCTACGAGAAAATGGCCTTGGCTGTGACCTGCAGCATCTTGAGCAAATACAGCAACAGTCACCATAACTCAGTTGGGTTGGATTGTCAGAATTGGATCTGAACCCAGAATGAAGATTATTGTGCCAGGTTAAAAGTGCTGCTTCCTCTTTTATTTATTTATTTTTAAGCTTATGTTTGGGATGAGATTTCCCAGTAGCTACTTGAAACTCATTTCAAGGTGTTTTGGGAATGATTTTGGTGCAAATATCTCACTTTGGGACAAGCAATCTGCCAGCTGTGTTGGGCACTTCTTTGGGAGTTAATCTCTAACTCCTGAGTTATGGAGGAACTCCTGATAGTGTTTTCATGGTCAGATCTTTGCCTCCTGTTGAAGGTGCAGTGAGAGCAGTTTTTGGGGGGGCTGCTGGGGCAGCGTGGGTGTCAGGAGCCTTCAGTCATGCTCACAGAGCTGTCAGCCCCAGGCCCTTCTGCTCACCAGAACCCTTGTGCCTTGCTAATGGGGCCAGTGATGTGTCAGATATGATCTCCTGGATTGTATTTAATTGTCTTACTCTCTGCCTAGCACAGGCTCAGTTATTTTATTCTGGATAAGGTCAACTGCTTATTCCTAAAATATTTCTGCAGAGAGCAAGCTGCCCTCCCTCTGCACAGAGGGATGGATTAAAGGGGCATGAAAGAATAAATGTGAGACCCTTGAGCCCTGCTCTTGGTGCCTGGTGCTTCAGTTCCTGTGTTGGTCTGAAGAGGCTTTGGGTGGATTAGGTAATATGAAATGTTGAAGTGCTTGTTGCAGTTCAGTCCAGGTGCTTCCAGTGGTGGCATCATACTGAGGAGCTTGTCCTAGGGCTGCTCTGGCACTTGGAGTTTACAAACTTTCCTTGAAACAAAAAAACAAGTTCCACGTTTTCTGCATCATTTTTGTGATGGTTCTTGACGTCATGGAAATGTGGATCACAAAGGTCTAGCAGTCTTGCCGTGTTACACCCTTGTTTTTTGAACATTATTTCATTATCAATAAGATGTAAGTCCATTATTGCATGTGTGGTTTGTCTTGTTTTGCTTATTTTCTTGCCTATTTTTCCTTAGAGTTGCTTCATTCACTTTCTACGTGCATATTCTTAAACCCCCTGGGAAGGGTTTCCTGCAGCAGACCCGGTTGCCTTGAGGCAGCTGTCTGACTTACCTGTGAAATCCAAATGCTTTCTGGGGATTTCTGTGTTATGCTTCAAACTTTGATCTGAGTGAGTGCAGCACAGGGCTGGAGAGCTGAGGCTGAGCAGCAGAGTCCAGAGGTTGGATGTGGTTTGCTGAGGGGGTTCTGCTGGAGGGGGCAGTAGAAGAGTGGTCCTCTCCAGAGCAGAGGGTTGGGTGAGGCAGGAGAGGAGACCCCAGTGTGGAACAGCTCTGCTGCTCCACTGCCAGGTGGCCCTGGGGCTTGGCAGGGCCCTCTGTGAGGCTGGAAGGGCGAATGAACATCATTGCCAAAAACTGTTTTCTGTCTTCTGAGCTTCCAGGTTATTTCCACTCTGCTTGTGCAAAATGAAATATTGCTGGTGCCTCATGGTGGAGGTCTGAGAGCTGTGTGGTGCGTGGCAGCCCATGGAAGCAGTGAGGGGGATGCATGTTCCCAGGCAGCTTAATTGGATGTGCTGCTCTGTGCTTTGTGCATGGCCACACTTGATTGCAGTGGTCCCATTCTTCTGCCGTTTGAGCAAAGCCCTGCTTAATGAACTTGTTTGCATATGGTTGTGTCACTGCAGTGAATGTTTGTTGTAAAGTGCAAGAGGCTTCTCAGAGCAGTAATGATGGGATCCCCATCTCAGTTTCTGTGTGTGACTTGGGACCTGAAGCATGAGCTCCTTCATGTCCCTCCTCTGTGGCAGCCTTTACTGATAGTCCTTTACTGAGCTGCTTCACATTCGTGCCATTCTTCTGCTCCTCAGTCCCTTATTCCTTTGAATCCCACCAGTTCTCTACTAGTGTAGCAGGAAAACAAGTTCTTGCTGAACAGTGTGGGATTTCTGCTCCTCATAAGGGTGAATTCTCCTGGCAGCCAGCACTGACTCCTGGTGGTGCCTTCTGGCCGGCAGAGCTGCACTCCTGGGAAGGCCTGGAGAGGAGTGTGCCAGCTGGGGAATGCAGCAGCCACAAGCCAGCTCTGTGTCTGGGCACACGCTGCAGCCCTGGCTCTGTGATCTGCACGAGCTGCACTCTCTCCTGATGTGTTGAAGGAAGGTTAATGAGGATTAACAGGATTCAGCCTGGAAGGGTGAGAGGTGTTAGGCAGGGGCTGCTGTGGTGGTGCTTCTTGTCTGGGCTTGTTAAACGTGGTGGAGAATCCCTCTGGTGCTGCTGTGCTGCTCCCTGACGTCTCCTCTTGGCTTTGCTTCCTGAAGTGTTGCCACAGGGCTGTGCACTGCACAGGGTGGCTCTGTGAGGGGACACGGGGTGCCCATGGAGCTGCCGTGTCCCATGGGTGCTGCCTCTGGATGCCCACAGAGCGAGGGAGGAGTGTTGTGTCCTGCCCTGGCTGCTGTGGCAGACCTGCTGGTCTCCCCAGAAAAGAACATCTCTGGAGAGGGACAGGTGCTGTCTGTGTGTGAGCAGACAGTAATTCAGGTGAGTGGTTGTCTGCTGTAGAACTTACTCAAAGGCAAAAATGTGGTTGTGGGCTTAAAAAAGAGAAATGTGGTTGAGCATAACTCACTGTTCAACAGAAGATAAAGAGCAAACTTTCTTTCCTGTGCATGTGTGTCATTGGGTCAGGTCTCTAATGAGCTGACTTCATCTGTTCATGTGCAAAATCCTTCCACAGCTGCTTCCTAGCAGGGCCACATTGGAAAATAGCAGACCAGCATTTTTCCTCTAGTTGTCTTTGTGATATGGAACAATAATAGCAGCAAAGAAAAGGCCAGTAGTTCAGCTCTGTTTTGATCTATTTATTCCATCTTTTTAGAGCAGTAGATGAATTCTTATTAAACTTTCAGTGGCCTGATAAAAATGATAATGTGTCTTTGCTGTAAATCTCCCTTATGGACAGACAGGGACTGATATGGTTGCAGGCTGCCTGCATTAGAGGTACATAAGTGGGATTGATAGGAAATTCTAATTTTCTCCCTTATCTCTTTGGATGGAGCCACTTCATTCCGGGTGTCTGTGTACCACTGCATGCACATCTGGTGGGGTGGAGGGTCATCCCACCTCCTGCCAAGCTCACAGGGGCTGAGCTGAACCAAGGGCTGGAGGTGCTGTGCATCTTGGAGGGTGTTGGGAGGCAGTGTCGGGGTCCATGGCCACTCCTGGTGCCTCACAGCTGGAACAGCTGCACCAGAATTGTTCTGGAGTTATTCTTAATACCCTGTGGTGCTGGACAGAGGCTGGTCTGATGTGTCAGCTCTGCTTACAGGAGAGGCAGATTAGGGACAGAGGATTAACTGCTCTTGGGGGTTGGTAAATGTGGTGGTTTTCATGTGTTTCTAAAGCATTTGCTTCCTAACTCTGTATCTGAATCCAGTTACAGTTGCTGTTGCATTACTGTAGGACCAGCAAAATGTGGTGTTGTCTTAAGTGATGAGCAAAAGAAGAGTAAGAGTTTAGGGTTATGGCAAAGACAAGAAACCTGGCTGGGAGGAGGGCACACAGCATTCCCTGCAGCAGCAGCCACAGGGCTTGCAGCAGTCATGGGCCCAGCTGGAGCAGCACTGGCAGGGAGTGTGAGTGGGGCTGGGAGCATGCTGCTGCTGCTGCTGGAGTGTTTGTTTAGCAGAGCCTCTTGTGAGGAAGTTGCATCTGATATTTTGTAGTGCTTCCTGAATCACTTCCAGCATCTTGTGATGTGTCTCCACAGGCAGCTCTTTATCCTTAGTCCACTCAGGCTGCAAGAGTGTTGAGAAAACCAGAGCAATTATCATGGAGATGCTTCTGAGCTGAGCAGTGGCACAGACAGAGAACAAGGCACATGACTGCTGTGCATCCCTGGGTTCTGGCACAGGCTGCCTGCTCTCTGTGGGACACACATCAGTGAAAGCCAGGGAGGCTCTGGCCTGATGTGCTGTGCCTCTGAGGAAGAGCCAGTAACAAATACCAGCCTGGATTCCCAAAGTCCTTATGTTTCTGTACAGAACCCCTCCATGTGCCCTTTTCACTTGAAATGCTGGATTTGTTTCCTCCAGCGATGCCAAGAGCCTGTTGTGGTCAGCTCTGTTGGATGGGCCCGTGAAGTGCAGTGACAGTGTTGGCTGAGCTGCCTGGGACAAAGGACAGCAGGCCAGGCTGCTGGCTCTGGCTGGTGGGAGAGCATCAGTGTGGGCTGCTCCCATCACACCTTCCATGTCCTGGCACAGAGGGAGCACACACTGCTGGCACACATCCCCACACATGGCAGCCACCTCTGCACTTCTTGCCCTTGGCTCTCTGTGGTCAACACTGAGAAGAATGAGCTTGGCTTTGTGGTGACCTGCAGTGCTGTTGGAGCCCTGCTCCCTCAGAGGAGTGAGGGACATCATCCCTTGGCACTGAGCAGGGCACAGTGGGTTGGGAAGGATGGGTACAGCTCTTAAAACTCAAGTGTGTTACTGTAGGAGCATGCCCAACAGTTCTGGAGAGGTGTAGTGAGGTGACCACTAAAGAATGGACTACAGCCTCTGCTTCACATGTTAGTGATTGATTCTCAGTTTCAAATTTAACACAGTAATTTAAGTAAATTAAATTTTCAGTGTAGGTTTTTTTGAACAAAGCTAATGTTTGCAAAGCAAGTCTCCACATGTATACCTGACATTCTGGGTGCATTCAGCTCACCTTCCTGCTGAAGGAGGGCAAGAGGTATCAGGCTGGTACTTGAGAAGACATTTTTGGATCCATTTTATGGATTACATTTTATGATTTTATTTCTGCCAGTGGTTTTTGCTTTGCTTAATAGGAACTAGGAGCAGAGGAGGCTGTTTGGTCTCCATTAATCTTCGGGTGCCCACAGACTGCTTCCAATTTCTCTCCCCCATAAAAAGATTTGCAGCAGCATCCCAAGCTGAGGTTACATTGGGCACCAAGCAGAGGTGCTGGGGTCACAGCAGTGTGGCACTGAGTGTTGGCTGGGGACCACTCCCATGGTTTGAGCTGTGTGCACATATTTTATGTGGGAGGGTGCTGGTCCCTGCACAGCAAAGGCAGTAAAACTGCTGTCAGAAAGGCTGCACATATGTAATGAGAGCAGATTATTTCTGTTTTCCATTATTTTGCAGCCTTGAGACAGGTGGACAGATTACAGAGCATAGACAGTATATGTTTATCAGTCCTTTCCTGCCTCTTTCATCACCACCCCCCTCCCCAGTGACCCCATTTTCAGAGGGATAAAGCGAGCAACCCAACCTCATTTCTCAAATCTGTTGCAAAGTCTGATTAGAGGAGTGGAGGAGCTCTGGCACCAGGCACATGTGCAGCCTCTGCAGCCCTCCCACCCATTCCTGCCCTGCAGGTGCTGTGTGGGCTCTGCCAGTGCCCCTGTCCCTCCTGGGGATCCCTGTCAGTAAGTGAGAGTGCTGTGAGAGCAGCTTTTCACCTGGGCAGGTGTGCCAAGGATGTAGGTGCAGCACAGCCTGGCACGGGTGCTGCTCCAGCTCTGCTTTCTGCCGTGCTGTTCTTCCTCGTGTGCAGGGAAAGCTGCACCTCCCTGCAATTGTAGACCTAGACTGGCACTCAACACCTGCACCAAGGTTTTGGGAAATGTGTGACCTCACCAAAGCTGCAGTGGGCAGGACACAGTGTGTGGGCATTAGTAGGCTAAGTTCTCGTTTTGCTGCAGCTTGAACAAGCAGAGGATTTCACGGTGTCAGGTGCTGTGAGGCAGGGCTAGGTGTGATGGGGTGGCCTGGGGTCAGCATTAGCTGTTGCTGCACTCTCTGCTCCCACAGAACATCGTGTCCAAGAATGCCATGCAGTACCGTGGGAACGCCCAGCACGATGCCCAGGAGTTCCTGCTCTGGCTCCTCGACAGGGTCCACGAGGATCTGAACAACGTGGTCAATTCTGGTGGCATGCCCCCACTCAAGGTAAGGGATTCTGCTGGGAGACACTGTGACTGCACACAGGCTCTCCTTTTAAAGTGGCTCTCCCCATTGGCTTCTCAGCTTGAGTAGTTCAGGTGGAACAAAAGCTTGGGTTAAAATAATGATTGTTTCTGCCCTGGGAGTTATCCAGCTGCTCCACTAACCCCTGGCAAGTGCTCCCTGGGGCAGTTGTGTTTGAGTGGCTCTGCAATAGCCAGGAGGTGTTACTGGGGCTGCTGGACCTTGTCAGGTGAGAGCCCCAAGACCCAGGCCCTTCCCTGGGCTTCCCTGCCCACCTCACTGTCCTGCCTGCCCAGCCCTTGGAGCAGAGTGTGCTTGGTAGTTAAAAATGCTTGTGGCATTTTCCCAGTGCCTTTGGCTCAGGAAGGCAAAATTTAACTGGTGTTCTGGAGCTGCTTGCTTGGTGCAGCCACCACGCCTGGGTGTGCCTCAAGGGTTTGTTCCTCTCTTTTAGCCACCTCTGGAGGATGATGTGCTGCTTGAGGGTCCAGCCTTTCCCATCAGTAGCACTTTTGTGCAGGAACTCTTTCAAGCCCAGTACAGGTATGGTATTCTGTAAATTTATTGAATGTATGGGTGACCCCAGTGTTAATTCTAAAGTGACACTAACTACCAGTACACCAGTTGGGACTGGTGTCACTGTGTTAACAGCTCGTTCTGAATTCTTGCTGAACTAAGACCTTGCTCCAGAGGAAAGAGAGAATTTCACTGCTTCAGAATTGGTATATTTAGTGTAAATCTGCACCATGTACCCCTACAGCTGTTCTGTGCATCCTGAAAGTCAGTCAGTGCTTCATGAGCAAAGGCTCAGGAAAGGCTCAGGCTCACCCTGTCAGAAGAAAGAGCCCATGGCAGGATCTAGAGGTGCCTGGGAGTGAGGGATCCCCAGTGTGTGCACAGTGCTTGTCATCTGGCATTTGGGAATTCTGAGCTGAAGTTTATCACTGTCCCTTCAGGGCTTTCCCTACTTTCTGGGAAGAGAGCTTTCTAATTTCAGAGCTATTGGAAGAGAACAGCTGAATCACCAGTGTTCCTTGATGGCTTGTGCTGTAAGAATTAAAATTGCTGGGCTTTCATCCCAGTATTTGCCAACTTTTCCTTTGCAAAGGAGAAACGTTAAGCCTGGTCTAAGACACAAAGCCATTGTAAGGTGCAGATTGATTCTGAATGAGAATGGAGTTTTGGAGAATGAGAATGGACTGTTTTCTGGAGTTTCTCCTGTGTAAGAGCTGTGTGCAGCCCAGTGCTGTCCTGTCACTTCACCTTTCTCCAAGCACAAAACCCTTCCAGGGTTTCCCGTTGGATCTGCAGCTGTGAGCATGGGGTTTGGTGGTTCATACATTCCAGTGGAGTGAGCTGTAACTGTGCCCTGTTATCCTGTTTGTCCCAGGTCCTCCCTGACGTGCCCTCACTGCCAGAAGCAGAGCAACACCTTTGACCCTTTCCTGTGCATCTCGCTGCCGATCCCTCTGCCCCACACTCGGTATGGAGCTGTCCTCAGCCCAGCGTTGGCTCTTCCCCGTGCATGTCCTGCTGCTTCATTGGCTGCAGCAGGAACTCACTGTCAGCAACATTTCTGATAAGTCATTAAAGAAGGTAGATAGGACCATATGGGGATTTCATGTTTTGCTCTGCAGGTAAAATGCAAAATTGAGCCTTTCACTTGTTTGAGAAAGGCCTGTTCTTCCTATAGAATTAATATTGGGAGAAAAAGTCTTTGTTTCACATAACCAAAATATTTTGCTTTTCACTGGATTTACAGCACTTTAAAATTAAAAAAGGGAAAAGGATGAAACATACTTTTTTTTAGAACAGCTTCAGTGATCATTCCAATTTAAAAAATTGAAGTTAGAATCTTTCCTGCAAAATATTTTACTTTTTTGAAAGACAGCTGATGCAAATAAAGAAAAAGGCTTCGGGGAGGAAAAAAAGTTCAGGTAAAGCATTCAAAGTGAAGATGGAGATGCACAGCAAAACTACCTGTAGTATAAACAAACTCCTCCACCTGGTGTTTGCATCCAGAAAACTTGTGTAGGTTCTGGAAGCAATGGAACAGTGTGATCAGAGGGCAGTTTAAATGCTGCTCTGTCCCGTTTGCTCTGGAAATCCCTGCTTCAGCACTGGGTGGGCTGTCCAGAGAAGGTGTCCCCTCCCTCCTGTCTCCCCAGAGTGCTGCTGGCTGCAGCTCTCAGTGCTCCCAGCAGCAGCTCTCCGAGTACTTAAGGGTGCTCACACAGACTGTCCCGAGCTTCCTTACAGGATCCCTGTTGGAAAAATGATTGCCTTCTCACAGATAGTTTTGTTGTTAACTTTATGGGTCTTTTTTGAGATGTTCTGCTTGTGGGAGCCAGTAACACCAGGCCATGTAGTGAGACAGGAGTCTGTAAATCCAACGCCCTTGTGTGGCTGCAGCTGAGAGCACCTCCAGTGTGAGGTGGATGCGGGCAGTCAGGCGTGCCCTGTGCCTGGTGGGCAGCCTGGGTGTGCCCGGGCTGGGCTGAGGCTGCTGCAGGCAGTGCCCAGAGGTGCCCAGCCAGCCCAGCAGTGCTGCCATGCTCTCCACAGGCCCCTGTACGTGACCGTGGTGTACCAGGGCAAGTGCTCGCACTGCATGCGCATCGGGGTGGCCGTGCCCGTGTCCGGAACGGTGGCCAGGCTCAGGGAGGCCGTGTCCTCGGAAACCAAGATCCCCACGGAGCAGGTAAGGGGCTGGGCTGCTCACCTGGGTGCCCTCCCTGTGGTGGGAGGGACAGTGGAGGCTTTTTTCCCTTCTTGGATATGGAGAAATCGAAATTTGCTGCCCATGGTTAAACAGGGAAGCGAGGTAGGGGTGGAAATCTGGATTGTGCTTTTCCCTGTGCATTGGCTGTTTGAATCCTAGTGGTGTTGGAATAGCCCTCAGTGGTGTGTGCAGACCTGCCTGACCCCATGGTGATCTGTGCATGCTGGTAGCGAGGCAACCACTGGACACCTAGAGCCAATTCCTCTGTAGGCAGAGCTTCAGGAAAGCTGTTGAATTCCACAGAAACCTCTCCATATGTTGCTTTTACCCCAGCTTCTCGTTTATGGCTGTCCTTCTCCCTGTTCCTTGCTCCTGGCTGACAACAGAATGTCTTGAGGAGTGCCATCCCTTAGCAGGAAAATCCCAGCTGAGAGATGGGGCAGTGAGTGAGCTGGAGCCAGGGTGTTCTGATGGGTTCTGGTTTGCCTGTGCTGCCTGCAGATCGTGCTGACAGAGATGTACTATGACGGGTTCCATCGCTCCTTCTGCGACACCGACGACCTGGACACCATCCACGAGAGCGACTGCATTTTTGCCTTTGAGACCCCAGAGACCTTCAGGCCCGAGGGCATCCTCAGTCAGAGAGGTGAGTCAATAACTCCTCTTGATACCCACCTCAGTGACTGCTGAGGGAGGTTTGTGTGAGAAAAGAGCGAATCCCACAAGCTGTTGATGTTCTGGGGTATTGATTTCAGCTCTGACTTTGTCCAGGCTCATTGCAGAAGATTTAATAGTGTTGTCAGCTGGGAGGTTATCAAGCAGTGTTGTACACTCCTTTCTGCCTCTTCTCGAGGCTGATGCTGCGGGCTAGGCTGGCTTAATGTGAAATCTCTTGTCAGGCTTAATTTAAAGACCTGCTAGGGACCAGATGAAGCCACTGAAACAGTGTTATTTAAAATCAGATTGCTAGTGATTAAACAGTCTCAGGAATGAACAAACACTTTCTAAGCTCAAACTCCTGGGCCTCTGCATGTCCTCTCAGTGAAAGGGAATCATGGTGTCCTGGGCAGATGGAGTGTAATCACAGGTGAATTTTATTATTGAAAGTAACAAGTTGGGCTCCTGGCACTTCAGTTTTTCTTGCAGGCAATAAGAGCTGAGAGTGCTTGTACAACCTGCTGTGAAAAATCAGATGGGGAGCACTTGCATATAATGTCCTTCTCTAAAGAAACTGGCACTGTGAAATGGAAGTTTTAAACCTTTGTACAAGTGATGAAAATGCCTCTGATTCCATACTGACCTGCTCCTCTGCAGCCCAGGGGGGCCATGAGGACACTAAAGGCAAATGACATAGTGAAATGTCTCCTTTCTCCTAATTTTTCAGGAATACATGTGAACAATAACCTGAATAACTTGAAATGTGGCACTGAGCACTCCCGAACAATAGCTTACTCTCAAGGAACGGTGAAGTCTGGAAAACTGGAACAGTCCTGTCCTAAAGTAGCAGCAAATGACAAGATTGTCTTGCTGGTGTGTAACAGAGCGTGCACTGGACAGCAGAGCAAAAGGTGACTGGCAGCAGCATGCTTGGAGCTGCTCTTCTGGCTGCTTCCTAAACTGAGCTGGGCTTTACTCTCCTCTAGTACAGGCTCCAGGTGAAGGAGCAGCAGCTTGCATCCCTGGCTCACATCAGGTGCTAAAGGACACGTTGATCAATGCATTAATGGGTGCAGCAAAATATTTCTGATTTTGGTGAACTTCAAGTACTGCATTTCTGTAAAAGAGCAAATGCAGCCCAGTTGGGAGGATACACCACCTTTGTCTGGTTTGAGAGCAGCATGTTTGACCAGACCTTGTTATGAGTGGGAATTTTAAATTGGAGTGAAAATGAGGGGAGGGAGGAAAGTGAGAAACAATCATGGCAAAGACATGTTTATCAGCTGGAGCCTGAGAACTGCCTTAGCCTCTAAAGCTTCACAAGACTTCACATGAAGTTCTCCCATGTAGTTTGGGGTTCTGATTGCTGGACAGGATCATTTTTAAATTGTTCCTCAAATGCTTCTCCTTCCCATAGGTTTGGCTTGCCCTTTGTGTTGCACTTGGAAAAAACAATTGCTTGGGATATTCTGCAGAAGGAAATACTGGAGAAGATGCAGTATTTCCTGCGGCCTGCAGCCTGCTTGCAGGTGAGACAAATGTTCTCTCTGCTCACCAGAGAGGAGCTGTTGGATGCACAGGTTCCAGTGCTGTACATCAGCCCTCTGCCAGCTCATTGGCACAGGCACATTTGAGACCTTGTACATTTGTTTCCTCGTGTCAGACGTGTTCTAGGGTAAAGTGTGTGTCAGGCAGTGCTGGGAGCAGTTTGTGGGCAGGCTGGAGCACTGAGGGGGTTCCTGTTGTCCGTGTTGCAGGTTTGCCCATTCAGCTTGCGAGTGGTCAGTGTTGTGGGCATAACATACTTGCTACCTCAGGAGGAGAGACCCCTCTGCCACCCAACAGTGGAAAGGTGAGCTGGCCCTCGGGGGCTGGGTGCTTCCTAGGGGTGGAGAGAGGTGTGTTAGCTGGGAACTGGGTGTTAACCGTGCAGAAATGAGCAGTCCTGGTGTGGATGTGTGGAATGGACTGCAGAGCAGGGAAATGAGGGAATATCCTCAGGAAGCTGTGTGAGAATATCTCAGTTGTGTGTCATGCCATCTGGAGTCTGTCCTCCCTGGAAAGAGAGAACAGAATGAAAATACTACTCCCACTATTTTAAAATTTTTTGTTGTGTCTGTTATTCTTTGAAATGTTGGTAAATGCCTGTTCTGTAACAGGTGTCTGCTGCCTTACAGAACTCCCATACTTGGATAAAGGCATTTATCAGCTCTGCCAAGTGTTTTGCTGTGCGAATTCCTTTTACTGCTTTGCAAACTTGAGCTGTGGGAGTGGAGGAAGGATGAAGGGTTTGTGGAGAGAAATTGTATGCCTGTAAAGATAATGTAGACTTTGGGTTGAAAGATGGTCTGACTTGTCTGCTCCTCTCTGCAGGGCATTGAAATCATGCGGACAGGGGGGAACTGCTCATGTGAAATTAGTGGTAGAATGGGACAAAGAAACTAAAGATTAGTAAGTATGAAGTAAAGAACCTTAAACTGTGTTCACCTCACAATTGCTGCTTGCAGCTTGCTTGTGTGAGCTGTGCATCCCTGAGCAAACATGAGACTGCTCAAACTCCAGCTGTGCCCAGCCCCTGTCTGCAGGGCCAGCCTGGGGGGAAGGGGATGTGCTGGTAAATGTGGTGTCTCCCTGGTGCAGCTTGTTCGTGAATACAGAAGAGGAATATATTCCAGACTCTGAAAGCGTCCGCCAGCAGAGAGAGCTTCATCATCAACCTCAGACCTGCACTTTATCTCAGTGTTTCCAACTGTACACCAAAGAGGAACAGGTAGATACACACTGTGTGCTCTGGCTTGTTCACATGCTGCAGGCACTCCCTCACTCCAGAGCAGCTCTCTTCTGCTAACATTGATTCCTTGTGACAGAATAGATTTGTAGCACAGGACTGTTTATCTGTGCTGCTAACAGAGCTCCTCCGCAGTCAGAGGGTTGTGGGAGGTCCTGCTGCTGGGTTCTTTGCTGCCCAGATATTGATACAAGAACTTTATCCTCTCTTTGACAATTTCCTTCTGTGAAATATTATAAATATTATAAAAGGTTAGGACAATGTGGCTTCATGAGAGTGTCCTGGAGCAATTGTGTGCTCCCAAGCTTGAGCAGGGCTGGGATGGGCTCAGGCAGCCCCCACTGAGTGGGACCCTCTTGAACAGCAGCACACAGAGGGCTCTGACCTGGCCCTTGCCTGGCACATGGAAGCCATCTCAATTCCTTTAGCAGTCTCTAATCTGTACAAAGGGCTCATCTGGAGAAAGTCTTTGGACCCAGGACTGAGCTGTAATAATTTGGGAACCTCTCTTGTTGGTTCTTTCAGGGGGGGGAAGAGCTTTTTGGCAGCTTAAATCTCTGTGGCTGCTGAGCTCTCTGAGCACTGGGCTGTGGAGGGAGGCTTGGGGGACAGGGAGAGTCTTCAGTGTGTAACTGTGCTGCTGGGACTGCAGAGGGGACATCCAAAGTACACCTTCCTTCTTTCTGTTCTGATCTTTTTCTGCTTTTTTTTTTTTCCCCTGCTGTTTTTCTGCTGCTGGTTTTCTTTTGAGAATACTTTCCAGGCTGCCAAGCCTGCCTTCTTTTTGCCTTGGTTTTTCCTTTTCTTTCTCCACTTCCAAGGCACTGGCATTTATAAGGTGCAGAAAGTTCCTCCTCACAGCAGCCCTGGCTGAATTCTGCCTTGCAGGAGGAAGTGCCTCCTGAATGAGGCACACATCTCTGCTTGTCGCTTTGAGAAGCATCATTGGGAGCCCTGCATTTCCAGTGAGCTTGATAAATGCTGGAGGGAGATGAGGCACAGGGGTCAGTGTCTGCACTGGGCTTGGGGCAGCAGAGGAGCAGTGCTGTGGTGCAGGCTGCCTTGGAATTGAAAACCAATACCCAGCCCTGCCTGTTCCTTGCAGCTTGCCCCAGATGATGCATGGCGATGCCCACACTGTAAGCAGCTGCAGCAGGGTAGCATCACACTGAGCCTCTGGACCTTACCTGATGTTCTCATCATCCATCTCAAAAGGTTTAGACAGGTAAGGATGCCTGGAGTGTTGCTTGGGGACTGCTGTGTGATGTGAGTAGCTCCCCTCTTTAGAAGCAGCCATTGTGCCCCGTGTGTTCCTCACCTGGGCTTTTCCCAGGCCTTGGCCTCTGCAGCTCATGCTCTGCTCTGTGCACAGGAAGGAGACCGAAGGATGAAACTTCAGAACATGGTTAAATTTCCCTTGAGTGGCTTGGACATGACCCCTCACGTTGTGAAACGCAGCCAGAGCAGCTGGAGCCTGCCATCCCACTGGTCACCTTGGAGGAAGCCTTATGGCCTGGGCAGAGATCCTGAGGACTACATCTATGACCTGTATGCTGTGTGCAACCACCATGGCACCATGCAAGGGGGACACTACACAGGCAAGTGTCCTGCTATGCTATCTGTGCTGGAGCCTTTCACACAGAAACTGGTTCTGTTTCTGTATGGAGTCAGGAAGGGAGTCACTGATGGGAGCAGTGTCACAAGGTACAGAGGATGAAGTGATTGGAGCCACCCAAATGATGTTCTGTTCTGAGGGGTAATGTTGGACAAAGAAAGTCCTGAAGTGTAATCTGTTTATTATGTTCTGGCAGCCTCAGGCTTCCATCTTGCCAGTCAGACTGGAAGATGGTGCAGGAATAAATCTGTTCCTGTCATTGTCCTCCGAGCCCATCATAGCAGATGAGTTATGTTAAATATCATACAGCGAACCCGAGAGCAGTAGGAGTCAGGGAGTCTGACAGTAGTGTATTATTTCTTAGCATATTGCAAGAATTCTGTTGATGGCCAGTGGTACTGCTTCGATGACAGTGAAGTTCAGCAGCTTTGTGAAAGTGAGGTGTGCAAGCAGACAGCTTACATCTTGTTCTACCAGCGACGCACAGCCATCCCCTCCTGGTCTGCCAACAGCTCCGTGGCAGGTAAGCCCTGCTGGCACTTCCAGGGGTGACTCTGAGTTGTCTTTCATGGATAGTTTGTCCTTCTGGAGAATTTTCTACCCAGCTCAGCCCAAACCCCCACTCCTGTGTCCCAGAGCCCAGTGAGGCTTGTCCGAATCTGGCTGTGTGTCAGAGGCCATGGGAGTTTTCCACCTCCTTCTGCTAAAGCAGTTTTGGCAGGGAGGCTTTGGAGATGGAGAAGCCCCTGTGCCCCCACAGGTGACTGCTCAGGGCTGCCCTTGTGCAGGACATCAAACCATGACTTGCTCCTTCCCTGTGGCAGCACTCTCAGTCCCAAGGGGGCACCAGTAGTGCACGTGTTGGTGGAATCCAGGCTGAGCCGTGGGCAGCTGCAGGCTTGGTGACCTGGCCCTGGAAAAAAAAGATTTCTGTGGTGTTGGGATGGCAGCTGAAATGCCACCACTGCCTGCATGCTGGTATTGGCAGCACACTGGGACAAGTGCAGTTCTGTCCTGTTCTGACCGTGAACGTTCCATGAGAGTAAAGCCCCGTTCCCCTGGCCGTGCCTGGGCGCTGTGGCCGTGCTGGCCAGCACCGGTGTGAGCCAGGGCACAGCAGTGCTGGCTCCCTGGCCTGCCAGGGCTCTGCGTGCAGCTGCTGACGTGTCCCTGTGTGTCCCCGCAGGCTCCACGAGCTCGTCACTGTGTGAGCACTGGCTCAGCCGGCTCCCGGGCAGCAAGCAGCCCAGCGTGGCCTCGGCCGCCTCCTCCCGCCGCACGTCCCTGGCCTCGCTCTCCGAGTCCGTGGAGCTCGCTGGGGAGCGCAGTGAGGATGATGGTGGGTACCGCGGCTGTAGCCCTGGGTAAGGGCTTTTAACCCTTGAAGTGTGATGGAAATAAGATGCACAGCTACATGGTCGTCTCTCATGACAGGAAGAAAGAGACAAGTTTATTCAGAAACACACTTAGTTTTATAGCATGACTCGCAATTCTAAGAGTAGAGAGAAGGTGATTGGTTCAGAGAGAAGACACCCCATTGCCAGGGCCTGGTCACACACCACAACAGGTGTTCTATCTTTGTTATTAATTCCTTTTTGTTTTGAACAAATTATCACCCTGGGAGAAATTCTCCCTAGCCTTGAGCTGGACCAGCTTATCGGCTGGGATAAGCTGAGAAGCTCCAGCCTGGAATATTTTTCAGGCTGTAATTTTCTTACTTTCTCAATATGTGTCCCACACACTGCTGTCTTGTCTTTCTGTTGCAAGATCCTTGCTAAAACAGCTGCAGAATCGGTGGTCACTCCGGCAGCTGAGAGAGGCAGGAGATGGCTCTGTCTCATGTGAAAGGTTGGAGGAGAACAGGGCAGGATCTTAAGGAGCTTTTCAAAGAAAGCAAATGCCATCAACAAAACCTCTCTGTCAGGACCTTCTTGTGCTTGTGTTCTCTCTGGGTCTCACTGCATCACCTTTGCAGGGTGGCTGACACAGTGCTGACAGATTCAGCATAGGCACTAATTGCCTGCTGCTGGATGGTCCCAAGGAGGGAGGAAGATGCAAATTCACTCATGTACACGAGTTATTGTTCAGTTCCTGGCTTTGCCTGGTTCCTCCACACATTGCCTTGCAACTTTGGGGAATGTGGAGCTCCATGGGTCAGTCAGAGCATTTGGAAGCTGGTGTGTAGATGTCCCTGCAGCAGTGCTGTGACAGCTGTCAGGTCTGGCCATGGAAGTCACACTTGTAAAATATTTTGTGTTTCTAAATACAATTACATCACTTGATCTCCAGGTAGGAATCCTACTTTGCCTTTCGCAGAATGCTCTGGGAAGTATTCTTTAATACAGAATCATAATCCTAGCTGGTGATCTTACCAGTTTCAAGGACTTTTGAGGTGCAAACCTTGTGTTTGATCTGCTGCTCAAGGATGAGAGAAGAATCTGGGTTATCAGTTAGAGGCTTCAGAGAGTTACTCCTGGGTGACCCCTAGCAAATAACAGTTGTTGGACTCCTCATTGAGCTTTTGTGCACGGAGCTGTGCCTGCAGCCTGCATGGACAGACACATAGTGTTGTGTGGTTGGGCTGCTTGGCTCTCCTGGGGAAATGTGGGTGGGTGGGGTAAAGCAGCTGCAGCCTTGGCTTTCCCACTGACACTGTCGCTTGCTCTGCAGGAGGATTTTCAACTCGACCATTTGTAAGGAGTGTTCAGCGTCAGAGCTTGTCATCCAGATCCTCTGTCACCAGCCCGCTGGCAGTGAGTGAGAATGGTGTGAGGCCCTCGTGGTCACTCTCTGCAAAACTGCAGTTCCGCTCCAACTCCCCATCACGCTTCTCTGGAGATTCCCCAGTACATACCTCTGCTTCCACTCTGGAGAAGATTGGGGAAGCTGCTGATGATAAAGTCTCCACCTCGTGCTTTGGCAGCCTGAGGAATCTCTCCAGCAGTTACTTGGAGCCCTGTGACAGCCGGCGAGAGCACAGGACAGCTCGCAGAGCCCCTCTGGCTGTCATGGAAGGGGCATTCAGGGAAGAGTCCGTTGTAAGGACATCCAGCTCAGACCTTTCAGATGGCTATGGGAAAAGCTCTGTGCAGCCAGACAGGAGTCACCCTGCTCTGGACCCTTTTGATAACAACAATCAAATCGCCTTTGTTGACCAGAGTGATTCTGTGGACAGCTCCCCAGTGAAGGAGGTGAAAGCCCCAGCTGGGACGGGGCTGGCTGCAGAGAAGGCACATGACACCCCTAAGAAGGGTCACAGCTCCAAAGGAGCTTCTGAGCCAGACAAAAGTTTGAGGAAGGGAAGGACAGTCTTAGCTCCCCAAGAGACCAAAGTCTCTCACTCTTCTCCTCCACTGAAGAGTTCTCAGAAAGCTTCCCGCTCTAGGAGTAAGACAGACTCTTCCAGGGTCAGTGGGCGCCACGGGTCTCCTGCTCCCACTCAGGCTAGGAAGGACCACAGCACGAAGCCCCTGGAGGCATCTGTCCCATCAGCTCAACAGAAGCAGAAGTCAGGTTCCTCTCCATCCTCCACAGCTGCCAAGAGAACCCCATCAGGCTCATTGACTAAGGGCTCTTCCTCTGGGAAGGGCCGGACTTCGGAGCGCAGCCTGAGCAGGGAGGGCTCCAAGGTCAGCCTGGGCTCGGATAAAACGAGCGTTACCAGCAGCTCCAGAACGAGCTCCCCTCGCATCAGCCACTCCAGGAGTGACAGCAGGGCCGTGGACAGCAGGCACGTGCGCAGCTCCTCCATGGCCAACCTGCGCTCCCCCAGCGCTGCGGCGCGCTCTGCGCTCAAGAGGGACAGCAAGTCCGAGGAGAAGGGTTTGTCTTTCTTTAAATCAGCCTTAAGGCAGAAGGAGACACGGCGCTCGGCAGACCTGGGGAAGACAACGATGCTTTCGAAAAAGACAGGGAGTGTCAGTTCCAAGTCAGGCACTAAAAATGTGCTGGAGGACAAACCAGAGAAAGGTGGTGTCCCGCCAGCCTCCCAAACCAACGCCAACGTCACTACAAAAGAAAAACTCGTCTCAAAAGATGCCACATCTAACAAACATTCTCTGCTATCCAGTCGCAAGTCCAAGTCTTCCCAGCTAGATCCCAGAGTCCAGTCTCCTCCTTCCAGTGGCAAGCAGTCTGCTGACAAGCCACTGAAAAAGTTACCTTCCAGCATGCAGGTGTCTGTACGGCCTTCTCTGGAACCTCAGTGAAATGCTGCAATCCAGGTGTCTTTTCTTCTGCTGAGAAGCTAATTTATTCTGAGCTCTTGTTTTTTGTTCATGTGCCTAATGTATGTTTTGAGGAGAAGTTAACTGCGAGTTGTCAAAGCGCCTTTGATTCTGCCATCAAACCAAATAGCCACAGGCAGCCAGCACTGGTGCAAGTAGCCTAGCTGGAGTCATTGTTGAACATGAATGCAGCTGTCCCATAGCACTTGTACAGGAGTCTCTGTCGAAAGTACAACAGCTTTCTTCAGATCTGAGAGCTGGGACCTGACCCCCAGCTGTACTGACACTGGTGTGCTTTGTAGAGCTGTGAACTGATATTCCTTTGGTCTTGCTGTGGGTGGGCTGTGTCCACACTGGTGTATGGCCTTGTTCTGAGCTGTGGAGGATGCGAAGGAAACTGGAGAGACTGTCGCTTCTTTCTGCTCTCAACTCTCTGTCCCTGCTCCCCTCCATTTTCAAGCTTTCTAAAGGGCAATATTTCAACACTAATGTTGTTTCTCAGGTATATACTCAGCCGGTATAGGAGGGACTAGCATTAGTGACAGACAGAAAGGTACCTGTGTGTCTGTGTAACAGATTTCATTTTTGCATTCCAACAGCAGGAAGTTTGAAATGTAACCTGCAGTTTTTGTTGCTGTGTCTATGAAGAGTTTTGCTTTGTCCATACCTAAGGCAACCTCTACCATGTCCTGTTTAACTATTTTCTTCTGAAATGCACTGCTAAACAACAGAAGAAATCCCTGGGCAGCAGCTGCTGGCCAGCTCATCCTGTGGAAGCAGTGCCATGGGAGAGTTATGTCCACACACCTGGATGGCCATGATGCTGCCAGGATGTTCAAACTCCTGGGAAGCATTTCCTGATGTGCTCAGACCCTTACCATAGTGGTGTAATTAAGCCTCCCTTATCTCCAGGGGTGAAGGTTAGATCGAGTGTCATGCTGCCCCCTCTGAGCATGCTTTGACAGGCCCCTTCGTGTGGGTTGGAGGGGCTGTACCCAAACCCCCGGGGCAGTTTTCCTGTTCTTCCCTGTGGCATGCTGGTCCCCTCCCCATGGGTCTGGCTGCCACATGTCCCTCAGTGGAAGGTTCCCCTTGTTTGGATGACAGCCTCCATCAGGGTCAAAACACTACATCTACTGATGTCTTTGTTTACATGCCCTTCTTACAGGGGAGATTCCTCAAGTTCTGTAAGGTTCCTCTTAAGGTGGATTTCTTAAGTCCTTTTACATATATGTGGTGTAATCCTTTTTTTAAAATTCCACGCGTTTTTATTGATGTGCTGCATATCCTTTATGTGCTGTAGGCTGTGTCAAGCTGGGCATGCTCTCTGCTGAGCCAGGTCTGTGCCACCCCAGTCCCATGGCAGAGCTTCTCTGGGCATAGCTTGGGGCCAGGGACGTGTGTGCTGTCCCATCAGACAGAGCCCATGACAAGCTGCCCTGCAGGCAGCCCTGCCCCAGGTCTGCTCTGTGGTCAGATTTCTGCTCACCACACACGTGCAGCAGTGGGAGGGAAGGGTTGGGGGGTGTGTGGGGCTGAGCTGGCAGTGCCAGGGAGCTGCAGTCAGTGTGTGGGGCTGAGCCCAGCTGCCGTGGAAGGAGCCCTTGCAGTGTCCTGGTGATGTCCTGCTGATCCCCTTCCCGTGCCCCAGCAGTGCCCACAGGCTGCACATGCAATGCCCTGATTGCTCCAGCCCAAACATGAGCATTGTGTCCCCTCAATGCATTCCTTCACCCAGGCATTGTTTCAGTCTCATTTATTGCAGCAACAAGAAGCAAAGATTGCATTGCTTGCTTCTGAAATGTATGACTTGGATTATTCTTGGATTATTTTCTGTTATATCCAGCAGAGCAGATAAGACTTGCTTCATATTGCAGTACTTAAATTACTCCCTGAAATGTTGATGTTGAAGTATTTGTTTAAGGTTTTATCTGTATTAAGGTCTTACACTGTCTTGGCTCTTCTCTTGTAACAACTCTTCTAGCAAGAATGTAATTCCGGTGGCTTATGCTGACTCGGTTTGGGATATTTAATAGACAGAACTACTTTCTGTGCATTTCGCCGTGGACATTTGTGAAAGGTTATTTTTATCAAATGACATTTTTTTCTCATGCCATCTCTCACTGAAGGAATTTAAGCTGGAAGCTGGTGTGTGGGTTTTGAGGTGGTTTTGCTCCTGTGCTGCATGCCTGACTGAAGGGAGTTTGAAGCCATGTCCAAACCCATGTTTTAGCTGAACACCAGTTCAGTGTTTGTATCTGGAGCAAGACAATGGTGCTTGGAGCTCTCGTTTGGGTAGAAGGGAGATGGAGGTCCTGGTATTCCAGCAGCTCTTAAGGTAGTTGAACCTCTGCAATCCCATGAGATGCCAACCTCACTCTCTGCACATTCTCCATAATTCCTGACGCTAATTGCTGCCAGCTCCAGCACTATCTGCTCTCGTTATGCTGCCAAACAGGATTTCTGTGTCCCTCTGGAATGGCAGCTGTGGTGCACGGGCTCCTTCTGTGCAGAGGAGTGTGAGCAGGCAGGAGGGGCTGCACTGGCAGTGCCCTCATCTCTGAGCAGGTGGGATTTCCTCTCTGCTGCGTTTTCTGCTCAGGAGGGCTTGGCTTGGGCTGTCCTCAGGCAAAGTTTGACTTGGCAGAGTGCACCAGGGTTCTGTGGGACACAGGACACGCCCCAGGTGTGTGCAGTGAGGTCCCTGCTCCAGGTGTGTGTCTGCTCTGTATCAGGGCCCTTGGGAACACCACTCACGGCACTCCACACCTCTGCCTGTTGGTCCACACATCTCCAGTAGTGATCAGCTTCCTTGCACAAGAGAGGCTTGAAGGCTGTGGGAAACAGTGCTCACTGGGAGTGTTAATCAAAGCCTTGCTGCTGTTACAGTCATGACTCCATCAATGAAGCAGGATAAATGTTTCTGAAATGGAATGTAGGTTTTTACAGGCCCTACTTAAAGGGATTTGGGGAAAAAATCATCAGTCCTCTCCTTGCTTCAAAGCAGACTTACCTCTTGTCCCTTTCATGTGTAGGAGCTCCTGTCCATGGTATTGTGTTGTCCAGCTGCCAGGATGTGGCATGGTACCAGGGAGCACGAGAGAGAGGGATCTGCCAAGTCCTAGATGCCAGCACCACCGTGGCTTTGCATATGGATCCTTCAAGCAGCAGTGGCTCGAGGCTATTCTGGAGCAGCTGCATGTACATGGTCGTGTCTTAAAGTTCCTGGTGGCACCAGAAGCACCCATGGCAGTGGGGGACGTGGGCTCTGCCATCTCCCAGAGGCTGCTGCTGCCCAGGGACCCCCACCTGCCCTGGGTGGTGGCATGTAGGGCATCTGAGTGCCATGGGAGCAGCTGCTGCCAGGTGTGTCCTGCCCAGCCCGTCTGGGGGTGGCAGGGTCTGGGACCTCCTGCCAAGGTCCTGGAAGGACAGGTATGGGAATGGTGATGGGAAATGCCTGGGGAGGGGAGGCCCAGCAGTGTCCTGGTCCCAAAGAGGTGAGCTCCAGGGCAGAGCAGCCGTTCAGGCAGCGTGTTTGCAATGCCTTTGGGTTGGTCTGGCCTGTGCCAGTGTGTGACTTGCATTTCAGCCCAGTCCCCACTCTGCCACTTGCTCCTGCTCCTGGGATCGGCCCTCTGGGCACAGGAGAGCAGCGCCTTCATTCCAGTGCTCAATTCCCACAGGAGTCACCTAGAGACTTTTTTTTACCCTTTTTGGGCTGTGTCTTTTGGATAGTGTTTAGTAGTATTCGAGTTATAAGCACATTTTCAATGACGTGTATTGAAGAGGCGCCTTTTATTTGTATTAATCACATTTGATAGACAATTTGGTGCCTGCAGTTCTCTGTAACCTGTGTCTCACTTAGGGTGTGTAAATTGTTAACCCTTTCAGACTTATTGAATATGGATTAATAAAAACAAGACGCTTAGGATAGAAAGCTAGCAGCTTATCTGCACTCGTCCCACTGCAAGTGCCCTCATCCGCCGTCGCTGCAGGGGTTTTGCTTTCCGAGACTTGAGCATGACCGACCCTTTCCGTGGGTTGGAGGCAGCTTGCATGGCCGTGCTGTCCCCAGTGCATGTCCCTACTAACTATGCAAGCCTCTGGCCCAGCCCTGGGCTCTGGAGCACTGCTTGGAGTCTGTGCTGCTGCCTCCTGCAGCTGCTGCTGGCACACAGGAGCATGTCCCTGCGTTCCTGCTTCCTTTGCACATCTCTGACTCTTTCCTTTGCAGGATTCTGCGTCACTGACAAGGCTGGAGCGTAACATAAGGTTAGAGGGATTGGAGCAGGGAAACGAGAACAAGCTGATTTCTATTTTGCGTTGTTTTTTCCTTTTGTTAGCAGGGTGACGTGCTCAGGGTTGCGTGTGTAGCCTGCTGTTGCATGCGATGCAATGTGAGGAGGGGCTGTGCAGGCACACGGAGCTGCTCTGAGTGTCCCTGCTGCCCACGCTGCTCTTGGCCTTTGCCTTTCTGGGGCCCTGGGCTGCCAGTCCGTGCTGCAGAGCCCTGGGCTGGCCTTTGAGCCGTGTCCCGTGTGTGCTGCATGGCCCGGGCTTCTGCAGGGCCCTGGACCCCTCCTGGCTCTCGGCCCTGCAGCTGCGGTGCCCTTCCCTTGGTCAGCTGGCATGGAGAGGGTTGGAAACAACATTCCAAATAATTTTACTGTTGGGTGTTGTGTTTTTTTTAATTTTACTTTGGTTTGGGGTTTTTTTTTTTTTTTTGAATCTTTGTCGTTTGCCTACTAATCCAAAAGAATTTGGCAGTATCTAATGATACCTGTGGAGGGAACTGAAATTTAGTTTTAATCTGTGGTGAGATGAAAGTCGTACGTGGTTTTCTCAACAAAAGCATCGTAAAGCAGTTACTATTAAGAGCTTTATTTTGTAAAAGAAAAGCACCTGAAGACTTGTACAATGTCTGTGTTAGATCTAAAGGCTTAGGGACTCTTATTTTTTTTAAAGGCGATAGCACTCAATTTATCTGCAAATAGTGTTTTTTAAAAGACACAGATTAAAACTAAGTGTGACCACCAGTCCCGGCTCACTCAGCCCTGCAGCCACGCCCTGGCCTCAGGCTCGTGTGGCTTTTGTGAGTGCAATAACCCCTTGGAGGTGCTAATTGCCTTGGCAGGGTAACACAAGGGAATCCAGGCCACCAGTGGCTCCAGTATTGTCCTGTGGCCTTCCAAGTATGAATTTGTACAGATTGCTCACCACCTGTGCCTCACCATTGGTTAAAATTGAATTTTAAGTCCTGTTGCAAATGCAATTTCTCTTCTGGACGCAATGTCAGATTTTACACTGGAATATCTACAGTTCTCAAACTGCATGTCACATCACTGTACCTGGTACAGGGACGTGGGGCTTTCCCACACCTTTGATATTCTCCTCTGTATTTTAATGTTTTTGACCTGTACAGTAATTGGAAAGCAGGCTGTCTACTTGGGGTTGAACATTGTACCATAAATTTTAAATTATTTGAGGACAACTGCATGAGACTGTGTCAATGCCTTTTATTATTTATTTGTATGTTTTATTATTCAAGGTGTATGCACTTTTAATATGCAGAATTTATATTTTTATGTTAAAAATCATTTTCTTTCAGAAAGAAGAGTTTGAATATGAGGAATTGGAATTAAGTGCAAAAAGGGGAATATGTAATAAAATACAATAAATTTATTACTAGGCATCCTGCCTGAGTGAGCGTTTTTCCAGGCTGCAGGCTGTGTGTTCCTGCCCAGGATGGGGGCTTGGGAGCTTCCCTGTGTGCCCCAGGGCCTGGCTGGGCGCAGAGCTGTGTGCTGGGGAGGGGACACGGGCTCCTCCTGCCCCGGGACGTTCCTGATGCTTCTCTCTCCACCGGGCATCAGTGCAGGTCCCGGCTGCTGTGGGACCTGCACCAGAGCCCTGTGCTGCTGAGTGTGCTCTGGGAGCCCCGGGGCAGGGCCTGGGGTCTGCTGCTTCTCTGCAGACTGAGGGCTCACACCTGCTCAGGTCGAGCTGGGAGTATTCCTGCCCGTCCATCCAGGCGTGGCTCATGGTGGGGCTCACGTGGAGGGGCTTCTCAGCACCAGAGCCCTGCTACCACAGCTGGGAGGCCAAGCTCCAGACAGGAGGGACACATGGACCCAGGTCCTGTGGCGTTTGGGGCCAGGAGACCCCCAGCCAGATCCCCACACCTCCAGGAGCCCCTCAGGCCCCCCCTGCCCTCAATACCTTTGGCCATGTTGTAGGCAGGGGGGGCCTGAGGGGTTTCTGCCATCTCCAGACACTGGAGGCTTGAAGCTCCTCTGGCTCTGAACTAACTAAAACTCTTTTTCCTTCAGCAGGGTGTGCAGCAGTGGCTCCAGACACAGAGGAGAGAGTGGCTGCCAGATGGGAGAGGGGCTGGGCTGCTCCTGCTGCCACCCCTCAGCCCAGCGAGGATGAGGATGGAGGATGAGCTGCTGCTCCTGGGTGCTGAACAGAAAACCTCTGTCCCTGGTGGATTGTTTCCTCATGGTGCAGAGCTCCAGCTGCAGGCACAGCCCTGCCCAGTTCCAGGGCAGACGGGGCATGAAAGGCTTTGGCAATCCGGGCTCTCCTCTGGCCACAAGGATGGAAGATGATGCGTCCCCCCCGTGCCTGTGGACTGGGATCCTCCTGCTCCTGTGAGCCCTTGGATCAGTGCACCAGGGGCTGGGTTTGGCTTCACAAACTGATCTTTCAACACAGTTTTTGCTTCTCAAGGGTTCTTTTTGTCTCTTCTCTGTATTTTTGCAGGGGGGCAGTATTGCCCAGGTGAGCAGCATTACCAGTGTGTGCCCCACACACTCAGTGCTCACCAGGGTGGATTCCCCTTGTTCCCCAAATCTCCACATGGGTTGTCCTGATTTCCCCTTGCCTGGCAGTGATTACAGAAACGGTGATATTGGTGTTTATATCAACAGCTCTGCTGTATCACTCCTTGCCCACACAGGTCCCAGGGCCTGGGGGCACACATGGCCCCTGCCAGGCCCTGCCATGGAGCCTTGGGCTGTGTTCATCCACCCTGCTGGGAATGGGGAGCTGGAGCTGAGGAGCTGCTGGCTGCCCTGGCCAGTCACACACGAGTCCCACCCCTAGCACTGCTTCACATCTTGTGTAGAAATGGGGATGGCAGATGTTCTATTAAATCATGGGTCATCATTTATTTATAGGTGATTACATTAAAGAGAGATTAATATAGCCAAAGGCTTTGCAGAATTAGAGTTAATGTACTTGTGTTTATTATATTTGCCAACATTTCTCCAATCCAGCTGGGTTTTTCTGGCCACAGGATTTAACAGAGAGCCCACTGCCATCCTCCAGCCTACCTGGGAGGGGGGTGAGAGGTCCATGGGAAACACTTGAGAACTTGGATCTTTGACTGATCAATTCTATTGCCTCCCTCTTTCTGAGGGTCCAGGGCAGGACTTGGCAGTGCCTGGAGTGGGGTCGGGAGGGGAGCCCAGGGTTGGGGCTCCCAGATGTTGCTCCTGGGCTGGGATTATGCTGTGTTTAACTGGGACTTAGTTTAGACTACAGCAGAGCTGGGCACAGGTTTGTGACATCCTGGGGAGGGGTTGTGTCCCTGAGGAGCACGGTGGGGCAGTGCCAGGTGTGCCCTTGGTCCCTGTGCACCCACACCCTGGTCTGGGGCTGGCTCTCACCGGTCCCATGGGCTGTAGGGCAGCTGCTGCCAGCTCAGGGGGCACCAGCAGAGCTCCCCTGCTGCTGGGTGAACCAGAGGAGCAGGAACACCCTGTGTTTGGCTGGGGATGATTTGTGGTTGTGCCAACCAGGACAGGGTGCATAGAGTGGCTGTGACACTCCCTGGTGGGACACCTGCCTGCCTCTGGGAGCCAGAACAAAACCCGAGCTTTGGGAGGCTGTCAATAAATTGTGACACATTAGGCACTGTCACCCCTACCCCTGGACTCTTAAATTTTGCTCTAATTGGAGTATTGCTTTTCCTTCCTCAGCACTTTTTCCCCTCGGCCAGGTATCGATCCTGGCTCTGTGGGGATCTGGCTAACTCTTGGCAATTTATGAGAACATAAAACTAGTCCATCGTAGAGGAAAAACCCAGCTTTTAATAAGAAATGGTGACATCAGCCTCTGGCTGATTCCAAGGTGGATTTACCATTTGACAGTGGGTCCCCAGGTTGGGGGCACAGGTACCATTAGAAGCCCCTTGGGCTGGGACACCATATGGGCAGGGGAGGCCTGAGGGGCTTTTGTAGATGTGAGGGGTCTCCTTTCTGGTCTCCTGTGCCCTTTCCCATGGTGCTTGAGGTCTGGGCTGGAGTCCCTTGACCCCACAGGCCCTGGGTCCATAATATGTCCCCTCGTGCCAGGAGCTGCTGGGCCTGGAGGGCTCTGCTGCTGGGCTGCTCCCCATCTCCTCCACGTGTCCCTGTGGGGATCCTTCCATCCCTGGTGATGGATGCTGGTGGTGCATTCTCGGACCTGTTGGACTTTATCCCGCTGCTGTTCCTGCAGTTTGGGGGTGTGGGGTCCTTGGGGAGCAGGTCCCTGGGGTTAGAAGGCACCTGGGACTCACAGGCCAGCCCCGGGAGGAGCTCCTGAGCATCCCCGAGCTCCCAGCCCCGGGAGGAGCTCCTGAGCACCCCTGAGCATCCCCGAGCTCCCAGCCCTCTGTCCCGGCCCGCAGACAGGCTCTGCACTGTCTGTGTCACGCAGCGCCAGGGCGGGTTGTGCTGGGTGTCCCGGTGCTGTAACAGCTGCTCTCCCCGCCATTTGCTGCCGTCTAATTGTGGTTTTATTGAAATGAGTCTAAATTGCCTGGGAATCCATCAGTTCCCTGTCTCCCTGTGGCTCGCACTCCGTATGGATGTGAGCGCTCCGCAGAGCGCTCCCGTTTTTAATCTGGCGGAACGGGCTCCCTGGAGAGCGGCTGCGTTTCCCAACAGCCTTAATGAGCTTCCAGAGCCGGGCTCAGACTGTCTCGGTGCTGGGGATGGGGGCCGGGGGGGCTCGCTGCCCTCTCTGTGCTCCAGACTGTGAATAAAGCCGTGATTCCCTCTGCTCCTGTAGCAGGCACTGTGCGCATTGCAAAGCCGCTCCCGGAGCCCCTCCGACACTCCTTAAGCATTTTAATATTTTGCGAATGATTTATTGAGGGTAACGAGCAGATGATAGAGTGCATTTCAAGGTGTGGATTATCTATTAGAGCTCATGTTGGAGGCGTCTGCGCTGACAGGCTGCTGCCGAACAAGGCAAGTACAAGCGATCTGTTGTGTTACAGGAGGGGTCAGCGCCTCCTGCCGCAGCCTGGGGATCACCCACGGCTCCTCTGGCTGCTTGGGGACATCGGTAAATGCCTGTCCCTGTCCCTCTGGCTGCTCTGGGGACATGGGTAAATCCCTGGGGACATCGGTAAGTGCCTGCCCCTGGCCGGGCGGCGCCGTCCTGCCCCTGGAGTCAGGGCTGCTGTCATGCCTGGTTAGGAGGAGCTTGGTGGCAGTTCCATGGGTTCATGGGCTGTGACATCGCCTGTGCAGGTCTCAGGCAGGGAGCTGGGCAGGTCCTTCACTGATTTATGCAGTGATTTTTTATTGTAGGGCCGGCGGGACCTGCGGTGCTTCCCCACCCCGAGCATCCCCGCGGGCTGCAGTCCCCAGGGAGGGGTTGCCTGTGGGACTCGAAGCTCTTTGCGCTCCACGGTGCTGGCTTGGACCCTCTCCCACACCTTTTGCAGTTGGTGCTGCCCATCGCAGGGTGGCACAGCCAAGCTTGGGCCAAAAGGGGCCCTGCGGGTTCGGAGTGACGGGGACTGGACCATTGTCCCCTGGGTGCCCCTTGCTCGGCTGCAGGGAGGGCAGGTGCTGCCCCATTGCTGTGCTGGCTTCGTTACAGTGAGATTAATGCTGCTTATTGGGAGTTTTTATCACCTCAGTGTTTCCTCTCAGCTCCTGAAACCAGCTTCAGCCCGGATTTATTACCTGGCAGATAAATACAAGTGCAGGTTTATTTTGTCTCCTTGTTCATCAGAAGGGAATGAAAATGTAAGCAAAATAGTAAAAATAAAATAGACTCAGTTTTTCTTTAATTGACCTTTGATTTTTAACGTAATACCTTCCCCATGTTGCTGCTTCAGCCTTTAATTTCTCTCGGTGAAGTGGCTGTGTTCAATGATTCATTCTGTCCTGAGGCAAAGCACACACTGTAATTGGTTTTTAACTTCCTGGAATGTCAAAGCCAGGATTGAAATTTTACGTATCACACCACCAATTCAATACTGGCTTTAATAATAATGTTGCAGAAAGGAAAGCAGATTTACAGCTGTAGAAAAATGTAATCAAATTTTGAGCCTGAATGCAGTAAGTCCAAATGCTAGTTTTCATTTGGAAACTTGTTAGATAAATGTGACATCACCTGAGTGGTTCCCAGCTCATTTCTGCTTCTCCGTGCTGGGGGAGCTCGGGGGGTTTGGGGGGCTGGGACAGCGGGGAGGGTGCGGGTTCATTGCTGCTGGCACTGCCCCGGGCGGGGCTGCTGGTCACAGAGCCCCGGGCACAGCCTGGCACGGGCTGCTGGTCACGGAGCCCCGGGCACAGCCTGGCACGGGCTGCTGGTCACAGAGCCCCGGGCACAGCCTGGCACGGGCTGCTGGTCACGGAACCCTGGGCACAGCCTGGCACGGGCTGCTGGTCACGGAACCCTGGGCACAGCCTGGCACGGGCTGCTGGTCACAGAGCCCCGGGCACAGCCTGGCACGGGCTGCTGGTCACGGAGCCCCGGGCACAGCCTGGCACGGGCTGCTGGTCACGGAGCCCCGGGCACAGCGTGGCACGGGCTGCTGGTCACGGAGCCCGGGCACAGCCTGGCACGGGCTGCTGGTCACGGAGCCCCGGGCACAGCCTGGCACGGGCTGCTGGTCACGGAGCCCCGGGCACAGCCTGGCACGGGCTGCTGGTCACGGAGCCCCGGGCACAGCCTGGCACGGGCTGCTGGTCACGGAGCCCCGGGCACAGCCTGGCACGGGCTGCTGGTCACGGAGCCCCGGGCACAGCCTGGCACGGGCTGCTGGTCACGGAGCCCCGGGCACAGCCTGGCACGGGCTGCTGGTCACGGAGCCCCGGGCACAGCCTGGCACGGGCTGCTGGTCACGGAGCCCCGGGCACAGCCTGGCACGGGCTGCTGGTCACGGAGCCCCGGGCACAGCCTGGCACGGGCTGCTGGTCACGGAGCCCCGGGCACAACCTGGCACGGGCTGCTGGTCACGGAGCCCCGGGCGATGGTATCCGCCCGAGGTGCGGTTTAAGGTCCGGTTTGAGGCCCGAGGTCCAGTTTAAAGTCTGATTTAAGGTCCGGCCCAAGGCAGCAGCTGCCACCGGGGCTGTGCCAGCCCGGGCAGGGACTGAGGAGTTTGTGCGGGGTTTGTGTGGGATCTGTGCGGGGGCTGTGTGGGATCTGTGCGGGATCTGTGCGGGGTCTGTGCGGGGTCTGTGCGGGATCTGTGCGGGGTTTGTGTGGGATCTGTGCGGGGTCTGTGCAGGTTTCTATGCGGGATCTGTGCGGGGTCTGTGCGGGGTCTGTGCGGGGTCTGTGCGGGGGCTGCTGGGGGAACACCCCCACAGCACTGCAGACACCAAACAAGCAATCGATTTTGGCCAATTAATGTCTGATAAAAACTAATAACCCTCCTCTCCCTTTCTTATTACCGAATGACCTCCAGCGATCCATTAGTTTAACAAATGATATGCGGACGTTGAGCATGGCTAATGACTCTGGATTAAACCCACTGACACCTAATTCATCAGCGTGCCCGCACCACGGTGCGTTTGTGCTGCTCTCTCCATCACCACCGCATTCCCACAGCACCCGCCGTGTCCCTGGCACCCTGCGGGCCTCTGGACACTCCGTGTCCCCTCCGCGCTGTGTCCGGGGCCGCCGGCGCTGGGCTGGGCCCGGTGCCCCGTTCGGTGCCAGGTTCGGTGCCCGGTTCGGTGTCCGGTCCGGTGCCCGGTTCGGTGCCTGGTTCGGTGCCCGGTCCGGTGCCCCGTGCCCTCTGCCCGCAGGCTCCGTGCATCGCCCCTCTCCAGCGGCCGCCCTGCTGCCCGCAGCGCTGCGCTCCCTGCTCTCTGCTAGCATGTCCTAAAAAGCTAACTAAGCTGAAATCATTTTCTTCCCTTGGAAAAGCCTTTAAATAATGTATTGCCCTCACTTGCTGTTACTGAATGTTTTTTTTAAACCCAGGGAACTTTACTTCTCACTTGTGTGTTGCATCTGTTTGTTGTAGGGTGTGATAGACCCTCGGGAGGATCTCTGGAAATTCCATCCCAAGGCCAGTGCCCTGTGGGCCCTGGGCTCCCAGCCTGGCTCCTGGAGCTCAGGGCTCTGGAGTGGCCGCTTGCAAGGGCTGAGGGGAAAATCTCCCAGCCCTGTTTGCAGTGAAAAGAGATGAGCAGCCCCAGAGACAGTGGGGGAAGGACGAGAAGGGCTCTGGGGTCCTGCTGCCGTGGGACAGCGCTCCATCACCCCGACATGGGCCCGGCAGCTCTGGCTCCTGCTGGGAACGCTTCCCTGGGCTCCTGGGTTATTCCTCCCAGCCAGCTGCCGGTGCTGGAGGCACCAAGGACGGCTCCAGCCCCGGCTCCACCCCCGGGTCCATCCCCGCTCCATCCCCGCTCCATCCCCGCTCCATCCCCGGCTCCATCCCCGCTCCATCCCCGCTCCATCCCCGCTCCATCCCCGCTCCATCCCTGCTCCATTCCCGCTCCATCCCCGGCTCCATCCCCGCTCCATCCCCGGCTCCATCCCCTCCTCCATCCCCGCTCCATCCCCGGCTCCATCCCCGGCTCCATCCCCGCTCCATCCCCGCTCCATCCCCGGCTTCATCCCCGGCTCCATCCCCGCTCCATCCCCGGCTTCATCCCCGGCTCCATCCCCGCTCCATCCCCGGCTCCATCCCCGGCTCCATCCCCGGCTCCATCCCCGGCTCCATCCCCGCTCCATCCCCGCTCCATCCCTGCTCCATTCCCGCTCCATCCCCGCTCCATCCCCGGCTCCATCCCCGCTCCATCCCCGGCTCCATCCCCGGCTCCAGCCCCGCTCCATCCCCGGCTCCATCCCCGGTTCCAGCCCCGCTCTGCCCGCAGAGCCCGTGCAGGAGCCCCGGGCCGATCGGTGCTCTCGGCAGTGCCGGGTGTTGCAGCTCTGCAGCCAGTCCCTATTGATTCCCATGGTTGCTAATGGTCTTTTTCATACAGTAAGAGGCTTTTGTGGGGAGAACTTAATCCAGTCCTATCACTGGGTGGAATTGCACTGCTCACTGCGCTGATTTCCAGGATGTGAGCTACTTTAGTAGCAGAGGGAGTTTCATGTAATACATTTAATGCCCCAATATTTTCATGGCCTGACAGGTCCCAGTTGCACTGCTGCAGTACCAGGAGAGAGAGGCCGTGGCTCTGCTGGGTGTGAGGGAGCTGTGCTGGCACATGGTGGGCACCTTGGCATTGTGACTGTCACTGTCACCTGCGGCTGTGCTGAGCCCCGGTGTAGCCACCAGCACAGATCATTGAGGTGATGGCGAGTGGTGCTGGAGATGATGGAAATGTGCAGGGAACAGGAGCCTGGTGTTCTCCAGGGGCATTTTTTTGTCTTTTCTCTCCCCAGCAGCTCTGCTCTTGCTGATGGACAGTTGTGTTGGGGCCAGGGGCAAAGCCTCGTGTCAGGTGGGAGTGACAGAGGTGACACCCCCTGGGCCAAGGGATGCCAGGGCAGGGTCAGGTCCTGTGTGCCGCAGGCTGGGCATGCCCGGGGCAGGCAGGACGTGCTGACAGAGCCATGCACGGGTGTCTGTGCTGCAGGACATGCCATGCATGTGCCACCAGGGACACCTCTGCCAGCTGCACTCAGAGCTGCTGGCCCAGCACTGCTCCTGTGAGCAGAGCTCAGGGTTTGGCTCGTGCAGGGCTGGGATTTGCTCCTGCCTTTGAACTCAGTGTGCAGAGAGGTCTCATGGACTGTGATGGCCAGGATCAAAGGATAGGAAATTTCTCAGTGTAACTTATGTAAATGAGGACTAATGAGGTTTTCAGGATTACCTTTAATCAGCTTTCCCAAGTAGCAGTGGTTTATATGGCATGGGACGGGTGGCACACACAGGTTTGTGCACAGCCAAGCACCTTCATTAAAAACGTTTTTAAAAAATTAATCTGTAAGATGCAAATTACCTATTAAATGCTCAAGAAGAAGGTTTCAAGTGGGAAAAAAAATTAGCACAAGGAAAGCAGCAGCTCTGCAAGGCCTGCAGGACTGTGGTGTGCAGAGCAGCAGGGTGGGCTGTGCCACACGTGGCAGTGATGCCATGGGGGACGTGTGTGTGTCCTCGAGGCTGTGGGGACAGGGCTGTCCCACACAGGTGGCTCTGAGGCCCCAAGCTGTGCCCAGCGTGCACAGGACGTGTCCCAGCTGGGATCCTGCAGTCTCAGGGGATTTTCAGAGGGCACTGGGTGTCCCCTCCTGCCCGGCCCCATTAACTCTGGCACTGTTGCCTTCTGCTCTGGCAGGGCAGAGGATGGTGAGGGTGAAGGGGAATGTGCCAGGCTGAGCTGTGCCAGGCTGAGCTGTGCCAGGCTGAGCTGTGCCAGGCTGAGCTGTGGCCTGGGGTGGGTCCTGGCCGTGTGGCAAGCACAGTGCTGGTGCTGGGGGCTGCTGCAGGGCCCTGGGCAGCCTGGCCCTAAGAGAGAGGTTTCAAACACTCATGGTCAGAAGCAGCTCCCCTTGGAGTTTCCCTCTGGATCCTGAGGAGCTGCAGCCTCGAGTCGGGTGGGAGGAGAGATAGCAGAGTGAGTGAGTGAGATGGTTTGGACAACTGCATCCAATTAGCCTGACATTAATCCTGGGCAAACATGTGGAAAAATCACTGCAAAATTCAATTAATGGGAGAATTAGAGCCTGGGAATATAAATTCATGCCTGTCAGCGTGGTTGAGCAGAAGTAGGTCCTGTCAAACCGAGCTGATTTCATTCCTTGATGAGGTTCTGAGTTTGGTGGTGGCACAGAAATGGTCTGTGTTCCCCTCAGTGCCACAATGCCCTGGGGAAGAAGTGATGAAAATGGATTAGAGTGCAGGACTGAGGATCAGGCAGGGAGAGCCTTGTTCTGCAGCTGGGTGGTGATGGCAGAGCCCTCCTGGGAGCTGTGTCCCCGTCCTGGTGTGAGATCAGGGGAGCTGTGGGGCAGGAACACCCCGTGCTCGGGCAGTGTGAGGGGAGCAGAGCCACGAGTGCTGCTCTGGGGCAGGGAAGCCCCTGGCTGGCACAGGAGCAAGAGCTCCCCTCCCCACAGCACTGGGGAAAACGTGTGTGTGCACAGAACGTCGAGTTTGCTTTATTCAAACTATTACATGAAAATGACGCTGAGTGTTGTGAAAGCAGCAGAAACTGTGCCCAGGTCTCTGGAGCCCTGGCAGGAGATGCCAGGGGCAGGTGGCACGGCCAGAGCACTCTGACTGCTGCTGCCTGGCTGGAGGATGCTGCCCGAGAAGGTGACAGGACTGGCAGCCAGGCTGCAGGATGGGCTCCAGCACTGCCACTAACGCCTCCAATTTCCCTCTGGAAATTGTTTCTGTCAATATTTTAATTTCATTTGGGCTGAGCAGGTGGAGCGAAGGCAAGGCAGCCTGAGCAGATCATTTGTCTCCTGCTCTGGATTTCGGCAGGGACCCATCACCTGGCACGGGGCCAGCAGCTCCTGGAGGATGGAGCCAGGGAATGGCTGCCAGGATGGGCAGGGCAGGAGGGCATCGAGCCCTGCTGCAGGGGCAGGACTCACGGCCAGGGACCCATGGTCCTTCCTATGGGGCCACCACACTCCCCCAGTGTCACCACCAGGCTCAGCAAAGCCCCACGTGCAGAAAATGCCAGGGGTGGTAGTGCCAGGCTGCTGGAACCTGAGGCCACGGAGGGCAGGAAGCTCCTCGTGTCTCCCTGTGCCCCAGGTGCCTCCAGGTGCTGTCCCTGCAATGAGGAGCGCTGGTCTGGGGACAGGAACAGGCTCTAACCACATGTGGGGCTGATGAATTGCTCAGGAAAAGCAAACTAGTACATGCAGCTCGCGTTTCCTCTGCGCCTCCATTGCAAAGTGCCAAAAGAAATCTGTCTCAGGAATTATTTCAGAGAGGGTAATTTCTGTTTCCCAGTTGCTGTCATACATTAGAAATATCTGAAATGCCTCCGGTTGGTTTCCAGTGGTGAGGAGCAGCCAGGGGCTGCCATGGATGAGGAGCACTAAAAGAAAATAAATTAGCCTCTTGCACTCAGCCCTGCTCAGCACCGAGCCACGAGTGACGAGCAGCTGCTGCTTAAGTAACGACCAGAATAATGAGCAGAGGAAGATCTGCAAGGGAATATTAACTCTGAGGAATAACATTTTCTCCCTCTTTTGAAGTTTGCCCTGTCCTGGCGTGGGGGTGAGCCATTGTTGGAGCAGGCAGGGAGGGTGTGGAGCTGCTGTGCAGCATCCTCTGCCCCAAGGGTACCAATACCCTTCCCTTCCTTTCCCCTCATCAGTCCCAGGCCAGTCTGTCTCCTCCTGGCCCAGGCAGGTGTAAACCTGCCGAGCTTCCCATAACTCCCAGTCACCTGCAGCCAGGGCAAGCAGCAGGATTGGCACTGGTCACTGCCACACTGCTCACTCCCACTGTCACCCCAGCTCTGCAGCCGGAGGGGACACGGCCACCCTGGACCCCGAGCTGAGCTCTGTGTGTGCAGGCAGGCTGGCCCCGGGTCATTGGGGCAGGGAGCTGCAGCACCAGAGCTTCTCAGTGGCCACGAGTGACCCCCTGGCCTGGCACAGGGGTGGGGGGAGCTGCTGGCCCCAGGATCCCCCGTCCTGCTGCTGCTCTGTGTTTCCCAAAGCCAAGAGTGTGTTTGTCCAGCTCTGTCAGGAAGGACCCAGCTGTGAGCCCTGCTGTGCTGGAATGAGCGTTTTCAGGAGCTCATCCCTCTGAAGTTGTAAACCAGCAGCACTCCTGAATTTCAATTCCTTTATCTCCTCTTGGCTGAGTCATGCAGGGATCGTTCCCCTGACGTATGGCTGGTGTGTACACAATCACCATCACACAGGGCTGCAGTTTGGAGAGTGCCTTGTTTCCCAGCGGTGATTAATGAGGATAATCTTCCCTCCCATTGAGCCTCTCAGGTACCTGTTGCAGAGCCGCCATCCCCAGAGGATGTGTGTGCACTTAATGTGCCACTGTCAGGAAAACTGCACATCCTTCTGCAGAAAAGAGACAGAACAAACCCAAATGGGGCTGTAAGCTTTCCTTGCCTTGTTTGCCACAACACTCATTTCCATCTGTCCCACACGGGTTGGCACAGGGAAGCAGCAGTGCTGATGTGCTGTGCCCAAGGGAAGCACTGCTCAGTCTTCACCTGAGCGCTCCTGGGGCTGTGATGAATGCACAGAGGGGCTGGAGCTGCCGGGGCCCTGCTCCCACCTGGGCAGAGCATCCTGCCCTGGATGTGACAATCCCTGCAGGGCCTCGGGGACAGTGCCACAGTGCTGAACTGCTCGGAGGGAAGAAACACCCCGGCAGCTCTGCTGGCACCCCGAGCTGCTCTGCAGGGCTGGGGGGCTGCAGGGGGGGTGATCCCATGGGGCTGGGGGGCTGCAGTTGGGACAATCCCATGGCTAACCCCATAAATCTGTGGGGCTGCAGGTGGGGGGATCCCTCAGCTGCTCCCCCAGACAAGATGCCATTAGCAGTGGGGTGGCTACTGCACCAATAATTTGTATTTTGCCAGGGCTGCTGGTGCCAGGGAGGCAGCCCTTTGGGGGGGCAGCCCTTGGCAGAGTGTCTGCCTTGCCAAGCTGCAAGAGCAGGAGTGAGGACATTAAAGTGTTGAGGACATTAAAGTGTTTGTGTTGATCTGGCAGGGACAGCACTGGGACAGTGACAGGCAGTGATTTGCTGGGAAAGAGGGAGATGGCAATATCCTCCATCAACATTATTATAGGGCTGAGCCTCAGGGTGGACAACCCAAGAGCTGTGAGAAACACTTTAATTTGCTTTTTCTCCTCAAGGAGAGCTAATGGCATTTAGTGCAGCTCTGGCCACCAGCCACCCGGGCACTGAGCCACTGTGACCGTGTGCCACACCAGGCACCGTGTGCCACACCAGGCACATGGCACTGCTGGGGTGATTGTCCCTGGCTGGGGCTGGCAGTGGGTGAGCTGCCCCCCTGCTCCACTCAGCTCTGCACAGACACAGCACATCTGAATGAGCTTGTCAAATGAAATTTTCTGTCTGGTTAGAAATGGATTTTCGAGCTCCTCGCTCACATGTAAACATTTTTAGTGGTCCCCAGCCAAATCAGAGCCAGTGAGAGCAAACATCAGCCTGAGCAGACCCAGTCCCTGCAGGGAAATCACTGGCCACAGAAGGAAACCAAATGCATGATGGCTTCAAAAAGCATCCATTAAAGTTGTGCTGAAGTGATTCATGGTGAGGGTAGTTAGACTTTAATTAGATCTTAATCACATAATTTTATCTTTGTTTTAGAGATTAGAGCTAAATGAATGGATTGGTCTCATAACAGTGCTGTGACTAAACACAGCAGTGTGACATGGCAGCTCTGTGGCAGGCAGACATGGGGCTGGGAGCATCAGCCTCGCTGGGTGTTTTAAATAAAATTAGTGTATTTGGAATGAATAAAGACATTATTTAAAATCCGTCAACACTCAGGGAAGGTGGAGAGGGAAGGAGCAAAGAGGAGAGCCTGGTGTGAGCCTGAGCTGCCCCCCAGGCCAAGCCCATGGTGTGTGACAAGGAGAGATGGATTGTTTTGTCTGTCAGTTTGGGTCCTGGGCACAGAACCACAGTCTGTGAGCACAGAGCCCCCAGCAGGGCTGCTGGAGCTGGGATCCACCCATGCCTGGCACAGGGGCCACGTCCTGGAGCACATCCCTGGCAGCCACGCCTGGCTGGGGATGCAGCAGCTCCGTTCAAGTCTCAGCTTTGGCCTCCCTGAGCTCTGCCTGGACCTGAGCTCTGCCCAGGGCTTGTCCCTGAGCCGTGCAGGGAGGTGGAGTGGCAGCTCCATGGCCATGGTGCTCAGTGCCTGTGCCCAAAGCTGAGCCAGCTCCGTTGTCCTTGAGCCCTGCCCTGCCCTTGCTGCAATGGCAGCAGCCCCTTCCCACCTTCCCCCTCCTGCTTGATATGCCACAGCAGCCACTTGAACTCATTACTGTGGGAGATTATAGGTCCCCAGGTAATAACGAGTCTTCAGGTAATTACTAACAGATTCTCTAATAGGAATGAACTCAGTTGAATCCATTCAGTCACTGGGTAAATATTTATCCCTAAGCTGTCCTTATCTCCAGCCACTGGAGCGTGCCAGGTTTGCTGTCCCCACCCCGTGCTGGCTGTGGGGAGGGGGATGCTGTGAACGAGCGTGGCAAAATCTTAAAACACTTATTCACACCAGGGAGCGGTGCTGGCCTGGCCTCAGGGCTGGCCAGGACTCACACGCTGTGAGCCCCAGGTGCCAGCTCCCCTTTCCCCCTGCAGCTGGCAGCAGCATCCCCTGGCCGTCCCACACTGACCTGTGTGGGGTCAGAGCTGCCCCAGCGCTGAGGAGCCCCAGCAGGGCTGCGGTGCCTCTGCCAGGAGCCGCTGCAGCACCCTGGGGTGGCAGAATGTCCACGGGGCACCGCCACCCCATGGGTGCCACGGTTGAGTGCCAGCCCCCCTCAGCCCCTCCTGCTGTCGGTGCCAGTCCCCTGCTGCCCCCCAGCCACAGCCCTGGCTGTTCAGGAGTCGCTAATTGGCCCAGCCGGCTAATTAGCTGCCGGGTAATGAATGATGCAGCGATGCCAAGAGTTCAGCATTGATGCCACCAGGTGCCCCCGTGCTGCACGCACCTGCTGGGCAGGGCTCGGAGGGGAAAGTGGAAAACTTCCGACCCAAATGGAATGTGTTCATCCATGGTGAGCAGGGGCACGTCCCGGGCAGCTCCTCCTCTGCAGGGCTCGTGTGCCCGCGGGCAGCCCCTGTGCGTCTGTGCTGGCCGGGCAGGCGGCTCCTGGCACCACTGGGTGACATCCGGCTGTGCCCATCCAGCTGTGCCCATCCAGCTGTACTCATCCAGCTGTGCCCACCCAGCTGTGCCCACCCAGCTGTACTCATCCAGCTGTGCCCATCCAGCTGTGCCCACCCAGCTGTGCCCATCCAGCTGTGCCCACCCAGCTGTGCCCACCCAGCTGTGCCCACCCAGCTGTACTCATCCAGCTGTGCCCATCCAGCTGTGCCCACCCAGCTGTGCCCATCCAGCTGCACCCACCCAGCTGTGCCCACCCAGCTGTGCCCACCCAGCTGTACTCATCCAGCTGTGCCCACCCAGCTGTGCCCTCCCAGCTGTGCCCATCCAGCTGTGCCCACCCAGCTGTGCCCATCCAGCTGTGCCCACCCAGCTGTGCCCATCCAGCTGTGCCCATCCAGCTGTGCCCACCCAGCTGTGCCCATCCAGCTGTGCCCACCCAGCTGTGCCCATCCAGCTGCACCCACCCAGCTGTGCCCACCCAGCTGTGCCCATCCAGCTGCACCCACCCAGCTGTGCCCATCCAGCTGTGCCCATCCAGCTGCACCCACCCAGCTGTGCCCACCCAGCTGTGCCCACCCAGCTGTGCCCATCCAGCTGTACTCATCCAGCTGTGCCCATCCAGCTGTGCCCACCCAGCTGTGCCCACCCAGCTGTGCCCATCCAGCTGCACCCACCCAGCTGTACTCATCCAGCTGTGCCCATCCAGCTGTGCCCACCCAGCTGTGCCCTCCCAGCTGCACCCACCCAGCTGTGCCCACCCAGCTGTGCCCACCCAGCTGTACTCATCCAGCTGTGCCCACCCAGCTGTGCCCATCCAGCTGTGCCCACCCAGCTGCACCCACCCAGCTGTACTCATCCAGCTGTGCCCACCCAGCTGTGCCCACCCAGCTGTGCGGGGCAGCACTGACAGCCCTGACTCACCCCAGCCCCGTGTTCCTGTTCCCTGCTGCAGGCTGATGAAATAAGAGGAGGAAACTGGAGCTACTTGGGAGTGTCTGAGTCCCCCGAGCACCCAGCACCTGCGAGGGGCTGGAGGTTTCTGTTCATGACTGTAATTATTTGCTGCCCACTCTGTGTGTGGGAGGAGGTGTGTTAGGAACACACTCCGGGCATTGCAGTGGGGGACAGGGCTGGGAGTCCCCCACAGTCGCTCCCAGGACTCTGCCTGCTGCCAGTAATCATGGAGCCAGCAGCGAAATTGAATCACATTAACTTCATAAGGAGTTAATCAAATTTTCTCAGTGCTCACAGTGCAGTGATCCTGCCTTGGTCAGAGGGATAACAGAGCTCCTTGTGCACCTGGAAAGAGCAGGACTGAATTGAAGGAGCTGGTCCAGGGTCACAGCCTGAGCTCACACACGGGGGGACCCTGGAGTCCCCCCTGGTCAGGGTGTCCTCACCAGGACAGGGGCAGGGTGAGCAGCTAATGGGGACACTGTGTCAAAGACAAGGTCCTGGGCTGGATCCGGGGGCAGTCCCAGTGGGGAAGGGGCTGTTCTGGGAGCAGAGGCAGCTGCCAGGCAGGAGCAGGGCTGTGACTCCCTGGATGTGCCAGGGGCTCTGCCCCTCCTGGGCAGCACTTGCCAGTGGTGAGAAGGGGCCAGGGAAGGATTCCCTTGGCCCAGCTCGTCTCAAGAGCTCTTCAGCACGAGTAGGATCAGGGACCACTTAAATCACATTCATTATGTTTAACTATTTACGAGCTGATAAATATGGAACAGCTGCTCTCTGGGGCTCAGGCCTGAGTGAACCCATCCAAACACAGCACACACAGTGGCCCTGGCCGTGCTGAGGGGGCAGCTGGGGCCCTGCTGTGCCAGGGATGGCTGGAAAGCCGTGTGACAGCCCTGAGAGCAGAGCCCCTGTCCCCTGTCCCCTGTCCCCTGGGTGGGAGACCAGGGCTGGGCAGGCAGGGGGGCTCCCTCTGGCAGCCCCTCTGCTCAGCATCACCAAACCAGCACCACTGCAGGTCCTCACCAAACCCTTCCATCCTCATCAAACCCCTGCCCTTCCTCCTTGGCATGCAGATTGCCTGCTTGGGGCTTTTTAAGCCGTGTTTTAAGAGCTCCTAATGTGCTCTGCATTTTCAGTGCAGCCCTGCCTGTGCCCTCATTTGCTCACCCTTTGGAAAGCTAATGCTTGATTTAAGCACATTTCTGCTCCCTCCATTTGTAAGGACAAATGTAAAGTAATTGTTTGATATCGCAGCAGTTTCCTCAGGCTCCAGCTCTAATTTCCCACTAATACAGTATTGTCAGGAGTATCAATCTAACCTGGCACCTTTTGCCTCCTTGGAGTGGATTGGAAATGGCTTTTCTACTGTGAGGCTGGGATTTGTGAGTCTCGCTGTGAATGTTTTTCTCCTTTAAAGGAAAAATCACACAAGCAAATATCCCATTTTCCCGTCCATGGCCATTAATTCCTGTCTCTCCCTCCACCTGCCCATAACTCGCCCTGGCTCCCCTCACTGCTGTGTCTTCCCCTGTGCCTGGCAGTGGCAGAGATGCAGATGGGGCTCTCTTAGGTGTCCACTAATTAACTGCAATTTTTTCCTATTGGAGCTCACTGGTGACTAATCACTCCCAGTAAGGCCTTGCAGACTGGTCCACGGTCCATGCATCCCCACGTGGCCACTGTGCATCACCCTGAGACATCCCAGAGCTCTGGGGAGCCCCGTGACAGAGCACCCCCAGGCAGGGCTGAGCCACAGATCCCCTCGGTTGTGTAGGGCTGATCCCTGCCCAGCCCCAGCCCCTTCCCTCACCTGCCTGCGGGTCTGGGGGCTCCCCGTGGCCCCCCAGCTCTGCCCAGCCCTGGCCTAAGAACAGCCCATGCATACGGACTGGTGGAAGCCACTTTATTTACATGAAGGGATCACAAGCTGAACAAGGAAACTAGTGCCACTAAAGTACCCGTAACAGCAGGATTCTGTGCTTTATTCACAGGACAAAATATCAGTACAACATTTTCCATAGACTTCTTGGTCAAGCAGACACATGTCACTGTCCCCATGGTGTGCAGGTGACAAAGGCAGAGCGGCTGCAGCTCTGCCTGCCCAGGAGGGGCCTGGCAGGGACAGTGCCACTGCCACCTGCACCCACCTGCTTTGGGACACAGAGGGACGTGCTTGGAGCAGCCTGAACACAGGCTGCAGGACGGGGCCATCCCCACGGGGACTGTGTGGTGCCAAGGGCAAACAGGAGCCCACGGGGGAAGCCACTGGCACCTGCTGGGCCAGGCAGTGCTGGGCACTCGCCCCTCGGCTTGGTGGCTGCAGCAGGGCTCTGAGTCTTCCTTGTCTCCGTTCACTCTGGAGCACTGCAGGCCCCTCAGGGACAGGAGCCCCCTGCCTGCCTCTGCTCGCCCTTCTGGGCAGGACGGGCCGAGGGGGGTCCTGGCTCCAGCCCCTCCTCACAGAACGCTGCAGCCTCGTGTCACTGCAGCTCTGCTCCCACTCACTCACTCCCACCTGAAGTCCTGCCCGACTGTTTCATAGAATTTGATGTTATAAGGTCTATAAAAGTCCCGAAGCTGCTCGATCACCTCGGGGTCTATCTGCACGTGAGTCCTGCCCTTGGACTTGCCCAGGCAGCGAGGCAAGCCGCTGCTCTCCGACTTCTTCAGGCACGGAAAGCCTTTTGTCTTGTTGAAGTAGAAGTGCTTGTCTGTGATAACCCGTTTGATGCCCAGGAAGTCCTGGACCTTGCCCATCTCCCCTGCGGGGTCCGTGATCAGCTTCTCGCCGCTGACAAAGTGGATCTGGGACAGGGGGAAGTACTGCAGCCAGCCCTGCAGGTGCACGGCGTACATGCCGATGCGGATGGCGTTCCAGGACGTGTCCACCAGCCCCAGGCTGCGGTTGCGGAAGGTCAGCCCCTCGAAGGTGGGGATGTCCGGCTTCTTGGAGAGGGTCTGTGTGTAGTCAGAGATGGCCCTGGTGACAGGGTTCCTCACCACCACGATCAGCTTCGTGTCCCGGGACATGTTGAAGATGCGCCGCGGGGCTTCCTTGGTGACAAAATAACTCGGGGTCTTCTCCACCGTGATCTGGCTGTCCAGGGTCCGGGGCATCAGGCTCCTGCAGGGGAGGCAGACGGTGATGGTAAGGGAGGAGCAGGCACGGGCACCAGGAGGTGGTGACATGTCCCCTCCCCGTGGGACAGAGCAGGCACAGACCCCTCCAGCTGCTGTGCAGGACCTTGGCCATGGATGACCTCCAGGGCCGTGCCAGTCCCAGGGGACAGCCTGGGCAAGGATGGAGGCACTGGCAGCCCCACACAGGCGTGTGTCCAGTGCCAGGATGCAGGAATGTGCTGGCTGTGCCTTGGGGAGCAATGGACCAGCCCCAGGGGCTGTGCCACTCTGCTGGTGGGAGCTGGGGCTGCCCAGGGGATGTGGGGCTTGTGCCCACCAGGGTATCACCCACCCCACCAGGGCGTGAGCAGAGCTCCAAATGAGCTCCTGGGCACACCCACTTGTTTGTGGCATTGGGAGCTGGGCTGCAGGCCAGGCAAGGAGAACCAGCCTGGGGGAAATGCAGCATCCCTGCAGCACAGCTTAGCACTAATTAAATCATTTGCTTTGACATCTGAACATCCAAATCAAATAAAAACTAATGGGATGGAAAGATTTATAAATTGGTCTTGTATTACTAGAGTAAACTATCAAATCCACTGCAGTCAGATTCAGGGCACTGGAGGTCCCCTGGCTGGAGCAGGCAGGGAGCAGGTAGGGAATGCCTGGTGGGGGAGACAGGGAGTTCTGGCAGCCAGGATGAGGCCAGCACCCTTCTGCTGCATCCACAGCTTAGCAGCGCCCTGTGGCACCAGCAGCTGCTGCAGTGTGAGCAGGCACAGCCCGAATTCAGCTCCCTGTGAGCCCCCACAAGGCACACCCTGCCCGCCTGCCCGGGCACACTGTGGTGCTTGTCCCTCCACAGGGACCTGGTGCTGGTACTGGGGTCACTTCACCTGCCCTGGAGCCCTGGGTGCCCCAGCGACCTTCAGGCCAGCAGCAGCCAGGGAGAGCAAACAGCAGCCAGGGAGAGCAAACAGCAGCCATTCCTGAAACCATTCCTGACTGACCCCATCCCTGTCTGACCCCATCCCTCTCTGCAGCCATCCCACAGGAGAGCACAGGGCACTGAGTTATCCGTGCACCAAACATGGCACAGCTGCCAGGGCCACGCTGGCACCACAACACGAGGGGTTCCAATGCAGTGCCCAGGACCTGGCACCTCCAGCACCCCTAAACCACAGCCCATGGCAGCAGTGCTGGGCTGGTGGGAGACCAGACTGGGAGCAGATCCAGCAGCCCACAACAGCCTGTGTGACAGGAGGACAGAGATGGACAATGCAGGACACGGTGGGGAGTGGTGGCACATGCTGAGGGCACTGTCCCATGCACTCCTGACCAGCTGCCTAATTTGAGAGAAAACAAACTAATTAGCATAAATTAGCAGGGCTGGTTCACTGAGGTACCTGAGCGTGGATGGCTCTTAATTGGCCTTTCCCACTGCTCTGCTTCAAACCCCATAAATCCCAGTTACAATCCCCATTGGTTAATGACTGTCAGGAAGTGCTAATTCAGTGCAGGCACGTGGCTCTATCTCCACATCACAAACAAGTTCCATCATAAATCAGCTCAGGACAGCTCTGTAAGTGATTCACTATTACAATATATTGTGGAGAATCATAAAACTGCTGTTTCATTAATGGCTCATCCTCAAGCCTGTTAGACTTTCATTACTTGAGTTATTAGGTCCATGCATTCAAAATACAAAATTACAGGTTCTAATTCATTATGAAAAACACAAAACCTCTGCATAGTATATTACTGAAATGAGACAAGAGTTGTTTTTTTTTAAATGGACTCCCAGCATTTGCTGCTCTTGAGCAACAGAGACTGCTGAGACAACAAAACACAGCACGGGCAGATAAATAAATCACCAGTGAAGCCATGCAAGGGGGAGAGATGTCATCCAGGCATTCATTTTCCCGCTAACAGCAGGATCCCCAGGGCTGCAGGAGCAGGGAAATGCATGGCAAACTTAATTACACCAGACTTTAAAATAATATTTTTGGACTTCTGCATTCGCAGGGTTATTTGCATACAAATAGCATGTCACACAGCTTTAAGGCCCAGGCTGGCAGGTGTAGGTGTGAAGGTTCTTGGTGCTGGCCCACAGTGCCACAGCTGCCTGGCCAGGGCTCAACCAGGAGCTGCTCCTGCTGCTCCATGGCCATGTCCTGTGGCTCCATGGCCATGTCCTGTGGCTGCACTGATGTCCCCAGCTGGCCTTGGCTCTGGCTCCTGGCACGTGCTGTGCCAGCTGCTGCCAGCACAGGGACAGCAATGTCTGAGTGACACTGGGAGGGGAGGATGGCTGGAGCTCAGCACATTGCTCTGGCTGCAGGGACAGCATTAATTCCTCCCGAATTAGAGATTACTTTCACTAGAGTTGCCCAGTTCCTAAAGCCCTTTAGTGCCATTTGGTATGGGCATGAACACTCCCTTCAGCCCGGATTTAGAGGTCGTGTTTGCCCACGTTGGTGACATGGGGACACACGTGGGTACAGCCCAGGGGAGTTGCTGTACCCTGCTGTGCCCAGCCGAGCCCTGGGGCCCCCAGAGCCAGCACAGCCCCCACAAACCCCGAACCCCAGAGGTGCTGGGCAACAGCAACAGAGCCTGACCTGCCTGTGGCAGCATGAAGGCAGCGACTGGCCCTGAAGGGGTTAACTCCACCCAGCACCTTTCCCAGCCCTGAATTATTAATTTTGTTATAATCTGCCTTTGGGCACCCTGCGGCCCCTACAACACTCCCACATTAAAGAAACATTCACTCCCTCACTGCCTGTGCTGCTTTGATGTCGAACACGTGTGAAACTCTCCCAGGGAGGAACCTGTAAAAACCTCATCAAACCATTGAGATATTGCAGATGAGACGGGGAGGGCAGTGCCCACTGATAGTGCCACCCCAGCCCTGGGCCAGTCCCTGCCTGCTGCCTGCAGAGGTTGGCGTGTGCCACCCTGGGCTCCATCAGCTCAGCAGCACGAAAACAAAATGCTGGGTTTGGCCAAAAATCCCCATTCCTGGCTGGGGCTGCACCGCCCTGCCCAGGGGCTGAGGGGCCAGGGGATCCCCAGCAGCTCTGCAGCCCCCGGCTGGCACACTGGGGGGGCACGGCCATGCCCAGCAGGACAGGCTGCCCCAGCTGCAGGGACAGCACCATGGCCATGGCTACAAGGAAACACCAGCCATGGCCATGGCTACCAACATACCAGCCATGGCTACAAGGAAACACCAGCCATGGCCATGGCTACCAACATACCAGCCATGGCTACAAGGAAACATCTGCCATGGCCATAGCTACAAACACACACAGCCATGGCTACAAACACACCAGCCATGGCTACTAGGAAACACCAGCCATGGCCATGGCTACCAACACACCAGCCATGGCTACAAACACACACCAGCCATGGATACAAACACACACCAGCCACGGCTACAAACACACACCAGCCACGGCTACAAACACACACCAGCCATGGCTACAAACACACACCAGCCATGGCCACGGCTACCAACACACCAGCCATGGCTACAAACACACACCAGCACAGCCATGGCTACAAACACACACCAGCCATGGCCCCGCTGCCACCACCCCACGCTACAGCAGCCAGGATTTAATGATGGAGCAGCTCCCTTTAATAAATGTTTATGTTCAAAGAATTTACACCAGTGCTTGCAGACAGCTAATGAGGGACATTTCCATGCATAAAAGCAGAGCGAACACAGTAATTAACTTTGTTGCTGATTCATTTTTAATCATTTAAATGCTCCAGAGATTTGCAGTGTCCTTTAAGTCAAGAGTTTCTTTTCCAAAGGGCAGGCTGCCATTGCCCTTCACAGACACACCTATGTGTGAGTCTCACCTTCCTCAGTAATCACTCAGCACTGAGGGAGGGTCTGTGAAGGCCAGGGTCAGCTCTGGGGGCAGTGGAGCTGGGAAGGGGCAGGGGATGAGGAGTCCCTGCACAGAGCCCAGCTCTCAGCCCTGCTGGGGCTGCTCTCTGCTCAGACACAGGCTGGAGCCTCCCCCTTCCCCATGCCCAAGGAAACTCCTTCCACAGTGAAACTTCAAACCTGAATATTCGTTTTTAACACCACTGCATGTGCCCCAGCTGCTGCAGCAATTTCCAAGTTAGTGGCCTGTGCCAGAGCCACAGTGGCCACTTGGTGACCTCCCTGTGCCAGGTGAGTGCAAAAGGAAAATGGAGAGTAGAGACAAGCACAAACCCTCCCAGGGCAGGAATGGGTCCTGGACACTCCCTGTCACTCAGGGGCCCTGTGGGCCAGCTCTGGCCCTCGTCCCTGGCCCAGCTATCCCCGGGCACACACTGTGGCCAGGACACCATGGACACCAGGGTCACCAAGGCTTGCTGTCCCTTTCCCACCAGCCTCACAGGGCAGCCAAGCCCAGGTGTGCCAGGCCACCAGCTGGATTCAGTGCTTCCAAAGCAAAGGTGAGAACAAACGGCAGCATTTACAAACGAGGAGAAGGAACAGAGCTGGAATACTCATCCTTCATGCCAAAAGCTTATGTCCAGCTCCTCGGAGAGGGAAGCTCTCCTGACCCCAGTGAGGGTCTGGCAGCACTTGTCCGTGCTGGGGGCAGGACAACAGCACAGTCAGGACAGCAGGACTGTCAGGACAGCAGGACTGTCAGGACAGCAGGACTATCAGGACAGCAGGACTGTCAGGACAGCAGCACTGTCAGGACAGCAGCACTGTCAGGACAGCAGGACTGTCAGGACAGCAGGACTATCAGGACAGCAGGACTGTCAGGACAGCAGGACTATCAGGACAGAAGGACTATCAGGACAGCAGGACTGTCAGGACAGTAGCACTGTCAGGACAGCAGCACTGTCAGGACAGCTGCACTGCTGTCCCCGGGCATGGCAGTGCCCAGGATCGCTGCCCTCCAAGGGCACTGCCCACGCACCAGGCTCTGCCAGGGCTCCACGCCCATTCCCCAGAGCCTGGGCACTCTCTGAACTCAAGGAAATTTCAAAGCATCCTTGAAGCTGCTGCCTTCCTCTCTTCTCACTAATTAACTTTACCCACATGCACTGTCAGTAAAGCCCACAGACATGTGCCGGGCAAAGCCTAATGGGCTCCCATTTGTGTGTGCGCCAGCCCGGCCATTAGCCGGGAGCAATTAGCGTCAATTAGCGTCTGCAGGGGAGCGGCTCTGCCGGCTCCTTGTTTGCTCGCCCTCCCAGAAGCCCGGGGACACAGAGGGGACACAGAGGGGACACAGCCACACTCCCTGGGCTGCCACCCAGGGCAGCACCGCGCCCCTGCATCCTTCCCTGTGCTGCTGCAGCTCCTGGAGCATCCCAAACCCAGGGCAAGGGGCAGAACTCCAGCAGTGCCCGTGCTCCGGGGGCCTGTGCTGGGGAAGCCAAGCTTGGCCCAGGTGCCAGCCCTGGATCAGGGGGTGAGGGCAGGTGGGTCCGTGCAGAACCAGACGGGCTCTGCCCTGTGCCAACACCACCTCAGGGCTCAGCTGGGGCGGGATGGGTGGGAGCCAGGCTCAGCCTGCTGCTGCAGCCACAGGGAAAAACCCCTCTCTGCCAAAATAACTCTGGAGTATCTCACAGGATCACTCAGGAATACTGAGGAGGAAAACTGCACCCTGAGATGCTGCAATTAGAGGCGTTACTCAAAATTAACGGCAATTTAAATCACACTGTCTTCCCTGTGTTCTGGAAAATATTGAAGGTTATTGGCCCACACTACTTGCAGCAGGAAAAAGCTCAATATTGAACATTTAGAGCAGGATTGGTAATGAATCGATATTCCCCAGTAGCTGCTGTTTGGTTTCAGTTGTCTTAAAACAGACCTTGCTAAAAATATCTTTCCTGTAGTGTATCTGTAGCTAATGAGGTGGATAAGAGAGTGATGGGAACTGGAAGCAGCACAGGGGCTCTGGGGCAGTGAGTGGGCAGCTGCAGCTGCTGGTCCCAAACAGGGGAGCCCAGGGCTTGGCTCTGCCCTGCCAGGGGCTGGGGCTGCTCGGGGCCATGGCAGCAGCAGGAGGACCACGAGAGCAGCTGGGAACATTTGTGACATTTGGAGAGGCGAGGACAGGCAGGGCAGGAGGTGTCCCCTCCCGCCACCTCTGCGTCAGACAAATGCCAGGGCAGGGGAAATGTGAGAAAAGGGTAACCAACATTTCTGGAGCATCAGAGGGGCTCAGTTCTCACACTTCTTGCACCTGCACCAAAGACCAACTCGGTGTCTCCACTCGGTGCCCGCTGGGGCACGAGGGGCAGCCACAGCTGACTTGGCACTCAGCACCAGGGGCTCCTCTACTCACACACATCAGGGAATGCCTTTACTGCCCTTCCACGGGGTCTGTGCTGTGGGCAGCCTGCAGACACCACCCTCAGGCACAGCAGCACCAGCTCTAAGACAGCTCTTAGAAGCTGTGGCAGCCCCAGCCAGGCCAGGCTCAGCCCCCTGCTCTGGGCTCCTGGCAGGCAGCCCCTTGCCCCACACAGCCCCACATCTGCTGTCCCCAGCCTCTGCTCTGTCCTTGCTGGCCATGGCCACAGGCAGGACCCTGCTCTCCTGCTCCAGGCTCTTGGCACAGTGACAGGAGCTGATCCCGCTGTGGGTTAGACCTGCTCCACATTTAATTGCTCCAGTTGCAAGGAGGAAAATCAATTCCACGTTTTATACTTTAGCAGCCTCTGTGCTTAAGTTTTGGCACATTTGTCAGTTTAAAAATAAAAAGGTAATAAAACCAAGGAAGTGTCATTTAATTGTTTTAGCTGAACTAATCGGGAGGCACCGCTGCTCCAGTGTGATCTCTCCATCAGTCCAGGCAGAGCCAGGTCCTGGGGCAGGGCACTGCTCACCTGGCCACGCTCCCACTGCTGCTCCCACCCCTCCACAGCCACCCTGCACCACCACAGGCTGCATCCCTCAGGTCAGGGACAAGTCCCTTCACGTGGAGAATCAGGGTGGGATGTTGTGTGCTCGGCTGCACGCTGCTGCAGCCCCTCAGTGCCACAGGGTCAGGGGAGAGCACACAGCTCCTGCCTGTGGCAGATCAGCACCACTCCTGGTGTCCACAGGTGCTCCTGCATGTCCCAGGCAGGGTCTGTGTCCCAAACCTCGGAAGGGAGTGGTGTCACAGGTTCAGCCCTGCGCTGCCCACGCTGACAGCACGCAGGGCAAGCAAACAACTCACATCAGTCACAGACACAAGGATGCAGGGAAGGATCCCAGCTCTGGATTTAGGGGGTTGCTTCCCAGCTAGGTGTTGAGCCCATGCAGCTCCCCTCTGAGCGAGGGGCTCAGCCAGGACCCGTATTCGGCTCCATCACCCATCCTGCCACTCTGGGTGTCTTTCAGAGAAGACACTGTCCTCACATGTCTGTGCTGCAGGGCTGCTCACAGCTGCTGCCTTTCAGGGGATGCAGGATGGGTGACAGTGCCTGATGTTTTGGGGAGGGTGTGGGAATGACACAGACCTGGCAAGAGGCAAGAGCAGGTGAAGGATATTGCTGTAGCTACTCTTTGAGGCTCTGAGGAGGAACGGGACAATGCAGGACAGCCTCAGGAGAGGGAAATAGCTTCAGTGAGCTGTGCCTGTCTTGGCTCTCCTGTCACCTGCCACCAGTGCCGGCACCAAAGGATCTGCTCATCCCTGGCTGCAGGATCGGCTGTGACCCAGCAGGACACAGGGCAGCAGTTCTGCAGATCGTTCTCTCCATGCAGTGCCCGAGTGCCTCTCAAGGCTCCATCCCAGCTGCCAGGACCCGAGCAGAGCTGGGAGTGAGCAGTGTCACAGTGCCACTGAGCACTGACCTGCTTTGGGACTGGGGACATCTCTGCCAGAGCACCGCTGTTGGGATGGAGGGAAGGGAGCGTGGTGCGGCCCCACAGGAGCCTCCTGCACCCAGCACGGGGCTCTGGCACACGGGCAGTGACTGAGTCCTTTCCCCTGGGAGAGCCCCAGGGCCAAGCCAAGGCCTCTCTGCTTCCCGAGGCTGATGCTCAGCAGAAGCCCCAGGACCTTGCCCAAACACACCCAGCACTCCACAACAGCACAGCAAACACTCACCATACCCTGACTGGGAACCACAGGGAGCAGGGGGTGAACTGCTGGCAGCACCCCTGGGCCCATGGGCACTGTGACCGCCTACAGCAGCACTTCTGCCCCTCCCAGAGCGCCCACGGCACCTCACAAAAGCCCTTACAGAAATTAAAATTCTATCTCCTGCTGGAGACACACTCGCTGACCTCTGCAAATTATGAGAGATTCCATACAGATCCACAGTTGCTCGAGCACAGAGAGATGGGATGGCAGAGGACAAGGACTGTTCATCTCAGGAGCCGGCGGTCAAACGGGGCAGCAGGAGCAGCCTGCAGCGAGCAGGGGTGCGGGAGCACAGCCGTGCGTGCTGTGCACGGGCACTCGCGTTTTGGAGAACCGATCACCCGGCAAATGTTTCCTCAGACGCGATGGAATGGATGCCCTGGCATCGTCCCGGCTCCTGGCTACCTACGGGCAGGGCCGGGGCTGGGGGGCTACAGCCGAGAGCCCCGGCCAACGGGCAGGACCGAGCCGCGATCCGCTCGGCTCCAGCAAGAGGAGATGAAGGAAAACTCCCTGAGCGCGGCCGGGCGACAGCGACCAGCGCCCGCCGGGACCGCTCCGGCCGCTCCCGCCCCGCCGGCTCCACGGATGGCCCGAGGAACGCGGACCCGAGCGCGCACCGAGAGCGAGAGCGCCGGGAGAGGAGAGGGGACGGGCGGGCAGGGGAGCGGCCAGAGCCCGCGGTGTGCGGGGACGGGGATGCTCCGGGACGGGGGGTCGGGGACAAGGGGTGCCCGGGGCGGGCGGGGGCCGGTGCCGCAGCCCCCCGCCCTCACCTGTACCACTCCAGCCCGCGGTGGTAGTTCCTGTCGAAGAAGTGGGGCTCGGTGCCCAGGGCGCGCACCTCGGGGTGCACCCGGATGAACTCCAGCACGGCGCGGGTCCCGCCCTTCTTGACGCCCACCACGATGGCCCGCGGCAGGCGCTTGGTGCCGGGGCGGGCCGGGCCCGGGGCGCCGCCGGCCGGCGGGGCTGGGGCCGCTCTCCCGCACGGCCGCGACTGCTGCAGAAGTTTCTTGGCGGCGGCGGCGGCGCGGGCGGGCGGGCAGCGGGCGCGGGGCGCGGCGGGGCTGCCGCAGCAGCACAGGAGGCTGTAGCACAGGTACGAGCAGGACAGCGACAGCGTGAAGAGGACGAGGACCCTCCCTGCCAGCCGCCGGGACGGAGCCGGAGCCACGGCCGGGGCCCGCCCGCTCGGCGCCCTACGCGCCATGGCTCCATGGGGCCGCGCCGCCGGGCACGGCGGGCCCCGGCCCGGAGCCCCGGCCCCGGCGCGGCCGCTCCCGCATCTCCCGCGGCTACGCCGGGGCGCGGCCGGGCCGCCCGAGGGGGGCTGCGCCCGCCCCGGCCCCCCTGCCCTGCCGCGGCCATTCCCGCCACCGGCGGCGGCGGCTCCGCGCTGCCTCCGCGGCAAGTGCCGGGGCAGCGGCGGCTGCGGCGCTATTTAAGGGGCCGCCTGACGTCAGCGCCTCCCGGAGCCCCCGCGGCCGCTCGGTGGCCGTGCCTCCCCCGGGCCGGCCCGGGGCTACCGCGGCTCACGGCACAGCACAGCTCTTCCTGCCCGCGCCGGGCTGCCACGGCGCCGGGCCGGTCCCGCTGCCCGCCCAGCCCTGCCCTGCCCTGCCCTGCCCGTCCCGTCCCGTCCCGTCCCGTCCCGTCCCGTCCCGTCCCCGGTCACGCTGTCCTGCCCGGCCCTGCCCCGCTGTGCCCGCACATCCAGCCCTGAGCCGCTCGGAGCAGCGGTGTGGAGCCGGGGCTGGTGTGGAGCCTGCAGAACCGGGACGGTGTGAGCAGCCCTCGGCCGGGAGCGGCACCGGGGCTCGGGGCTGCTGCGAGGGTCCCGGCCGGTCCCCGGGATGTCCCAGCCCGGAGCCAGAGCCGCGCTGCCCGAGCCATCCTTCCCCGAGGGGAGCGCGGCGGGGCCGCCCCACGGCAGCAGTCGCTTCTGTCCTCGGCAAGGACAGGAGGAGCAGCCATCGGCCGCCGCCGTGCCGCCGGTAAGTAGGAGGGAAAAGCTTTAAAGTGACGCATGAATTAAATTTCCCTGCCGGGCTGGGGCTGCTCAGCCCCGCCTGTCCCGGGTCTGATGCCCCATATGCAGGCTGACCTGGAAAGCCCAGCGGCTGTGGCAGAGTCTGAATGCGGACTGCTCCATCCCCATCCCCATCCCCATCCCCATCCCCATCCCCGGCTCCCCTTTTCCTTCCTCTTGCACCCCGACATCCCAGGCTCGGCTGCTCCTGCTGAGCCGAAGGGCTGCGTGCGGCGCCGCTCAGACATTAGCAGCCATCGCTCCCGCTTTCTCAGCACTAGAAGCTTGATCGGCTGCAGAAAACTACTTGTCTTGTTCCCTGGGAAGCATGATGACAGGGAGAGACAGGCAAGAAGCGCCGGCCCGACACAAACGAGGATGCCGCAGGCTCCCGGCAGCCGGTCCGGGGCGCGGACCAGGTTCCCTCCTGTGCAACACCCAGAACTGGGTGCAGATATAAGAAACAATGGAGAAAAAATGCAAAGCAGAGCTGCCTGCAGCCTCTCACCTGGGCTGGTGCGGGAGCAGTGCCACTGCTCCTGCCTGGGAGCAGGAAAGGAGTTTCCAGGAAGAAGTATCAGGAGAGCTCTGGATCTAGAGCATGGGCTGAGTCCTCGTGGAGACAAGCCTCATCATCCTCAGTGACCCGCGGGTTTTTCCTTTTGGGACATTGGGTTCTGTGTGGCAGCAGGTTGTGCTGGGCAGGGCTGATCCCCAGCCCCTCTGTGTGGGTCGATGCAGGGGGATGGAGCCCAGCAGCAGCCCAGAGGACAGCACTGGGTGATCCCTGACTGATGTGAACCCAGGGCTGCTTCTCCCATCACTCACATGCTGCACCAGAGCCAGGGCAGGGCCCTGGCACTGACAGAGCCCACAGGACTTCAGCCTCCTGTCCGAGGGCCACTGCCCTGCCCGGGCAACAACAGCAGGGGTGGAGGTACCTGAGGGGCCAGACATTGGCAGGTTCTGCTTTCTACGGTGGAAAGCATCCATCACTTAGTTCCTGTCCATGACAAACTGCCAAATCTGTGGAAAAGTTGCTTTTTCCATTTTAGATCACCACCTCCATGTGGTGATCCAGCCTCGGCAGCAGACACATTGCCTAGGCATGAACATTAGAGGCGTCTGGATAAATAAAGCTGCTGCGGATGCCTCAACACCTCCAGGTTTCTCTACTTGCAAGGGAGGAATGTTTTGTAAAGCCGACAATTTTGCTTCCAGTCTTTGTATCCGTGCAGGGCATGTCTTTTCCATGACATGTTTGCTGTTTACACCCCACTCCACATAAACAACAGCTTTCTGGTGCCATCAGCACGCTCCCAGCCCTGCTGCCTGTGCTAGCAGAGCCCCGGGAGCCAGCCCCAGTGGGATCCCCAGAGCAGAGTGCCAGGCACTGGCGTTGCAGGAGGAAAGAGCCCACTGGATCACTGCAGAAGGTTCCCTCTCCTCAGCCAGAGCCTTGCAGCATGGGGGCTGGAGGAAGATCTGTGAGCTTTGGAAAACATCCTGCCTCCTTCTGCCCCCCTCATCTGTTCCTTTATGGGGCTGGTGCTGCATCCTGCTCCCAGCCTTACACCATCCACTCCTTCACCTTCTCTTCCCCACCTTCCTTAGCCACTCCTCAGGGTCCCACCAGTGCTTCCTCTGTTCCCCCTCTCTCTTGGGTCCCTGGCTCTGTTCCCAAGCAGATCTTTCCCATCTTGCCTCCTTCATCACTGCCAAGCTCTCCAATCTCCTGCTGTACTGGGATTTACCACTGCCTGCTCTGACATTAACCCTGAAGGACCCCCAGCATGCTGCCCCTCCCAGGCCACTTCCAGCTCCTCCATGCTGGTTTGCCCAGGGGGTGAACTCTGGGCAAATCAAAAGGCAGAAAATCAAAAGTTTCTCCAGTGTGGCCCCTGCAGCGTCTCCTGCTCCTCCCTGCTCAGAGCAGCACTTGGCTCATGGGACCGTGGGGCTGTGCAGTGCTCAGGATACAAACACCAAGGAGGAATTTGGAGCCTGTCTTCAGGCCCAGAGCAGCCCTTTTGCCTTGTTTCCCCTCCGAGAAACTGTTCTCACCATAGCATGAGCTGACAGCAGCAGGAACCACTGCTGGGGGCTCGTGCCTCTGTGCTTTCCAGGGAAGACCTGGACTAGGGCTCAGCCCAAGCACAGACAGTTGCCAGGCAGGCAGAGAGAAAAGCTGCCCAAGTGTAGGGATCAGGAGATTATTACAGAAATAAACAAAGTCTGTGCCAGGAGCACATGAAGCCTAAAAGAATAGGGAAGCAATAAAGTGCACACTAGAAATAGCAAATAAGATTAAAAGTGGTATCCTGCCCATTATATCTCCATGTTGATGGCAGAACAGAGCAAGTTTAGCATTTATTTCCAGAGCCAAAGAAAGCACTCAGCACCAAAGGGTCAGCACCAAAGTGACTGTTAGTCCAGTTTTCTGTGTCTGATATTTATGTCAAAAATAACCTTTTGGTTCTGGGCTGACAAACTGCCACCTACCCTTGTGTGGGAATCAGAGGCTGAGCAGTACATGGACATGGACAGGGAGAGCCTCAGTGCTGAGGGGCAGCCAGAGCTGAGCTGCTCCAGCCTCATGGCCCTGCTGAGATCCTGGAACAGCCACCAGAACAGAACACTGTTGCTCAAGTGCCTCCCTGTTCTCCTTGTCCTGGCAGGGAGCCTGGAGCTGCTAAAAGGACATTTTGGCATTTTGGAGCTGGGCAGTGGAGCAGGGGGATGCAGCTGAGCCAGATCCAGGGGCAGCAGTGAGGGGCCAGGAGGACACAAGGATGGGGGTCAGAGAGCTGCTCCACAGCCCTGGGATACTGGGGACACTCTGGGGGACACGGGCCAGCAGGACTCAGCTGTTCCCAGGCGCTGTGAGCACGCTGGGACTGCATCCTCATCCCAAAGGATCCAGGATTGCTGTGGCAGCCGTCAGCATTCGAGGGGTTCCCTCCCCCTCGGTGTCCCCCTCGCTCCATCCCGGCCTCTGAGAGCCGCGGGCCGGCTGCTGCAGAGGATGGAGGAGGAGCTCAGTCCCATCAAATTATGGCCCTTCAGCTGCCCTGGCCCCAGAGCTGCTTCTGAGGGCTCACCCTGCTCACACAGCCCCTCGGGTCATTCACCCCGATCCCAGCTCTGCACTTTGGGGTCTCCTGAGGGCAGAGGGGTCTCAAAGGGCCCGTCAGACAGGATGGAAGTGCAGGCAGTGGAGCTGCCTTGAATTGGGTCTGAACTCCTGTTAAGCCTCATTAATCAGTTGTAAATGCACTGTATTCTCAATAAGGTCAGAAACAATAAATTTAATTTTGATTCTGACTCAAGCTACTTTGGTCCTAATTCTGAGCCTCCTGCCCAGCCAGAGCAGCCAGCCCTGGCTGTGCTGCACAAACTCATTTGATTCTAAAATGCATTTTTAAGCAGGATGGAGTGGTGCTTAAAAGCTAAATGGCTTCCCCCGGCTGTAATCACTGCTCAAGAGTCCTGGAATGAAAGGGATAAAGTCTGGGGGCGGGGGGAGGTTTTAATCTCACTGAGTAGATTACAGAGATTACTGCAATTTAATCCTTACATATCTGTCACTGACGCTGCAAAGACCATAACCGAGGTGGGCAGGGCTGTGCCAGCCCCCTCCGAGCTCCTGCCCCTCGGAGCAGCCAGGTGACAGCCCTGCTGGTGACAGCCCTGCTGGTGACAGCCCTGCTGCCACCACGCCAGGCCACTGCTGCTCCCCTGGCATGAGGGCAGCAGGCACTGCCCTGGCGCTGCCTTCTGACCATGAGGATGCCAGGCTAGGCTTTCTGTCCCAGCCATGACCACCTGGGCAGGGAGGGCAGCTGCTCCGGGCTGAATCTTGTCCGTGGGACTGGGCTGGAAATGCACCAGAACCTGGAGAAAAGGAGGGAAGGGCCCTGGGAGGAGGCAGCGCAGGCAGGGAAGGGGGACCCACAGGTTCCCTGTGTCCTGGTTCCCAGGGCAGGTGGATCCTCTCTGTCCCAAGGGAGCCAGAGCCCCTTCCCCGGTGCTGTAGGGCTCCAGGGGCTGTTCTGGGGCTGTCAGCGCCAGGCTCGGTGTGAAGAGCACAGAAAATGCTGCAGTTGCTGGGTTCATGTGCGTGCTGCGGCAGGCGGGGACCCTGGAACCATCCCTGCTCTCATCACACACCAGCGCTGCACGGAGCTCTCCCAGGCTCTCCGCAGCGCCTGCTTAGGGTAAATCTCATTATCATTCCTGGGGGATCACAGGGGCAGGAGCTAGTTCTCCAATAACTAGAAATATCTCTCTGGCTCACAGACCTTCACAATTATATTTAACTGCAAATGAGGAATCTGTACTCAAACACAAGCTGGTAATTTTTTTTTGAAGCTTGTTTTCAGTGTCACCTCATGTTCAGCCCAGCTCTTCCCCAGTTCTGTAACCCCGTCCTTGCCTTACGTAAACTTGAAGGCAGAAAATCAAAAGTGATCTGCCCCGTTCCCACTGAAGGGACAGGACTGGGTAACTCACCCTTGTTCCCAACACTGCTGCCTCCTCTGGCACCATTGCTGGGGGGAGGAAGGCCTGCCCTCTTCTTCCTCACTTCACTGAGGGTTCCCCTCCAATGCCAGAGGTGTCACTGCCCACCCTGAAAGCCACGGGCCGGCTAAAAAGCCACAAGAGACCAGGAGAGCTGGCAGAGGTTTTGGGCTGCAGAGAAGCTCGGGAGGTGGCAGCGCCTCACCCAGGAGGGGTCCCTGCAAAATCAATATCAATCCACCTGCACCATCTCCGGGGACCAATGGGCACCTGGGAGTGGTTCCCTCCTCTTGTCCCCTCTGGGTGGGCGACCACACGGCTCTGGAGCAGGGGAACTGGCCACAGCACAGGGGACCCACCCGAACCCCACCGAGCCAGCAGTGCAGCAGGTACAGGCAACACCAACCCCTGAACTGCCAGCCCTGCATTGCTGGAGGCTTTTACAGCCCCCTCCGACAGCCAGCTGACGTGTCCTGACCGACTTCACCTGGGGCTAGGTCCCCGAGAGACCTGCACCCACCTGGGCTCGCCGTGGGGATGCTGGGCAGGGGCACGAGTGGGGCAGCCAGGGGGGAGAGGGGCACGGCTGTACCAGACACGAGAGGCTGTGACAGGCAGAACAGCAGAAGCTTTGGTGGCAGCTTTGCACTAAAATTAACTCGTTTGACAGCAGTTTCTGGTGCATTTCCATGGGCTCCGGAGCTGTGAGTGAGTGAAGGGCACAGGTGGGAGTGAAGAATGAGCTCCCAGTGCCGGTGCCCTGCAGTCAGTGCCGGGCAGGGATGATGCGGGCACAGAGCCGCTGGTCGCTGCCAGCCCGGGCGGGCAGAGGGGCTGCACGATCAGCTCTGACCGCCCTGTGTGACGGTCTCATCTCCCAGCAGCTCGCCCTGATCCTGCCCTCTGCTCTCCGCTCCTGCTTTCCTCTCCCCGCTCCTGCTTTTCTCTCCCTGCTCCTGCTTTCCTCTCCCCGCTCCTGCTTTTCTCTCCCTGCTCCTGCCCTCCTCTCCCTGCTCCTGCTTTCCTCTCCCCGCTCCTGCTTTTCTCTCCCTGCTCCTGCTTTCCTCTCCCCGCTCCTGCTTTTCTCTCCCTGCTCCTGCCCTCCTCTCCCCGCTCCTGCCCTCCTCTCCCCGCTCCTGCTTTCCTCTCCCTGCTCCTGCCCTCCTTTCCCCGCATCCTCCGGCACTGACGCCGCTCTCCACCGCAGGACACAGCCCGGGACAGCCGCTCTGGGCGGTGCAGCAGCCTCTGTCTGTGCCGAGGGTGGCAGATTGGCAGCCAGCAGAGGGGAGGAGAGCCCCAGCTGTGAGAGGGCTCCCAGCCCGGCGTGCTCAGCGCTGTCCCATCGCCAGTGCCCTCCTGGCAGTGGCAGTGTGGGCAGCAGCTCCCTGCAGCTGCCCTGCCCGGCTCTCAGCCCATGGATAAACGCTCAGAGTGAGGCTCTGGCTGTCCCGTGTCAGGTGATAACTCAGCCCCCAGGAGGGTGCTGGGGACAGGCAGCTCAGTGCCAGGTGCCCGTGTTGGCCAGAACGGGCACTGAGTCCTCACTGAGTGAGGGATTCTCTCCAGCAGCGCCGTCCGAGGCTGCTCGGCCCGGCCCGGCCCGGCCCGACTCTTCCCGGTTCGGCTCAGCCCGGCCCGGTTCGGCTCTGCCCGGCCCGGTTCGGCTCTGCCCAGCCCGGCTCTTCCCGGTTCGGTTCGGCTCTGCCCAGCCCGGCTCTGCCCAGCCCGGTTCGACTCTTCCCGGTTCGGCTCAGCCCGGCCCGGCCCGGCTCTGCCCAGCCCGGCTCTGCCCAGCCCGGCCCGGCTCTGCCCGGCTCGGCTCTGCCCGGCCCGGCTCTGCCCAGCCCGGCCCGGCTCTGCCCGGCTCGGCTCTGCCCAGCCCGGCTCTGCCCAGCCCGGCCCGGCTCTGCCCGGCCCGGCTCTGCCCGGCCCGGTTCTGCCCGGCCCGGCTCTGCCCAGCCCGGCTCTGCCCAGCCCGGCCCGGCTCTGCCCAGCCCGGCTCTGCCCAGCCCGGCTCTGCCCAGCCCGGCCCGGCCCGGCGGTGCCGCTCACGCAGGCGGGTGCTCTCGCTGCCGAGGGCGCGTCCCCCTGAGCGCTCATCCTTCAGATCAGAAGCTCTCTCCAGCAGGAGCACTTTGAACACCCCGCCTGCTATTTTTAATGGGATTGAGAAGAGAACAAAACCTTTTAAGAACTTGAGGAATCAAAGCAAGTGTCCCCACGTCACGCCCAGCGCTTGCAGCTATATCCTGATTAATGACAAGAAAGAGTGGGGAAACAATATTTAATCACACCCTGTTTATACTAGAGCCAAAAATCAAAGCACTGCATTCCTCTTTCATGAGAAAAACGAGGTGGGCATTTCCCCTTTGGTGATTAAGTTTCCTACTACAAGCACATCAATTTCCTTGATTTGGCACAGGGTCCTCGATCACGCCACAAATGAGGGCTTCCTTAGCAGCAAAATATTGCAAACCCCCGGCCAGATCCATACACAAGACACCGATGTCCATCTATCATTGTGTCTGGATTATCTCAATACACATCTCCTCGGGGAGATGGAGATGAGGCAGCTGCGGCCAAACCGCTGCTAACGATTGGCACGGCAGGAGCAGCCAGCCCAGGGCACGGCGGGGCTCTGGCCACTGGCCCTGTGTCCTCTGGGCACGGCCCCACGGGCACTGCTGCCCGATGAGCGTGGTGAGGGCGGGCGGGGCAGGGCACGAAGATTTTGGTGGGCTGAACGCGGTGGGGTGGACACAGGACCCCGCAGGACCCCGCAGGACCCCGCAGGACCCGGCAGGACCCGATCCTCGCGGAGCCGGTGGCAATGCCGCGGTTGTGACACTGGCCAGCAGGGGCCGAGTCCTTGTGGCCACACCGACTGCCCTGCTGAGGAGGGAGCAGAGCGGGGCACAGCTCTGCAGTGGGCGGGGGGTGACACAGAGATGCTGCGGGGACCCCAGCTCTGCTCCCAGCCCAGAAAAGTGGGTCAGGGAGAACAACACCCCTGCAACACCCACTCCTTCCATCCCCTGACTCCCCCCTGCCTATATCGATCTGCTTGGGATTCCTTGATTAATTAATGTCAGAGAAATGCAAGGTCTGTTAATTACCTCTGATTAATTAGGGTGAACTTTTAATTGTATCCCTAAGCTGAGATATGCTGTTCAATGGGCTCCATAATTAGTGACCCAGCAATCTCTGTTAAACCAATTATCCCAGTGTAAGAAGTGTGAGGAGCTGGGGCTGCCCTGGGGCCAGGGGTGCTCTGGCAGCCTCGCACAGGGCCCTGCAGTGAGTGCCATCCGTGCAGAGCTGTCCCCATTGTGTCCCACAGCCACGGGAGGTGGCAGCGATGCCGGGGACTGAAGTGACTGCACTGGCTGGGATTGCCCCGTGCTCTCAGGGAACTCCAGATCCCTGGGAAGCTCCTCTGTAGGCTGGGAGGTAACTGGTTAAAAACAACCAGCCTCCATCCAGAGCTCAGCCCATTACCTGGCTCACTCTTCTCCATGATGTCCTTCTGTCCTTCTGTCCTTTCATCCCTCTGCCTGGCCCTTGCTCACTTGAGCAAAAGGCTCTGGCAGGCAGAAGAAAACTTTCTTCCCATTGACACATTTCATCATCCAGTGCAGTGCAATAGCCAGGTCAGGAAGCAGATGGCCTGGCTGTCCTGGCCAGGGGGACAGGAGTGGCTGTTTCCCAGTGTTTGTTCACCCACCCCATGCACTGCGCCAGCAGCACCAGCCCTCACCCACTACCAGGCTGTGCCCTCTGGCTCTGCACATTGTCCCCGTGCCTGCTGGTGATGGTCCCCCCGCGCCTGCCTGGCGCCACCGGCACTGCCACTGCCTGGAGACTCCTGTCACAACCACCCAGGCCCCAGGAAGTCATTAGTAATTAATTTGGTTTCTAATCTTCTAATCCAGCTGCTCCTTGATTTGATAAGCGAAAAATCTGCTTTGGCCACATGGTCGCTGTTCCATGAGCTGTGTCCCCACAGAGACACTGGCAAGGACAGTGCCAGCCCGAGCCCCAGGGCCAGACCCTGCTTTGCCCTGTCCTGTGGCAGAGGACCCCGGGTCCTGCCCAGCTGTGCTGTGCTGCCCCACCTTGTTCTTTCTGAGCCTGGAGCTAAGACAAGAAAATTCACACTTGTGTTTGGGGCTGGGAGCCATCAGGCACCTCAGGGTGCCAGCAGAGGAGCTGTCCCTGTCCGTGTCCCTGTCCCTGTCCTGCTGTCCATGCTGTCCCTTTCCCTGTCCCGCTGTCCCTGTCCCGCTGTCCATGCTGTCCCTGTCCCTATCCTGCTGTCCCTTTCCCTGTCCCTGTCCATGCTGTCCCTGTCCCTGTCCATGCTGTCCCTTTCCCTGTCCCGCTGTCCATGCTGTCCCTGTCCCGCTGTCCCTGTCCCTTTCCCTGTCCCGCTGTCCCGCTGTCCATGCTGTCCCGCTGTCCCTGTCCATGCTGTCCCTGTCCCGCTGTCCCTGTCCCGCTGTCCCGCTGTCCATGCTGTCCCGCTGTCCCTGTCCCTGTCCATGCTGTCCCTGTCCCGCTGTCCCTGTCCCGCTGTCCCTGTCCCTTTCCCTGTCCATGCTGTCCCGCTGTCCCTGTCCCTGTCCATGCTGTCCCTGTCCCTTTCCCTGTCCCGCTGTCCATGCTGTCCCGCTGTCCCTGTCCCTGTCCATGCTGTCCCTGTCCCTGTCCCTGTCCCGCTGTCCCTGTCCCTGTCCCGCTGTCCCTGTCCCGCTGTCCCTGTCCCTTTCCCTGTCCCGCTGTCCCTGTCCCTGTCCCGCTGTCCCTGTCCCTGTCCATGCTGTCCCTGTCCCGCTGTCCCTGTCCCTTTCCCTGTCCCGCTGCCCCTGTCCCTGTCCATGCTGTCCCTGTCCCGCTGTCCACGGCAGGGTCCCTCACTGCCCGTGCTCCAGTGGCTGTGGCTGTGAACCAGCCGCGCCCAGGGGCCGTGGGCTCTGTCCTGCCGTGTGTCCTGGTCCTTGGCTCTGCCCTGGGTTGGTGTGCCCTGCTGGGGACCCCCGGGCCCTGGCACTGTGGGCACGCTGCCCACGGGGCCAGCAGCCAGGGGCCATGTGGCAAAGCAGGGAGCAGCGGCTCTGCGGCACCCGGCGGGATGAGGGAACATCACAGATGAGAGCCCAAATCCTTCATTAAATCCCACATTAATCTCTAAGAACAGCGATGTCAAAAATCTTAGCAGCAAAATTAAATTGTGTAGCTATATTTCAGCTGCACAAAATCGATATTAATTACGGTGGGACAGACATTGCTGAGAGGGGGTCTGACCCAGTATTTACCGTGGCAGTCCAACTCCAGCTTGGCAACTTGTTTATATAAAACAACAGCACATGTTCTTGTGGCACACAGCCTCAGTCCGGGGGGTGCTGGGGCTGAATGCAGATGTGCTGTGACAGCAATTCACCCTCAGAGAGGACACAGGAGAGAGACAGCTGAGCAGGCGGGGGGAAGGTGGCCATGGTCCCTGGAAAGGGGTCTGCAGGTGGGCAGTGGCCTGGCAGCACCGTGTCCTGCTGGCACTGCCACCCCTGGTCCTGTCCAGCTCCCCCCCGGTTTCTGCACTGGGGCTGTGTGCCCTCTGCCCTGGGCTCTGCTTCCTGGGGATTTACTCTCAGCCAGAATGAATCTCATGTCAGAGGGTTAAATCCCATGTTTAAACATATTTTTCTCTTAGTTACATTAAAACTGAGTCTGAGCAGGCCAGACATGCACGTGGGACCTGTCAGGTTCAGCAGCCCCCGGGAGGACGATTGCCTTCCTTCACAAAGATCTTTTACCCTGCTTTGTGAGCTCTAACCAGACAGGATGAAACGTGGTCTGCAGCTGAGCCTGCCTGCCCACCCTGCTGGCCCTGCCTGCAGGGAGGTGGGATGGCTTTAAGGGAAGGGATTTGATTGGAATGGCTCCCATCCAGTGTGGGATTTGGGGGCAGAGGGAAATTTAGTCATTGAAATGTCACTTCTTGGTGCAGGGGAAGCTGTGCAGGAATACTCCTGGTCAGGCCAATGCAAACTGATGCCCACCAAAAATCCAGACCTTGGGCTTGCAAGAACTGGGCTGTGGGCTGAGTGTCCCCATGGACACAACTGGACAAGTGAGGGCAGAGTGGGACATGCATTTACTGCAGCAGGGGCAGGGCCCACCTGGCTGGGCTGGGTCACATCTGGCCAGGGGAGCAGTCTGTAGGGGAGCAGGGGGGTCAGGGGTCTCGGGGTCTCAGGGGTGTCAGGGGTCTCAGGGGATCCCCTCACCCGAGCCTGTGGCCCTGGGCTGGGCTCTGTGCCCCAGGGCACCAGCTGGGCGTGGGGCATCCCTGGTGCCTGTCTCAGGCAGTTAGTGTCACACTGTGAGATGATCCAGAACAGGGAGTTTGGGGCAAAGGAATTAAAATGGGAAGGAGAGTTTTAATTAGAGAAAGAAGTCAGAGCTCGTGATGAGCTGGGTGAGTGAGTGCCTGCTGTGGGGAATCCTCCATATGTCAAATGGCATCAATCAAATGGCATCAATCAAATGCCACTTCCTTTACAACAGCCAGGGTGCAGGAGGGGCTGCTGGCCCTGTGCTCAGGACATGGCTCTGCCTCGGGCAGGGCATTCCCCCACTGCAGTTCCTGGGTTCCTGAGCACCCCAGGGCACAGGGGAGCAGGGCCAGGAGCTGTCCCACGCCCCAGCCTCCTGCACTGGGTCTGGTGGCAGTGTCGTGGGGGTCTGTCTGTGCCTTCCCCAGCCCCCAGCCCTACTCCAGGCATGAGGAGCAGAATGGCTCCCTGGGGACCATGACCAGCCCCTGTGCCTGTCTCCAGGCTCATCACAGGTAGCATGAGCTGCTGCAATCCTTTGTAATGGTCAGCAGCACTCGGGGAGCAGGTCCACGTGGGTCCCAGCCCTGTGGTCCTTCTGCTCCTGTGTGCACCCACAGCTCCAGACACCCCTGAGTGATGGGGTGATGCCTGTCAGCAGCAGGGCCCAGCTGAGCCCAGTCTGACAGTCAGAGCCCAAGGCACAGGAGATTCTTGACACCAGCGGGGCCCAAGGTCTGGCCTTGTCCTTGTCCTTGTCCTTGTCCTTGTCCTTGTCCTTGTCCTTGTCCTTGTCCTTGTCCTTGTCCTTGTCCTTGTCCTTGTCCTTGTCCTTGCTGCCTCATTCCAGCTGCACCTCTCACTCCTGGCAGGCTCAGTGAGTCCCCCATCCATGCAGGGCTGTGCCCAGTGCACATCTGTGGCCGTGCCCACGTCTTTAGGGGCGTGTTTCATGCACCAATAGTTGAGATGAAATGGTTCATGCTCCACTTTGCTCCCGGAGGAGAGTGGCTTTCCTGGAGATGGAGCAGTGCCATGGCAGGATGGGCTGTGCAGGATGTGTGGATGTGGGGGTGACACGAAGCCCCATGGGAAGGGCCCCCCTTGGCATAGGACACTTCAGCCACTGAGGTCCCACATCTCCCAGGGTCTCCCCTCCATTCTGCCCGAGGCTTTGCTCCCAATATGTCATGGGGGGCTGCCCCTGGAGCTACCCCTGCTCAGGGTGTCTCACTGTGCCAGCAGCTGAGCTCAACACTTTTGACTCTATTTATTACTAAAAAAATTATGCAACTGGGTCGCATTCCTGCTATTTTTTATGCATGAGCCAAGCAGCAAATTCCATTATTTAAAAAAAACTGTTTTAGCTAGTGATGCACTAGACCACGCAAGTAAATGCCCAAAATAATTCCAGCTGACACCTTTATGAAGGCAGAGTGAAGTTTAAAGTCTACACAAGCCTTTCATTTGCAATTTCCCATCCCTCCTAACCAGCACCTGGGAACTGTGCTGCCATCTGGCTCATGGATCCCCTTTCCTGGCTGTGCCTGTGCCCGTGGAGGGTGCAGCCCCTGATCTCCTGCCCTGAAGGAGCCTGGAGACTCTGCTGTGACAGCAAACATCTGCAAACATCTGCAAGCAGGGTGCAGGACAAGGGACAGAACAGGAAGATCTTTAAGGGTGAAAATCATGCAAAGAGGTCGGGAGAGGCTGAGCCCCCCAGGCAGGGGGATCCCAGAAGAAGCTCCTGGGGCTTTCCTGCAGCTCCCTGGGTGCCCTCTGAGCCCTGCAGGGCACACAGGGGACCCTGGGCCCGTCCCCAGGCAGGAGCAGCACACACTGGGGGACAGAGACAGGGTAAGAAGCACAGGCACTGCCTCTCCTTGCTGTACATCACCTCCTCTGCCTATTGATGGCTGCTTTTTGGAGTTGCCTCTGCCTGTGCTTGGTGGCCCTTTGTCCCCTGAAGGCTGACTGTGCTGGAGGCTCACTCTGAGTGGCAGTGAGGCTGGAGTTAATCACACCAACCTGATTATTTCCAGCTCAATTCCACCCTTTGGCCTGACCTTGCTGCTTTAATGAACAGGATGCTGAGGTTTTTCTTACCATAAAAAATTTTGGTTGACCCCAAAAGTAAAAGACGGAAAAAAACCTCTGATATAAATAACCTGGCCTCTGTGGAAAGCATCAAAGGTAACTTAGCAATTAGCCCTTCTCTCACAGATAAATCATCACCCTGTGGCACCTGACCCTGGCATGGCCGACATTTCTATAACCCATTTGCCACTGCTCATGTATCAAATGGCTTTCAGTCACCCTAAATTTGGAGATTCTAATCTCCTATATTAAGTCAGTGGTTCTTAGTAATTCTTAGTGATTTTATTTTTATTGGCTTTGTAAATCAGAGTTATCCATGTCAGTGCCCATGGTCAGGGAGAGAAGCGTTTGTCTGTGAAATTGGGTTGACACAGCCCATTGAGTGTGATGATAAGAGGTGATTTGCAGGGCTGGCTGGACGAGCCATTTCCACCCAGCAGATTTTCATATCACAATCCACAAGTTTTCTTACTGGAAGAACAGTGGAAGCTGCAGAACACGTGGAGTGGGGAAGGGACAATTCTGCTTCTCCACACGGTGCTGAGCCCTGGGATGGGACAGGAATGAGAGACACAGCACAGGAAAGGAGAAATAACACCTCTGACAGCAATCTGCCAGGACACCAGGCTGGGCCAGTGGCCACAGACACGACCTGTACAGATCCTGCTGTACAGATCCTGCATGACTGTACAGGTCCTGCATGATCCTGATGACTGACCTGTGTCCCTCAGCCACCAGGAACATCCTCACTGGAAGCAGAGGGACTCTCAGACACGGAATATGCAATGTTTTTAAGAGCTATTTCATTGATATTTCATTGGCTTCAGGCTAAACACAGATTCCTGCAGAGAGCTCAGCACCCGTGGGGAAACAGCCTGCAAGTGAAAGGAGCAGCAGCCCGAGCTGGCAGTGCCCTGGGACACATCCAGCCCCAGCACCAGCCGAGGCTGCCGGGGAGCTCAGTGGCAGCTCTGCCAGAGGCACCACGAGGAGCAGCTGAGCTGCACCAGGCTCCCTGCCAGGATCTGAGCCAAGCCTGTCCCCACAGGGGCACGGAGGGTGTGGGGACACCCCAGAACAGGGTCTGCTCTGGGTGCAAGCCTGGGGCAAGGAGTGGCACTGAGGCACAGGTCCAGTGGCACTGAGGCACAGGTCCAGTGGCACAGTTGCAGTGGCACTGTGCTTCCTGCTGCTCTGGTCTGTAAATCTGTGGCTGAGTGGAAGCTGGAGAGGTGGCAGAGAGCAGTGATTAACAGAGCGTTTGAAGGGATGTCAGCAGCCTCAGCCAGCTCTGTGGGAGCTGTCAGTGAGCACTGGGGAGGCTGAGATTTACACACGGGGCTGCTGAGAACTGCCTCGTCTCCTCATGCTTTGGGATGTGCTCCAGAGGGTGCTCCAGGATCAGGAGGGCCAGGGCCAGGAGCTGGCAGGAACCCAGCTCGGGTTGGGAGCAGCAGCACCGGGATGAGTCTGACTGAGCTCGGGGAATCCCAGCTGGGCTGGGCTGTGCAGGGCTGAGTCCCGAACCAAGCAGTGCCAGGGAATTGGGGCACTGAGCCCCACAGGCAGCTGCAGCCCGGGAGCAGGCAGGTCTGGACCTGGCAGACAGCTGCTGGCTCTGTGCAATGTATGTAATGTATATAACAAATGTATATAATGTATGTAATGTATATAACAAATGTATATAATGTATGTAATGTATATAACAAATGTATATAATGTATGTAATGTATATAACAAATGTATATAATGTATATCACACACCTGCTGTAGCCCACCTCTGCCTGCCTCGGGCAGCACAGTCAGTTATTTAAAGCCCTCCCCGAGAAGTGACGAGGGCAGGGAGGTGACTGTGCCACCTGTCCTGCACGCTCAGGTAGGAGCCTTGTCTGGAGGCGTTCCCCATCCCCGTGGGGTGCTGGGGGTGCCCAGGTGCAGCTGCAGAGGTGCTGCAGCTGCCAGGGAAGCACATCAGCAGGTGTTTGGGAGCAGCAATTCCCTGGCAGAGCTAAATAATGTCATCAGCTGTTGAACACGTGTCAGATGACCTTTCCCTGCACTCTTCACAAAATCCCATTAATCAAAAGAGCAGAGCAGAGCTAAGAACCCTTTAACAAAATTATTGTAATCCCTGGGTTTCTCATTCATCACGCAGCAGCTCAGCAGCCTGACACTCCCTGGAGGGGTCAGAGGATCCCCCCATCTCTGCTCTACAACACCTCCCCTCCTGCTCTGTCCTTCAGCTCTGCAGCCTCAGGGCTCCTTTCCTTTGCAGATTCCTGCTTTCTGGGCTTGCAGGTCCACTCACTCCTCTTCCTGAACAAAGATCTTCCTTCACTGTTGGTCATCACAAACCAGGACGAATTCTCGCGTATCTTGGGGATGGGGCAGTTGAGGAGAAAGTGATCTCAGAGGCTGAGGAAGGATTGTTTCAGTGATAATGTGAATGTGAATAGTGAATAGAAGAGAAAATGCTACAGGGAAGCTGTAACAAAACAGCCAGGAGAGCTGTAATGAAAGTTGGCATTTATACCTCAAATCAGTGCCAGTATTTTCCACTGAGAGTTTCATCAGTGCTGACACTTTTCCTCAGAACACCTCAGCACCAGCGTGGGCGGCTGGAGCTGCCTGGCCAAGAGGGGCTCACCCATCTCCAGGGCAGCTGCACCCCAAGGAGAGATGGGGTCAAACTTTGTCTGCCCAGCTCTGGTCTTGTGTGCTGCTTATCGTGGGCACTGACATCCACGGTGGAGACCTGACCCCCATGTCCTTGGTGTCCCCAGGTACCTGCTGCCCTCTGGCCAGGGCAGAGCTCCTTTCCAGGCACTGCTCCCACTCCAGGCACCCTGGAGTAGCTGCTCTGCCAGCGGGGCCTGCCCCATCCCAGAGCTGCTAATCACCAGCTCCAGCCTGGCTCTGCCTTTTAATCCACACAACATCTCAAAGAATTAATTTTCAGCTGTAGAGCAGCATTCAGAAATAGCCCCCTGGCATCTCCCTGCTCAGGAAGTCCCCACATGGAAGGTCTGTGCTTAATTAGTCGGTTAAACACTTCCCCAGCTCAGCCTGGCTGCTGTAACTCGAGCCTCTCGTGCCGTGGGTCCCAATGGGTGCTCCAGGCCAGGGGACGTGCTGTGCTTGCTGCAGGCTTGAGCCAAAGGCCTGGGGAGCTTTTGGGATGGATGCACCTCACCCAATCCCCCACTGCAGGCTGGCCCTGACACCAGCTCTGTGTGACACCAGCTCTGTGTGACACCAGCAGCACGGGGACATCTCTCAAACGCTGAATTTTGGACACAGGGAACAGGGAGCAGCTTTTCCAGGGGGAATTTCTTCCCCCTTCAGAGAGTGGCAAAGATGGACGGAGTGGTCTCACCTGCCCACCCCTTACCTGTCCCTGGTCCCAGAGCAGGTTCCAGTGGCACTGGAGTGCTCGATGATGCCAGGCTCTGGTGCAAGGGAGCAGCTGCAGTGACAGGGGCCAGTGCTTCAGCATCAAACCCAGCCCCTGCAAGGTGCCCCAGTCCCTGTGGAGGCTGCAGCTCTGTCCCAGCCCTGGGGCTGGGCTCTGTCCCTGCTGGCTCACACTGACCTGCACTGACCTGCCCAGCAGAGCTGCTCAGCCCTTGGAGACACTGTGGGAGCAGAAAGGGGTGACTGGAGGGCAGGTGGGACTTTCCTGGGGCACAGCTTTGCTCTAAGGGATGGGGATATGAAAGCAGCTGCAGTGGTGTGGCTCTGCCCTCTGGCTTTGCCGAGCCAAGGCAGTGGAAAAGTGGGAAGTGAAGGACAGGTAACCCACAGGAGCCACTGGAATGAAACACTGAACACTCCAATCCAGCAATTTCAAAAGGCATCCGTCATGGCAGAGCAGGGTGACCCCTGGCCCCAGCCAAGGCCACTTTTTCCTGAGCCATCAGCAGGTATGAGCACAGCCCGTTAATAACACACCCATCGATTGGCTCCCGTGCTGCTCCCCCTGCTCGGATCGATGGCCCTGCCTAAGAACCTGCACCACAAAACTTCCCAGAATCACCTCCCCGGCACTTCTACACAGCCTGGGCTGTCTCTTCCTCAGCCATTACCTGGCAAGGCTCCCACCACACCCAGCTCCAGCCTGGGGGAGCAGGATGCTGCCCCCGAGCCCAGCCTTGTCCTAGCCCAGGGGACAGGAGCCCATGGCCACTGAGCCTGGGGTGCTGGGGAGCAGGACTGGGGAGCAGGAGCACATCAGTGGCTGTAAGGGTACATCAGTGGGTGCAGGGGTAGATCAGTGGGTGCAGGGGCACATGAGTGGGTGCCTTTCACACCCCCAAACACGGCTGTGGCTGCAGCTGGGGCTGACTTTGACATTAGCTCTATGGGCCACATCACTCAAGAGTTTTTTCAGGGCTGTTAAACACTGTTTTGCACATTTATTAAACTGAAGACACTTTATGCCTCCAATTCCTCTGGCTGAGAAGCAGCTGCCAGCAGCTGGAGGCAGCAGTGACTCCCAGCACTGCTCTTACCCTGTGATGCTGCTCTGGCCACTCCAGGAGCACTCAGCCCTTCAGCTCCATGGCTGAAGGGAAGATTTAGGAGAAAACCATCCTGATGCTCCCAGCCCCGGGGCTCTGCATTCCACGTACCCAACCTGGCACCTCTGATGGATGAGTCCCTCACTTCACTCCAATCTGCTCCGACTTAGGCAGTAGCAATCATTTTTTTTCAAGCCTTGTCATATATAAAAGCAATTGAGTCAGCAGGCACCAGTTGTCTGGCACAAGGAGAGATTATATTTTTACAAGGTTTTGCAGAAGGTCTGTAAAACTTTGTTCGTTCTTTAAAAAATAAATACATATTTGACTATGCCTCTCTGGAAAAAAATGGAAAAAATTAAGCTTGCAAATTGAAACATTATGTCTGCAAGAAAAGTGCTTAAAGACCCTCTTTATGGCTGATGGGAAATGACAAAGATTTTGTCTATAAAGCGTATTTCAGGCCAATGCCTTTGGAAAACTGGGAATTTCCCTGACAGTTCTGGCCCCAGATTGTGGAAATGCTGCAGGTGCTGTGAACTCCGTCCCACAGAGGAGAGCAGCCATGCCCTGCCCGTCTCCCAGCTGGCAGGGCTCTGCTGGGGTCACCCCCAAGCAACAGCACAGTGACAGCAGGACACTGCAGCTCCTGGTGTCCCCTTTTCATGTCAGTGCCAGCCCCTGGCACTGGCACCAAGTGGATCCACAGCCACTCACAAAGGATTCCCACCAGGGATGGAAATGAGAGCCAAGACAGAGAGAGCTGCTGCTGGGCTTGTATGGCACCCACAGCACCCACAGCACCCCACAGAAACCCACAGCACCCCATAGTACCCCACAGCACCCACAGCACCCCATAGCACCCACAGCACCCCATAGTACCCACAGCACCCACAGCACCCCATAGCACCCACAGCACCCCATAGTACCCCACAGCACCCACAGCACCCCATAGCACCCACAGCACCCCATAGTACCCCACAGCAACCCCACAGCACCCACAGCACCCACAACACCCATAGCACCCACAGCACCCACAACACCCATAGCACCCAAAACAACCATAGCACCCACAACACCCATAGCACCCACAGCACCCACAGCACCCACAGCACCTCGCTCCTGCCCCAGCAGGCCCGGAGGGGACTGTCTGTGCTGGTTCTGCCAGCTGGCAGTGCCAGCTCATCCCCACTGGTCGCTTTGTGGTTGCTGGAGCTGTAGGAAACGCTGACATGAATCTGCAGCTATGGATTTTTTTTGACAGAAGCTGAGCCCTCGGGATTGCTGCTCTTTCTGTGCTTGAGAAGGAGCTACTTAGTTATAAGCAATCTTTTAGTAATGATTTTTCATTGTAGAGATAGAGTATTAATTATTAGAGGGTATTATAAAACCCGTTAGCCCTCTGACCCCAGCCATGCTCTGGGCTCGTCAGTGTTTCCCACAGATCTGTGGGGCCAGGGCTGTTCATCAGGACAGGGGGATGCCTTAAGGCATCGGGGGCAGGTGCTGGCCAGGAGGAACCTCTGGCACAAGGCACTGGCACCATTTGCTGGCCTCAGCTGGGGCCATCCCTTTGTGGGGCAGCAGGACACCCTTGGAGCGGGCTGTGCTCAGCACCCTTCGGTGCCACCCATTCCCCTGCCCCACCACATCCAAAATCTCCTTGGGGCAGAGACCATCTCAGCCCACCTGCCCCAGGGAGGAGGGGAGGGGCCCCGTGGAGCTGGGGCTGCTCTGGCCCTGGGCACACCTTGGCTCCCTCTGCACATGGCAGCCCTGCACACCTCCCACCCCGGCACACTCACCCTGTTAAACATGTTAAACATTTGTCTTCACCTTCATTAACACCAGAATTTATTGCAGAAGAGAGGATTTCTTTATTTTACAAAACCTATAGATGGAACACAGCAAATTGCTGGCTTTTACTAGCATATAAACTGGGAAAAACCTCCGAGATATGTCTACATTACACTAAACTGCATCCATAATTCATACCTAAAGAAGAAATTTTTAGCTCCCTCGGAGGTTTGTGAATCTATTATTGATGGGACCGTGTTAGGCAACAATAGGCTCCCTCACACTCACACGCCATTTACTGGCTGGGTAAGGCTGTGGCTCCTCCACCCAGCCAGCTCTCCCTTCGAGTTGTGCAAGGATTTGGAAGGGATTTAGTTAAGGAGCTGAAGTGATGTAGACTGAGTGAATCGGGAGAGTGTTTCTGCAGAGATTCTCACTCCCAGGTTAATCAATAGATCAGGAATGTGGAAGATACTCGGAACTATCTGTTCCTATTCGGATCTCAGAGAGCAGCACTGGCTCAGTAAAACACTGCAGATACACCTCTGAACTGGGAATGTCACACCCAGGACTGGTGGTGACTGGGCAGAGCCACCAAGCCTTTCACTGCACATCACACAGTGGGCCTGGCAAGGGGTCACACAGGATCACACTCCATGCAGCCCTTGTGGTCTTCTTCAAAAATGTTTAGAGATTTATTTTTTAAGCCAATCAAAGCTATAAAACCCCGACAGATACTGAACTGAGCCCCACTGTAAGGGACAGCATAGGCCCCTGTGGACATGGCAGTAGGGTGGGGGGACAGTGCCCCAGTTCCACAGCCAGGGGACACTGACATCCCTGCTCCAGTGGCCGGATGGAATGGAATTTTGGGAGAGAGCAGAGGAAGTGACAGCAGTTCACAGTTCTAGACTAAAGGCTGCTGTGAACAGAACAATCCCATCCTTCCCAACCCATCGATACAGAGCTAAATCAGGTCCGGGAACCACAATGCAAATCTCAGTGCTACAAATCTCGCTGACAATATGCGTTGTTCCACAAATAGATGCAAAGCCAAGTAAAAACACACACAACAATCCTTATCTGACAGATTTGCCTTTGATTAGCCTTTAATTGCTCATTAAGATTTGGGTGCTTTATGCCTTTTGTGCGTGGCAGAGGAGCAGCATCCCTGCAGGGCTGTGATGATGCTGGCCAGAGCTCCACTCCAGTGGCCCCATTCGTCCTGGGAGCAGCACTGCTGCTGCAGGCACTGCCTGCCCACGGAGCCTGCTCTCCTGTTTGGGAGCTGCTCTCCTGTTTGGGAGCTCTCCCTGGCTCTGGGGCTGCTCTCTGTATCTTCCTCCCCTCTGTATTTAGAGCTGGCTGGGGATAGTCAGTGAGGAGGGAAACAAATTATTGCTGTAGGAGCTGCACAACAAAATCTGTCTGGAAGGAAATAACATCAGTGGTGGCTCAGAGCCAAGGTGGTTATTGCAGAATTTCCCTGGCATTACCCAGATCCAAGGGATTACGCTGTGCCTGTGTCTGCTGGCTCAGGTGGAGCAGGATGCCCAGCGCTGGCAGCTGGCACTGCCCTGTGCCCGGCAGGGTCTGCCTGTGCTCTCACACAGCCCTGCCCGGCTCCCCGGGTGCTGTGCCCTGCGTGCTGTGCCCAGCCCACTGGCCATGCAGCCACAGCCCCCCCGGTGCCACTGCTGCCAGCAGTGCCACCCTCACGGCTGCACAGGGTGGGTGCTTGGTTCCTCCTTGCTCCTGGAACAAGCGCCTGCATCAGCACAGACTGAGCATGTCTGGCCTCGTGTTTGTTTAGGAGAGGTTTGTGTGAAAGTTTAGGATTTACAAAGTAGTCATATCATTTAATCCTCTTTAATGAGGTTTGGGGATTTACGAGCAAGATATTTTCATTTGCAGCTGGCACAATTAACCTCGGTTAACCTATAAAGGAAACTTCAGGATAAGTTTGAATTCTTCACTTATGAAAGCTGGGTTTGCAGAGTGACAGCAGGCACAGCGCCCTGCTCGCTCTGCACAGAGGAGCCAGCAGCGTCCTGCACATCCAAAGCAGCCCCAGTGTGTACCAGCTTGTGCCCACTCCTCTCACAGTTTATTTAGGGATTCAGCCCTTGCTCTCCTGCCCAGCCCCTTGCTGCTCCCCATAGGGCCCCAGCTCCGTGGCTCTCCGTGACCCTGCTCCTGTCCTGAAGAACACCAGCAACACGGGCACAGACAGACGAGAAACATCGAGGACACAAAGCTCAGCTAAGGAACATCGAAGGTACAGGGTGAGGACAGCTGAAGGGACACAGGGCACAGTGCCCAGGGTGGTGGAAGAAAAGCTCTGTTCTTGGCCTCCAACTTTCTGTGACAGTGGTGGCCCTGGGGATCACCCAGAGCTCCTGAGTGCCCAGCTGTGCCCCAGCTGTGGAGCACCAGCTCCTCCAGCCCCAGCGATGCCCGCACTGGTGGCACTGGGTCTCTGGGCTGGCACACAGTGCTGTGGGAGGGCACAGTGATCCCACGGCACAGCACAGGAGGGGCGAGTCCCCCGTGTAAGAAGGAGCACCCCCAGTGTCCCCAGCCGGCAGTGACACCGGGGCAGTGCTGCCAGCCTTTTAAAGTTCCCATAATTCCACAATAAATCAGTATGATAATTTCTCTCTGCAATAAAGCCCCTATTCCCGTCGCGAACTCTCATAACCGGCACCTCAATCTTTCTGTGCTCTTTGCTCTTTATTACCTTCCAATGACTTAAGCCCCTGAACTGAATAACTTCATCAAGGTGTCAACCTAAACAGATTTTTCCCTATAATGGCCCAACTCTCACAGGTTCTTAATGAAAAATATTGATTCCGAAGGATTAGTTGCAGATTTATGTGGTGGATGCTGATCCCTCTGTCACCTGATACCTTATCAGTGGATGAAAGAGCTGATCCTCCCCACATGGTTTTAAAAAAGCAATCACAGACTGTGTCAAGCACAGCTTATTCACAGAGAAATGCATATAATGCTGTGTCTGGATCAGATACCATGCTTAACAGAGAGCTCCTAGTGGGCGGCGTGGCCAGGCCAGGCTGCAGCTCCCTGCTGGCTGCAGAGCCCGTGCTGCCTCCTGGCCACAGGGGGACCAGCTCCCAGCGTGGCTGCCTCTGCCAGCCTCTGCTGGGGGGAGCGTTGGCTCTACAGACCATCACGAGTGCCAGCCACGAGCTGGCAGGTTGGATGGCACGCCAGGGATAAGTGCCAAGGAGTGGATTCTCTGCCACAAACCCATGTTCTGTGCTGGGCTGATGCCCTGGAGGGTCCTGCCTGCTCCCTCGGGCTCCCAGCACAGCAGCAGCCACGGCCAGGGCAGTGCCTGGAAACAGCCAGGGGCAACCCAGCTGGCACCAGCTTGCCCTGGGCCCTGCCAGCACCCACGGACACACTGTGGCCACCCCAATGGCAGATGCCAGGGCAGGGGCTGGCCCCAGGTCCCCAGGAGCTGCAGTCAGCTCTGCAGGGTTTGGGGCATGTACAGTGCAGGAGACACCAGCAGTCGTGGCTTTTACTGGCAGCCACACATCCGATTATTCATCTTTTTTTCCCCTCCCTCCAGAAACTTGCAGCTGAAATTAATTCATAAATTACAGCACAGAGTGAGGCATTATAAATAACAGCAGAAGGGCTTTGATTATTTACATTTTTATGGAATCTGAACTGATCAAATACACAGAAGTCACCAGGCACATGGGAGAATTATAACGTGTTCAGACATGATTTAAGGCTGTGCAGGAGGGACCTTTCCAGAAGAAGTGATCAGGCAGGGCCGGTCACTCTGCATCATCTGAGTGATGTACAGACACCACTAAATAAACCTCAGCCCTCTGGAACTTCAGGGAGAGAGGAGAGAGCCCGGACTGCCTATGGCATCAGCCCCACAGACACCCCTGTGCCTCCCGCTCTCCCGCTGTTTGCTGGGTGCAATAATGAATGTTTTGGCAACAGCCTTGCTCAAAATCTAATAAAATTATTCAGGATTCTGCGAGAAGCCTTGGAAATGGAGGCTGTCCTACAGCAGCCCCGCGTGGCTCTGGCAGCAGAGCTCTGCGTTTGAGCTTGATTTAAAACCTCATTCGTTTTTCATTAGCTCAGAATTGCTGCAGACGAAAGTTCATTTTTACTACGTGCGTGGAACACGAACGAAAATCGGGATTTTGTTTCTTCCATTTACCTCGTGTATGAAGTCATCCAGTTTTAGGATGAAAGGAGTTATTTACTTCCAATTACCTAAACATGACTGAGAGCAGGAATATCCCTTCCTGGCTATCAAATGACTCCCATATTGCTCAGCCCAGCAGGCTGCTCTCCCCTGCCACAGCTGGAGCCCACCCTGCAGCCTCTGCCTCCGAAAAGGAGGTGGGGGCCCAATGCCCACCTGCCACCCCAGCACCAGTGCACTGTCCCCACTGCACCCCCAGCCTCCTCCTCTCCTCTGCACCCCCTTCCCTGCCCAGAGCCTGCAGCCTCTTGGAGCTGGGCTGCTCCTCTCCCGACTTTGTAATTTGCACCACAAGCAAAACCCCTTCTCGTTTCCAATTACTTCACCATTCAGGGCATAAAAACCTATTCCACTGATTAAAACTGCAATAATTAAAACTGAGGCTTTGTGTTGCTTCTGCCTTTTAAACACTTCACAAACTCTCCCTAAACTCCCTATTTCAAAGCTCCCATCATGTCCTGATTTCCTGGCTAATTTGTAGAGCCACTGTAAGTGCTGGGGCCAGCAGTAGCTTGGCCAGGCATTCCCCCTCCTTACCTCCTCCCAGTATATATTTATTTCTTCATTTTACATTATCATCCTGCAAGCCCTGGGTGTTTTTCTACATGATTTGTGGGAAGGGGGGTTAAGGGCCCTGCTCACCTGCAATCCACCTGCTCCCAGACAGCCAAGCCTCCTGTTTCTCCTGCCCCATGGTCACATGCCTGTCCCCTGCCAGGTATTCCCTGAGCCCATCCCTGCTTGGCAGGCACCTGGAGCTGCTCTTAATTCCTGATCTGTTGCAAATCTGTTGAGCTATGACCACAGAAGGCTCTTTTCCAGCTGCCTCCCTAAGGCTGTAATGCATCTTTATTCTGATTTCCCTTCCCAGTCTGACATTGCTTACTGATTTCTTCCCAGAAATCTGGGGGCACCCTGGGCCTGGGCATGCTGGTGGCTTCTCATGGGAAGAGAGGAGTGGAAAGGCAGTGTGTATTTTGTATGCAGAAATAAATGAAAATGGATTTTAATTCCTTCTAATTGAGTCTCCAGAATTCAGACAACTTCCCAATTAACACCAATTAACATAGTATACTTGACATCCCATAACATTCCATTAAATTTCCTAAAATAAGATGTGTAAAGCTTCTCTCTTCACAGAGATGGTCCCATCAAATGCTACCAAATGCTAAACATCAAATGTTTAAATAAACCCTTGCACCAGCTGCAGTGTGGAAGCCCTGTGTGGGGAGATGCCTGCAGGTGCCACTGGTACCAAACTGGCCCAGTGGCTCAGCACGGGGCCAAGGCTGCTGGCTGATCCCGAGCATGAAGTGAGCTCCCTGTGTGGGAGCCCAGGCCCAGGTAAACATCCCCCCCAGCTACTCATTTGTTCTATGACATACCTTGAACACTTTCCATCCTCATGCCATGAGCTGATTATGCAAGACCAACAAACAAGGCACAGCTTTGGAAGTAAACATCTGGTTGGGAGTCAGCTGAATAACTCCTAAAAATTGGTATTTTTCTGCTTGTTGCCATCACGGATCACAGCCCTTATAATTTGCTACCCACAGCTCTCTGCTGGGTGTGCGTTTCTTGTCCCTAACCTGCATCTAAGACAGAATCCAGCTGTGCAAAATAATATTTCACTTTATTAAGTGTCATGGAAACCTTTGCCTAGACAACAGAGGCACAATGCCAGCTGGAGCCAGGAACTCAGCTCGGGGTGGGCTGGAGCTGAGCGAGGAGTGAGGTGAGTCACTGTCCCTGGCCCCCACAACGCCCCCAGAGCCTTGATAGCCCTGGCACACCGTGATCCTCACCCTGCCCCTGGCACACCGTGATCCTCACCCTGCCCCTGGCTCAGAGTGATCCTCACCCTGCCCCTGGCACACCGTGATCCTCACCCTGCCCCTGGGCACTGTGATCCTCACCCTGCCCCTGGCACACTGTGATCCTCACCCTGCCCCTGGCACACCGTGATCCTCACCCTGCCCCTGGGCACTGTGATCCTCACCCTGCCCCTGGCACACCGTGATCCTCACCCTGCCCCTGGGCACTGTGATCCTCACCCTGCCCCTGGCACACCGTGATCCTCACCCTGCCCCTGGACACTGTGATCCTCACCCTGCCCCTGGCACACCGTGATCCTCACCCTGCCCCTGGCACACTGTGATCCTCACCCTGCCCCTGGCTCACAGTGATCCTCACCCTGCCCCTGGGCACTGTGATCCTCACCCTGCCCCTGGCACACCGTGATCCTCACCCTGCCCCTGGCACACTGTGACCCTCACCCTGCCCCTGGCACACCGTGATCCTCACCCTGCCCCTGGCACACTGTGATCCTCACCCTGCCCCTGGCACACTGTGATCCTCACCCTGCCCCTGGCTCACAGTGATCCTCACCCTGCCCCTGGCACACTGTGATCCTCACCCTGCCCCTGGCACACTGTGATCCTCACCCTGCCCCTGGCTCACAGTGACCCTCACCCTGCCCCTGGACACTGTGACCCTCACCCTGCCCCTGGACACTGTGACCCTCACCCTGCCCCTGGACACTGTGATCCTCACCCTGCCCCTGGCACACTGTGATCCTCACCCTGCCCCTGGCACACTGTGATCCTCACCCTGCCCCTGGCACACTGTGACCCTCACCCTGCCCCTGGCACACCGTGATCCTCACCCTGCCCCTGGCTCAGAGTGATCCTCACCCTGCCCCTGGCACACTGTGATCCTCACCCTGCCCCTGGCACACTGTGATCCTCACCCTGCCCCTGGCACACCATGATCCTCACCCTGCCCCTGGCACACCGTGATCCTCACCCTGCCCCTGGCACACCGTGATCCTCACCCTGCCCCTGGACACTGTGACCCTCACCCTGCCCCTGGCACACCGTGATCCTCACCCTGCCCCTGGACACCGTGATCCTCACCCTGCCCCTGGCACACTGTGATCCTCACCCTGCCCCTGGCTCACAGTGATCCTCACCCTGCCCCTGGCACACCGTGATCCTCACCCTGCCCCTGGGCACTGTGATCCTCACCCTGTCCCTGGCACACTGTGATCCTCACCCTGCCCCTGGCACACCGTGATCCTCACCCTGCCCCTGGCACACTGTGACCCTCACCCTGTCCCTGGCACACTGTGATCCTCACCCTGCCCCTGGCACACTGTGATCCTCACCCTGCCCCTGGCACACCGTGATCCTCACCCTGCCCCTGGCACACTGTGATCCTCACCCTGCCCCTGGGCACTGTGATCCTCACCCTGTCCCTGGCACACCCTGATCCCCACTGTGTCCCTGGGCACAGCGTGACCCCACCCCGGGTACCCTGGCTGAGACCAGGGTGCCTCCAGCCGCAGGGATGCATGCCCTGGGCACTAAGTTGTCACCTGGGGGTTCTCAAGTGCTGCATCACTCTAGCTCCCAGGTCTTCCCCCACATTGCCCAGCCTCCATGTCCCCCTGGGGCTCCCCTCTCCTCCTCACCTCAGCATCTGTTCAGGAGGTTTGTGGGGTCCCAGCCCCCCCAGGTGGGTTCCATCTGCGAGCCTGCCAAAGCCTGGGGTCTAAGGGGCAAGCCTATAAATAACAGGTAAGGGAAGAAGCCAAGAGTTCTGGGAAAGGCCTGGTGACGCATCCATAACAAATAAATCATAAAAAGCTGATGAACTAATACACAGCCTCCTCTCACTGCTGACCTCCAGCTCTCAGCTGCAGCAAAGTGCCAGGAGACCAAAATAGCAAAAAACACCAATTAAATATTAAAACTCACAAATGTAACACAGCAGGAGAGGGGAGGGGGCCTGTGCCAGCCTCAAAGACCCTGCGGGATCAGGTTCCCACCTTCTGCAAGCAAAAAGGACAATTTGTATTGGAGACTAGGCTTTCCAAGCTCACTTCTACAGAAAACATTCAATGTTGATGACACCATCAGGAGTGTGATGGAAGCCTGTCCACCGCTGGGACCTCTGGCACACTTCTCCCTGACATTTGGCTGCTTTGCAGTTACTCTGTGCCTGAATTTGCTCCTTGCTGGGCTCTGCCTGCCTGATACTGAGTCCTGGCAGGAGCATTCCTGGGGGTCTGGAGCTGTGACTGTGGCTAGAGCCCATCCCCTCCTCTCCAGCCCCCACAGAGCCAGGGGTATCAGGAAGGCCAGACAGAGCCCAGAGAGGCTCTCCATGATAAAAAAGGTGGGCAAGTGCAATGCAAACCACAGGCAGATCAGGTTTGTGCAGCCTTTAAAGTGTTATCATACCTCAGGAACAGGCATAAAGGTCAAAATCATTAGTGTTTGAGTTCTGAATTAAATCCCCTGCAATTAGCCCTGAGAAGCCAACTGGAGATGCTGTTGAGATAACAGAGCAGGTATCTCTGTAATTGATAATTACGAGGTGTAAAGACGTGCGCTTGCTTTGAAAAACATAATTGTTTCTCATCTGAAAAGATTACTTTATTGTAATGGTCTGCAATTATTTTTATTTTAGACAGACTGGTGCCAACATCTGTAGCCTCAAAACAGCCCATTTCACAGAAAATTGCTGCAATTTGCCAGTTTCCCCCATGTAAGAGGATGTTTGTTGATGTTTAAAGGGACAGAACTGGGGCTGTTCTCTAAACCTCACAAGGAATTAATTCTATGATTCTGTGAAACCACACACCTCGAGCACCTCTCAGGGCATTTTTATCTTGCCCCAGTTCTGCATAAGCTCCAGGCACGCCCAAGGTATTTGCTGCTGCAGCATTTGCTGGTGCATGAGGGAGCAGGGCTGGGAGGGGCAGAGGCAGTGCCAGGAGCTGCCCCTGTGTGCCCTGGAGCTGCCAGCTGCCCAGAGCATCCTGGAGTCTGCACTGCAGCCCGACAAACTGCAGACAAACACAGGGATACAGGGAGACAAACCTGAGGTGTCAAAGCAGAGAATCTCCATGTACTGCAAAGCAGAAATGTTCCTTTTTAAGTGACCTCCCGAATGACTCCTGCTCCTCTGCACAGCCCTGGCCCCACTCAGCCAGAAGCCATGGGGTGCATGGCAAAGCCCGAGAGGTGCCTCCATTAGTGCTGAACAGGGGATTTCTGTCACCTCTGCTTCACACTGCAGTCTCTGACTGACCCCTCATCCCGGAATGATGGTCCTGAACAGTCAGTGCACACGGAGCAGATCCTTAGGGAACAGCCCATCGGCGAGTGAGCTGCACCTCCCACACCCTGCATTTCCCACAGGCAGGAGTTCCCCCTGTGTGAGCACAGAGCAGGGTGATGAACACCGTCCCTGCACTGGGGTCTGTTCACCTGCCCTGTGAGCCCCAGCAGGAAAAGCAGCAGGAGCAGGGAGGGGTCAGATCAGCCTCCAGCTGATCCAAATCCCGCGGGCAGGAGCTCCAGCTGCCAGTGGTGCAGGGACAGCCCCGATGGGCCCCTGGGCAGCTCCCTGGAGAGCAGCTGAAATCCTGTTAAACCAGAAAATGGCAATTTGCCCAAAGTGGACACGCTTCATCAGCAGTAAGAGGAGCTGAGTATAATTTGATAACCTTTCACACTGCCTGATGGCAGCACATACATCTGTGTTCGTTAGTGCAGGACCACCAGGCAGGGTGCCCTCAGGGAACGGGGCAAAATGGGGCAAAGGGCTCCAAGCTGTGCCAGTGCCCGCTGGGGCCAGCGGCTGCTGGGCTGTGCTGCCAGCTCTGGGAGGCTGATCACAGCCTGGGGGCTGCCCCGGCCCAGGTCCCCTCCACCCAGGTGCCACCCACGGGGCTGAACCAAGCCCCTGACAGCAGGGCACAGCAGGGCACAGCAGGGCACAGCAGGGCAGCTGCGGGGGCAGGCTCACATGCCCTGCACGCCACAGCAGCCACGGGGCTCCCAGAAATGCCAGTGCACAGACAGGTTTTGCCAGAGGTGCCATCGTGTGCAGAGCTGCCCAGTCTGTTTGCAATGCACAGTAGTCAGGTTTGATTTAAATATTTGCTCTGCTTATGCCAAATAGTTGTTCAAAATCTTCAGGGACATTAATATTTATGCATGAGTTTTGAATAAATCTGTTATGATCAAAAGGTCTCGCATAATTGTGGCTGATTGCTGCTGCCCAGGACCCTTCAGTGCCCACACAAGTGGCAGGATGGAGCGGTGCCACCATCAGCCCGAGTGCTGACCTTTATATGAGTATGTCCTCATGTCCTGCTGTCTGTCCTGCTGTTCTCCCGTCCTCCTGCATCTCTGAAAGCTCTGTCACTGGCAGGAAGAACTCGGGAGCACTGGTACAGTGCCCTACAGGCAGCCCCACTGGTCTGTCCCACCCTGTCCCTGCCCTGTGGGGTGACACAGCACTCACCAGCAGCAGCTCTCAGACTGGCCAGGCCCAGCTTTGACAACCTCTGCTCTGCACCCTTCCCGTGGCAGGGGGGAGCCCATCACCCATCCCCTGTGCCAGGCACTGCCAGAGCTGCCTGCACACCTGGCCCTGCCACCTGCTCCCACCATCCCCTCCTCCTGAGCCCTACGGTTCAGGGGCTCTGGCATCCTGGCCAGGGTGATGCCCAGGGCTGCCAAGGGACCACGGTGGGATGCAGGGGTCCCTCCAACTCACCACTGCAGCACCGAAGTCACCCAGGCTCCTCTCCTGGGGCAACCTCGGCTCTGTGCTCTTTAGCCCAGGGAGGCTGTGATTAAAGAGTGATTCATGCCCAGCACAGAGGGTCCCTCCAGCAATCCATCTCCCACACGAGTTCCTGTGGGCAGAGCAGGTAAATCAGAGCAGCTGGCCGTGGGCTCGGCCGGTCAGTGTCACCTGGGGGCCGCCCTGCAGTGATGGAGGGCTCTGATCGCCACGGCAGGGATTTATCACCCCCGTGCTGCCAACACTAACTCCGTGTGGGCAAGCAGTGCCACTGTAATTATTCTGCAAATATAATTAGGTACAAATGTAGTGAATAAGTAATACTAAAATATATTTATTTCCCACTACTCTCCCAACTCTTGAAGCCCATTAAAATGCATTATTATGATAATTTGTCATGAAAATGACAACATTTATTAATGCATTAAACTAAATTCCTAGTAAATTAGTAATTGGCTAAACAATGCCACTGAGATCACTGTGCTGGGGCCTTTAGCAAAAGAGAAATGCAGGAGGAAAACCATTTGTTTTCGTAGTTTCTCCCACTCTGCTCAGCGGCAGTTGGGGTTAAGTGGAGGGAGAGAGTGGCCAGCGAGGCCAGGGCCAGCTGGGCACCTGGCAGGGCTCGGGCAGTGCCTGGGAGGGATGGCAGCCCCGCAGAGAGCACGGGGTGAGGGGGGAGCTCTCCACAGCTCCTGGCTGGGCTGTGCCAGCCCCTGCTCCCAGGGAACAGGGGCAGGATGAGGGGAAATGGCCTCGGGCTGTGCCAGGGCAGGCTCCGGCTGAGCATCAGGAATAACTTCACCATGAAAGGGTGGCCAGGCACGGAAGGGGATGGAGATCCCATCCCTGGAGCTATCCAAGAAATGACTGGAGGTGGAACTCAGTGCTCTGGGCTGGCTGACAAAGGGATCATCAGCCAAAGGTTGGAATCAACAGTCTTGGAGGTCTTTTCCCACCCGAATGATTCTGGGATTCTGGGGCTCGGCCCGCACTGGGTGTCTGTGTGTGAACCTCCAGGGATGTGTTTTGTTCCGGGGAAGCTGAACCCAGAGTCAGCCGCGGTGGGGAGCAGCCGTTGTTGGCGATGTGCCCGACCATCCTGCTTCTCCGTTAAACACCAGGGACATCCATCCAGCTCCCCCCGGCTCTGCTCTCAGTGTTGTTTATTACACAGAAAACAAGAGAGCGATGTGTGACCCTCCCGGAGCCGCTCTGCCCCGTCCCGCCGCCGCCGCCGCCATTTTGTCAGGCGGGGAGGCCGCGCCGCCTCACGGCCCGCGGCCCGCAGCGCCCCCTGGCGGACACGGAGCGCGGGGAGCGGGGACAGCGACGGGAATAACGGGGATAACAGCGGGAATAACAACGGGAATAACGGGGATAACAACGGGAATAACAGCTGGAATAACGGGGACAACAACGGGGATAACAACGGGAATAACAGCGGGAATAACGGGGACAACGACGGGAATAACAGCAGGAATAACGGGAATAACAGCGGGAATAACGGGGATAACAACGGGGATAACAGCGGGAATAACAGCGGGAATAACAACGGGAATAACAACGGGAATAACAGCGGGAATAACGGGGATAACAACGGGAATAACAACGGGAATAACAGCGGGAATAACGGGGATAACAACGGGAATAACAACGGGAATAACGGGGATAACAACGGGGATAACAGCTGGAATAACGGGGACAACAACGGGAATAACAGCTGGAATAACGGGGACAACAACGGGGATAACAACGGGAATAACAGCGGGAATAACGGGGATAACAACGGGAATAACAGCGGGAATAACGGGGATAACAACGGGAATAACAGCGGGAATAACGGGAATAACAACGGGAATAACAACGGGAATAACGGGGATAACAACGGGAATAACAGCGGGAATGACAACGGGGATAACGGGAATAACAACGGGAATAACGGCGGGAATAACGGGGATAACAACGGGGATGACAACGGGGATAACAACGGGAATAACGGGGATAACAACGGGAATAACAACGGGAATAACAACGGGAATAACAGCGGGAATAACGGGGATAACAACGGGAATAACAGCGGGAATAACGGGGATAACAACGGGGATAACAACGGGAATAACGGGGATAACAACGGGAATAACAACGGGAATAACAACGGGAATAACAACGGGAATAACAGCGGGAATAACGGGGATAACAACGGGAATAACAGCGGGAATAACGGGGATAACAACGGGGATAACAACGGGAATAACAGCGGGAATAACGGGGATAACAACGGGGATAACAACGGGAATAACAACGGGAATAACAGCGGGAATAACGGGGATAACAACGGGGATAACAACGGGAATAACAACGGGAATAACAACGGGAATAACGGGGATAACAACGGGAATAACAACGGGAATAACAGCGGGAATAACGGGGATAACAACGGGGATAACAACGGGAATAACAACGGGAATAACAACGGGAATAACGGGGATAGCAACGGGGAAAGCGACGGGGATAGTGACGGGGATAGCGAGGGTAACAGCGGAGACACCCCGCGGGTGGTCCCGGGCCGGTTGCGGTGGTCCCGGGCCGGTTGCGGTGGTCCCGGGCCGGGTTGCGGTGGTCCCGGGTTGGTTTGCGGTGGTCCCGGGCCGGTTGCGGTGGTCCCGGGCCGGGTTGCGGTGGTCCCGGGCCGGTTTCGGTGGTCCCGGGTCGGGTTGCGGTGGTCCCGGGTCGGGTTGCAGTGGTCCCGGGCCGGGTTGCGCTGGTCCCGGGCCGGGTTGCGCTGGTCCCGGGCCGGTTGCGGTGGTCCCGGGCCGGTTGCGGTGGTCCCGGGCCGGGTTGCGGTGGTCCCGGGCCGGTTGCGGTGGTCCCGGGTCGGTTGCGGTGGTCCCGGGCCGGTTGCGGTGGTCCCGGGCCGGGTTGCGGTGGTCCCGGGCCGGTTGCGGTGGTCCCGGGTCGGTTGCGGTGGTCCCGGTGCGTTCCCGCGCTGGCCAGCAGGGGGCGCTGTCGCCCCGCTAGCTGCGCTCCCTGAGGCGGGAGCGGCCATGACCCGCCCGGGAAGGAATTTCCCCGAATTTTACCGAATTTCCCCGAATTTCCCCGAATTTCCCCGAATTTCCCCGAATTTCCCCGAATTTCCCCGAATTTCCCCGAATTTCCCCGAATTTCCCCGAATTTCCCCGAATTTCCCCGAATTTCCCATGTGTCCCTCCCATCCCGGCTGCTGCTCCTTGTCCTGTTGCTCGTTGCCTGTGAGAAGAGGCTGGTGGCCCTGGACGTGCAAACACCTGCTGGCACCAGCTGCGCCAGGTGTGAGCCGGGGCTGCCTCGTGCAGCAGATGTCACCACTCGTCCTGCCCACTGCAGCCTGCAAACTTCTGAGCCATTCTGGGCCTCAGGTGGCCCCAGAGACCCTAGAGGTGCTGCCCATCGTTGTGGTCCTGTGCTGGCCCCTGCCAAGTGGCCCCTGGCTGGAGGCTCGGTGCCATGGGGAGCCTGGTCACAGCCTGTCCCCGAGCAAAGCCACAAGCTCCTTAGTCCCTATGACCAGGAATTACCTTGACACCTTTCTGGGCTGGAGCTGGAGCCATTCCCCGGGCTGGCTGTGCTGCCGGTGTGACCTAGCAGGGTGCAGTGTACCTGTCACAGGTGTACCCGTGCCTGGGACACGGGCACAGTGTGCTCCTGGGGGGCAACAACAACTTCTCCTTTTACCTCTTCTGCCTGAAGGAGCACAAAGAAAGGCGACTCTCTGTTTGGGGCTCTTTAATTCTGTGTGGCACTTTTCTGCCAGGGGGAAGGTGCTGTAGAAGCCCCAGGCAGGGTGGCTGCAGTGTCGAACAATGGGAGGGAGCTGCTGTGCAGCTGAACACCCCAGCTCAGCTGAGGCTGCAGTTCCCACCGTGGCTGTTCTGAGCAGCAGCAGGGACACTGCAGCTGGATCTGCTCGCTCAGGAGAGGCTTTGCTGGGCAATGCTTCTGTCCAAGGGCCTGACTACCTCCAGGGCTGACTGAACTTTCTGTCTGCTGAGGCTCTGGGAGGCTCCTGTCCTGTCTGGTGCCCAAGGGGGAGAAGCAAAGGCTGTTCCTGGGTCAGAGGCAGCTCCCCCTCTCCTGGATGCCCCAGTTGGCTGCTAGGGAGCAGCTGCCTGTGTTTAGTATCAGCCGCTTGATTCCCGAGCAGCAGGCAACCCTGCGCCTGCTGTGAGAGTTCAAGTAAGTTGTGTTTGTTTCTGCATTTCTTCCAGCTGAGAAATGCACTCTGTGAACTTTTTATCCTGTTTTCCTGGGGCAGGAGAGGCTGCTGCGGGTGAGGTGGGCGGTGGTAGCAGCTGTGCTTGCTGCCTGCTCATGAAGAGCTCTCCCAGCTGAAATACCCTGCAATCTCCAGCGGTGTGCAGGCAGCCCACATCTGTCACACACAGGTCGGCAGTGCTGTGATTTCGGGGATCCGCTCTGCCCTTAACGGTGCTGTAGGCTCCTCAGACTTGTATCAGACTGCACAGGCACCCTGGGAATGGCAGTGGAGGGAGCCTGGGGGGCTTGGAAGAGGAGGATTTGTTGCATTCCCTGTGGGATAGCCAGGCTGACCCTCGTGTGGGCACAAACAGGACCAGAGCAGGATCAGGAGGAGATGTGTGCAGCCAGCCCTCCCCAGTGCCTGGTTCTGTTCAGGTGGCTGGAGAAGTGAAGACAGGAGGGCAGTGGGGCCATGGGGCCTCCTTAGCGGGTCAGAGCAGCTGCAGGAGCCCGTGGCGAGCCAGCCCTGTGCCCTGACCCCCAGAGCTGCAGCCCGCAGCACGGCAGGGAGCGGGGCACGAGGATCAGCATTCACCTCGCCATAGAAGGGACTCCAAAGCAGCGCTGCCACTTCATTCCACTCTGTTAAGCACCTGTAACCGTGACCGACAGCATGGCCCCAGGCAGCTGCTGCTCTCTGCAGCTCCCCTGGATTTTTGCTGTGCTGGCAGCCCTGAGCCAAGCAAAGGACGAGTGTAGCTGCGCAGAGACACTCGGGTTCCCGAGGTGATGCTGAGGAAACTGCAGCAAGGAAAACAAGAGCTTTGTAGGGAAATCCGGAGGCGGGCAAAACAGCTGTGACAAAGCCATTGTGGCACAGCCTTCTGAGCACCTAATGAAAGCTGGCACTAGGCTTGGGCACCTGGCCCTGCTGATGGGCTCTTGCCCACTTCATGCCTGCTTGCCAAGCTGACCTTCTGGCCTGGTGCCTTCCCTACACCAGCCACCAGATGCATCTCCATGGATGCACTGCTCCTCCCTGCAACAGCCAGGACCCTGCTGTGCCCCAGGTCCGCTGTGCAGCCAGCTCCTTCTGCCACAGTGCATCCATGCTGTCCCTGCTTGGGGAACAAGGACCTTGGGACCATTCCCATCCACCCCCAAACTGCCAGAGCAAGTGCCGGTGCCATCAGCTGGCACAGAGGGGAGCCACTGGAATGGCAGTGGATCCCTGGGGCACAGAGCTGCACTTGTGTATTTAAACGTGCTGAATGTGGGTAGAACTACCACTGACACCTGATTAAATGGGGATGGATGTCTGGTGTCTTGTGGACAGTCATTAAATGGACAGACTGTAAAGGATGTGCTGCCCTGATTGTCTTGGGGACTTTTCTGTCTCAGTGAAGACAGACAGAGCAGCACCTGGTAACTCTTTGCATGCCAAGGCTTGTGGGACAAGAGGAAACAGATGGTGCTTTGTATTCACACAAGGCGAGAGCAGGGAAGTCTGTTCTGGCACTTCAAGTATGAGCTAGGCGAGGAGCAGAACTCTCTATCTTCAGATAAAATCTTCCTCTGAATATGCTCATGTTCTGGCAGAAAACTTAAAAAATCAAACCTTGGCTGTCCCTCCTGCTTCATCAGCCCTTGCCTCCATGGAACAGACTGCAACTGGGAAGAGAGAGCATTTGATGTCATGGAGTAGTTAAATGTTTTGCAGCCCCCTCCAAGCACCCCCTTGGCCTCTCCAAGGGTACCCCCACCCCAGCAAAGCCCTCAGGGCAGGAATGCTCACTCAGCCCCTGTCACCCTGAGCCTGAACATGCTTTGGGTGTGCATCCCAAAGGGCTGTTCCCCAGCAGCACGGGGAATGGAGGTGACCAGGCCAGTGGCTGTGTGCCAATGCTTGCCAGCAGGTGCCAGGGCAGAAGTGACTCCCTGGCCATGCAGGGCTCGGTGGCTTCTGCAGTGTCAAAGGGAGCTTTGGAGCATGTGGCTGTTTTATTTGCTCAGGAGCAGCCTGGAGCCCCAGGATGAGATCAGGAACCTGTGAGAATTTTCAAATCCCCCCTTTGCAATAAATCAACATCTCATTGCATGTGTTACTTATCTTATCAGCTTAATGCAATCCTTATCCAAAAAGACTAATCCAATTCCTCTAGAGAGATGCGTCTGATTAGATTAATTAATCTGTTTGCACTGGAGATTTTCCTAACGCTTGAACATTCTTGGGGCAAATTCCTCTCTGAACCCGGAGTGTTCTGTCTTGTTGGGGAAGAAAGGGGAGAAGGGCAAAGGCATTGTTGAGGTGGAAAAAGGCCCTGTGGCAGCTGTGGCTGCTCCAGTCAGATCAGGATGGGGAAGGGGTTTTGGAAAGCTGGGTGCTTCCCAGGGATGCTGTGAGCCCCACAGCTGGGTGCCAGCTCTGTGCCCCACGTTCCCAAACCCCACACTGGACACCAGCAGCACCAGCCTCCTTCCACTGTGGCACATTTGACCAGGTTGCTCTGCAGGGGCTCCTTCTGGCGTTTTTCTGAGTGTCCTCACTTTTTATACATATTTTGAATAGTAAGTTTTCTATATCAAGCTAATCTAACTCCCAGCAGAGCTCTCTGTGGACAAAACCAGGATGGAATCAAAACTACAATTTTCTAATTGCCAGTTGGTGAGGGCACACATATTTGTAGCCATTATCTTCTTATAGCCGTGATTATAGCTGCCAAGATAAAAGCTTTAGAAAACTAGTTGGTTTTGCTCAGGAATTCACTTAATTGCACCAAGAGTATTGTGTTGGTGTGTGGTGTGTAGGTGAGGAGCTGGGGGTGGGAAGGGCAGCAGGGCCCCCTCCTAGGCAGGGCTGGCAGAGCTGGGGCTGGCAGCTGTGCTCTGGAGCCCTGCTGTGGCACGAGGATCCAGAGCTGGGGGCACAGCACTGAACACCATCCCCACCACTATTCCCACTCCCTGGCAAGGTCTAAAAAATACCATTAACATTCGTATTCAGATGTGCTCTCCCTACCCCTTCTCACACACAGCAAAAGAGGTGATTTAAAATTTATCAGCAAGTGTCAAGATAACCTGTGCAATTCAGCATCAAAGTGCAAAGACCAGTGCGAGATGACAGCTGCAGCATCCATGGAGTCACATGTTTTATCCCAGTAAGTACATGAAAATTGCAATGTGCTTTTCTGCTATTCAGGCTGAAGGGCTCCTTTAGCACCGACCAGCTCCTGATATCAAAGTGAATGATTTCTTTCATTATTCCTGGTTATGAAGCCTATTTTCTTGTTATTTGTCATTTGTGAAGCAATTTGGTTTAAAGATGGCTCGAAGCTTTTGTATTGAGCAATCAGGAAGAAAGTAGGGAAGGAATAACTAAGGGGAAGATTGGGATTCTTCGTCTCATCCTGCATAACGAAGCACAGGAGCTGTCACATGTGGAGCAAGACCCATTCCCAGCAGCCAGATTGCTCTGTGAGGGTCAGGCAATTTCCAGGCTGCTGGGGGTGCAGGAGAGGGGTTCAGCTCAATGATTTCAGCCACTTGAGAACTAACAGCCCCTCTGGGACATGACAGGAATTTAAGTGACTTTGGAGCCAGCAACTTTCTGCAACTCACAAATTTGGGCTTAAGAGCCAATCAATTGTGCAGTTGTTTTTGCACCACCAGAAATGGAGTATGGATCTGCTGGAGGAATTTTAGAGGGGCTTTTTATCCTCCCATCTGCAGCTGGGCTGCTATTCCTCACGCTGAAAAGCCAGCCATAAGAGTGTCCTGAAAACCAGCCCTGTGCTGTTGCAGGGCTTATATATCGCTCGCCGAGGAGCAATACCATGGCAGCAGCTAGGAGGGAAACAAGAGGCAGAATCAATTCTCCAGCAAGTGTTGTTTGATTTTGTCATAAACCCCTAATATTCCATATTTAAAAATGTAGCTACTCAGCCTGGAGATGAGAGGCTGTGTCATTCACGTGGCACGGAGGGCAGCTGCAGGTGGTGAGCGCCTGCCAGGTCCCACTCCCGGGGCTGGGCACGTGGCCGGTGGTGCTGCTGGGCTGGAGCCCGGTGTCCCGGGGCTGAGGGGTGTCCCATGGGGCTGGGGCAGCACACCCAGCGTCTGCAGGGTGCCACGGCTGTCCTCGGCTCCGGGGCTGTGCCTGTGCCTGCAGGAGATGCTGCTTGCCACGAAGAGCTGCTGGTGCTTTGCCCTCCAGATGAGCAGCTTTGCTGCAAGTGCTCAGGTAGGAGTACCAGTGCTTTCCACAGGATATTTTTACTGGCTGCTCATGGAGAAGTGGCACTGCAAGTCTAAAATAGCTAGTGATGTAAAAGCAAATATAGGGAATGTGCCTGCAGAGGCCCCTCCTGAAGGAGACAGATTCCATCTGCTCTGGTACCAAGCACATTTCAAAGGAGTTTTAGTCCAGTTTCGGGAATTTGGTTCTCTCTGTGCACTCTGTATTTCAAGACTGAAGTGAAGCAGGGTGACGTGAGCAGGTTTCAGCATTCACACAGCATCCCCCCCTCTCTCAGAGCCTGTCACAGGGCAGCCCAGAGCAGCCCCAGCTATGTCTGCAGTGGGTCCCTCTGGCTGCTCAGGGACCTTCTTGGGGCTCCTGCCTTTCGGACTCTTTTAGTACATGTTCCTAATTTAACGAAGATTTATGTTTTTCAACGATTTTTTAAAAATAAAATCCCGCTTGTCACCACTGAACGCCTGCCCCTGGAATGCCGTTCCCATCCAGAGCAGCTCCATGGTTTCCCTTGTGGTGGAGCTGGCTCCTGGGACAGTGCCCGGGCTGCCACCCCTGGGTGCTGTCTCTGTGCTGAAGGGGACGTGGAGGAGCTGGGAGGGCCCAGAGCAGCAGGGGAGGGGACTGGGGCCAGCCCCCAGCTCTGCCCTCCTTGTCTATGCCCAGGGCACAGATTGAAGGCTCCTGCTCCCTGTCCTTTGTCTCCCCACGTTGCCATCCCACCTCCCTGCCCTGTAACACCTCTCCCGGTCCCTACATGAAACGTCTGCCGAGAGGAGCATGAATACAATGATGCCCTTAGAAATGTGCTTTGTCAAGCTTGCCTTTCTCTCAGGAAACCTGCAATTAGCTTTGTGCTGATTAGAAGTCCCTGCTAATGAAGGGAGCTGGTGGAGATGGGCTGGGGTGCAGCAGGTAATAGTCATGCTGGAGCACTGAAAATTAATTGTACAGGCGGCAAAAATGTAAAAACGTGTGGTAAGTGTAATGCATCATCAAGGCAGAGTGCCAGCTCCTGTGCTGCCCTGCAGCCCTGCTGGGCCTCCCTGAGTTCATCAGGACTCACCTCTGGAGCACCCCAGAGCAGGGAGGATGTTCCACCCAGCTCAGCACAGGGCTCTGTGCCTGGCTTCAGCCCAGGGTCCCCACGCTGGCCATTGCATGTGGGCACCTCAGAGCCCGGGCAGAGCAGCCTCTGCCCACCTGGGCTGGCAGCCAGGGGCAGTCAGCAGTGGGGACCCCAGGAGCCGTCCCGTGCCTGGGGCTGACCCCAGAGGGACACCCAGCCTCTACAGCTTCTCCTGCAAGACACACACATGTAGTGGCTCTGTTCAAGTCTGCATTCTTAAAATTACAACAGTCTGGAGGCAGAAAGAAAGCCTCTTCTATGACTGAAAATTAAAGATACTGCTTCCTGATCATTGTAAAATTGACTTCTAAAATAAGATACTTAATTAAATGTATCCATTCTTCTGATACTACTCAAAAGATTTAAGTCCAGAAATGATGCAGAGATACTGAGGGATAATGTATTCATGGGGATGGTTATCTGCCTCATAAAGGCATTATGAAAGTAGCAAAAGTAATTGCATTATATTTATGTCGATTCTCTTATTTAACTTGGCTGCAAATGAAGTATTCTGTATTGAACTGCAACCCATTTTAATTTACAAAACCAGCCCTGCTTTGCTCAGTAGTATTGCAACTAATGAAAAATGACTCAAAGGAGTAGATCTTTTCCATATGAATGCTCGTATAGACCTCAAGCAGGCACTCGACGGATGGAGCAGCTGCCGGGGCTGAGGAGCTGTTGGGCTGCTGGGGAGAACGAGCTGCAGTTTGCTCTGAAACCTGCAGGAGAGGAGGGCTCATCTCCCGGGAGATGCAGCTGGAGGAGCTCCTCATCTCCCCGGGGGCTTTGGGAGCGCTGCCTTCACCTTGTCCCTGCAGGCAGCTCTGCTCCCCGGGGCTGGGCTGTTCCTGGGCTGAGCTGTCCGTGCGGGACACGCTGGGGAGGAGCGGGGCTGGTGGCGCTGCCAGGGGACAGTGACAGCTCAGCACAGCGGCAGGACGCGCCCTTCGCTGCAGGCAGCGCTGTGAGCGCCCTCCTGTCCCCATGTCACTGCTGTGCACTAATCCAGCCTGATGTTTCTGCACGCACAGGCACTCCTGAGTGTGCTCAAACATGCTAATTTATTATTATTTATTTACAAGCGACAGAATGTCTTCTGACCTTTCTGTCCTGCTGGGCTGACTGAAGCCCCGCTCTAGCAGTGTCTTGTACATCTCAGGAATGCCAAAGGCGATGCTGTCCTGGCCCGTGGTGGCTGCACGAGGCTGCTGTGGCCACGGGAGGCCGGGTTTGCTGAGACGAGCACGGTGGGCTCTCTGTACTGCTGGACAGGGGGCTCCGGGCCAGGCGCCCTCCCTGGTGGGCAGCTCCTCCTCTCTGCTCCAAAGTTCTTTATGTTCCCCTGCATCCTCCAAACCCGGGCTCAGCAGTTCTCTGCAGCTCCTGCGCCCTCTCTTCCTCATCCTGCCTCTGCTGCTCTGCACATTCTGGACATCTTGACGATGCACTGCCCTGCTCTGAATTTTGGCTGAGCAAAACCTTCCCAGTGTTGTGGGCAGGGCTGGGAGCCCAGAGCAGAGCTGGGGCTGGAGGACATGTGATTGGTACAAAGGCTTCTGCCCTTCCAGGTTTGTCAGAGAAGGTTTGTTTGCATAATGCTGAGGGTCTCAGGTAGTGCAGGGTGGGCACTGCTGGCCGAGTCCCTAAACCCAGCCCACGTTCACCCTGCTCAGCCCCGACGTGCTGCCAGGATTCTGCTGCCTGGCAAAGGCTGCTGTGTGTCCCTCACGCTCCCTGTGCTGTGCATGCAGAGCGTGGGTGCTTGTGAAGCACATCTGAAGGCCGGGGCTGGCGGGCAGACGTGGCAATACAGAGATTTTCATTGTCACTGACAATATTAATGCTGCGTGATTTACAGTCCCTGGCTCTGCTGGCAGCACAGCAGCTGCTCCGGGCCCATTTGGGTGGTTTAGATCTGTCCTTGAGGGTGTAATAGAGTTATTGGGAAGGCACCAACATTGATTGATTGGTATTGACTCGCTTGGCAGACAGCCTCGTGGTTGTGTGGGAGCAAAGGTTTGGGACAGGGGACCATCAGAGAAGGGACAGGGACTCACTGGGCGCTCACTGGGCACCCCAGAGCCACCCCCACTGACCTGTCCTGGAAGGGCACTGCAATGTGCTGAGCCACATCCCTGCCACTGGCTCTCGGTTCCTGAGCAGCAGCCGAGCCCAGTCTGGCCCTGTCCTGCTGGCACCAGCAGCTACTCCTTGCCAGGTCCCTGTGTGGGTCCTGCCTGGTCCATCCAGAAATGAGCAGCATTCACTACAGGCAGCATCTGTCCTGGAAGTGCCCTGCAATCTTGCTAGGAAATTAATAGCTCTGTTTCCTCCTTCTGTGGTGCAGAATTGTAATTCTTCTGGCACAACGAAGAGCTCTGCCCAGTGGTGCAGGAGGGATGGATGGGAGCAGGCTCTGCAAAAGGACATTGAGAACTGATCTCTGGAAAACATTTATCACAGGGGGACCAGCAGGAATAATGAACAGCTCCCTGTGCACAGATGGGACAGGCAGGAGAAGAAACCTGTGCACAGTCCCTGCACAGCACCAGGAGGTGCTGCTGGAGCCCAAGGGCAGCTCTGGTCACTCCCTGGGATGGAGAGCAGTGCAGGGTGGGGGAGTGAGGGACGGAGGGCATCTCCATGCAGGAGTTCATCTCCTTCTCCTTTAGCCACTCCCATCAACCTCCCAAATCCCCCCCACAGATCCTGTACCTTTGGGACCTTCTGAGGGCAGAAGGTCCCACTTTGGTCTGTGATTATTTTATCCAGATACCAGGTTGATACTGGAGCAGCTTGTAAGTACCCAGGACGAATTTTGTAGTGTTTAAATGAAGAAATAAAAAAAAAAAAATGCAAGTAGAGAAACAGTTAACAGCATTTGCTGCTTCCTTGATATTTTAATTAAATTCCTTAAAAAGAGCCTTAACATTTCCTGCCTCAATATCACAGCTTGTGGCCTGGGCCCTCCCTGCTCCCTGCTCCACAGCCTCTCCCTTTCTGTAGGAGCCCAACTTCGGGTCTGATCAGCCCCAGCCAGGAATCTCCCTCCAGTTCCCCAAAATCGCTGCAGTGGGGTCCCAGCAGCCCCAGCAGCTTCCCTGCCCTGGGCCAGGGGCTTTGCTGAGCTGCCAAGCCAGCACAGGGACATGCCCCAGGCAGGCAGGAAAACAGCTCTGGGGCAGTTTAATGCCAAACTCTTCTGTGGGTTTTATTCCTTCTTGCCCATGTGCCCCCCCTCTTTCTGTGCTCTCAAAATATAAACCTGCATCACAACACTACACTGGCTCTGAAAGTCATCAGTCAAAGGTGTGTAAAATATGTATTTGTAACAGGAACACAAATTCATCATCTTTGTAACAAGTAAATACTTTCTATTTTGAATTCCGTGACAAAGTGTGTATCAAGACATATTATGTAAAATGGACAAGTTAAATTCAATTGGGCCTGAGTTACCATCAGCATTAGAAACTTGACTTCTGCATTTCCAAGAGTTTGAAATTTCTGATCCATAATTTCACTGGTGGGGTCATGTTGAAGGGATTCGTACCTGGGGTTCCCATGCTTCCTGCAGGACATTTCCTGAAGTGTGTGGTGCACCAGAGCCTGACCCTGGCAGGCAGTGGCAGTCCCCAGAGCTCAGCACAGAGTGCTGGCCCTGGGCTGTGCAGGGCATCCCCTGACCCTGCCAGGTGTGTGTGTGTGCTCAGCACGGGCCCTGGGCTGTGCAGGGCATCCCCTGACCCTGCCAGGTGTGTGTGTGTGCTCAGCACGGGCCCTGGGCTGTGCAGGGCATCCCCTGACCCTGCCAGGTGTGTGTGTGTGCTCAGCACGGGCCCTGGGCTGTGCAGGGCACCCCCTGACCCTGCCAGGTGTGTGTGTGTGCTCAGCACGGGCCCTGGGCTGTGCAGGGCACCCCCTGACCCTGCCAGGTGTGTGTGTGTGCTCAGCACGGGCCCTGGGCTGCTGGCAGCACTGCGGGAGGGGCCGTGGGTGGCAGTGAACTGCACTGCCATGGCGAGCAGCCACTGCCTTCCCTGCCAGGGAGCTGGGACACCCTGCACCCCCAGACCTGTCACCCTCCTGCTGGGCTCGGGCTCCCTCCTTTCTCCTGGGGTTGTTTCTGGCTCTCTTTGTGCGGGTGGGGGTTGGTGTCACCTCTGGCGAGTCGAGGAGCAGAGGTTCCTGCAGCATGTCCTGCTTCTCTGGGAATGGCAGAGGCAGCTCCCTGGAATCATAAAGGAATGCATTCACCTGGAGATTGTTAGCTCAGACCCCTTGGTGAAAGTGTGCTCCTTGAAATACATCTCAACTCTTTAACACAAAAGGTAGAAATTCCTCTGCTGTTCATTTCCAATGTTTATATAACAAACTGCTGAGCTCCAAGCGCTGATCTAAAACAAATACTTATTCAAGACTCGAGATTTAACCAGTACTTTTGAAAGCATAGTTGTTATTTTCCCTGTTACATTTTAGGGAGTCAGAGAGAGGCAGGGTGGTTTTTCTGGCCCATTCCTAGCTGCACTGTGGGTTGTGCTGAGCCTGCCAGGACCAGGCTGTGCTGATGTACCCCTCCTCAGTGCCTGCAGCCCCTGATCCAGCACCAGCATGTGGGGTCACTCCTCATGGGCAGCCCAGCCCTTGCCCCAAGCTGAGAGAGGGTCCAGAGGAGTCTGCCCCTGGTGAGGAGTTTTGCTCCTGCTGCTGATTTCAGAGCAGAGCTGGGGATGGGGTGAGGGCTGGGACCTGCTCAGAAGTGGAAAAGTTTGGCATGGAGGATGCTCCAACTCACGGTGAGGATTTTGGAAGCAGCTTGTGACCTGCAGTTGGCCTCAGCTCTTGCAGCTGGCAGACACCTGTGGCACCTGAGGACAGTCCCATAAATGTGCAGGGTCTCTGTGCTGGCTCCTGAGCCATGCACACAAGAACCACGTGAAGTTCCACGGCCTCTGGAGCCCAGTGAGGAGCACTCACAGCCCTGCGGTGCTGGCAGTGGGGCAATGGCTGCTCCAACCCCTGTGACCTTTCCAGCCTGCAGTGCTGTCCCCACCGGGCAGCCAGAGCCCAGCCCCAGCTCCATCGGGGCGTCTGGGGGCTGCCACTGCCACCCTCCCTCCCAAAGCACAGGGCAGGGAGCAGCTGGGATTCATGACACCTTAAATCCTGGCAGAGCACAGACAGGAGCATGGCGTGTTTGTTTTTGAACAGGGCACATGTCACAGTAAATGCCAGCGGCCTTGGTGCTCAGGATAATAAATGTGCAAACAGCAATTAACAGTTGCGTCTTCCGTGCACATGCAAAGGACATAATTAGCCGGTTCCATCTGTTAATTATACCTGCCGTGGTGCAGATATTCATATCCCAGCCAGAACTCAGAGGAGAAAGGTGAGCTTGTGCAAACAAAACTCCTCTCATCCAAACATCAGCTCCCTGGAGCCTTCTCTCCTCTCTCTTGGGTGTTGCTCCAAGCAGGAGGGCAGCAGCTCCCATCCCCTGCTCCAGCCTCCCCGGGGCTCTCCCTGGGGCATTTCTCACTTTGTGAGGCCCCAGCAATAGCTGCTCACTGGAAATACCTGCAGAGCCCTTTGCAAGCGTTTTCCAGAGACAACTTCTCTGGAAGCCCGTCGAGGGTGGCTTTGAGCAGGGAAGATTCTGTGCTGGAGCAGGAGTCGGGGACTGAGGAGGCTGAGCCAGCTCAGAGCAGGAGAATGACACAGGGCTCTGGCACTGCCCGGAGCTGGCACTCCCCCATGGGAATGTTTAGCTCGGAGGAGGATGGATGTGGTGTCTGGCCACACTCCAGCTGGGGGTGAAAGGGGCTGGGGGCAGTGCCAAGGAGCCAAGGGTTGCTGCTGGGGGCCATCGGTGCAGCTGCCACCCCTGCCAGCTCTGCCCTTACGAGTAACTCCACATTCCAGTGGGGAGGGCAAAGACCGAGCCCTGGCTCACAGCCCCATTCCTGTGTGCTAATTTCAAACAGACTTGCAGGATGTGCTCTCATGGATCTAAGCAAGCAGCAGAATCTTAACTATCAGAGCTCCTTGCTGGCTGATAAAATATGGATAAAGGAGCCATCACTTCAGAGCAGCAGGAAGAAAAATAATTGCCAAGGTTGGCTCTCATTTGAATATTGTTAAAACCCTTGTAGCGTGGCGATGGCTGCTGCAGGTTCATTCTGCTTCTGGGAATAATTTTGCCAGACAAGATTTCACTCGGCACAGAGCTGTGGTAACAAGGGGTGCCTGCTAATTGCCCCAGCAGCCCCAAGTGCTCTGCCTGCTCCAGTCAGGTCCCCTCCAGCCTGGCACAGGGGAACCTTGGGTGTCACAGCCCCACGCCCCAGCTGGGATGCAGCTCCAGCAGGGACAGCAGCAGGAAACAGCGAGAGCCATGGAGGAACGAGCCAGAGAGAGGAGCTGGGTTTGGTTTGGTTTGGTTTGGTTTGGTTTGGTTTGGTTTGGTTTGGTTTGGTTTGGTGTGGTTTGGTTTGAACAGGCTTTTTAAGGCGGGTTTTTTGTTGTTTATTTTGCCCGAGCTGGTGCAGAGGCTGACAAGGACGGTAAAGTGACACTGACTAATTGAATTCTGAACTAGCAGGAGCAATGCAAATATCTGACAAATTGATTTAATTGCGTTCACGTACAATAAAGCTGAGATCTAAAAGGTCAGCTAGAAAATGGAAAGGGTCCCTGGAGTGCTAACAGGAGGAAGCTGACTTTAATACACATTCATCACATTTTATCATCTAATTAGTTCACACAATGCCAGACTGATAGACAGAGGCCTAAACAAAAGTATCGATTGATTATTAGCCACATATCTATCATATTGCCTGGGGCTGGCTGTCAGTGCAGGCTGGCAACTCCTGCCCAGTGTATCAGCAGAGGGGGGCATTTGATATATAGTTTTTCTATAGCAGAATTTAGACTCTGGAAAGTGTTTTACACAGACACTGAATGATAAAGATCCCTGCAAAAGCTCTCTAGCAAAACCACCATCAAAACCCAGCCAGTCTTGCCTTCACTGAGAATATTTATGAGCGTGTGGGCAGCCAGCCCTGCTGGCTGAGGAGTGTCCAGCCCCAGCATTGCTCAGCACCTGCTCTGCTGGGCTGCTCCCGAGCCTCCAATTCCCCACGGGGCCAGTAAACACCCGGGACAGCTGAGCTCCTTCCACGTGCTGGTGCAGAGCCAGGAGCCAGTGCTCCCCTTTCCTGAGAGCCCCACGGGACAGGGGCAGCTCCAGCTCCCCAGGGGCTGCAGGCTGAGCCCAGCCTGTGCCCACTGTGCTCCCTGCCCCAGCCACACTCCTGGGGCTGGATTTACTCCTGGCCAGTAAAACAGCAAAAATGCACCTCCATCAGGAGTGACCAGAGCTGCTCCCTGCCTGCTGGGCAGGAGCTGTGAGTGACAGAGGAGAGAGGATGGATGGATGGATGGATGATGGATGGATGATGGATGATGGATGGATGGATGGATGGATGGATGATGGATGGATGATGGATGATGGATGGATGATGGATGGATGATGGATGGATGATGGATGATAGATGGATGATGGATGATGGATGGATGATGGATGATGGATGATGGATGATGGATGATGGATGAATGGATGGATGATGGATGATGGATGGATGATGGATGATGGATGATGGATGGATGATGGATGGATGATGGATGGATGATGGATGATGGATGATGGATGGATGGATGATGGATGATGGATGGATGATGGATGGATGATGGATGATGGATGATGGATGGATGGATGATGGATGGATGATGGATGATGGATGATGGATGATGGATGATGGATGATGGATGGATGATGGATGATGGATGATGGATGATGGATGATGGATGATGGATGGATGATGGATGATGGATGATGGATGGATGATGGATGATGGATGATGGATGATGGATGATGGATGATGGATGGATGATGGATGATGGATGGATGATGGATGATGGATGGATGATGGATGATGGATGATGGATGGATGATGGATGATGGATGATGGATGGATGGATGGATGATGGATGGATGGATGGATGATGGATGGATGATGGATGGATGATGGATGGATGATGTTGGATGGATGGATGATGGATGATGGATGGATGATGGATGGATGGATGGATGATGGATGATGGATGGATGATGGATGGATGATGGATGATGGATGTTGGATGGATGGATGATGGATGGATGATGGATGGATGATGGATGGATGATGGATGGATGATGGATGGATGATGGATGGATGATGGATGATGTTGGATGGATGATGGATGGATGATGGATGATGGATGGATGATGGATGATGGATGGATGATGGATGATGGATGATGGATGATGGATGGATGATGGATGGATGATGGATCCACTGGCCCTGGCTCCTCAGTCCCCCACTCCATCCACACCCACCATGGCACCAGAGCCAGCCTGGCCCAAGGGCCTGCAGCTGCTTTGGGGTGTGAGGGGACCCCACAGAAACATCCCACAGAGCTCAGGCAAACCAGGGATGTGAAGTCACGCTCCAGTCCTGCTGCACACCTACACCTGCCTTTATTTGCATTATTTTTGTCAGAACATATGGGATGGGACCTCACTAATGCGGCTCGTTTTCCCCTTTCCTTTTTCTCAGGTTTTATTAATTTATATTCGGGATTATCTAATCATTTGGGCTTTAAATATCTACAGTTAGAAAAAAGAGATTTGACTATGGCCTGATTCAGAACAGTTCGCTTCTGCAAAGATTGACATGTTCAACAGCTGCCAAAATAACATCAGACTTGCACAAAAAATGTCTTCACTTTTTATTGTTAAAAAGTGAGTGGAGTTAATAACGGGGATGGGGGCATGGAATCAGTGCACAGACTGGATCTGGTTGTTAATTAGACTGAGATCAGACCCCAGGAGCAAAGCAGTTCTCAGTGTGAATGGGCAGCTGGAGTGGGGTGCAGGTCAGAGCCCTGCAGGGAGCCCTGCCCAGACCTGCCTCACCTGGGGCAGCACCTGCAGCACAGCAGCCTCAGTGCTGGGAAAGCCTCGGGAACCTCCTCTGGCAAGGCACGGCTGCCAGGGAGCATCCCCGGGGGCTCTGGGCTGTGCCCTGCCTGCAGACAGAGCCTGCTCCTGGCAGCCCTGCAGCATCCACCAGCACTTCAGCACCATTCCCAGGGCTCTAGGAACACCAGCACCATTCCCAGGGCTCTAGGATCTCCACCAGCATTCCCAGGGGCTCTGGAAGGGAGCAGACGGCCTGGGCACAGTGTGATGGGCACAACTTAATGGGCACAGTGTGATGGGCACAGTGTGATGGGCACAGTGTGATGGGCACAGTTTAATGGGCACAGTGTGATGGGCACAGTGTGATGGGCACAGTGTGATGGGCACAACTTAATGGGCACAGTGTGATGGGCACAGTGTGATGGGCACAGTTTAATGGGCACAGTTTAATGGGCACAGTGTGATGGGCACAGTGTGATGGGCAGGCTCGAGCACAAGGCTGGCTCTGCAGCCTGGGGTGGCTCTGACCTGGAGAATGCTTCCTACATTCCAGTGTTTAGCCTGACCCTCATTATCTCTCTGAACAGACTACCACAGCTAATTTATTTTGAACAAAGCTAGAAATAAAAGGATAATCAGGTTATCCCAAATGGCAGCCCCAACATCTGTATTTTCTAATGCACTGGCACATTTGTTTTACAGAACATTGTAATGAAGCTGGAAAACTTGTCAATGATATTTCTTTTGTCCTTTCCTCAAAGGAGCAATAGTTGGCTCTCCAAAAGAATAGAAATTGATGCCAAATGTGGGAAGCAGGGTTTTTCTGCAATCTCTGTCATTCATTCCTGACTTTGTGCAGAAGCCCCTTCCTGCACAGGGAGCACACGTGGCCCCAGCCCTTCCCTGGCTGGTGGGCAGCCCCTGGCCCCTGTGCTGGCCCCTGTGCCCGGGTTTCTGGGTGCAGGGTCTGGCCCCCAGCCAGGGACTCTGTGCAGGTGCTGGAACAGCTCCCAGCAATCAAAGCTGCACAACAATTGCAGATTTTATATTTATGCTATTTTTTGCTTTCAGCTCTTTAGCTCTGCTTATTCTGCAGGGATTACTACTCACTTCTGGCCTATTGCTTCAGTATTTTAATTCCTTTTTTAGCTGTAAACCCATTTTCCACACTCTTTCAAGGAAAGCAGCAGCCATCACGGATTGCTGCTGCTGGATTGAGGCCAAAGGCAGGGCAGCATCTTCCCAGCTCCAGGGCAGGGGCTGTGCAGGGGCCCTGGCACCAGGACGTGCTGGCTTTGCTGACTGTGACAGCAGAGACTCTTCCTGAAGTCCTGCTGAAACTTGGGGCAGCTGTTGTCACAGATTTTACTTTCCCAGGCATGTTACTTTTATCCCAGTCAGTGGCTGTGGTTGTGCCAAAGGGGACACTGCCAGTGCAGCAGGACCAAAGGGGGGCTGGCTTGGGTGACAATCCATAATTCCCCAATTTCATTTAAATCGTGCTTTGTGTTGCCTTGATGAGGGACTGTATTAAAGCCAGGATGGCTGATGGTTTTTAAATAAATTCCAAGATGAATTCCACACATATCCTGCATTAATGTGGAAGGTGGAGATAGAGGCTGGGGTGAGCTGAAGCAGAAAGTATACTGTAAATTGAGCCTTGGCACCGAATATAAATGGCAGAGGTTGCTGCCTGCCAATAACAGTAAATCAGGCCTGAGCAGCTCAGCGATAAGCAGAGAGATGGATTTCCTCCTGCCCAGCAGGCCAGGGCCAGCCCTGGGCACACAGCCCTGGGCACACAGCCCTGGGCACACGCTCTGTGCTGGCCCTGGGGGACACAGCAGTGCCCCACGCCCCCTCCCCACTGGCCACGGGGTCCGGGGGTCTGCCCAGCCAGAGCCTCCCCTGGAGGCTGAGCCCTGCAGGGAGCACAGCGAGACCGAGCTCAGAGCCTGCAGGCACGGGGGGCACGGCCAAAGGGTCTGGGGGCACCGGGGGTGGGCACAGCCCAGGGCAGTGCCAGCTGTGCTCCCACACGGTGACACAGGGAGCTCAGAGCCTGCAGGCACGGGGGGCACGGCCAAAGGGTCTGGGGGCACCCAGGGCTGAGCTGCTCCAGCTGCTGCCAGCTGTGCTCCCACTCAGGGCTCTGTGCCAGGGAGATGCTGCTTGGCACAAACACTACCTTGGTGCCTGGGCAGGGATTTTTGGTGTCTCTCCTGAGGACACACCCCGTGCCAGGTGCACAGGGAGCAGTGCCCTGTGCCTCTCCCATGGGTGCAGGGGTCAAGGAGTTTCTGGGGCTTTTCGTCTCCCTGACAGGCCAGGAAGGGAAAGGTGATTGCATGGCAGCACGAGAGGAGAGGGGACAGAAGGAAAATGACCACAGAAAGACAATTTTGAGAAGAGAAAACACAAACCAGAAAGTTTTTATCATGAAAAGGAACCTGTGCAAAATTGTTTTTGATTAATTATAAGTTAACTGAACTTATTAAATTGAAATTATTTTCCAGAGGGCCACATGAGAGCTCGGCTAGAGAGCTGGGAGGTGTCAAACCCACATTGCTGGCAAAGTTTGGTGTCAGGTCCACCCAATCAGGGAAAGCAAGAGGGAAGTTGTCTGTCCACCTTTGCTCAGCCACTCTCCCGAGGGCTGGTGGGGAATAACAGCAGTGTTGGAGTGGGTACTCCAGTAGGATCTTGTGGTAAATTACCTGTGGGGCACCTCCTGCCCACCCCTTCCCAGAGCAGTGCTGTGCCCCTGCACCCTGTGTCCCCTCAGCCGTGCTGCCGTGCTCAGCCTGGCACCAGGAGCCCACGTTCCCCTGGCAGGGCTGCCCAGCACAGTGAGGGTGCCCCAGGGCATCACCTGCTCAGGTCACCCAGTGCAGTTCTGCCGCCCTGGGAAAGGCTGGGATCGAGGGCAGCAAGGTGGGGCAGCAGCTCCTGGCTGCCAGGACTGAGGATCTGAACGGGCTCCAGGCTCCTCCTGCAAACCCAGCTGGACTGGGGAGATTCCAGCCATGCTGGGCTGCAGCTTTTGCTCATCAAAGGCAGAGCAGCTCCAAGGTCACACACAGAGGAATCTTCAGGACTTGGTGCCGGCACTAATCCCAGGTCTGAGACTCAGGAACAAGTCCTGGTTTGTAAAAACATCCCCCAAATCATCCGTGTCAGAGCACTCTTCCCAGGCTGGGTTTTGCCGTGACAGCAGCCTGATTCCTCTGACCTGGAGGATTATTCCAGATTTATGCTGGATGTGAGAAAACCAAGGACTGATCAGGCCTGATGGGAACAACAGAAGGCAAATCCCAGCTGTCTTCTTAACATGTCCCTAATAATTAAAACCTTTTAACATAATAATTTTGCAAACAGATTTATCACAAATGGTCTGACAGCCAGTCTGCTCCTGGAAATCAATCCCCAGCTGGGAGGAATCCACAATTCAGGGCTTTCATGATCCCAGTCCCAGTCCCCTTGGCTTGCAGGTGGCTGTCCCAAGGAAGGTGAAGTCAAACAGGCTCAGGAACTTCAGATCCTCGGGGCAGGAATGGCCCCAGTGTCCCCGAGATTTAGGTGGGCAACTTTCAACCTGCAGAAGCTGATTTCCAGGAAATGATGAGCACTCACTGGAACTCCATGGCAGTGCCATTGCCTCAGGTCCTTGAGGCTCAATTTCCACATGGATCACTCCAGCTGTGCTCTTGGCAAGGTGACGTGATTCTCTTCTGTAAACAGCCATAACTTCAGAATTACTCAGGAAAGACAGGAGACCTCAAGAGATGTGTCAATGACCAACTGTCTCATTAATCAGACACAAATGCAAGTCCAGCAAAGGCTCAGATTGCTGAGCTGGAAAATGCTTAAATTCATTTATTGAGAGAGCAGCAATGGTGGATCCCTGCCCAGGACTAGGAGGTGCAGGAGCTGGGATGTGGCCAAGCTGGCAGGTGGGGCTGGAGTGCTGCTGGCCTGGGCACCCCTGTCCTGCACTTGACTTTGCTCCTGCCTCACCTGAGCCAAGCCCAGCCCTTGCACAGTGGGAATCAGAGCCCGGGAGCATCCTGGGAGCTGGACCCTGCATTTTCCACAGAGCTGCTCTGTTTGGGATTGTGGCACCCGTGCCTTGATCAGTGGGAGCAGGCAGGCAGAGCTGGGATGTGTCTGCATCACTGAGAGCTCCAGCAAGGCTGTGCCATCCATCCTCCCGGGTTGCCATGCCAACCAAGAGGAGACAAGAACCGATGTAATTTGCAGAATCACCCTCTTGACATAAAATCCAAGCAGCTTGTGAGAAGTAGGGTGAAAGATGTCAAGGGATCAGGGAGAGCCTCTCGGTGCCTCTCAGCATCCAGCGTGTGGCTGCGTTCCATTTCCCAGAAAGGATTGTGACACTCTGCTCAGAGCTGGAAGCACAGGAGCCCCACACCAGCCCACGGGAAGGACACCTGGCAGTGGGAAAGCAGCTGGGAGCCCGTGGGAATCTCAGCACATACCTGAGCGTGTGGTGCTGTGATGAGCTGGCTGGGTCTGACCCAATGCTCAGAACTGCCTCAGGAGCTTCACTCTCCTTCCCCATTGCAAGGACAGCGGGGAGAGAAACGGTGGAAATTGCAAAGCTCTTCCTGCTCCTCATCCTCATATTGTCATGCTTGAAGCCAGCTGGGACTGTGGATGATGAAGACTCAGCATTGTTCCTCTGAGCAGCTTCTGTCTGAACGTGCAGCCCAAGGAGGTTCTTTCCCTGGAGATGTCCAAAGGGCTGGGAGTCACTGCCTGTGCTCAATAGCTGATCAATCCATGAAGCACAATCCATCATGTCCCATCATCCCTGGAGCCCTCCAGGGTTGTCTGAGTGCATATTCCTGCAGAACGACCCTGGAAACACAGGAGCTCCGTCTGTGCTGCCAGGACTGGGGCTTGCCCGGTTCTTCCACAGGCCAAACAATCTGTGCAGCAGGGAGCAGGGCACGGGGCAACCTCTGCCCCCTGTGCCACCTCTGCCATCTCCTTGTGGCCAGCTGCAGGTGTCCCCCAAGCAGGGAGGTCACAGATGTAAAAAAGGAAAAACTTATTTCTTCAAACTTCCTGTGCTGATGCTCCATCTTCCTCTTCAGCTGCCTCAGCTCCTTTCTTTCTCTCCACCTCTGTGCAGCTGCCACCCTGTGCATGGTGCTCCAGCCTGGGCCACACTCACTGCAGGGACCTGTCACCTGCCAGGTGTGCTGTGTGCCCGCCAGGTGTGCTGTGTGCCCGCCAGGTGTGCTGTGTGCCCACCAGGTGTGCTGTGTGCCCGCCAGGTGTGCTGTGTGCCTGTCTGGGGCTCAGCTCCCGCCTGGGCCCCTTCCTTGCCAGTGGGATGGCTGTGCCAAACGAGTCCTGGGGACTCAGTGTCCCGAACAGCTGCACAACATTTAATTCCATGTTCCTGCTTCAGCCTCTGATCTGAAATCTGAAGAAATACAGATTGCTTTTGGAAGGAGTTTGGGGTTTTCATGGCTGTCTGGAGCACCTGGGATTACAGGATCAGGTCAGAGCATCTCAGCACTGGGCTGCCATCATCACCAATCAATATCCCAAATTACCTCTTCACGCCAAAGGTGCTGTGCTAATTTTCATGGATCCCCTGTATTTCATGCCCTTGGTGTCCTGTCATGCACTGGTAGTTTTAGCCCACAAGCTGGAGTGCAATATGCTTATGAGTAATAGCATCTTATTGGAGTGTAAAGATGTTCCTATTTCGCTGATTTATCCTGCACTTAAACTAATTCAGAATTCACTTACTTCAGAAGTACTGGAAGCAAAATGCTCTCTGTAAATAGCCTCGCTTTTCTAAACTGATATCACAGAATGGGAAGATGGAATAACTCACACTATCTATTTTCCCTCCGAGGGAGCATCGCTGTATTATTTTGACTGTTTTCCATAATGAGAGCTGCAGTTGATTCTTCTCTAAGAAAGGCTCATGGTCTGGGAAGGACTATTTGACCTTTATGGCAGAGTCTTTAGAAACTCTGCTCAGGCGAAGCTGAAGTTTGTTTCAGCAGCATCAGGCACGGTGGGATGTGGGGGCCCTGCAAGCCCTGGGAGGAGCTGCTGTGAGGTGTGGGGCTGCTCCTGGGGTCTGTGGGCTGCAGCTGCAAGAGCCACCCTGGCCTGACAGGCACTGACAGCAGCTTGCCCAGCCAGTCCCTTTGCACAGAGCTGCTCCCACATGAAGCCAAATGTTTTTTACATGAGTCGGTTCTACCTGGGACTCACTCCTGCAGCTGGACAGGATCACAAACTGAGTGCATGTGCGGTGTTCTCACAGCAGGGGACAAGCTCAGGTTGCAGGATTCATCAGACAGGACTATCTGTGGCAAACACACATTTTTTTTCCTGGTCCTTCTCATCATCTCCTCAATGTTCTCTCCTCCAGAGCAGGACTGCTCCATCTCTGGCAGCTATGAGATGGGAAATGTCATCTCCAGGGAATGCTTCCAGACTGAATCCTAAGGGAAATAATTCAAAATCCTGAAAGAAAGATTCCCTCAGGAGCCAAGAGAGCAGGGCCCTGCCAAGGAGGTGGCATGGGTGTTTTTGAAGAATAAATCTTAGTGGTAGCACACTGGGTACCTTGTTACCAGGCAGAGTGATAAATTAGGCAGCTCACGGAAGAGCTACAGAAATGATGAGGTAGGTGGAGGATCTATCTAATAAGCAGGGATTACATTACTGAAATCAGCAGGGCTTGGCTGAGTGGCAGGTGAGGAGGGAGAAGGAAGCATCCAGGGGAGGGGAGGGATGGGAGAACAGATGATTTACAGGAACTCCACTGGGCATTGCTGCTCCCAGCAAAGGGCAGTAGGATTGTCTTTGCCCCATGGCCCAAGGAGGAAAGGGAGGGAGAAGGAAAGGGAGAAGAAAAGCACCTTGGCTGGTGCTCAGGTACCATGCACTGATATGCACCAGTGGAACAGTGGGTGTGGGGCCTGAGCAGCTTCCCCAGTGATGTCTTCTTCCACCTTTGTAACTTTAGGTCCAGAAAATGAATGTAGGTTCCCAGACTGTGCAGTCTAGATCACAGGAGCTGCTGCTAACAACCATCAGAATTACCAATGAGTCTAAACCTGAAGCTGTTTCCATGAATGGGAAAATGGTTTGACAGAGTGGAATGCCACTGCAAAACATCTTGAGTGCCTTCTTTGACTGGAGTTTAAATGTCATTGCAGTTTTACTGGTTTTTTTGCCATTCAGTATATATTTACAAACTTTATTCATTCCCTGAAGGATGTAGAGCACTGTGTGCATTAATCCACTTCTTTTCAAGGTGTTTCATTGCTTCTGTTGACAAGTAAATAATGAGGAGGAATTATGGGAGGTTAGCCTCTGAAGTTTCCTGAAAAATATATCCCTAGTGTTTATAAAAGTCAGAAAATTAAGGTAATAATCTCTGGAACTTAGTCCTTAGCAGAAGCAATAATTGGGGTATTGGCACGTAGAGATTCTTGGGCCAGAGAGTCTCCTGCAGGGAGCACATCCTGGCTCCCAGCTGGGCCCAGTTCTTTTCAAAGAATTCCAGTTGCAGGGTAAAGCCTTCCAAGAGAAGTGTCCTGTGATATTCCTTCACAAATTATTACAAAAGGAAATTACTGTTCTTGTTAAAATACACCCTTTTCATTGCACTCAAATGAGTCTAATTCCAGATTCTCTTCAATGGATCTTGTTAAGCCTTTGATAGATTAGAGAGCCCTTTCCTGTTAGAGGGCTCCTGCTCTGGTCGGTGCTTGTGAATGACAACAGGAGCATGGAACGAGAAGGGACAGCTTGGGCCATCAAATCCCATTTCCCTGCAATTGCTGGCAATGATATTATAAAGTCCATTTCAAACTCAATCTTAAAACTAATTGCATACCTTGCCCCCAATGCTTCTCTCAGGAATCTGTTCCAGAACAACATTTCTCCCACTGTTAGAAACCATCTGATTTCCAGCCAAAAGTTATTTGTGCCAAGTCATACCTCTTTGTTTTTGTGCCAGCACAGCCTATTATCTGAGGCCATTTCCCTCCTTTCTTGATGCTCATCTGTTTGTGTGTTTAGAGAGCAGGGACACGCTCTCCAGCTCCCCTCTCACCTGCCCAAATACGCCCAGGCTGCTCTCAGATGGGTTCTGCAGCCTCAAGATGTCCTCAGAGTCTGGCTCTGCCCTGCTCCTCTGCCAGTTCCTGCTGCTGGAGCGAAGGTGTGAGAATACTGGAGCAGACAATCCCATGTCTAAGCAGTGAGTGTGCCATCACTGCCATCTCAGCCTTGGAGTGCAGTTCTGCTTCCCCCCATGAGCCAGGACAGTGGCTCTGCACAGCTGGGGCAGCAACACCTCTGGAAGGTTCCCAGTCTGTGATGTGGAACACGGTTCTAACTGGAAGGTTCCCAGTTTATAATGTGTGGAACACGGCTCTAACTGGAAGGTTCCCAGTCTGTGATGTGGAACAGGCTCTGACTGGAGCCTGGCCATCAGCACGAGCAGTTGGACCCTGGCAGCTGGTGCAGGGGAAGACTCTCAGCTGCCTACCATGACTTATTGTCACATGTCCCCATAACCAAGATTCTGGGACAAATCTCAGCACTGCTGTCCCTGTGGGGATGAGAGCATCACAGGCATATTGCCCAGGTGGGGCAGCCACAAGTCACTCCAAGTGATGGGAACTGAGAAAAAACTGCATGCAAGGGGTGGCTGCTCCATGGCCACCCACAACAGAATTCCTTTCCCTTTGTCAAAATCCACTGATCTTGATCCCTGCCAAAATGTGGGGCATGAACTAGGTGATCCACCCAGCCAACCCGGGCAATTCCCCACTCTCCTTTGCTGGCTCGGCCGTGCTGCCTGCCTGGGAAGTGCTCCCACTGCTAATTGATGTGCCTGGAGAGGCAGGTATGCTGGGTAAATACAGAAGCCTTTAAGAGCAGAACTGTCAAATAAAGTGTTACACTCCATCAGCTCCTATTGCATCCATGGCTGAGCAGCAGTAGCCAGCATTGGATAACACTCACATCTGCTCATGGATGCGTTTGACATCCGTGCAGGAGAAATACACACTCTGGGATGAATCAGGAGCCCGAGCCCAGCAGCAGGCATTTAAGGCTGAACCATTTGTTTTAGAGGGCTTTACATTCCGGTTATAAAATTTCCTCTGGGCTGGAAGCTGGTGCCCAAGAAGAAATTGTCTCTCCATTCTGTGTGGTTTGCTGTAAATCCTGTTAGTCTCCTGTGCAGCCAGAGCCACAGGGATGTCAAGCTGGGGCATTCTGCTAAGCACTGCAGCCTGGGTGTGTTCTCAGTGACAGAAACACCAAAGCACTGTGACTTCATTAAGTAGAGTCGAGTTTGAGGTTTATCTTCTTTTTGAAACTGAAAATTATTTGAGTTTTGGCTTGGGTTGGGTTAGGGTTTTTTTGATATTGGGAAACTTGAGATCAGACTCGTGGCTGCCAGAGGGCTCTCTGTGGGTTCTCATTTGGAATAAACGTGTCTCCATGAATGAGGATTCACCTCTCTCAGGGTAAATCCATACTTACAGAACAGTGATACCAGAGGCTGTGTGTGTGCTAAGCAGAGCAGCCAAGTGAACCTGCTGTGCCAGGGCTTCCTCGGAGTGTCTGTCTGTCCCCATCCTGCAGTGTGACCCACACCACACCTACTGCGATCCTCATGTAAGGTTCAAGCCTGATTTCTGAATTTTCAGCAGCCTTCCTTGGGCGGGGGCAGTCCAGGGCAGGAACCCTGTTCCTCTGCTCAGTGCCTGGGGGGATGCCCGAGGCCAGGGGCTGCTCCTGGGGGGGCTGTGCCGCTGCTCCAGCCCTGCCTGGGACACGGTGAGAGCAGTGCCACGAGCTTCTGTCAGCTCCAGCCGGCCCCCAAACATTCACATTACTGTAATGCAGTTCAAAAGGAATCCACAAGTTACAGGAAATGATTTACAGGACACAAGACTCTGCATTTCAGAGGTCTCACGTGTGCCATAAAAAATATATTATGAAGGAATTATCTCCATTGGAACTGGAGCTGCACAGGGAGAACACATGTCCAGCTGAGAGCAGCATTGAGCTTTTGTTCATTATGGGAAACATTGGTGCTTTCCTCTTTTTTTATTAATACATTTCTCAGCTCTGGGTAGCTACCTAATATTGGCACTTAATTTTTTTCCCAAATGTTGCTTTTGCAATGAGACCAGGTGTAGCTGGGACTCCAAAGGCAGGTTGCTCTGGTGGAGCTGGCAGTCCTGAGGGGTTGAGGTCAGGGGAAGAGTAAAGTCAGGGCTCTGAATTTTAGGAAAGCAAATTTCCAGCTCTTCAAGGAGTTAGTCAATGTGACCCCTGGGAAACTGCCTTAGGGACAAGGAGCAGAGCTGGCACGTCTTTAGGGACACTTTCCATGGAGCACAAGAGCTCGTGATCCCCAGGCACAAGAAAACGGGCAAGGAAGGCAGAAATCTGCCATGGCTGAGGTGCTACCTGCTGGAAAACCTCGAGGGGAGGAAGGAAATACACAGGCAGTGGAAACAGGAGGAGGTATCATGGGAAAAGTATAGGGAAACTGCGTGGTTGTGTAGGGATGGAAGCAGGAAGGCCAAGGCTGGAGCTGAGCTTGGCAAGGGACATAGAGAATAACAAGAAGGGCTTCTACAGAGATGTCAGCTGAAAAGGGAGGGCAAAGAAAGCAGTGACAGGACAAGGGAATGGCTTCACACTTACAGAGGACAAAGTTAGACTGGATATTGGGAAGAAATCCTTCCCTGTGAGGGTGGGGAGGCCCTGGGAAAGCTGTGGATGCCCCTGCATCCCTGGAAGTGTTAGCCAGGTTGGATGGGGCTTGGAGCAACCTGCGAGGCTGGAAGGTGTCCCCTGCTCATGGCAAGGGTTGGACTCTATGACCTTTAAGAATCTCTTACAATTCAGAATATTCCATGATTCCACATTCCCTATGCAACAGCAAGGTTTGGAGATGAGCTTTCCCTATAAAACCTGGGATATCCCTGGGCTTCCCCTGTAAAACCTGGCAATCCCTGGGCTTCCCCTTGTCAAACCTAGGCCATGGCTCATCAGCTGGGGGAGCACGAGGAAGCTCTGCCAGCTCTCTGCCCTCCAGCCTCACCCAGAGCACCTCTGTGTGATGGGAGGCACGGTGCAGCAGTTCCTCAGACTGGTGACGGGAGAAGTGTCACTGCACTCTGAGTGCTCGTCCTGCTCACAGGCAGGGTGAGTTACACGGCATTCACAGACACACGGGGCTGGACACACAGTCTGCATTTTCCCACTGCTGGCCCAGAAGTGCAGCTGTGGCCCCTCTATGTGTGAACACACAACTGCTCTGCAGCTTTAGCCACGGGGTGCTGTGATCTGCTGCGATGTCTCTGTGATCTGCTGCCCTCAGGTAGTGCTGGCAGTGCAGGTGCACAGGGTTGGATTGCTTCTCGTTCACCTGTGAGGGCTTTAGCAAATGGCCGTGCTCTCAATTCTTCTCTGCACATGGCACTGCCAGCGCTGTTCTGTGGGGCACGAAGCCAAGGGCTGTGACATGCCCCAATATCCCAGGGCAACACCCGTGACTGGAGAGACTCCTGGAGATCCCAGACAAGGTAGGGGAGAAAGCTGAGAGACAATAACGTATTCCTTCCCCTCACAAAATACATCCTAAAGGCAAACCTGAGAACTGGAGGTGGGAAGTGACAGAACGTGGAGCTGGGAAGAGGTGACGGCTGCTCCAGGAAACTGTGAGGAGGAGAGGTGTCAGCCCCAGGCTGCTCTGCCGGGGCTGGGACACAGCTCCTGGAAGAGCATCACGCTTACGTGAGGGTGCAATCAGCCTCACCTACCAGTGCGGCTCCTGGCACCTAAACTATGAACCCTCCATGGTCCAAATTGAGTTCCTGCCTGTCCCTGCCCACGGTCTGCCACCTCTCCTCAGGATCCCAGGAGAAAACAGGCTGCCCTAAGAAACTGTCCCAGATCCCCATAGGGCCAGAACCAAGGGGCTGGTCCTGCTGCGTGGGGCTGTCCCGGAGGAGCTGTCCCATAGGGGTTGTCCCATAAGGGCTGTCCCATAAGGATTGTCCCAGAAGAGCTGTCCCATAAGGGCTGTCCCAGAAGAGCTGTCCCATAAGGGCTGTCCCTCAGCAGCTGGAGGCTCTGTACCGGAGCCGTGGGCTGGGGACAGAGCAGACCTCGGGGGAGGGTCCGAGGGACCAAGGAGCAGGGGCACGACGATTTTTGCGGAGGAAAAGGAGGAGGATTTGTAGGGCAGAGCTGACACCGGTCCTGTTCATGAGGCCATGTGCCGTGAGCGCTGACACGGGGGGTGACGGCAGGGGGGGGGGGCGGGCTGTGGGGCAGCCGTGGGCTGTGGGGCAGCCGTGGGCTGTGGGGCAGGCGTGGGCTGTGGCTGCTGTGGCTGCGGCCGGCGAGCCGGGTGTGCCCGGCGCGGTTCCCGGCGCGGTGCCCGGCGCGGTTCCCGGCGCGGTTCCCGGCGCGGTTCCCGGCGCGGTGCCCGGCGCGGTGCCCGGCGCGGTGCCCGGCGCGGTTCCCGGCGCGGTGCCCGGCGCGGTGCCCGGCGCGGTGCCCGGCGCGGTGCCCGGCGCTGTCCGCGGTGCTGCTCGGTCCGGCCCGGCCCGGCTGGGCTCGGCGCGGCCCCGCGCGCTCCCGGTGGCGGCGGTGGGGGCGGGCCGGGCCCTCCCCGCGCCGCGAACGCGCTCCCGCCTCCCACCCGGCACAAAGTTTCGCGGCAGGAACTCGGGCGGCAACAGTGCGGGAGCCGCCGGGAGCGGAGCGCCCCGGTGCCCGGCGGGGGCCGGCGGCGACCGTGCCATGCGGGGCCCCCCCCGACCTCCAGCGGCGGCGGGGCGGGCGGGCAGCGGCGCCCCATGCGGCCGGGGCGGCCGGGCGGCGGCTGACAGACACCATGTGCGCCCGGTGCCCGGGGCGAGGAGCGGGGAGCAGCCATGTCCCCCCCCGCCCAGCCGGGGGTGCCGGGCGGGCGCGGCTCTAAGGGGCCCCCGGCGCGGAAGCTGCTCTGCATGTGCAGCCTGTCGCTGTGCCTCACCTACCTGTGCTACAGCCTGATGGGGGGCACCGCTCCGGCCGCCCTGCGCTCCCCCGCCGCCCTGCCGGGCTCGCCGGCTCCCGGGGCTCCGCGTTCCCCCAGCGCCCTCCCGGTGACGGCGGCCCCGCGCTCCCCCGGCAGCTCCCCCGGAGCCCCGGGCCCCTCGGCCGCTCCTCCGCCGGCCTCCAACGGCAGCCGGGAAGGGGCGGCGGGCACCTGGCTGCGGGCACGGCTCGCCCCCGGCGAGGTGATCACGGCGCAGAGCGGAGCCTTCGAGAGGGACCCGCAGGAGTCGAGCACCACGGACGAGGAGCTGAGCCGGGCCGGCAGCCCGGGCAGCCGCGGCAGCAGCGGCAGCCTCAGCAGCAGCACCACGCCGGACTACGGGGAGAAGCGGCTGCCGCAAGCGCTCATCATCGGGGTGAAGAAGGGGGGGACGCGGGCGCTGCTCGAGGCCATCCGGGCGCACCCCGACGTGCGGGCCGTGGGCACCGAGCCCCACTTCTTCGACAGGAACTACGAGAAGGGGCTGGAGTGGTACAGGTGAGGCCGGGGGGCTGCGGCGCGATCCGCCGCGCTGCGGGCGCGGAGGGACGCGGCAGGTGCGGGGAGGTGCGGGCAGGTGCGGGGCGGGGGCAGCTCCTGCGCCGGCCCGGGGGTCCCCGCTAGCCCCGGGGGCGCCCGGAGCTCCGGGAGCCCCGCACGGAGCCCAGCCGGGGGCCGGGGCCGCGCCTGGCAGCGGCGGTGGTTCAAAACGCGCTGATCTGCTGGGAAAGAAGGGCAGCTCTGATGATGACATCCCTCCCGGCTGCTCAGAATGTGTGAGCACACCGTAACACTTCAGCTGTACGTGGTGTAAAACGCGCCTAAATAGGTCGGTATTTAATAATTACTGAAATAAACAAGATCGCAATTTATTCCAGGTGCTGCTAGGGCTGAAGGATGCTGCCTTCATGCGAGCACAGGCTTTGCTTCACAAATAAGGTTTACTCTTTATTCAACAAGTTCCACGTTAGGAAGTTTTTTTCCGTTGACGAGATCTAATTCTGTTCGTGAGGAAGTCTCTAAACACTGTTGTCTGACGTTGGGTAACATTTTAAAGGAATTTTATGCTAAAAGTCCTGGTTATCAGAAAACACTGGACTGCAGTAGGGAAGGTTTAAATGCCTTGACAGGTTTAGGAAATCAATGGATTGTGATGGCTCAGTGTTTCTTTAAAAATTTCTGAGCAGAATGCAGCACATCAGTAGAGCTTAAAAATCCCCAGCTCTGTAGCTCAGTGTTCAAAGCAAACCGTGCTGGTTCTTGGTTGAAAAGTGGTCTGTGGCTGAGCTGGTGAAGTTCTTGTTGTGGTTGGTATGGCAGCTGCTCAGCGCTCTGAAAATGAAGCTAAAAATGAGAGGCAGGAGGCTAGTCACTGCCTGGATTATCTGGTCACTCTTTATGGAAATAAAGTACATGGTCTCCGTGTCAGGGGCATTTAAATGTGAGAAACTCCAGGCAGTCTTCTGGGGGCATTGTGGAAGCAAAGTCTTTGTAACACTTGGTGTGGTATCTGCTTGGCTCTGGGGAAATGCTGTGGGATTTTCTGCAGGGATTTCAAGGAAGTGGATATCAGCACTGAGAAAGTGAGGCTGTCCCTGAGTGTTTTCGGTGTACTGCTCTGGTGGGGGAAGAACTAAAGGACTGGCTATGGTTATTGTGTTTACAGATATAATTTCGGACACAGTATTTTATTGTACTGAATTTTCCTGCAGGAAAGGCTTACCTTGAAAAGATAAGTTTAGAAAACTGGCTAGAAGAGGATAGAAAATGGCATAGAAAAAAAGTTTGGCTTTATTTGAAACAGGCAGAAGATCAAGCACTGAATATGACGAGCAGCTGCTTTTTCATCTTTAAAGTTGTGCTACTAGAAAAGGGCTAGTGAGTGGGTGTAGCTCCTCTCGTGGAGTGAGAGGCACACGCAGGTTTTCAGTTGCAGAATGCAGTTTGGTATTTTCTATCCCTGCAGCAGCTCTCTGGCGTGTGCTGCTCATTTCCAGCCCTGGAGCTCTGTGCTGGGGCAGGAGCAGTGGGAGAACAGGTTGGGGCAGCCTTGGTGTGTGGGGGTCTGGGCACAGCAGGCTGTGGGATGGATGCTCTGGGCACAGGGTGAAGAGGTGACCCTGGTGCCCTGTGCCACTGCAGCCCTGACCTGCAGTTCCCTTCACACCTGCCCAGCCCAAACTCGGGCTCCTCAGCCTGGCAGGGCAGGACACTGCTGGTGGTCTGTGCCTCAGCAGCAGCCACAACCTCCCTGGTGCTGTGCTGGTGCCAGGCTGTCATCGTGGGCTGGCTTTTAGTGCCTACAAACACAAACCAAAAGCAGAATGGGGGAAGATCGCCGTCCATCCCACAGCTGCTTCTTCCCAACCTTCTGGGACACGACCTGATTGAGTGTCCCAGGGAGGCTGGCAGATCCCAGCTCTGTCCCAGGCAGAGTAATCGGGGATTTCTCCCGTCCACGGAAATGTCGGTGTTCTTTTAGCAAAGAAGCAACTATTGAAGTTATTCCAGCATCTCCTTATGGTGACTTCTGCATTACACACTGTGAGCTTTTAACATGGTCAGGTTTTTTCTTACATAGTGAAATAAGGGAATGGCAGACCTTCAGGGTTCTCTGCTCAGTTGTTCAGTCACAAGATTATCTCCCAGCCTTGAAGACCTAGAGGAAAGGGAAATGCCTTCTCCACCTTGGTTTCTCCACCTGTAAAATGGAGACAGCACCAAGGCATTGCCATTTCTTTGTGTGTACTCCATTCCACGTTACCTGTGTCTCTGCTGCTGTGAGATTGAAGAGCCCCCTCAGTGTTCTGAGTGCCTGATCCAGGATCTCTCTCAGGGGCTGGAGCTGCTACAAACACTGGGCCAGGGGACAGCAGCTCTGTGCTGCTGGGGACAGGGGGGTGTGTGAGGATGGCAGTTCCACACTGCCTGCTCTGTTTTTCCCTGGGAACCTGTAGGGAAAGCTGGAGGTTTGTGTGGAGGTTTGTGTGGAGGTTTGTGTGGAGGTTTGTGTGGAGGTTTGTGTGGAGGTTTGTGTGGAGGTTTGTGTGGAGGTTTGTGTGGAGGTTTGTATGCTCTCTCTGATGTCTTTAGCTCCGTTCATGTGGCAGTTGTGAATAGAGGTTTTCCCACATATGAACTGATGCAAACTGGGCCAAGATTAGTTTTGGTTAGTGTCTGCTCTGCTGCCAGAATTGTTTGCGTGGTTGCAGTTTGTGATTCTGTCCGACCTGATGCTGGGCTGTCTGAAGGACAAGTTCCATGGCACAGCTTTCCTTACACGACATCCAATCTTCCTCTGCTGTTCCTTCTGTAAGCCGTTGTCTTTAACTTGCTCCTTCCTTCCCCAGGATGTTCCAGCTTTCCTGCAGGAGCTGCTGCTGATTTTTAGCCAGTGTCCAGGTGTCCCCCTGCTCTGTCACATGCCCAGGCACAGTGATCTCCACATGTCCCCTGCGGCCAGGCTGGACTGCAGGCATTTGCTCTCTCCAGTGTGATGCTCATGCCACATGTCCCGTGCCATGAGCTCTGCCCTGAGCTACCCCGCACTTGGAAAAGCACTGAGAGGCTTTCTCAGAGCACAGAGAGGATGGCAGAATGACAGAGTGGCCCCTGAGGCCAGGGAATGGAGATTAAATCCATAAATGCTCATTACAAGCACAGGCTCAGCACTGGGGACATGCCTGAGTTCCCTGGCTGGACAGGGATCAAGGGCACACGGTTGTGCAGGGATGTTGTGGATAATGGAACTGCAGGCTGCCTGCAGAGTGCAACACCTGGACAGGTGTGTCTCTTGTGGGGCCAGGGGCCTTGGCTTGGTCTCAGAGAAGAGAGCACCCAGGGAGGTGGGCTGGGGTCTGCAGGGGAGCCCTGCAGTCGCTGGTCCCAGTGGCTGATCCCAGTGGCTGGTCCCAGTGGCTGGTCCCAGTGGCTCCAGTGTGTGACTGGAGAAGGAGGGGAGGTGACTCTGGCACTGTGCAGTGGCCACTGCCCTGCACCGGTGCTGAGAGTGGTGCCCCAGGTTCACCTGTGCAGGTGCCAATACTTGGGGATGCTCAGGTGCTGCTGGTGACTGCTCTGGGGGCTTGGGAAGAGAAATGTTGCAGGTGGCTGTGTGAAGGCAGGGAGAGCTCTGAGCCCTGGCATGGGGAGGCTTTAGTTGTGTCTTTCTGCTGGTGCAAATGAGCAGCACAGGAGACCTCATCGCTCGGGCAGCCGGGAGGTTTTCTGAGCTGAGTGGAACAGCCCAGTGCTCCCAGCACCATCCCCAGCTCCCTGCAGGCTCAGCACGGGGAGGGGGTTCAGTTCTGTCATGTTATGCTTTCAAGGCTATCTTGACATCTTGCCTTTAGCAGAAAAACTGGGGATTTGTAACAGTATTTTGGAAACACACTTGCGGTTTTAACACAAATATGTTTTCCACAACACAAAGAGAACGCCTGATAGTGATGAGTTGAAATTGAGTTCTAAGGTTCGCTGATTGATTATTAAATTCTGTGTGTACATGCACAGTGCTTTACTCCTTGTTTCCTCCTCAGTGGAAGCCTCATGGAGAGGCTGCAGCCATGTCTGTGATTAGATCACATTCCCCTCTGTGCCCTGGGCTGAGTGCTGAGCTCTTGGACAGGCTGTAGCTGTGTGTGTGGAGTGGCCCCGTGCAGGAGCAGTCACCATGGCAGGCAGGGGAATGGCTTGCATGTCTAATGCTATTTGCACTGCCTGTCTGGGTTTTTTGGAGTGCTCTCCCGAGCAGTCAGGCCTGCGTGTTATTTGGTGAGCTGCTGCCCTCGTACAAATAATGAATAATGCCATGCCAGGGAGCTCTTCTCTCAGTAATAAACACGTGCTCAGAGGCAGCAGCTCCGAGCTGGCACTCCAGCTCACATCCCTGTGGATGCTGAGTGAGTGTGTATGGGGAGGTGGCTGCTGTGTGTTGTTATTCCACGGGGCTCTGCTCCCCACGGGGCCGTCTCACCTTCCTTCCTGTGCTGCCCTGGCCAGCCCTGCGTGCCCAGGGATGGTCCAGCCCTGGAGGACCCGGCTTTTGTGCCCTGGCTGCTGGCAGGGATCGTGTCCAGGGATGTGTGGGGGACCCTTCTTCAACATCCCCTGACAGCTGTTGGGCAGCAAGAGCTCGGGGCCATTTCAGCCTCATCCCACACGGTGTCACCTGGCTGTGGGCTCTACCTGTGTGTGTGTGAGCTGTTACCTCTGTGTGTGTGTGTACCTGTCTGTGAGCTGTACCTGTGTGTGTGTGTGTGTGTACCTGTGTGGGCTGTACCTGTCCGTGTGAGCTGTACCTCTGTGTCCGTGTGGGCTGTACCTGTGTGTGTGTATGAGCTGTACCTGTGTCCGTGTGGGCTGTACCTGGCCGTGTGGGCTGTACCTGTGTGTGTGTATGGGCTGTACCTGTGTGTGTGTATGAGCTGTACCTGTGTCCGTGTGGGCTGTACCTGTGTCCGTGTGGGCTGTACCTGTGTCCGTGTGGGCTGTACCTGGCCGTGTGAGCTGTACCTGGCCGTGTGGGCTGTAATTGTGTTGCTGGGTGACGCCTGTGCTGTTCTGATGGCTCAGGGCATTCAGGAAATCCAACCCTTCCCACCAGCGCTGTGAGCCCGTGCTGGCAGGGCTGCAGGTGGGCTCACCTTCACTGGGTGGTCGGGCTGGGCTCTGCTGTTGTTTGCCCACAGGCACTGCTGCAGAGCCTGGGAACTGCTGTGTTTGTCTGCAAAAGGCCTTCCCAGAGCCTTGTACCACTGCACTTGTGCTAACTTAGGGAAAGTGTATTGATTTGTTGCTGGGCCCTGCTGTGAGCTGGCTTTTGCTGAAATGCAGTGACTCAGCTGCCTCCCCCCGTGTGCTGGACTCTGCTCACTCCTGGGCTGGCTCTGGGCTGGGGGCTGTGAGCAGGGTCAGGCTTTGTGCTGCTTTACCCCCGTGTTTTACCCACTGGGGACTGATGAGAGGCCACTCCAGCAGCGGGCATGGATTTTCTTCTGCATCCTGCAGCCACTGCAGTGAGTCTGCTGTGTGCCAGAGCTGGGGATCTCCTGGCTCTGCCCCTGCCTTGTGCACCCCTCCTGGGCAGCAGTTGTCTCCTTCTCTCCTTTCTGCTCTATTTTAGCCCGAGGAACGGATGAAGGAATGAGTTGTGTGTATTTGCAGTGTTTTATCACCTGATGATTGTTATCCACGTGCTGCTCAGCTGTAGCCATGGGAATGGCAGCTGCTCTCAGCACCTGCAGCCCCTGTGTGCTGCTCTGGCTCTTCCTGCAAAGAGGGTGAGAGAAGTGCCAGGGCCAACACTGGCAGGAGGGCTCTGGAGCTCTCACTCCTGCAGGGCTTGTCACTGCTCCTGCCTCCATGGCAAATGCTTTGAAGCTGGCTGAGGGCACAGAAAGGTGGGGCAGGAGGGGGAGGCAGCAGGGTGCTGTCTGTGCCCCTTGGCAGCCCCGGGCACTGGTCCCCTCTGCCCTGGCAGTGACGTGTCCCCCGTTCCCTCAGGGCAGGGTCACCTGGGCCAGGTGCCACCACCGTGCCCAGCTGGGCTCCTGCCCTGCTCCCACCCTGGTCCTGGGGACAGGAGCAGCCACACAGCTCCCTTGGGAGGGCTGGGACACAGGGCTCAGCACACCAGCCTCTTCCAGTGTGTGTGTGTGGGCTGGACCTGTGTGTGTGTGTGAGCTGGACCTGTACCTGTGTGTGTGTGTGTGTGTGAGCTGGACCTGTGTGTGTGTGTGAGCTGGACCTGTGTGTGTGTGTGGGCTGTACCTGGCTGTGTGGACTGTACCTGGCTGTGTGAGCTGTACCTGGCTGTGAGCTGTACCTGGCTGTGTGTGGGCTGTACCTGGCTGTGAGCTGTACCTGTGTGTGTGTGAGCTGTACCTGTGGCGGTGTGTGTGGGCTGTACCTGTGGCTGTGTGGGCTGTACCTGGCTGTGAGCTGTACCTGGCTGTGAGCTGTACCTGTGGCTGTGTGAGCTGTACCTGGCTGTGTGTGTGGGCTGTACCTGGCTGTGTGGGCTGTACCTGGCTGTGAGCTGTACCTGGCTGTGAGCTGTACCTGGCTGTGTGGGCTGTACCTGGCTGTGTGTGTGGGCTGTACCTGGCTGTGTGTGTGGGCTGTACCTGGCTGTGTGTGTGGACTGTACCTGGCTGTGTGTGGGCTGTACCTGGCTGTGTGTGTGGGCTGTACCTGGCTGTGTGTGTGGGCTGTACCTGGCTGTGTGGGCTGTACCTGGCTGTGTGGGCTGTACCTGGCTGTGAGCTGTACCTGGCTGTGTGAGCTGTACCTGGCTGTGTGTGTGGGCTGTACCTGTGGCTGTGTGGGCTGTACCTGGCTGTGAGCTGTACCTGTGTGTGTGTGGGCTGTACCTGGCTGTGTGAGCTGTACCTGGCTGTGAGCTGTACCTGGCTGTGAGCTGTACCTGTCCAGCTCCCTTGGGAGGACTGTGGACACAGGGCTCAGCCCCCCAGCCTCTTCCAGGAACTGCTGGAACATCCCTTGGAGCACGTAGGAAAGTGGCACATGTCACCAGCCCTGAAATCATTGACCCGTGGCGCTGTAGCCTCAAGAAGATCCTTTCTCCAGGGTTTGTAAACACCGTGGTGCTTTGCTGCTAACAGTTTAAGTGTTCTGTGATGTCAGGGTTGGTGAGCTTCCCCCTCTTGGTGAGTGCAGTGCTGCTCGTGCACTGGAGTTACAGAAAACTCAGGAACAGGCCTGGGGACAAAGAGCCCCTTGGAGCAGCGAGAGGGGGAATGTTGGGTGGCCGTGTTCTCTGGTTTAATTGGTGAACCTGAGCCCTGCCTGCTCTCTGCTCTAGGCTGAGCCCAGACTGGCAGAGCAGGGACAACAGCTCCTCAAAGAAAGTTATGGGCAAAGGCTTCAGATTTTCAAAGTCAAAATTCCAGCACAAATTTGTGACACCTTGTATCGACAAAGGTCAGAGTCTTTTTCTTTTCATGAGTTTCTTTCACCTCTTCTTGTCATGGGGACTCCTTTTCTCTGAGTCATTATTTCATCACTTCAACAGAAATTTTATTGCTTTAGGGGCTGGGCTGGTTCATGTGGGACATTTCTCACTGCTCAGAGTGTGATACACAGAGGTAATTTCTTTCAAATGATTTTTGCTTGAAGTGGTTTCAATGAATTGCAAAGGGTATGAGGGTGTGAGCATGAATGAATGGCTGAAACATTTGTATGGAGTCCGGGTGAGGAACCTGCTCAATCAAACTTTCCAGAGCATCCAGTGTGGATATTGTCATTTCACTGCTGTGGGCATGTGAGCAGCAGTTCATTTTAGCCTTTTAATCCACTTTAAAATAAGTATTATTTAGGGTTGTATGAGGTTTAAATTGGTTTCCCCTATATTTGAAAAAGTTTAAAGGAAACCTCAGAATTACAGGAGTCTGTTCAATCGCAGTGAGAAATTCCTGTTCAGATCCAAGGGGGGAGTGGCTGGGCAGGACTGGCCCTGCCCCTGCCCAGAGCAGCTCCTGTCCCTGGCCATGGCCAGGCTCTGCTCCGTGATGGCACATGGGCACTGCTCCCCCATTTGTGATTTATTTAAGCTGAAGTAGAGTGTTGAAAGCTGACTGTAGGAGGCTGGGGAAAAGATTCATACTTATGAAAAGGAAGAAAAAATAAGCCGAAAAAAAGCCCTCAGAAAAACACTCCAGCCTTTTTTTTCAGTCTCCCATTTCCCTCCCCAGTGTCAACACACCAATTTAGTAAATGTTGCAAGGCACAGTATTTCCCCCCTTGTCATATTATACATCCAGGCATCAAGGATGGATCATAAACTTGCTCTTTATGGCTTTAACATTTCAATTGCAAGTCACATTTTATGTAAATGAAGGTATTTACCTTGACAAGCTCTCCTGTGAAGTACAGTACTTCTTTACAGAATATATTTGGCAATATAAACAGGCCAAATGCTGGGGGTGGATGCAAAATTCACAATTGATTTTTACAGCTAAGTAGGATCCTCCCAAAATATACTGGAGTTGTCTGCTCCAATCTTGTCAGTGCCTGGAGAAACTGAGGCAGGGGGAGCTGGGGGAAGAGGAAATAGCAGAGGCACCTCAGTTATAGCCACTGACCTACTAAACAGAACTAGCTTTGGATAAAAATATCTCCATCTGCCAGACTTTATTTTGTATTACAGAGATTGCTGTAATACATTTCAAGCCAAAATCTGATTTCCATTCCCTTCAGAGCCAGGCTGGACTGGACTTGGCCCCCTCCTTTATTAGCAGTAATCATTTTGGATCCGAGCAGAACAGCACTGCTGTGATAGCCCAGATCCACAGCTCTCCTTTGTTTTAGAGTGTATTTCCTTTCATCTTGCACTGAGATGGGTACAGTGATATATTTAGTGTCAGTGTTCATCCACATCTGCAAATAACTTTACTTCAGCCCCAGCTCTGCCTTTTCTGTGTTTGTTCTTGATGGACACTCATAATTAAACCATGAGCATGCTCGAGGGAAGCCAACATCAGCATCAGGGCTGGGTGGTAAAGCCAGGATTCCACAGCACCGAGCCAGGGGCCACAAACCCAGCATGGGGACACAAACCCAGCCTGGGGACACAATCCCACCCAGCCTGGGGCCACAAACCCACCCAGCCTGGGGACACAAACCCACTGAGGCAGGGGACACAATCCCACCCAGCATGGGGGCTGCCCCAGCCCCAGAGGCTTTGAGGCTCCTCCAGGTGCTTCTGTGCCCCAGGAGGCTCAGCTGCTGCCCACCCCTGAGCCCCAGGCATGTGGGAAGGGGTCACCTCCCACCTCAGCCCTGGGGGGAAGGTGCTGTCACCTGTGCAGGTGACAGTCTGTCATTTGCTCAGCTCTGGTCCTGCTGGTTCAACACCAAACGGATCGTTTTCCATCCAAAGTGCTGACTGCAGAAATGCCCTGGCAGGCCGTGGATCCTGAAGCTGTTGGTTCATCCCCCTTGGTCTGTTCCCTGGGGAGCACCAGCATCGATCCCTCAGTGCCCCTCCCCTGCACTGCCAGCACTCACAGCCTCCAGGCTCATTTCAGGGCTCTTTATTTGTACCCCTTTAATTCCTGAGTTCCCAGTCACCACCTCTGCTTCATGCTCTGTGGCACTGGAGCCTGCAGGGCCAGAGGTTGCACGGAGGGATGCTGGTATGTCAGGAAAGGGCTCTGGCTACCCTGGGACAGGCTCTGCCTCTCCACACGAGCTGTTCACCTTGCACTGCCAGGCAAACCCACAGTCAGCTGTGAACTGGAGGGGCTCTGGGGCACGGGGCCATGTGGGGGATGGGGATGGTGCAGCATGAGTGAGGGTTTTGGGGCCAGGGCTGGGGATGATGCTGAGGATTTTGGGCCATGGCTGGTGCTGAGGATTTTGGGGCCGTGGCTGGTGCTGAGGATTTGGGGCCGTGGCTGGTGCTGAAGATTTTGGGGCCGTGGCTGGTGCTGAGGATTTGGGGCCGTGGCTGGTGCTGAGGATTTGGGGCCGTGGCTGGTGCTGAGGATTTTGGGCCATGGCTGGTGCTGAGGATTTGGGGCCGTGGCTGGTGCTGAGGATTTGGGGCCGTGGCTGGTGCTGAGGATTTGGGGCCGTGGCTGGTGCTGAGGATTTGGGGCCGTGGCTGGTGCTGAGGATTTGGGGCCGTGGCTGGTGCTGAGGATTTGGGGCCGTGGCTGGTGCTGAGGATTTGGGGCCATGGCTGGTGCTGAGGATTTGGGGCCATGGCTGGTGCTGTGCTGAGCTGAGCTGAGCCCCAGAGCAGAGCAGGTTCCACCTGCCCAGGGCTCACAGGGGCACTCAGCAGTGCTCCTGCTCTCAGCCCTTGCTCGTGGCTCCCAGAGTTTGGGTGTGTGGCCCCGGGGCTGGGCTGGCAGGGCACACCCAGAGCGGCCGTGCAGGTGGGGGCAGAGGCTGCAGGGCTGCACTGCCCTGCGATGGGGCAGCTGCAGCTCATCCTGCACTGCCCTGCGATGGGGCAGAGGCTGCAGGGCTGCACTGCCCTGCGATGGGGCAGAGGCTGCAGGGCTGCACTGCCCTGCGATGGGGCAGAGGCTGCAGGGCTGCGCTGCCCTGCGATGGGGCAGAGGCTGCGGGGCTGCACTGCCCTGCGATGGGGCAGCTGCAGCTCATCCTGCACTGCCCTGCGATGGGGCAGCTGCAGCTCATCCTGCACTGCCCTGCGATGGGGCAGCTGCAGCTCATCCTGCACTGCCGGGGAACAGGAGCTGCAGCAGCCCCGGGGCTGGGCTCGCTGCACACGCCGGGATCTGGAATGAGAACAGCTCCTTACTCAGCTCAAAATCATCTAGAACCCACCCCAAAAAAATCGAAACTGTGTGGAAAAATGCCTGAGGCAACAACTTCATTGGTAAACTAAAGCATCTTGCTGAGAATTTCATAGACCCAGCAAATCATAACGCAATTTCCTATGCAAAAAGGGTTTATCTCTATCTAAATATTATTCACACCGTTAGTCATTGTAGGGAAGTTATTGCTCTCCTAGGTTAACTGATTGAACTTTGGAAATAGAGCTGCAAGCTTATTGTACAGACGGGAGCTTGACTTTTATTGCTCCTAAATTGTAGTGGTACTATTAGATGTGAGTAAAATATACACTCCATTAGAAAATATTAAAGTTTGGTACCACTTTAAAATTAAAAAAGATTAAAAGAAGCATTTCTGCAGTCTAGCCCACCATGAAATTGGAGTCTATTTGGTATGTGAAATGTGTGATACAAATAGCCTAACAATTAATGACAAAGGAAGAGCTGGGATGGATTTATGGCTTAAACTACCCTGGATTTCACAAGGCTGGAGTGGCAGCAAGGGAAATGTGTTATTAGATCATTACAGGCTTTTCTGCTAGAGCCACTGCTGCTAAAGTTACAGCAAGGTGTTTTATTATTACTCTGTTCCCACATAGTTCTCTGAAGCAGTCTCCTCTTGGGATGTGCTGGTCTCAGCGGGAGGTGATCCCGGTCTCTGCTGCACAAGGGTTCCTTTGGAAAGCCTAATCAGGAGCTCCTGGGCCATTTTTTGGCAGCAGGCAGTGGTGAGAGTGCTGTGCCGTGGCCAGGCTGTGAGCAGCTGCTTTATCCGTGTGCGAGTTGGGAGTGCAGGCTGTCACATGGAGGTGGGAGAGGGCTCCGGCTGCCCAGGCTCCATCCCTGCATCCCTGCATCCCTGCCCGGGCTGCTGTGGCCTGGCAGCTGCCCCTGAGCCCGGGAACTCCCTGATGCCCGGGGAGCCTGGCAGGCAGGGCTGAGCCCGGAGCCCTCAGCTGTGCCCAGAGCAGGGTTTGGGGAGGAAGGGAGGGCCGTGCACACACGGGGATTTCACCTGGACAGCTGGGCCCCCAGTCAGCCCAGGCTGGGCCGACACTGTCACTGTCACCCTTGGGCTTGGGAAGGCTCTCAGTGACCCCTTCCCCTCCCAGTGGGGCTGGCAGGTCCAGGAGGGACCCGGGCACAGCCAGCAGCCTTGGGCTCTCTCGGGGTGGGGAATACAGATCGATGTTTTTGGGGTGCCAGATGAACATCGTGTGGCCCTTGGCACTATAAACTGCGTTTCTAATCCAGTTTTCTCACCTTGCACTTTATGTGAGAGTCATCTTGTGCTGGTGCCTCTGTGCTGGAGCGTACAGTGCAGGTTACACTTCTCCTTCATTAACGGGATTTATATCCTTGGTGCTCCTTGCTGGATGACTTAGTATTGTAATGAGGAACATGAGTGCTGCTTAATTAAAATGTAACCCCCATATTAATATATGTGTTGCCACTGAAAATTGAAATTCGCTGAAAACTGAGTTTAAAAGCTTGTGCAGGTGTAACTAGTGGCATGTGAAAGGGGAGGTGATTTGGGGTGCAGTGCCCCAGCCATGCCAGTGCCGTGGCAGGGGCTGAGGTCAGAGCTGCCTTGGTGGCCCCCATGGCTCTGGGGACACCAGGGCTGTGCTCTGCCACCTGCCCCGTGCTCAGCTCCTCTGGGAAGCTCTGCCAGTCCTGCTGCTCACTCCCAGCGTGTTCCCTTGTACCAGGGAGGTGTGAAGCAGCTTAATGAACCAGAGAATTTGTTCCATAGTATTACTTAAAAAAATCTTGTAAATGCAAACATTCCAAGCCTGTCTCCGAGCTGTGCATGCATTGCCATTGGCAGTATGAGCAGTTATGAAGATATTTTGCATTCAAGGATTTGCAGTTTCTAGGTCCATGAATATTCAGGCTCCAGCTCGCCCTTTTTGTCTGTGCTCCACACCTACCCTTTCCATTCCTTTGCTTTTTTTTTTTTTTTCCAGTGGATTCAATTAGTTCTATTTGCTGCTTTAGCAATAAAACAATTCCCTCTGTGGCATTAAAATGAGTTTCTTTCATTATTTCATTTGGCTTCTAGTTCTATGTGGCAGGAAGGCAGGCAGCTGTGCTCCGTGCCCCAGCTCACAGGGGCTGCCAAGCCCTGGAGGACACGGGATGTTCTTGGGGCAGCGTTAGGAATTAATGAAGGGCACTGCTGGTGCAGAGCTGCAGGAGCTGCGCTGACAGAGGCACGCTCAGAGCCACCAGGAAAACCGGAGACTTTGGGCAGGGTTTGGGCCCCGGGGTCACTGCAGCTGTCGGGACTGTGCTCTGCTCCTGAGCTCGGGCTGGGCACGTCCACACAGCCTGTGCTCTACCTGTTGGTCACAAAGGGCACGGACTGAGCCCTGCTCGGCTCAGACGGGCACAGGGCAATGGGAGCTGGAGCACAAATTAAACCAGCAGATGGGTTTGTGCAGGCGGGGGCTGAAGCTGCTCCCGGTGCTGGTCCCATTTGCTCCCTAAGCAGAGCCCAGTGCAGTGTGAGGAGAGCACAGGGGCACAGAGAGAGCCAGGACAGCAGGGATGGTGTGGGCAGTGTGTACACAGAATTACACACGGAATTACACACGGAATTACACACGGAATTACACACAGAATTACACACGGAATTACACACGGAATTACACACGGAATTACACACGGATTTACACACGGAATTACACACGGATTTACACACGGAATTACACACAGACAGTGCCAGGACACTCGCCTGCTGCTCCTGGAGTGCCCTTTCAGGGGCTGCAGTGGCATTGGGAGTGTGTAGTGCAGACAGACCCATAAATCATTCCTTTTGCACCGTGCTAAACACAAATCCTATTAGCGCACTGAGGAGCATCTAAGGAGAGGAAAGAAAAAGGCAAGATAGAAAGAGGAAACAAGATTTAAATCTAATTGTTTTTCTGCCTGTGTTTCACTGTTTGGGACAGGATGAAATGCAGTGGAGCAGAGCAGACACGGGTGGGAGTGGGAGCCTGTGCTGCTCCTGCTCTGCTGCCCCGCACACCTGAGGCAGGTGTTGAAGGTCAACGAGAGGAGATGTGGCTTTGTGTATTCAAAATTATTTTTTAATGACTTTTCCTCGTCTTTCTGTGACTGGGGAAGGTTAATGCAGTTGTGCTGATTCCAGTTGCTTTTTCATTCTGAAGTTAAATCTAGAAGCAAATGAGAACGTCCAGGCTGGCAGAGGGGCTGCAGACCCTGGGGTCTGCCAAGCACCCACATTTTTGGGAGAAGAGGTTCCTGTGCCCACAGAAAGGCTCCCACCCTCTGTAGCAGAGAGTGGCCACTGATGCTGGCTGCCCCCAGATGGAACTGCAGATTTGGGCAGGATGGGCGGCTGCCAGTGCCACGGGTCAGTGACAGCAGGTTCAGAGGGACAAAGTGAAGGAGCAGAACAAGGAAAGGTGTCTGTTAGGGATGGAAAGCCATTCTAAAAGGAAGCAAAATGAGAGCGTGTAGTAGGGTAAGTAGGACTGCAAAGTTCCGTAATTAATCACGCTGCTGGAACTTGGAAAGGAAATAAATGTGATAAAAGGATTTGTCCAAATAGATTACAGGCAAATTAGAAAAAAAAAAAAAGGTGGGGTCATCATGGCCTTGGAAATTGCACTCTTCAGAAATCTTCAATCATCCTCACAATCAATTCTGCATTTCTTTAATAGCACTGTCTTGGATTAACTGCTACCTGCATCCAGACATTAAACGAACTATCGAGTATTTGTCTCTCAACAATACACTTGGAAATCGTTTATTCCCTGCTTGTCCTTTGCGATGTATTTCAGGGCTGTAACCCGAGCTGAGATCCAGCCTGCCTTGGATTGGAGCTGCTTGGTCCTGCTGGCTGCCAGGGATGTGCAGCACGGGAGGCTTTGCTGCTTTGCTGCTTTGCTGTTTTGCTGCTTTGCTGCTTTGCTGCTTTGCTGGTTTTCTCTTCAACCACTTGTTTGTTTGTGCAGGCGATTACACCGGCTTTGCTATACAACAGTGTGTTTCTCTGCAGCAAACAATCTGCTTTATGGGTTTTCCTAGGAAAATATCAGCTCGCTGTGCTCACTAATATGATTCAATTGTGTTGTGTTATCTGACCTTTAAGGAACTTGCAATCTATAATGACATGGTTCTACAGCAGAGCCACCAGTAAAAGCCGTGGCTCCTGGGGAATTCCTGCAAATAAGTGAAGCCCGGCTACAGAAGCAGTAACAAGGCACTTTAACCCCTTGGCTGCTGGCCCATGCCCTGGCGAGGGGCTGCAGGGCTGTGTGTGTGCAGCTGGAGGTGGGAGCACAGCTCTGTCCGTCCCGTCCAGGAACACCCAGAGCTGAGCCCCTCTCTGCACAGGGCATGGTGGAGAGCAGGGGACAGCGAGGGGACAGCCAGGGGACAGCCAGGGGACAGCGAGGGGACAGCCAGGGGACAGCCAGGGGACAGCCAGGGGACAGGAGAGCCGCTGGTGGCTGAGCTGGGCAGGCACAGATTGTCACCTGAGTGTGTGTGAGTGTGCCCGAGTGTGCCCGGGTGTGCCCAGGTGTGTCTCTGTTCCTGTGTACAGCACTGGCAGTGGTGTCCGGGCACACACAGTGTCACTGTGCCCTGTTCCTGTGTCACACACAGTGTCACTGTGCCTGTTCCTTTTTGCAGCACTGGCACTGGGGCTCAGGCTTTCCCTGCCAGCCTTCTCGTCGTGCTGTGCCACGGAAATGATGAACGCTGCTGTCACTGCCACCCACCCCCCGCTCCCGTCTGGCCACCTCACTCCGGGCACCGTGCCACTTGTGCAGGCACCAGCAAGCTCCACTCCGGACTGGGGACCCCACGCGTGTCCCCTCGTGTCCCCCCTGGTGGCCTGGGGGTCATGCCACTGCCCCTGGACAGCGTGGCACTGTCCTGATCTGGCATAACGTGGCTCTGGCCCCCTCTGCTCCCTTCTGGTGTGCCAGGGTCCCAGGGGGACAAGGCGCTGCAAACCATTGACCTCACGGCACAGTGGAAGCTCGGGAGACAAGCTGTTATGTGCCACATCATCCCTTAGCTCTGGCTGTTCTTCTCCCGCCTGGAATTTATCCACAAGGTGCTTGGGGAGGTCTGTAGGTCTTGCCGAGTGACCCGTAGCTTGTAGATCAAGTTTTCTCAGGAAGGGACATTCCACCCTGCAGCACGGCTGGAGCAGGACGCTGGGGAGGGCTGGGGCAGCCTCGGGGTGTGTGCACTGTGCTCTGCTTGGCTGTGTGTTCAGCGCACTCATCCCTGTCTGAGCCCTCTGACTGCTTCTGCCTGGCCTCCCTGCACGCCTGGAATGCTTTACCTGAGAGGCATTTCAGGGGTTTTGTTCAGCTGCAGAGTGAAAGATGGGGGATAGTCGGGAATCTGTCAGACCCAGGACACTGGCAAGAGATGGGGAACTTGAGCGGAGAAACAAACACCGCAGAGATTCACAGGATGGTTTGGGTTGGAGAGGACGCTGAAGATCATCCAGTTCAGCCCTCCTTGCTCCCAGGTGCAGGGTGGTGTGGCTGGAACGCTTGCTGGCAAAGACTGAGACTGAAAAATTTTGAAGGATTGGCTTATCAGAAGCTAAGGACAGCCTGTGCCAAGTTCTAGGTGCTGGGTTTTAAGAAAGTTTCCTCAGTCTGCTGCAGCAGCTTTTGGCAGAAATCTTTGTGAAACGACTTTTCCACTGAGGAGCAGATCAGAGAACTGTTCCCTTTAACACTTGAGTGTGCGTGAACTTGCAGGGATATTGTTTGAAGCTCTGCTACCCTTGTTAAAGGTCACTTTTTGATCCCATCAAATACCCTCTTTACCTGGAGATAAGATTTAAAAATGGAAGACGAAAGAGAAAGGGCTTAAGGAAGAAGGAGAAGCTGGCTGGGCAGCCTGCGCCTGGCTGGCAGCAGGGGGGAGATTGAAGTGGGAGGGGGTCTGCAGGGTGGGATGAGCAGGAGCAGAGGGGCTGGGGCTGTGCCTGGCCAGAGCAGCGCCCAGCCTGTGCTGCCCGGGCTCCCCTGCCACAGCTGCTGCTCCACCGTGCACAGAAAGGAAGCCAAGGTCGTGCCTGAGGTCAATAAATTATACATGACAATTAATCTGAGCAGGCTGCTGAGATTCGGGGAGAAGGCGAGGACACTGCGGATCCTGCGCCGGGCTGGCAGGGGGGTGCCTTGGCTCCGTGTCAGCCCGGGGAAGTCGGAGGAAAACAAGTCTGTGCTGGGATCTGTGAGCACGAGTGAGTCACTGCTGGCACATCCCGGGCCCTTCCCGGCTGGCACTGCCCGGCTCGGGGCCGGCTCCCAATTCCCTTGGGCTGCCTGGTCCCCGGTGCTCGCCCCAGGAGCTGCTCAGCCATCCTGCAGGCTCCGAGCCCTCCCTGCTGGGGCTCAGCAATTGTTTGCCTCTTACAATCAATCCCCGTTTGAAATGTTTTAAAATGTGTAACTGTCTCCTTGAGACTACAGCATTCAGCAGGTGGTAACACTCAAAGCTGCTTTTTTAATCTGTTGCAAGGATTTACAAAGGAAACCTGGACTTTTAGATTGATTTTTAAATAAGCATATATTTAGCTGTTAGTGCTTGAAGTACATATTGGATTATATTCTTCTGCAAACAGAATATTCTAATTGATCTTGCTAATAAATAATGAAAGCCAGCCCTGCTACATATAATTCAAGGTTACACTGCATTTTGTAACAGCGGCACTGGGGAGGTTTTTAATGCTTGAAAGATTATTTCTTTTGAGTGAGGAAAAAGAACGGGGGTGGGGGTGAGACTAAATGCTGAGCTTTTCTCTAAATTTCCTTTTGTTGTTTTCTAAACTGTTAGTTAGCAAGTGTCACTGTTTGAGACCCTCGTGTACACATAAAGCCACAGCTAAAAGCCCGTCAGGAGTGGCAGCAGCCCAGGATGTGCAGCCCAGCCCTGGCTGAGCCCTGTGGCTGCCAGGTGGGAGTGCTGGGGCCAGCCCCCCATTCCCAGCCCATTCAGGGGTACAAGGGACAACGGGAGGTGCCCAGGAGCCCCTGGCAGGTTCCAGTGCTGCCACCGGGACCCGAGATCAGCTGGAGATCAGAGTTCAGCCTGGGATGGGTCAGGATGGGTCACTTGGCTGCAGCAAGGGAGCTTCCAGGAGCCCCTGGGACAGCCCTGGGGACACGGAGCTGCCCTGGGACAATCCTGGGGACACAGAGCTGCCCTGGGGACACAGAGCTGCCTCTGGGACAATCCTGGGGACACAGAGCTGCCCTGGGGACACAGAGCTGCCTCTGGGACAATCCTGGGGACACAGAGCTGCCCTGGGGACACAGAGCTGCCCTGGGACAATCCTGGGGACACAGAGCTGCCTCTGGGACAATCCTGGGGACACAGAGCTGCTCTGGGATCACCCTGGGGACACGGAGCTGCCCTGGGACAATCCTGGGGACACAGAGCTGCCTCTGGGACAATCCTGGGGACACAGAGCTGCCCTGGGGACACAGAGCTGTCCTGGGACAGCCCTGGGGACACGGAGCTGCCCTGGGACAATCCTGGGGACACAGAGCTGCTCTGGGATCACCCTGGGGACACAGAGCTGCCCTGGGACAATCCTGGGGACACAGAGCTGCCCTGGGGACACAGAGCTGCCCTGGGGCTGGGCTGTGAGCTGGGCACAGCCACAGCTCCTGGCACAAGGCAGGGCAGGCTGGAGCTGGGGCACTCGGTGCAGTTTTTGTGCTTTGCAGATGGGATTCAGGTTCTCAGAGTGCAGAGCAGCCTTTAGTCACCAGTGCCATTGCAATTACCATAGCAAACGGGCATTTATTTGGCATTTAAGTTGTAATTAGGGGCAATAACTATTTCTTCCCCGTTCACAGGAGTTGCAGTTGCAGCTGGGCAGCTTTGACCTGGTGAGTTTGTGCAGCTCAGCTGCACTGGCTTTGCCAGGGGCACAGAGCTCTGTGTCCAGTGAGGTGACCCTGCTGTTACAGGGACATTCACAGCTGTCCCCACTGCACGCCACAGCCTCTGCTCTGGGGTGGGAGCACTGGAGGGGGCAGGACACCCAGCCCAGGGTCACACCATCCCACAGGAGGACGAGGCAGTGCAGGTGTCCAGGCAGGAGCAGACATTGCTGTCATCCTTTCCCCAGGGCAGCTGGAGTGACAACATGATCAGCCACGAAAAGCAGCACAACATTAAAGAGCTGCTGACACCTCATGGGAAATTCACTTTAAAATATTTTATTTAGGTGTGTGTCTGTGGATTTTTCTGCTTCTCCTCCCCTTGCTCCACACTCCAGGGAGCACTCTCTGTGCTGATGGGGTCTGGTACATCTCAGAGGGGAGGGGACAGGGGCACGAGCCAAGCCCAGAGTGTCTGGGAGCCTCGTGCCGTGTCCCATCCTCGGGGGCTGCCTCCTGCCCAGCACTCCCAGGTGTGGGAGCAGAGGGAGCCCCAGGGGCTGTGTGGGGTGGGAGCAGAGGGATGGAGAGCCATGGCATGGGGACAGATGGACTCGAATGGGTCTGGCCAGGATGAAGGGCTGCTGCTGCTGGTGGCTGTTTATTAGCAAAACTTCTCATGGTTTTGCCTTTTGTCTGTTCTGGGAAGTCATGATAAATATGGATGTGAACGCACAGGGAGATGGGATGGTTAATTAGAGTGGGTCCTGGGACTGGGATCTCCTGGGCTGTAATTGCACCCTGGGGAGGGAGCAGGTCCTGCAGGGACCCCTGCCCACGGCCAGGCTGTGGGACCCGTGGAGTCCACGGATCTGACTGTACCTGCCTCACAGGCTTGTTGTGTGAGTCGCAGTTCATTAGTGCTCATAAAGCCAGAGGTATTGTAGCTGCTGTTCGGATTTTCTAGGAGATGCAGTCAGTTTAATTTCAGAGTTCTCAGGCAGCCAGCCCTGTGCACAGCCCTGTGCTGTCCCTGTTTGCCCAGTGCCTCAGACAGGTTCACAGAGACCAGCTCTGCTGTCTGCCAGGGAGGAGACAGCAGCACTCTTTGTCTGCTCCCCCGAGCACCTCTTCCCCCCTGCCCCATCCCTGCTTCTTGAATCATCCCACTTGTCACTCTTTGTCCTATTAACGGCCTGATGTCATTGTGACCTGTGGCTCTGGCCACAGCAGCCACCAGTGCAGTCATGAGCAGATGAGGAGTAAAAGCCATCCCGTTTATCCTCAGCTGTTGCCTCGCCATGAGCTCTGGTGATGTCAGCCCCTCTCCTCCAGCTGCAGAGGTCTCGGAGACGCCCCCACACTGCAGCCCAAACTGCTGGCAGCCAGGATGAAGGATGTGACCCCAAAGGGGCCTTTGCTGGGCTGGCAGTCTCCTGTCCTCACGCTGCTCTGGCAGATGTGTGGGACAGGCTCTCTCTCAGCCTTGGTCCAAGCTCTTTCCCTGTTGGGATGTTGCTGTGTCCCAGAGACGTGGAGAGGTGGAGCATTGCTCCTGGAGGAGAGCAGGGTGAGCATGGCTGGGGGACGTGTGGCTCAGCCCAGCCTGCCTGTCTGCAGGACGAGGAGGGGTACAGGGTGCATTTATAAAACCTACATCTATGAACATGTGTGTTTATATAAATCTACATCTATATATTTATATATATATATATATACATCTATGTACATGTGTATTTATATATAAATCTACATCTGTGTACATGTGTGTTTATATAAATCTACATCTATATATTTATATATATACATCTATGTACATGTGTATTTATATATATATCTACATCTATGTACATGTGTGTTTATATATATATGCATCTATATATTTATATATATACACTTATGAACATGTGTGTTTATATAAATCTACATCTATGTACATATGTATTTATATAAATCCATATCAATGTACATGTGTATTTATATAAATCTACATCTATATATTTATATAAATGTACATCTATGTACATGTGTATTTATATAAATGCACATCTATGTACATGTGTATTAATATAAATCCATATCAATGTACATGTGTATTTATATAAATCTACATCTGTGTACATGTGTCTCTGTGTGTCTGTACACATTTATCGGGTTAAGAACTCGGGGACCATCTGTTGCAGCTTTTGGGGGAAGCTAAAGCCCTTTCTGGCATACGCTGAGGCTGTAGGTGATTAATCCCTGAGGGCTCAGTGGTTCCACAGGGCTGCCTCAGCCGTCCCATCACCTGGAGCCGGGGTGACCTCGGGCCCCTCCCGTGCCCTGGCCATGGGCACTGAGGGCTGTGGTGGGTGGCAGTGTCCCCTGCAGGTGTTTTGTCACAGCTCCCAGCCCGCCGGGAGGGGAGAGCTGCAGCCTCTGGAGCTGATCCTGGAGCAGTTGGGCTGGTCACTTCTTTCCAGGCTGCCTCAGGGACAATGTCTGTGCCCCATCTCTGCACAAACCCTTCTTTGTCACCGGCTCTTTTTTCCTCCTGACACATGGAAACTGAGACCTGTCACCTTTCTCTTTGCCTTTGCAGCAGATGAAGATGTCAGGAGCCTGACTGGCTGTTGAAGAGATCTGCCATTACCTTTTTCCTCCTCCAATTTTTGAAATCATTTCATAGGAATCCAATTTTCTCTTTCATACTCACTTCTGCAAACAGATTTGAAAAACTCTTTGTTAGTCAGAATCATCTCTGAAATGTACTGCTGTATTTCTTTTTGCTATTCTAATTAGCCTTTTAACTCAGCACTGCTTGTATTTATAGCTGGCTAATCCTCCCTCTCCAGGCCCCATCCTCCTCCATAGCAGAACATTTCCACTGTTTAGAAGCCATTTGCTCTTTCCTGTTTTCTGTTTCCCAGTTCTTTGCTGTTGCTGTTGCAGTGCTCCAGCTCTTGACTGAGCTCCCTGATCAGAGGCAGGGTCCCCTTCCCTGAGATTCAGCTCCAGGCTGGCACAAGCCTTTGAGCAGCTGCCTTCATTCTCTCCTTCAAGATTATTTCAGGACCATCTATTTTAGCTCCTCGGCTCCCACCATCCTCTCCTGCGAAATGGGCAGCCCAGGGTGTGGATGTGATTGCCTTGCCCGTGCCAGGGTGGGCAGAGAGCCTCTGGCACGGTTGTGGTGGCCACGATCCTGTCCTGCCCTTCCAGTGTGACCCTCCACTCACACCAGCTCCTGCATCTGGGCAAAGGAGGCAATGGAAGCAGATTTTTGTCCTCATCCATCATCCTAATTAATCACCATAGTTTAGAATACGTTTTTACTTTTTGATGCTTTTATGCACTTAGGAGCCAGGAGGAATCGTTTTGTGGAGCGTTTTAGTAAAGCCCTTCAGCTTAGCTTTGGGAAGCATCACGGTTTGCCCAGGGTGGTTGGGGAGGGGGGGTAAATACAGACTTATCCCCCAAAGCCAGGGGGAGAGCACCCCTAAGAGCCCATTTTGCTGTGTGCCTCTAACCCTTGACTTAGGAGCAATTCCCTTGCTAATGCTTTAGCTCTGCATTTATGAAGCTTAAGATAACTCAGAGCTCTTCTGGAGCAATGCCAACTGCTGGCATAAAATATCAAAATGTCTTGTATGGTGCAGAGCTTTATCTGTGGGCTGGAGCTGTGGGGCTTTCCCTTTATGTGGCCCTCCTGCCAGAGCTCCTCAGAACAGGCTTTCAAAGAGCAAATACGCAGGAGATCTGCTGGCTTAGCACGATTCCTAAATGCAGATAAGGCTTAGAGCCTCACCCCAGGTAGGAAGATTCCAGCATCAGTTAAATGGGCTCGGTTGTGCAAATCTGTGGCTGTGGCAGGGAGAGATGGGGAGCACTGACAGATGGTAGAAATAATGGTTGTGCAGCAAAGAAATGGCCTCAGTCTCTGGCACGGGCAGCGTGGGGATCTGCTGAGCCACCCTTGGTGAGAGACATCCTGGTGGCCCTGTGGCAGCACCTGGGGGTCCCAGCTCCCATCCCTCTGTGGCCACTGTTGTCACACTCCCCCAGCATTTCCTCTTCCCCTGGGCTGGTCTCGAACGTCTCCATGAAGGGTGAGCACAGAAAGGGAATCTCTGAGCCTGGCGAGGATCCTGTGCTGGGAGAGCAGCCCTGGCACAGGGAGTGGGGCTGGGGCAGCCCCTGTGGGATGGGGGGGTGTGGGGTGGGCTCTTCTGCACCCAAACTCCACCACAGCACTGTCCCTCAGGCTCTGGGAGAAGAGCTGCAGCCCCAGCCCCATTCCAGCAGGGCAGTGCTGTGGGGAGGAAGGAGAAGGGTGTTGGAATGTGAGGCAGCACTGAGGGCAGGGTGAGGAGAGTGTGTGTGTCAGGGGCTTGGATGAGAAGCAGGGGAAATCAGGACTTTCCTCCTAATACCACACTTTAAAATGTGCGAATCTGTTACTACTGAATTATTTGCTCCTCATAAAATATTAGTTCTTGTCAAGATATATCTTTCTGGTGCATAAACTGCATAGTTTGATGCCTTTTTTTTTTTTTTTTTTTATTCAGTCTCTCTGCTCCTGAAAATTCATCTACATTTTATCATTTGCTCAATTTTCACATTTGTGTGGCATTTCTGAGATAGTCATGGCATCAATCCTCTGCTTTGGGACTCTCAAAGCCCTGGTGGGGAAGGGGGGCTGGAGTGCCCCCAGTCACAGCTCTGCCCCTGGCATCAGGATGCACATAGCAGGTTTGGAGCTGATGGATGAGCAGGGAGAACAGATGTGGGTGGGTGACAGCTTCCCAGGGATCCGGGGATTTGTTCCATGAGTTCTGCTGGAGGCTCAAACATGGACTGTGGCCAGAGGCACAGAGCCCAGCTCACTCCAGCTACTGGGCACCAGGGCACAGCAGCCTCAGGCTGAGGACAAAGCATCATTTTCAGGTTGAAAAATGGTTTTATTGCATGTAGCACTGGGTCACAGCATAGGAAAAATATTAAGAGAGGTAAAGCAAGAAATGCCCCTGGGAGCATATTTAGCCACCAGGATTGGACATGGCTGCCTCAATGTTTCAGCTGTCACAGGCATCCTCAGCTTCTCAGTCCCCCTCACCCAGCCTGCATCAGATCTGGAATCTCAGTGCCCTGCATCTGCCTTTGGGAATCACATGGAGCTGGAAGAGAGGGCTCAGGCTGCTCCTGGCCCTTCCCCAGCCTCCCCACATTTGCCTCTCAATTCTTCCCCCAAGCTGGCGTTCCCTCAGCTGGTATTCCAGGCTCACAGCCTCCTCTAGACCTTGCAGTAAAACTTTACACATCATTTATCACGAGATGTATTAATGGTACAAATAATCTCTTAGCTTCCTTTTATCTCAGCAGGCCCACCATGTGCTTTGCCCATGACTGTTAGCAGCACAGATGACACTTTAGGCAGTGAATGGATGTTTTCTAGTTTCTTTTCCTTACCCCACTGTATTAGTGGGGGTTCTAGCACCAGCCTAATGCGAGAGTAGACAAGGAATTTTATAGCATGCAGGGGGTTAAAGTCCTGTGTGTCATTGGGGTTAAAGTCCTGTGTGTCATTATGCACAGACCAAGATTTCTGTCTCCCAGTCCAGTTGGTGCTTTTTAAGCATCATAAATCTGTCTTCTTGCTGCTGGAGCCAGCAAGAAATCACACCTCACTGTGTCAGTCTCCAGTTGGTCTTTTGTCCTGATTTAAGCAAAACCATGCAACTGGTGTTACTGTATGGGAATGCAAACGTTAATGCCTCATCTGCCATGCTGCTGGTGGTTCTGCAATCATTAATCTAATGGAAGTGGTAATAACTCTCGGGGATGTGGTTCTGGGTGAAATCTCAACTCAACCAGAGACATGCTGTGCAGCCTGTCCGTTCAGGCAGTGATTTGTCATCACCTGCAATGAGATGACTCCTGGAAAAACTCGCTGCTGCTGCTTGGTGGGAGCAGAGTGGGAGGATTTGCTGATGGAGCTGTACACACAGCACGGCACCAGGAGCCCCGGGGCAGGGATGCGCAGGTGGGGCCTTCACAGCAGAACCTGCAAAGCCTCAAGTCTCCCTGGCACACCTGACCGGGCACCTGGGAGCCAGGTGTGTCAGCACCTTTCCAGCACTGCGAGATGTTCCTGCAGGGCTTTCACTGGCAGGGGCCAAGGGGAGATGCAGGTGCTCACTCTCACTCACTCACTCTCACTCACTCTCACTCTCACTCTCACTCTCACTCTCACTCACTCTCACTCTCACTCACTCTCACTCTCACTCTCACTCTCACTCTCACTCTCACTCTCACTCACTCTCACTCACTCTCACTCTCACTCACTCTCACTCTCACTCTCACTCTCACTCTCACTCACTCTCACTCACTCTCACTCTCACTCACTCTCACTCTCACTCTCACTCTCACTCTCACTCACTCTCACTCACTCTCACTCTCACTCTCACTCTCACTCTCACTCACTCTCACTCTCACTCTCACTCACTCTCACTCTCACTCTCACTCTCACTCTCACTCTCACTCTCACTCACTCTCACTCTCACTCTCACTCTCACTCACTCTCACTCTCACTCTCACTCTCACTCTCACTCACTCTCACTCACTCTCACTCACTCTCACTCTCACTCTCACTCACTCTCACTCTCACTCTCACTCTCACTCTCACTCTCACTCTCACTCTCACTCACTCTCACTCACTCTCACTCTCACTCTCACTCACTCTCACTCTCACTCTCACTCTCACTCACTCTCACTCACTCTCACTCACTCTCACTCACTCTCACTCTCACTCTCACTCACTCTCACTCTCACTCTCACTCACTCTCACTCACTCTCACTCACTCTCACTCTCACTCTCACTCACTCTCACTCTCACTCTCACTCTCACTCTCACTCTCACTCTCACTCACTCTCACTCTCACTCTCACTCTCACTCACTCTCACTCACTCTCACTCACTCTCACTCTCACTCTCACTCACTCTCACTCTCACTCTCACTCTCACTCTCACTCTCACTCTCACTCACTCTCACTCTCACTCTCACTCTCACTCTCACTCACTCTCACTCTCACTCTCACTCTCACTCTCACTCACTCTCACTCTCACTCTCACTCTCACTCTCACTCTCACTCACTCTCACTCTCACTCTCACTCTCACTCACTCTCACTCTCACTCTCACTCACTCTCACTCTCACTCTCACTCTCACTCTCACTCTCACTCTCACTCTCACTCTCCTGAGGAGCTGAGGAAGAGCAGCCAGCACAGACACGGGGGGTTTCTGCTGACAGGAAAGGGGCTTCCAGTAATTTTCCCCCTTTGCAAGAAAGCCTTGGAAAGGTTTCCTCCCGCCTGGGGGTGATGCACCCCGATGTCCATGGTGGCACCCTCCCAGGGCTCAGCCAGGGATGTGCCCCACCCTGGGGTGTCCGAGTGCCAGGGGACAGCCAGGACCCGAGCTGCTGATGCCGAGCCCCAGGGACACGGACACAGCCCTGCTCTGTTCACAGCACACCATTTTGTTGTCTTTATGGCTGGAGGCTTCCATGAGAACATGCAGTTTTTGTCTGCACTCCAGCAAGAGGAAGAAGGATGCTTATAATCTGGTGCTGGAGAAATTGGCTGAGAATCAGAGCTCTGTGCCAGCCCCTTTGCTCTCCCAGAATCTGCAGCAGAGATGCCTGGGAGTGTTTCTTAACCGTTCTTTTTGCCACAAAAAAAAAAAGCTGCCAAGTCAAAACCTAAACAGTTTGCAAACGAAAGTTGATTTTGATGAACCTTTGGATTTTAAAGTGTTTGGGGGAAAAGTTCCATTGTTGACAGAACACCTTCTCTCAGCTGTGCTGGTGAACAGGCTGGAAAATGAGTCAGAATGTGAAGGCTTAATTACTTCAGGCCTAGCATGTAGAAAACTCCAAAACTAATAGGGCTGAATTCTGAATAGGGAAGGCTACAGTTCCATAGATGCCAAATAATTTACTGAGAGATCACAAGATGCTGGTCTTTCATCCACACAGGAAGAGCATTTTTCATTTTAAAATCCTGTCAGGGGAAGAGAAGCATTCCTGCTTTGTCTGTAAGCAGGAATTCCTTCCAGCCAGGCCCCAGAGGTGTTTGTGTGAGCCAGGCAGGCTGACAGGGACCAGGAGCTGATTCCAGCCCTTTGTGCCCACAGGTCCCATCCCAGCACACCTGGCCAGGAGCCTTGCCCAGGGAAAGCCCCTGTGGAAGGGGAGAGGCTCTGAGTGTGCAGAGATCCAGCTCCCAGCTCTGGGCTGGCCCTTTCCTGTCCCCCAGGATGGCACACACGGGCTGTGGCACACAGGGCTGTGGCACACAGGGGCTGGCACACAGGGCTGTGGCACACAGGGGCTGTGGCACACACGGGCTGTGACACACAGGGCTGGCACACAGGGCTGTGGCACACACGGGCTGTGGCACACAGGGCTGGCACACAGGGCTGTGGCACACAGGGGCTGTGGCACACAGGGCTGGCACACAGGGGCTGGCACACAGGGCTGTGGCACACAGGGGCTGTGGCACACAGGGGCTGTGACACACAGGGGCTGGCACACAGGGCTGTGGCACACGGGGCTGGCACACAGGGCTGTGGCACACAGGATTGTGGCACACAGGGGCTGTGGCACACAGGGGCTGTGGCACACAGGGCTGTGGCACACAGGGCTGTGGCACACAGGGCTGGCACACAGGGCTGTAGCACACAGGGCTGTGGCACACAGGTCTGGCACACAGGGGCTGTGGCACACAGGGGCTGTGGCACACAGGGCTGTGGCACACAGGGGCTGTGGCACACAGGGCTGTGGCACACAGGGGCTGGCACACAGGTCTGGCACACAGGGGCTGTGGCACACAGGGGCTGTGGCACACAGGGCTGTGGCACACAGGGCTGTGACACACAGGGGCTGTGGCACACAGGGCTGTGACACACAGGGCTGTGGCACACAGGGGCTGTGGCACACAGGGCTGTGACACACAGGGGCTGTGGCACACAGGGCTGTGACACACAGGGCTGTGGCACACAGGGGCTGTGGCACACAGGGCTGTGGCACACAGGTCTGGCACACAGGGGCTGTGGCACACAGGGCTGGCACACAGGGGCTGGCACACAGGGCTGTGGCACACAGGGGCTGGCACACAGGGTCTGGCACACAGGGGCTGGCACACAGGGCTGGCACACAGGGGCTGGCACACAGGGCTGTGGCACACAGGGGCTGTGGCACACAGGGGCTGGCACACAGGGCTGTGGCACACAGGGGCTGTGGCACACAGGGCTGGCACACAGGGGCTGGCACACAGGGGCTGTGGCACACAGGGCTGTGGCACACAGGGGCTGTGGCACACAGGGGCTGTGGCACACAGGGGCTGGCACACAGGGCTGTGACACACAGGGGCTGGCACACAGGGCTGTGGCACACAGGGCTGGCACACAGGGCTGTGGCACACAGGGGCTGTGGCACACAGGGCTGTGGCACACAGGGGCTGTGGCACACAGGGGCTGGCACACAGGGCTGTGACACACAGGGGCTGTGGCACACAGGGCTGTGGCACACAGGGCTGGCACACAGGGGCTGGCACACAGGGCTGTGACACACAGGGGCTGTGGCACACAGGGCTGTGGCACACAGGGCTGGCACACAGGGCTGTGACACACAGGGGCTGTGGCACACAGGGGCTGTGGCACACAGGGCTGTGGCACACAGGGGCTGTGGCACACAGGGGCTGGCACACAGGGCTGTGGCACACAGGGCTGGCACACAGGGGCTGGCACACAGGGCTGTGACACACAGGGGCTGTGGCACACAGGGCTGTGGCACACAGGGCTGTGGCACACAGGGCTGTGGCACACAGGGGCTGGCACACAGGGCTGTGGCACACAGTGGGTGATGGTGCCAGCTCTGGGAGCTCCCCGTGAGATGTGCCTGGGTCCTGAGCCCTGGCTCAGCTCGTGTCTCCTCAGAGCCTCCCAGGAGGATGCTGGTTATCCCACTGGTTTTATGCACTTCCGAGGGGGCAGAGGGAGGAAAGTTTATGGCTGCATTTATGAGGAGCTTGAGATTATCTGCATACGCTAGAAAAATCACAGAGGCTGTATAAAAAAGGGAAAGTGCCATCCCTCAGCAAGCAGAGTGAATTGGTATTAGCCTGCAGTCAAAGAGGATCTTAAATTATTGTTGTCTTTTTGTATTGCTGTACAGTAGTTTAAAGATAAAAGCCATCTGGGAAGAGTTGAGATAAGTTGTGGGGGGAGCCAGCCGAGCTCAGAGCTCAGACACTGATGGCAGTGCTGGAATGAGCCTGTGAGGGTTTGTGCTGCACCTCCCTGGGCACGGGATGGTGACACTGAACACCCAGGGATGGTGACACTGAACACCCAGGGGACAGGGTAAATCCTCCCTGGGCACAGGATGGTGACACTGAACACCCAGGGATGGTGACACTGAACACCCAGGGGACAGGGTAAATCCTCCCTGGGCACAGGATGGTGACACTGAACACCCAGGGATGGTGACACTGAACACCCAGGGGACAGGGTAAATCCTCCCTGGGCACAGGATGGTGACACTGAACACCCAGGGGACAGGGTAAATCCTCCCTGGGCACGGGAGGGCAGTCTGGGGGGACAAGGTAAATCCTCTCTGGGCACCTCACCTCTCCCCACAGCTGCCTCTGCAGACCCTGCTGGCTGTACCTGCCTGTTGCACACACCTGCTCCTGCAGCAGCTCTGGCTGTCAGTTCCCTCGCTGTCCTTGGTGTGTATTGTCACTGCTCTTTCCCCAAACCAGAAGCTGCGAGCCCTGAGCTGGCTTGTCCCCATGTCCCTGTTGCCTGTGGCACGTCACCAGAGCCCAGTGTCCCCCTCCGCGGGCAGTGCCAGCACTGACCCTGCTGCTGCCCTGTGATGGGCAGGAGGGAGCTCTGCCCTGTGCCAGCCTCGCTGTCAGTGCCTGGGCACAGCGGGGCTGAGCACAGCTCAAATCCAGCAGCACAGGCTGGGAGCAAGGGAGGAACTGCTGCAGATTCCCCACAGCCCCAAAGCCTGTCTTTGTGCCGTGCTGCTTTTTGAATCGCAGCATTCACACAGCAGCTTGAGGGGAGCGATAAGGCTCATGAATATGGAAATTTTTCTCAGATGGGGGAAGGGGGTGTGCTGGGACCTGGGGTGCTTTCCTGAAGCGCTCCTACCCTTGGAGCCTTCCTTGGAGCAGCGTGTGCTCCAAGAAGTGATGTCTGAAGCAGCCCCCGGTGCTCGCAGCCACGCTGGCCCTTGGAGCCAGCACAGTGCGGGGCCAGGGGCCCAGGGCAGGGCAGGGGCAGCTCTGTGAGGGTGACAGCCCCTGGTACCTGTGCCCCTGCACAGACAGCCGGCTTTCCTCCGTGGGACTGGCATGTCCCAGTGCTCAGCAGGAGCAGGCTCGTTCAGCCCAGCACACGCTGCCCGTGCCAGCAGCACAGCCCAGCTTTGTGCTGAGCCCACTGCGAGTGGCTTTCCAGTTTCTTGGCTTTGAGCACTCCTCTCCCTGCCGCCCTGCCGCCTCCTTGGAGCTGAACTTCCCCTTGCTCCCTGCAGCCGTCTGCGCTCAGCCAGAGCCTGTGGCTCAGGATGGACGTGCAGGAGCCCAGCCGTGCAGGGTGGGGCTCGGTGTGTCCCCAGCCAGGCTGTGGCAGCACGGCTTGGTGTGTCCTGGGAACCTCCACCGTGCTGGCCTGGGTTAGGTCTGCCCAGGCCCTCTGATGGCCCCAGGGCCAAGAGCCCCCAGTGCCACGGGGCTCAGCATCCCAGTCCCCATGCCAGTCCCCAGAGCCCCTTGCCCGGGCTGTGGGGACAGCCACCACTGCTGCCATGGGGCTCGGCACTGGGCTTGTTGCACTGGGGCTGTCCCCAGCCCCTGCTCCAGCCTGCTCTGCACACACAGCCGTGCTTATTGATCGCTCTGAAAATCTTTAAAGATTAACTTCTGGGAACAAATATGACATCTTTATGGAGAGGCAGAACAAGCTGCTTTAGCATTCGGGTGGCTGCTCTGCTGCACAGAGACATCTGTTTGCAGCAGGACACGCAGAGCAAATGATCTGTCAGCGTGCAGGGGCGCGTCCTGCCAGCAGCTGCTCCCCTTGACGGCAGCTACAGGTAACCTTGCCATCCCTGCAGCTGCACACGCTGCACTCTCACACTTGGTGCTGTGCCAGGTTCTGGCATGTGCTGTGAAACCAGCCAGTGTTTCCACTGTGTTCAACCTGCAGCGTAAGGCAGGTAGGGCATGGCCTTCCAGCAGCTTGCAGGGAGCAGCTGGCAGCTGCTGAATACATCCCAACCCTCTGGATTAATTTCCTTGCCACAGCTAGAGAGAGCTTTTCTTGTGGGCACGATGGCAGAGCAGTCCTGGGAGCAGGGGACTCTGGCTCCCCTGGGGTACAGTGCAGGACAGAGGAGTCTCCACGGTTATTCTGCTGCAAAGAAATGACTCTCCTGGTGCACAGCCCAGCCTGTGGCAGGGCAGCACACGGTGTGAATGAAGGCACCTCTACCCAGAGCACTGAATCATCATTAGAAATCACTCAATGATTTATGTCAGGAAGAGCAAGGCACATATTGGGTCATCCTGCTCATCTCACTAGCCAGCATTTGTGCATTCCCTCTGGGATATTTGCCAGGGATCTCTGATCCATCTCATGCCGTGGAGTTTTCCCCCTTTCCTTAGGATGGCAATTCCCTGATTAACATTGTTTGCTTCCAGTAACTTTCTCCAGTATTCAGTCTGTGTTTTCCTTATGTTAATTTCTTGCCTTTACAGCACCTGATTAATAACTCTGTTTATGCCACTAGAATATTTGCAGGCCATTGATGAGGGGACATTTAATAGGAGAGAGCTGTCTGTAGATCTGATTGCTCAATGAAGAGATGAAGAACGTTCTCTGTTGCCCTGGGTTCTGCAGGAGCAGTAAATGTTTCTGTGGTCTGACTGGACTGGCTCCAGCTTTCTGCTCACCCTTGTGTCTCCTTCTGCAGGCTCCTTGTCCCAGGGAATGCTGATTCCACAATGCAATCCAAAAGCAGGACAGGGTTTCTGTGCAGGTTTTTACTGACTTGCAAATGAGGGTAAAACCCCCAGGGCAGATGCCCAGCAGGGAGTGCCTGGGGGTGCAGGTTCCTTGGCCCCACTGTCCAGGTGTGTGTGCATTTGGCACTCCCCGCCTGTCACTGAATCCATCAGTTCTCTCTCTGTTTCCCCAGCCCTGGCTGCTGTTTCTGCTCCCCAGCACGTGGCAGTTCCTCCTTCACAGACACACAGTGCTGTGCATCCCCAAGCAGGAGCTGAAATCCAGCCTGATGTGCATTTCCCAGTTATCCCAGTTTTCCTGTGGCACTGCTGAAGCCAAACTCCCAGTGCCAGCTGGGCAATGCTGGCACCTGAGCCTGGAGATCAGCGTGGCTCCTGCTGCTGCCCAGGCATCTCCTCCGTGGAGCAGCTTGCAGGAGCTCAGTTCCCCTCCTCGGCTGAGATTTCAGCAGCCTCAAAGTAAAAAGAGGCTCCAAAAGGTCCTCTGACCCCCTGTAAGGCTCCCCAGCCTTCTTGAGTGGAAGGAAAGGATCCATTAATGTTTGGCTTCATTTCTGTTTATCAAAGAGAAAAAAGCATCAAAGTGGGGATTCAGGACACAAAGCAACTGCTTTGCTGTGGGCTCCTGAGGAACCTGAGGAAGGAAAATACTCGTTCAAAATTCCCCAGTCAACTGGTGAATCTGAAAACCTCAGTTTGTCAAAAGAAGAGGATCAAGAAATTCTCTGTCTGCTGTAAGCCCCTCTGGAGCCTGGAGCTGCATGCAGGTCTGAAATGCTGGGCACAAGGATGCTGGCACTGCACGCTGTGGGGATTTGGGACTCCAGGCTGGGCTGAGGCTGGAGCCAGAGGCAGCTGTGCACAGAGCCCTCAGACAGAGCAGAGAGCCCCAAACAGGCTGAAGCAGCTGCAAGGGAAATGTAAAATAGACATGTGGCCTGAAGTCCGGATGTGCAGTTTATTTTGAAACCTAATAACTCCAGATAATTGATAGTGGAGTGCAGTATTTTCCATGCGTTGGATTACGAGCGTCTGTCGCTCACCAGAAGCTGTAACCTTGAGCTATGAGACATTATTGGCAGTATTTAACACAAATCTGTTTTCCATCATTGTCAAATCCCACTTCAATATGCACCACAGGAAGAAAGGCGAATACTAAATTGATTTCTTTAATGGGAAGTGTTCTTCAGGAGATACCGACCTGTGTGGAGATGCATTAATGGGATTACAATGGAACCTTTTTATTTTGCTTTATTTTTAATGGAGATTTCCTATCCTGACACACGTGTGAGATGCTGCTTGGCCGCAGTGATGGTGAGCCGGGGCACGGCAGGGTACCACGAGGAGAGTGTCGGTCTCTGGAGATGCAGCTCCTGAGCCTGGGACTGTTGCTGTGCTGGCTCTGCAGGGAGCAGCCCGGAATCAGCCAAACACCAAAGCAGAGCTCAGCAGGTGCTGCTGGCTGGGATAAGGTGCTGCATCCTGAGAGCAGCCAGGACATCCCCCCTTCACCTGACCCAGCAGCCCTCGGGAGGGCCTGGAGGAGCATCTGGAGAGCAGCAGGAGAAAAGGGAGCCCCGGCTGAGCGTGGAGCTGGGTGTGGAGGCTCAGCTGTGCTGTGCTCAGCCTGTCCCAGTGCTGGTGCTGTGCCCGGACATGCAGTGGCCAGAGCAGCGGGGTCCGTGTGATCAGGCTGGGGATTGCTGCTGCCAAGCAGGCAGGAGGAAGCTTTGCCTTCTCCAGGAGAGTGGGAGTTCTGTGACAAGGTAATTACCTTACTTCAGCATGAGCTGATTGACAGGGAGCTAATTGACTGATGAAAAGTTCCTGCTTGTTCTGGACCAGAGCCCCATGAACTTGTCTCACTTCCCCCTGCTGACACTGCCTGAGCTGAGGCTGGGAGTGCCCAGCCCGGGCAGTTCAAACCTCTCAGCTCTTCAGGCCTCTGTCCAGTGGCGTGAGGAGTCGGGAGCTGCATCCCCAGCAGGGCTGGTGGCCATGCCAGCACCCTGGGACAGCAGTGACCGTGCCACCACCCTGGGACAGCAGTGACCATGCCACCACCCTGGGACAGCAGTGACCGTGCCACCACCCTGGGACAGCAGTGACCGTGCCACCACCCTGGGACAGCAGTGACCATGCCACCACCCTGGGACAGCAGTGACCGTGCCACCACCCTGGGACAGCAGTGACCATGCCAGCACCCTGGGACAGCAGTGACCGTGCCAGCACCCTGGGACAGCAGTGACCGTGCCAGCACCCTGGGACAGCAGGTTCAGCTGGCAGCTGCTGACTCAGACACAGCTGGGCACATGGCAGTGCCACGTTAAAATGTCTGTGTTAGAGCTGTGGGCTACTGCAAGGCTGTTCACAAGTCTGACTGGCAGTGCTGAACCTTTCCTTGTGAATGCTGAGGATTTGTGTCTGTAAATATTGAGGGGATGTGTAGGAGGTGTGATGGGTACGAGACCCTGCAGGGCAGACCCTCCCAGGCAGCTTCAGTCCCCACAGCTCCCCACGGGGTGGGTGCTGTGCCCAGCTGAGAGTCTGAGTGTGCAGCACGGGCTGGCACACAGGGCTGGCACACAGGGCTGTGGCACACAGGGGCTGTGGCACACAGGGCTGTGACACACAGGGGCTGGCACACAGGGCTGTGGCACACAGGGCTGGCACACAGGGCTGTGACACACAGGGCTGGCACACAGGGGCTGTGGCACACAGGGCTGTGGCACACAGGGGCTGTGGCACACAGGGCTGTGGCACACAGGGCTGTGGCACACAGGGGCTGAGATGCAGGATGCTGTTCAGGCAGGGAAGAGCCATTTGACAAAGAAGGCTTTATAGATTGACAGGAGCACATTCCGTGTTTCCAAAGGCAGTATGGGATGCTCTGGAGCTAATCTGAAGGAAGGTTTTGGATTCAGAGACAATGCCACTCTGGCATACCCTGACAGTCAGTGATGCTGTTGCCGTGACAACTCCCCAAATCTTCTCTTCCACTCTCAAAACCCACCTGGGTCTCCATCTGCCCTGGGAGTGCACAGGGCCAGTGCTGCACACCCTGGGCACCTGCTTTGGCTTTGGTCAGCAGGGTGCTGCTGGTCCTGTGGCTCCAGCCCACCAGGCTCTCACGAGCTTTGCTGCAGCTGCCCCTCTTCTCCTCTGCTGCCTGAGCAGCACTGGGCCCTGGCTAGGTATTAACAAGCTGCCACTGTGATGGATAAGAAAATCGCAGCGTCACTTAGAGTGGATTATAGCTTTTTTCTCCCCTGACAGGAAGGAGATGTCTCTCCATACAAGCCCGAGGTTGCTCAGGGCAGCCACCACCTTCATCCGTCACTGCAGGTCCCCAAGCACTCCTCAGCCAGAGATGCTTTTGGCTGGAAATGCATCCGTGTGGGCTGAGGCTTTGAAGGTGATCAGAGCAGATGGAGACCGGGCTGCCCAGAGCTCTGTCTCAGGCAGGAAAGTTGAAGCATGGCCTGTCCCTTCAAGCTGCAAAAGTCACAGCAAATATGGAGAGTGTGGAGAAGCCCCAGGTGACGGTGGGGAAAGTGGCTTGGCCCTGGCCAGCGTGTGTTCCAGACCGGCTGCAGCAGGGATGCAGCGTGGCACCTGCCTGTGGGCAGCAGCGATGGATTCACCAGCTGGACCAGAGGGGCTGGCTCTGCCTTAAGGCGAGGTGTTCGTGAGCAGTCAGATAACACAGAAACATTTCTTGGGATTACCTGTGCTGCCGAGCTTTGTCCTGTGCCCAGCACACCCGTGGAGGGCAGAGCTGCCCGGTGAACTGTGGGGTGGAGCCCCTCGAGGGCGAGGGGGTGACACAGGAGCAGCAGCTGAGGGTGGCTGGGCTGTTGCTATTGCACTATTTGCAGTGTGAGCAGTTTCCCCGGGAGGTGGCAGGAGGCTGGTGCCCTCCCGGCCGTGCAGACCTGGCACACAGCCGTGCTGGTGACATCCCTGCCCGGCGGCACGGGGCAGCTGTGACAGCAATTGTGACAGCAGTGACTGTCACACTGTCATTGCAGGGCACTCTGGGCTCCGGAGGATGCTCTCCCCTCGCTCCGAGGGCAGTTTTGGCTGCTGCGGTGCCCGAGGACATTGGGAGCTCATCCTGGTGCATCGCCCGTCAGGCGGCATCGATCCGGGTGTGCCTTCTCTGAAGGAGCCGTGGCCCCGAGCGAGCGCCTGGGAGACATTCCAGTTACAAAGCGCAATTAGGGCTGTGCCACACAGGCAGGAAAGGAGCTCAGCAGCGGCGATGAATGTCCTCGCACCTCCGTGTGCTGCACTGGGGCTGCACGGCTGCCTCTGCTGCAGGCTGGGCTGACCCCAGCCCTGCCAACCTGCAACACCTGTCCGCTGGAAACTTCCAGGGAACTTTCAAGTAGAGAGGAGAAACCTTTCCTCCAGGAAAGTCTGTGGAACAGCAGTGCTCTGTTCCAGAGCTGTCGATGTTTTCCCTGGCAGCCAGGAGCCAGGGCAGGAGGAGCTCGGGCTGTGATGTGGTGTGCCCTGCAGTGCCAGTGTGACAGCGACAGTGACAGTGTGACAGTGACAGAGTGACAGTGTGACAGTGACAGTGTGACAGCGTGACAGTGACAGAGTGACAGTGACAGCGTGACAGTGACAGAGTGACAGTGACAGTGTGACAGTTTGGGGCTGTGTGTGCCCTGAGCAGCCAGCACTGCCCAGTTTGGGGCTGTGTGTGCCCTGGGCAGCCAGCACTGCCCAGTTTGGGGCTGTGTGTGCCCTGGGCAGCCAGTGTTGCCCAGTCTGGGCTGTGTGTGCCCTGGGCAGCCAGTGTTGCCCAGTCTGGGGCTGTGTGTGCCCTGAGCAGCCAGTGTTGCCCAGTCTGGGCTGTGTGTGCCCTGGGCAGCCAGTGCAGCTCGGGGTGCCAGCCTGTGTGGTGGCAGGTGCCCAGCTTGGCATCCTGCACAGGCAGTGGCAGGCGGAAGCTTTCCCTCCCACGCTGCCATACGGGAAGGCTTCTGTCACCGTGCCACTGCAGAGACAGGAATTTAAAAGTGTGACAAGGCAGGTTCCTCTGAACTGCCTCCAAATACCCGCCTAAGAATAGCATCTCCCTGCAGAAGGGTGCCTGGCTCCAGGCTCTCGTCTCCCCGCGCTCCCAGCACTCCATCCCTCCTCCTGTCAGCCTGCAGGCTGTGACCAGATATGGGATCGATGTGTGAGGGGCAGGCTGGGATTTAGGAGTCACACAGACAGCACGGATCTTCTGCTGTAACATAAATCTGCACTCCACCTGCACAAAAGCAGGAGTCTCGGATTTATTCCCCAGCTCCTTCCCTGTTAATAGCAGGCCCTCTGCTCTGGCTGTGATGTCTGGGCACAGCAGCTTTCCCAGGTGATAAACCTGGCTCAGTGAAGCCAGGCTTTGTGTCGAACATGGCAGTATTCCCCAAGCACAGCCCCAGCAGTGCTCAGCCTGATGGCAGGCACGCAGCTCAGGGGGTCAGGAGGCAGACCCCCGTGTCCCTTGGGTTGAGACACAGCAAATCTGGTGTGTGTGACATGGGAGAGGGGAAAGGAGCTGGCAGGGGCTTACTCCCTGCTTGCCTTCCACTGCAGACATCTACCTTTGAAGCAGTGTGCTGGAAGGTTTCCTGGCTGATTAAAGCCCAGCATTAGTATGCAGATGAAAACGCGAATCAGCCTCGATGAGGCTTCCTGGGCAGTAGTGGAAGTCAAGGATTTAATCTAGCCTGATCTTGGACACGGTTTAAACTCCTCAAAACAAGAGCACATAACCTGCTGCAAAGGTTTAATTTCAATGAACCTCCCTGTTCACAAGCTCCAGCCTCTGTTTGCAGCGGTGGTTGGAGAGGGGAAGTGCCTGATGCTGGTCCCTGCACCCCGTGCTGCTGCAGCAGCCCCAGGACAGCTCCTGGCATCCCTCCGTGCCCCTGGGCTGTGCTGCTTCACTGCAGCACCTGCCGAACCTGGAGGGCAGTGCTGTGAGCCTCCAGCAGTGCTGCCTGGACCCTTCCCAGGACTGTGGTGATGGGCAAGTGAGATTCCTGCTGCTGTTCGGGGACCTTGAGGCCTCTCTTCTGTCCATCTTCTCTTGCCTGTGGGAAAGTTCTGCTTCCTGCTCTCCCTGTACCTCTGCAGGACCCCCACAGCTGTCCATGGGACCAGGACAGCTCCAGCCGTGCTGGATTTCTGAACCTCACCCCTTCAAGCTGTAGCGTTTATTTATAAGGAACTAATTGTCATCTCTGTGCCAGGTTCTGGAATTTCTTCTGCCAAATCCTGCACGCATCCCTTGGACACAGAGGCCAAAGCTGTGCAAGTGCCAGCTAAGCCCCAGGTTTCGATCAGAATTTGCAGAAGCTCAGATTGCCTTGTGAGTGTCCAAACCCAAAGAGAATCCACGGGCTGCAGAGTCAGTGAGCTGCCCAGGCTGAGGGTACTTGGGGCAGAGCAGGGGCGATGGTGTTTGGTGTTTGGTGGCTCACAGCCAAGGTGGGGCAGGGAGCAGGGCCCCTCCTCACCTCAGAAGGTTCCCTGGCCAGGCTTCAGAGAGGCAGGGGTCCTGCCTTGTCTCCAGGGGAGCCATGGGGAGCAGGGGGATGCCCTCAGGGATGGATCCTGGCTGCAGCAGACCCCAGGGCCCTGTTTCCAGGCAGGGATGGAATGTCTCTGGACAGAGGATGCCTGACTTGATCAGCAAGCACTTAATTAGTGCTTAAAGCCTCCATCCATAGCAACTGTGCACAGGAGCTGTGAGGACAGGAAAAGTTCTTCAGCAAGAACAAGCAGTGAGATGTGGGTTCCCAGACCTTCCCTCCAGAGCTGCAAACCTTCACACCAGGAGCAGCAGCCAAGAAGTGTTGGCAACGCCAGGCAGCCCAGCACAGCCCTCGCTGCTCCATCCTTGTGCATAAATTACCTCCGGGCTCTGAGCTAAACAAAGGGCCCTGAAATAATTCTGCATTTTAATAAAGTCAGCATTCGTGCCACTGTTGTCCTCACAGAAAGAGAATTTGCATTTCCCTCTGCCAGCTGTCCCCACACAGCCCCCTGGCACTCGCCTGTGTTCCCACCAAGGACGATGTTAAATTTTGTTTCTTAATCACTGTGACACCAGAAACAGGGCAGAGCTGCCCAAAGCCCCAGACTAGAGAGCACACCAGTATCTCCAAAGATGTGTCTGAAAAGCAGTGCTGTCCAAAACCCTTGTGCCAGTGGCTGTGCATGTCCCCGTGTCCCCCTGGGTCCCCCTGGGTCCCCCTGGCAGCACAGACCCCGTGGATCTGGGAGCTGGGAGGGAGAGCTGCTGCTTGCACTGCTGCTCTGGATTCCTGTAAAATCCTGCAGGTTGTGCCTCCCAAAGGGAAGGGATGCCCTGGGCTCAGGGCCTGGCACGCTGTGCCCCCAGCAGCAGCACACAGTGAGCAGATGAGCAGTGTCAGGATTGTGTCAGTGCTCGTGGTGCAGGGCAGGGCAGAGCCATGTGTCCTCTCCGGTGGGGCTGTCACCCCTGTCCTTTCCCCTCTCCGCCCCCTGTGCTGGACACGCAGGCCAGGGGGGCTTGTCTGGCTTTCCACGCTGCCTTTCCAGCTGGACACGGGGCTGGGGCCAGGGCAGCAGAGTGTCCTGCTGGGCTCTGCAGGGACAGAGGCACCTGCCTGCTCCGGGGCTTGCCCCTCCTTCTGTCCCCAGCCCGCAGAGCTCTGTCCCACCAGTGCTGGGTTGCTGTGGGCTGAGCAAACCTCTGGCTGCAGCAGTCCCAGGGCATCCCTGCAGGGCTCTCTGTGGGTCCCTGTCCCCCCTGTCACCTCCATCCCAGTCCCCTCTGCTGCACCAAACCCTGCTGTGGGGGATAGCTGCGATCACAGCTCTCAGCCTGTTCAATTACTGCCAGCTAATGATGATTAATTTACAATTAAGGGCCTCTAAAGGGTAGTGTGTCTGTTAAATAAATATTGATCTTTCATTTGTGGCCACAGATATATTGCCCCAGTTAGGCAGTGCAGCAGCAAAGCCAGGCTTTCCCAGGCAGAGACTCCCCACAGAACCCAAGATCACAGGGCTGGGGCTGCCCAGGCAGGGGGCTGGGCTTGGCTCACCCCAAGCCTGGGGGCTCTCAGGACAAGGATCGTGCTATCTGGGGTGTTTTGGTGCTGACTGGAAATGCCCAGTCCTGCTGGTCCTGTTCCCATTTGCAGAAGCCACCCAGTCCCGAGTGCTGGAGCTCAGTGGGGATTTCTGCAGGAGTGTGGCACTCTTCTTCCTCACCTGTGACTCTTTTCCACAGGCAGATGAGGTGGAAACGCCATCCCACCCCACCTCCAGCCATGTCCCGGGCAGTCCCTGAGTCCCTGCTCCCTCGTCTCCCTTCCCCTCGCAGTGCATTCCTTGGAAGCAGCCTCACCAGGAGAGCCCTCTCTGGCTCTCTCTGTTATTTCAGGCGTGTATTTGGAGCAGAGCTTTTGTTCCAAATGAACACGTTGATTCATTCAGAAGTGCAGTTTCTGTTTTTGAATCAGCAGAGCTGTTTATGCTCACAGTGTCCATAAAACTGTTATTTTAGTCCTGACACTGATGCTTATGAATAAAATTTAGATCTCATTCAGAAGAACGTTAGCTGTAGCTATTTGGCTTCTTGTTAAAGCATTAATTTTTATTGAGACCACATTGCCAAGCAGCTCCTTCTGCGTCTTGCAGCAACCGAGTAGCTCAAGTGGAGACTTGGGTAGGACTGGATTGCAGCTCTCCATGTGCAGGTGCTGATGATGGTGGGAAGCTCCCAGTCCCCCCAGGTGAGCAGGGCAGGTGGGAGCAGGGGCAGCACTCTCAGGGGATGTGCTGGACATGTCAGGGGCTGACACAGCAGTGCCTGCTCGTGCTGGGTGGATGTTGGGTGTTCTGGTGCCAATTAGCTCTCCTATGTATTTATTGCACCTTTTTGCTCGAAGCAAGCTGTTAAATGTCAGAAACACTTTAGCATTTTAGCAGAAAGATAATTTTTAATAGATTCCACCTACAAAAAGGAGCTGACTGGCAGAATATTAAACTCGGGGAGATTTATTTTTACTCTATGCCTCCAAACAGCTTGATACAACCATTTTTTGCATGGCTCCTTGCTGATTAATGCTGCTGTCTCTTGCCTGTCCTCCTCACTTGGTGCTGTGGCAGCTGTGGTCTCTCACATCCCATTAACCTTGTCTGCAGAACGGATACCTGGCCAAAGTGGAGAATTAGCCCTTGTAATTAGGAATGTAAACATCTCACACTGCCTGCTAACATCCACACATCCTTCCCTGCCTGCTCCTGGTGCTTGTTAGGGCAGGATACCCCCAGACAGGCTATTCCTATCATCAGCTTCCCACACAGCAGCTCTCAGTAATTTCTAGCTGAAGGAGCATATAAAGCCCCAGTCAAACCCAGAGCAGCTTTGGCTCTTCAGGGACTAAGGTGTGTGTTGTGTCAGTGCTGGCTTTGCTCTGGGAAAGTGCACAGGCAGCTGGTGGGGTTTGCTGGGACTGTGGTGAGCCTTCCTCTTCCTCAGCAGAGCTGGAGGATGCCTGGGGCCATGGCAATGATGTTCTTAGTGATGGTGATGTTTGTACCCGAGCACAGCACCAGCCCCCCGTGCTTCCAGAGCAGGGATGTCACCTCTGCCTGTGGCCCAGGTTTGATTTTTGGCTGAAGCTGTGTCAGTCTGTTCTCAGCCTGAGCAGTGACTCCCTAGTGCTGGATGGAGCAATTGAGTCATTGCTCATAATACTGCAGCTTCTGAAAATTCAGGTGACTTTATTTGTTTCTCAGTGATATAATGAACTGTTTTGAGTGATGTTAGATTTAATGGCTAAATCAATGTGTGTATTTAGTGTTAGCCTTTATTTTAGCACTAAGTGACGTGAGATAAGCAGACTTAGAGAGTGTTAATTGGTTTGTGTTTAGCATTTACACTAATCAGACTGTGCAGTGCTGCCCAGAGCTCTTCAACACTAGTAATTCTGTTTATCCAAACCAGGAATTGTTTACTCTATTGACTGGAGTGGCATCGGGCTGTTTTTTCACTCACTTGGATGTTACACCACATGTGTGAATTAACAGAGAACCCTGGCTAACCCTGCGTGGGTGGCTGGGCACACCCAGACAGACAGACAGACAGACAGAACACAGCAGGGCAGCGGTGCCAATGGCACAGCCTGTGGCAGCAATGCCCCTGCCTTCACTGTGAGCAGTGCAGGAGGCACGGGGAGCCTGCAGTCCCTGTCCCACCCTCTGTCCCACGGAGCTCCCATCTCCCTGTCCCTGCATGGAGCTCCCTGACCCTGGCCCTGTCCCATGGAGCTCCCATCTCCCCATCCCTGCATGGAGCTCCCTGACCCACAGAGGTCCCATCTCCCTGTCCCTGCATGGAGCTCCCTGACCCACGGAGCTCCCATCTCCCTGTCCCTGCATGGAGCTCCCTGTCCCACAGAGGTCCCATCTCCCTGTCCCTGCATGGAGCTCCCTGACCCACAGAGGTCCCATCTCCCCGTTCCTGGATGGAGCTCCCTGACCCACGGAGGTCCCATCTCCCCGTTCCTGGGTGCTGAGCTCTGGGCAGCAGGATCACAGCACTCCCTGGCCATGACCCTCGCACTGAAGGGCTCTGGGTGATTTGGGGTTCGTGGCTGAGGTGCTGGGGCTGTGCTGCCCAGGGAGGGGAGCTCCCAGCTCTGCTGGGCACTGTTGGATGTGCCAGGACCCTCCTCTGCAGTTGGGACTGCCTGGCCTGGACTCACATCCATCGTGTGCTGACGGGAGCAGATGTCTGGGCAGGAGCCCACCCGAGCATCCCGGGAGCCAGCAGCAGCACTCAGCATGGCTGTGTGTTCAAAATGGCTTGAAAATTGCCTCACCATTGCTCTGCTCCCATCACCTGGCTGGTTTTATTAGAGTTGGTTTTGGATCATTGAATTTTTATCTAAACATTCACTTCCCAGCTGAGCTCTTGGAGAGCTCTGGCTCCCTGGGCTGCTGCTGAGCCCCTGGAAATGGAGCTGCCTGTAGGATGTGCTGATGGCCCTCGCTGAGCCACCCCTGCCCTTTCCCAGGGCTCACCCTGCTCCTGTGGCCCTGCCTCTTGCAGGCAGGTGTGACTCACCTGTGAGAAGCACAGTGTGCTTCCCCAGCAGGGATGCTCCGGGTAGGGAGGTCAGAACGCCACCGGCTGCTCCTGCTCCGGGCCGTGCTGGGAGGCACAGCAAGATGAATTCCCTTTTATTTTGCAGAGTGCTGTTTTACTGATTTCTGCCAACCAGCCCAGGGCTGGGTTGTGGTGCCCCTCAGGTGCCACCCCCGGGGAGAGTGGAGAGAACCCAGAGTTTTTGTGCGGGGCTGCAGCTGCCGGTGCCAGTCCCGGGGATGGGCATTAAATCACTGTGTGAGGGCAAGCACGGGGCTGCCACTGGGGCTCAGGGAGGAAGCTTTGTGCTACCGTTTGCACTGACTGTGTGATCCGAGTCAGAATGAGAATCATAAATCTTGATTATTCTCTGTCTCAGCTGATTTGAACCAAATGCCTTGGACAGGGATATAGTTCGCATCTCGCTGAAAACTGCAAAAAAACCGATTAAATGTACAAACTGATATCAATAGCACTCTATCTCTGTTAATGCCCAAACTGTCAGAGTTTGGGGAGAGGATCCTGTGTGGGCGGGCTCTGTCCCAGCCCAGAGCAGCTTCCGGGGGGGGTTCAGGGCGGCTTTCTCCCCACTCTTATTTATTTTGGTACCTCGTTCCTGCAGTTCTGGCTGTTATTATGATGTCGTCAATTACAGATGGCATCTCTGATTCTGATTGCACTTTGCTTACAATTAAGCATCCTATAGAAAAATGGAAATGCTGGGCCATTAACATAGTGTAATAATAAGGTAAACCATTCAATTACGGAGGAAAAACCACTTTGAATAATAAGGATATTGTATGCCTAAAAGACATTCAGATGCCAGTGTATTACCATTCTTGCATACATAATAAATGAACTTAAACCCCAAAATAATCAACAGAAGCAAATAATAAATAGCTGTGCCCTCGGCAGCAGCCTGGCTGGCATCACTCCCTCCAGGGCAGAGGAGCAGCTCTGGGGTGGGAATGGCCAGGTCTTGGATCTGGGTGGTCCTTGGCCCCTGCAGGACTTGTCTGATGCTGTGGCTGCCACTTGCACGGGGAGGAGGCAGAGAAGGGGCTGGGCACTGGTGAGCCCTGGGGCTCTGCTGGGCTCCAGGATGCAAACACTGCAGCACTGTGGATTACACGGTGCAGTATTGTGCTTTGGACAGTGGAGAGGCTGATGCAATTGGGGAGATGTTGCCACTCAGTCTCTGGGGAGGGATTTGGAGCTGCATTTGGGTTTGGCTACCTCGAGGAAGTGCTGAGAGCCCAGGACCTGCCCTGCTGCACGGACCCACGGCACTGACAGCCAGGAAAGGAGCAGGTGACTGCAGGGGTGAAGGTGCAGAGGGTCCTGGCCGCCTCCTGTGGCAGCCTTGGTGCTGGTTTTGTGCCCAGCCTTTCTGTTCCCGGTGGCAGGAGGGCAGGAGTTCCCCTCCCATCCGGAGCTCAGCGCAGGGTGTGAACGATTGCTGCTGTTCTCAGCCTGCTCGCAGTATCGCTCCTCCATAACAATTCCCAGCCTTTTAGCTGTTGATGGCTCACCTATTACTGTGGCACTGCGTTAGGATAAGATCCAGATACATCTGAAGAATGGAATTTATTTACTCTTTTCCCTGAAAAGCTTTTAGTATGATACAGCTGTGGTGCTTTCACTTAGGCAGCCGTTATTGCCAGGGTGTTTTTCCTGGTAGAATTAAATTTTCCAGAAGATGAACAGGGACTCCTAGGGATATGCAGCTCCAAACCACTCTATTTTAATATTTTACTTCCCTGGCCGTCTTTGGGAAGGGCCCATCCCATCTTTGGGAAACTGGAGTGGTTTGAGCCCCCCAGTTGAGTCTGGCCAGTGTTAGGTGTGAGCACAGAGCTCTCCCCATGAGCTGCACCTTTCCCACATCCAACTGGCTGTTCCAGGAACCGCAGCCTGCAATACCAACAGCATCTATTATTGACAGTCTGGAAACTTCCACAGGCATCACTTAGCAACCGTGAAGGCTGAGCTGGGTGGGAGCATCCTGCACATCCTGCACGGGTGTCCCTGTGGGCTCCTGCTGCTCTGCCTGGGGCTGGGGGCTCGTCCTGCTGCGTGTTGGTCCTGAGCTCCAGACTGGGATCCCAAGGGGTGGGAAGGTCCTGAACTCCCAGATTTGGGATCCCAAGGGGTGGGAAGGGAAGGGAAGGTGTGTGTGATGTGCATGTTTCAGAGGTTTCTGTCCTGCAGACATTGCACGTGCATCAGCATTTTATGTAGCTCTCACTGGCATGGGCAGGCAAAAAACAGTGAAAGTGAGTGAAGGGGCACTGAGGGGACTTGAACTCCTGTGTGGAAGGGAAATCTGGACTGGGAGCAGACTGGCTGGACTTGAACATCCTCAGGAAGAGGAGCAGAACTCACCCCTGCCAGCCCGTGGGTCCCCATTCCAGGGCTTTGCTGTGACTGTGACTAATACAGTAATTAAATCTGGCAGATGACACTAAGAGATTCCCAGTGAGGAGGATCATGGTGCTTCTGTAGAGAATGGCAGTGAGACTTTGTCAAAATAATTTTGACAGCAGAGGGCTTAGAAATACACATTTCCAGCCTTTTTTACAAGCTTTCCATGGCTGACTGCTGACCAACAATAAATCTTGCACTAAAATTGGAGAGATTGGGCCAAATTTATCCCTGGTCAAACAATGTTCCACTGAATACGCATCTCCATCCACAGAGCTGAGGTTCCTTTGCACAGCCAAAGCCAAGTGGTGCTGAGGGCTGTTTGTGATGCCTGAGCAGGTGTGTGCTGACACAGGTGTGCCCTGTGCTGACACAGATGTGCCCTGTGCTGACACAGGTGTGCCCTGTGCTGATACAGATGTGCTCTGTGCTGACACAGATGTGCCCTGTGCTGACACAGGTGTGCCCTGTGCTGACACAGATGTGCTCTGTGCTGACACAGGTGTGCTCTGTGCTGACACAGATGTGCTCTGTGCTGACACAGGTGTGCCCTGTGCTGACACAGATGTGCTCTGTGCTGACACAGGTGTGCTCTGTGCTGACACAGGTGTGCTCTGTGCTGACACAGATGTGCCCTGTGCTGACACAGGTGTGCCCTGTGCTGACACAGATGTGCTCTGTGCTGACACAGGTGTGCTCTGTGCTGACACAGGTGTGCCCTGTGCTGACACAGGTGTGCTCTGTGCGGATACAGATGTGCCCTGTGCTGACACAGATGTGCCCTGTGCTGACACAGATGTGCTCCTGGCCAGGAGCTCCCCAGGTGCAGCAGCCAGGATGCCCCTGTAGATCCCACAGCTGCTGGGGAGGAGGGCAGGGCTCCCCATCAGGAGTCACATCAGCCACTTCCCCATCCTGAGCCCCTCAGCTCTCAGCTGAGCCTGTGCAGTCTGTGAGAGCTGTGCCCTGACAGGCAAGGGATTTCAGCACAAGGCAGCAGCCACATCCCAGAGGAGATCCACTTGAGCAAAGAACAGAAGAAAGCAAGATTTAGCATTAGGATCATAATTCCAGATTACATTGTGCAAGTATCAACAGTCTATACTCATGAGAGCCTTGGGGAGCATAATGCTGCAGCAGCTCTCCCAGCTAGCCTGATCAGTGAGGGTTGGTTTTAATTGCAGCTGAATGGATCTAACCTTGTGATGTCTGTTCACAAAGCATTGCCAGATTAATATAGGTTCCATAGCTGCTTCTGCTAAAAGACTTTAATGGATCAGCTTAGTACTCTGCTCCATGATTATAGCATTCCTACCCACCTATCATGCCTGAGCCAGATGGTCCCAGTGAAATCAGAGCATATTTTTATTTTTGTCTGCTACTCAGCCACCTGCCCACTGATTTTGCTGCACAGTGGTAGGAGGAGAGGAGACTCCAGTGTGCCCCCTGCCCCTTTCCCTAGTCCTGGTGTGCCCCACCTCCTGAGAGAGCCCCGAGGAGGCACAGGAAGGCTGGGTGTTCCCTCAGGGAGGCTTGCCCGGCCCTCTGGAGGGTGGCCACACTCCTGGCCAGCAGCGTGGCTCTGACTCCTGGCACAGGCACGGCATCCCCAGGGCGCTGGGGATGTTTCCAGTTCTGTCGGTGATGAGAACCATTAGGAAGGCACAAGTACTAAAGAGATCTTGAGCGATGCCTATAAAACCTTTGAATCCCTGACAGAATCAATAGCAGGTTCTCAGGAGTGACTTCTTATCCAGGCAAACTTAAGCACATGCCAATGAGCCATTAAAGATTTTGCATTTTGTGGAGCCACAGAAGCCCTTTCATTGCAGCTGTTGGACTCTAGACTAGGCGATATTGTGAAAAATCACATTACAAGCAGAGTGTGCTCCAAAGGCGTTTTGCTGCGTGTCTGGGGTGTGCTGGGATGCTGATGTGAGTGACATCCTCCCTGCAGGGCCCTGGACGGCTGCGGGGAGCACAGCCAGCCCTGCCAGGACAGCGGAGGGGACAGGGAGGGGACAGGGGAGCTGTGCCCATGAGTGGAGACCCTGGGGTGGCCCTGAGGTGCAGCCGTGGGTGCCCTGGCCGTGCCGGCCTGTGTGGGGTGGTAGCCACCGGGGTGGCCGCAGCCCCCGGCGCCGGTATTGACACGGCTCCCAGTTCGGCATCTCGGTTGCCATGGCAGCTCCGAGCTGAGATCCCATCAGCTCTCGGCTGGTGAACACGCGTTAGCACCTGCGTTGGTATGGCAACGGCACCGGTACCGGTAACGGCACCGGTAACGGCACCGGTAACGGCACCGGTAACGGCAACGGCACCGGTACCGGCACCGGCAACGGCACCGGTACCGGTACCGGCAACGGCAACGGCAACGGCACCGGTAACTGCACCGGTAACTGCACCGGTAACTGCACCGGTACCGGTAACGGAACCGGCAACGGCACCGGCAACGGCACCGGTAACGGCAACGGCACCGGTAACGGTAACGGCACCGGTAACGGCACCGGTAACGGCAACGGCACCGCGTCCGCCGGCGCTGTGGATGGACGGACAGACGGACATTGGGACGGACATGGGGACGGACATGGGGACGGACATGGGGACGGACATGGGGACGGACAGACGGATAGATGGACATGGGGACGGACATGGGGACGGACAGACGGCTCCAGGCAGCCCTGGCCGGAGGGCTGGCCCTGCTCGGGGCACTGACACTGCCGAGCCCCTGCTGCTTCTTGTTCCCTGCTGCAGTGCGATCCCCATCCAGCTGTGGCTGCCACATCTGCACGGCCTGGGGGACGCTGGGCTGGCTCAGAGCAAAGACGTGTCCTGGCAGCCCCAAACTGAGTTCCCAGAGCGTTCTGCGTGGACACTGAATGGCTTTGGAAACTCTGGGAAGGGGAAAAGTTCCTTGTCTTGGAGAGGGAAGCCAACGGTACAGGCAGCCACTAATTTGGGGTTATGAGCCCTGCAAAAGCAGAACAGCAGTCACAGACAGGGGTGGCTCACCCCCTCCTCCCAGATTTCTAACCATTAAACTCTTCCACTGAGTCTCCTGGGGATGGTTTGTGTTCCTTTGGCCCCCAGTCTGACCTGGCACTTGCTTTTCTGAAAGGGCTTTCTAATTTGTGTTTAGTGTTTTTTAACAGACATATGTGAGCTGTTTGAATTAGAGCAATGTGAATCTATTAGGCAGCGACAGATGCAAGTTTTGTGTCTCTTATTAGAAGGGATTGGCTTCTGAGGTTTAGTGATGTGCAAAGGATTGGACTTTGGAGAGATTAAAATTATTTTCAGCGTTAAGCACAATATTTCTGAGCTAATGCACTCACTCTTGAATATAGATTCACAGACCGAAAAGATTATAAAACATTAAACCTATGTAAATTCAGCTGTAAATTTATGTTTGAACAAATTCAACAAGAGATTTGACTCGGGGGCTTATAGCAAATGGGTTCTGCTTTAAATGCTTACTGCGGGCTCAGTTGCAATGCCGCTCTCCCCTTGAAAGTCCCACGCCTGCTGAATTACTGGCAGGTCACAGCTGACAGCTCAAGCAATTATACTGGAATGTGTTAATAATAAAAAGGGAAAGGATTCATGTTTGTCTTTTCAGCAGACAAAAGCAGCTGTTTGCTCCACCCCAAGGAGCAGCAGAGAGGAGCTCTGTGGGCAGGTGAACCTTGCAGCACCTGGCCATTTCCTCTCTCCATGGCAGCCGTGCAAATCCTTGTCGTCCTCTGCCATTCCCCAAGCCTGGGAGTTGCTGTGAACTTTTTTCTCTTGTTGAGAACATGAAAATACAGTTAACAAAGACTCCTTTTGAGTGGGATTGCAGGAAACCTGCAACATCGTGAACAAGCTGCCTACACAGAGATAAATGACAGCTGTGACTGAAGGAATAAACAAGATAATCTGGATTTAAATAAACCACAAGGGGATTTTGGCAACATGCAAATTCGCAAATTTATAAAATGTATCCTTTGAAAATAAAGAGCTTGTTTGAAGGCAGCAGTTAAGAACAATTACTGCAGCACATTTTCCCAATGAGGGCTTAGAGCTGGCCCCTGCTCCGAGCCAGGGCAGGCAGGAGCCAGCTGTGCTGCTGCCACCCTCGGTGGCACAGGGCACAGACCTGAAGGAGGGACAGCAGCAGGGAAGGCCCTGGGCAGCTCAGAGCAGCCTCTGGGCACTGCACGGGGGAATGAACAGCAATGGCCCAGGCCAGTACTCAGTGATATATAATATAATAATGTGTATTGGATCGTCTGCTTGGAGGTAATTCCTGGCTCCAAGGCCAGCAGACAGTTTGGCTTTGGCCCTGCACAGGGTGGGGATGATTCCTGTCCCATGAGGGAACAGAGGATTTGTTCATCCCTGTGCCAGCAGGGCTCCTGCCAGTGCTTTGCTGGCACTGCTGCCCTTTCTCAGGTGAGTGATGGAGACAGAAAAGGGGCAGGTGAGGGGACACCAGAGCAGAGCCCTGAGCAGAGCCCATCCCATCCCATCCCATCCCATCCCATCCCATCCCATCCCATCCCATCCCATCCCATCCCATCCCAACCCATCCCATCCCATCCCATCCCATCCCATCCCATCCCATCCCATCCCATCCCATCCCATCCCATCCCATCCCATCCCATCCCATCCCATCCCATCCCATCCCATCCCAACCCATCCCATCCCATCCCATCCCATCCCATCCCATCCCATCCCATCCCATCCCATCCCATCCCATCCCATCCCATCCCATCCCATCCCATCCCATCCCAACCCATCCCATCCCATCCCATCCCATCCCATCCCATCCCATCCCATCCCATCCCATCCCATCCCATCCCATCCCAACCCATCCCATCCCTTCAGCTCCTGCCCTGTGGAGCACATCTGTGCACGCTGTGCATCTTCAGCCCCGCCTGGAGAGGCCACAAACAGTGCAGGGAAAGGCCCAGGGTGCTCCAGGGGGAGCAGAGCCCAGCCCCGGGCTGCACACTGCTCTGCACCAGCCTCTGCAGGGAGCGATGCAGGGCAGGGCTGTGCCTCACACACGGAGCTGCTTGGAATTCCGCCGGCACACACGCAATTAGGGCAGAGCACATGGCACAGCTCTGTGAAGGTTAACTGCTCTGAGGAGCGTTCCTGCTGTGCCGGAGGCTCTGCTGCTCCAGCTTTAACACCCTTGTTATTGGCAGCAGCAGGAGCTGCCCGTGCTGAGTGCTGCTCTGTGCTTGGCAGCACTTACCTGTGCAGGTACCTGACCCCAGGGCTGCCGGCCCCAGCCTCCATCACCTGCACAGCGCAGCACACGGGCAGGGGCTCTCAGACACAGCAGGGTTGGGGTAAAGCCTTTCTCTGTGTATGTCCCAGAGCCACAGCAGCTCCGGGCTCTGCAAGGCCAGGGTGTCTTGGGGACACACTGTGGCTTCCAGCTTTGTGCTTAAAACTGTACAGCAAAAGCTGAATCTGCTTCTCCACCTCTTTTCCTTGATCGCTGCTTCCCCATTTTCTCTCCTCAGGGCCAGCCCATCCATCCATTTGTCTTTATTGTGCACGGAGTTAGACACAGTCCTTAAATGTGGCAACACTTCCAGGTTATTAGCTCTGCAATTTCTTGGCTCCTGTTTATTGTGGTAGCATCATCTGAAGGGGCAGTAGTAATTAACATGTTTGTTCATGCTTCTTTTATAAACCCCCGGTGTGTTTGTTTGATGCTAACCAAAGCACAAGCCCTGGGGCATCTGGAGCTGCTGTGGGGAGGGGACAGCACGGTGGCTGCTGTCCCTGCTGCGGGTGGCTCGCTGCCCATCCTCCCCCGGCAGCTGGTAGCCCTGGGCACGGAGTGGGCACCGGGCAGCGCTGCTGGGGCAGCACCTCCCACTCCCCCAGCCCTGCAGGACAGCAGTGAGCACCCAAGGGCTCATCTCTGATCTGCTCTGGGGCTTGCTGGGATGTGCAGAGCCATAAAAGCTGCTTCCTTCCCACAGGACTGTTAAATCTGGATACTGGATTCCCCAGGGAAGCTGGTCTGTAATTCTGCAGCTTCTGCAGTCCCCAAGTGCTCCTATCCCTCTATATTTGTTCAGGGTTTTCTTAAAGGAATAAATACCTCAAGATGCATTGTTCTGACTAATCCTTGCCCCCTTCGTGTCCCTGCTGCTCCAGTGGCTGATGCAAGGCCTGCATGAAGCACAGAGTGCTCTGAGGACAGGCTTGCATTGCCTTGCCATTGGGAAGGCAGCTCCAGCAGGTGCCCATGCAGCCCTGAGCCACATTGCTGCTGCTCACACTGACACTGTGCAGCAGGAAAGGAGCTGCAGCAGCGCAGGGCAGCCAAGGAATGCCAACCTCTTCACCCAGAGTGCTGAGGACACTGGCAGCCCTGTGGCAGCCCCAAACCCAGCCTCACTCTTGCCTTGGCCCAAGACCCCTCATCCCCCGGGAGCAGAACAAGGCTGGTGGGCTGGGTGGCACCAGCAGCGAGTACACAAATGCCAGGGGGGTTAAAGGCATTTGTGCCCCTTGCAGTGTGGTACCAGGTGGCACTGGCAGCACATCCTGACACTGACAGGCTGTGCTGTCACCTGCTGCTGCTCCAGGCTCCAGCTGCTCTCCCCAAAGTGGCTCTTCCTGGGCCCCAGCATTGACGTCAGCAGTGCTGTGGCTGTGCCTGCCCAAGGTGCTCTCACAGAGCCATTTCAGGCCTATTCACGTTATTTCCTCACCATATGTTTGTGCTAAAAATAGTTGCAATACAAAGGGATAATCCTGCAAGGCCATGGGCATTGCCATCCCCCATGTCTGACACAGGAGATGTGCCCAGTGCTGTGAGTGCTTCCCTGGGGCAGCCACCCCATCCCTGTCCTTGGCTTCCCTGGGGCAGCCACCCCATCCCTGTCCTTGGCACGGTGGCAGGGCTGGGGCTGTCCCCAGCCAGGCACAGTCTGGTGGCTGTGGGCAGCAGGCAGGTCCCTCCCTGGTGTGGCACAGCCTCCAGCCCCGGTGTGACACAGCCTCCATCCCTGGTGTGACACAGCCTCCAGCCCCGGTGTGGCACAGCCTCCAGCCCCGGTGTGACACAGCCTCCAGCCCCGGTGTGGCACAGCCTCCATCCCCGGTGTGGCACAGCCTCCAGCCCCGGTGTGGCACAGCCTCCAGCCCCGGTGTGGCACAGCCTCCAGCCCCGGTGTGACACAGCCTCCAGCCCTGGTGTGGCACAGCCTCCAGCCCTGGTGTGACACAGCCTCCAGCCCCGGTGTGACACAGCCTCCAGCCCCGGTGTGGCACAGCCTCCAGCCCCGGTGTGGCACAGCCTCCATCCCTGGTGTGACACAGCCTCCATCCCTGGTGTGGCACAGCCTCCAGCCCCGGTGTGGCACAGCCTCCAGCCCTGGTGTGACACAGCCTCCAGCCCTGGTGCCACCTGGCAGCACTGCGGGTGAACGAGGCTGTGACACTCCTGCAGGTGACATCTTGTGGGTGCCTTCCAGTTCAGCTTTTTCTGGGGTTCTGTGATCACCCTCTGGCTGGCTGTGATAATCTTTAATGGTGGCACTGGGACAAGAATTTACCTCTTCATTTTCTTAGACATAACTGCTATCTCACTGCAGTTTCATTTTACAGTATAGTAATATGCTATCCAGGAAAATCTTGCTACGTGCTAATTTATCCAGTAGGCAAATTCCTTTTGGCTAATAAAAGTGCTTGCACAGGAAGCTCAACACCCAGCAGCAATTAATTATTGACAGAGCATGTGAATTAGAGATAAAAGAAAAGTCATTCTTTCTCACACACAAGATAGTAAATAAATTTAATTATTGTACTAGAAGCAAGGGATCTTATTCTGTATTAAGTTTTATTAGCTGAGACATTTAAAAGCATGTCATCATAACAAAAAGGTCCTGTGTAATCCGAGCCGCGCCGCTCATACACGCTCTGGAGTGAATGGGCTTAATTGAGCAAAAGGAGCAGATGGCTTTGTGAGCAGGCAGGTATTGTGCAGCTTTCCTGTCAATTAGCTTTGCCCTACCTACACCTATGGCTAATTGTCTGCATAATGTGTCACCAAGGTTGACTTTGCATGTTGGGTGCCCACGGCCAGGGGCTGAGAAGAAACAAAGGCAGAAAGGTTTGGGTCAGAGGGTGGCACAGGGGTGACACAGGGGTGACACAGGGGTGACAGCATCCCTCCTCCTGCATGTCCCACCCACACCTGCACAAGGTGCCTTGTCCTGAGCCTGGCCCCTCGCTAACCACCCCCTCTGCCTCTGCACAGGAACGTGATGCCCAAGACCCTGGAGGGGCAGATCACCATGGAGAAGACCCCCAGCTACTTCGTCACCAACGAGGCCCCGCGGCGCATCCACAGCATGGCCAAGGACACGAAGCTGATCGTGGTGGTGAGGAACCCTGTCACCAGGGCCATCTCTGACTACACACAGACCCTCTCCAAAAAGCCAGAGATCCCCACCTTCGAGGTGCTGGCCTTCAAGAACCGGACCCTGGGGCTGATCGATGCCTCCTGGAGCGCCATCCGCATCGGCATTTACGCCCTGCACTTGGAAAACTGGCTGCAGTACTTCCCCCTGTCCCAGATCCTGTTTGTCAGCGGTGAGAGGCTCATCACTGACCCAGCTGGGGAAATGGCCAAGGTCCAGGACTTCTTAGGCCTCAAGAGGATTGTGACAGAGAAGCATTTTTATTTTAATAAAACAAAGGGGTTTCCCTGTCTAAAGAAGCCAGAGGACAGCAGTGCTCCCCGGTGTTTGGGCAAGTCCAAGGGTCGAACTCACCCCAAAATAGACCCAGACGTCATCCACAGACTGAGGAAGTTTTACAAACCTTTCAATGTCATGTTTTACCAAATGACAGGCCAGGATTTCCAGTGGGAGCAGGAAGAAAGTGATAAGTAGAACCACAAAAATCAGGAAAAAATCTTTTTTTGTTTTTGGGATGTGAATCATCATTTGAGACCCAAAACTCTCTTGGGGTCAGCGGCTCAGCCCTGTGTGTCACAGGCTCTTGTGTTGCCAGGGCTGCAGCAGAAGTGGCCCCACGTGCCCAGCTCTGGAACTGTCGTGTCCTGTCACCTCGGGCTGTCCCACGGCAGTGCTGGGGTCAGGGCAGGGGGAGGAGGAGGAGGAGGAGGAGGCAGGGGGAGCAGGGCTCCTCAGGGTCGTGGGGCACTCTGTGCCCACGTTTCACTGCTGGTGGCCCCTTGCAGGCAGGACCAGACCTGCTGCCACGGCGAGCAGGGCGAGGGGGTGGCTCCCAAAACCCAGATTGGATTTCTCCTGCCCTGCACTTTACTTTTGCCCAAACAGCAGCATCAGATCTGGTAAATTCAGGCCTTGTGCACTCACATGCACACTGGTCTTTGTGTGTGGAAGGAATAAAGCCAGTTATGCTGCAAAGGAACTACGTACAGGAACTTCATTTGCACCAAACGTTTCAATTACTTCTTGCACTAAAACTAGAATTTACCAAGTGCCACCTGGCCTCAATTCTCCTCTGAGTGATGGGTGCACCTCCACTGTTGGAAGAGAGTTGTTCCTTCTTTGCTGAGATGCTCAGTGAGATCAGAACTGGGGTCCCCCCGGGTCTCCACCCTCCTGGAAGCTGAAGGAACATTCCCAGCTCCCCAGGAGCGAGCCAGGCTCCCACTGCCCAGCCAGGCTGTGCCCGGGCACTGCGTGGTGCCACCCGTGTCCACACGGCAGGGCTGTGCCCTTCGTTTGCACCTTGAAAATGCAACCCCTGCTGCTTGCTGTGGACAGCTGGGGTTGCAGGACAGGGAAGCAGCCTTCATCTTACTTCAGAATTACAAAGCAGTGCCCAGCACACAAAACCTCTGCTTTCTGGTGGAAGTGACCGAGTCACCCAAATTCGCAAATCCTGGCAGAAAGTACAGAACAAACCCATATCCTCCCTCGATGCCCAGTGTCACAGAGCTGTTTGCTGGGCCCAGCAGACAAGGGCAGCGCTGCCACACAAGTGCACAGCTCCACCTGCACTGCTGCAGGAAAGCAGAGGGGAGCCGAGGTGGAATGCAGAGCTGCTGACAGGGTGCCTGGCACGGTGATTTCTCAGGGCTCTCAGGCACTGCTGGCAGCTCTCCTGGCTCTGCTCAGGGCTGGGATTGCCTCCAGCCTGGGCTGTAGGCACACGAGAGCCCCGTCCCGTGGGGCAGCAGAGGGGCAGGGTGGGTTCCAGGGCTGCCTTCTGATGGAGGTGAAGGAGCTCCTGCAGCTCCAGCTGGCCGGATGGGATCGCTGCTGGCCGGATGGGATCGCTGCTGCATTCCCTGCGTGACAAGCTGAGCCTGCTCAGGGTTCCAGGGCCTGTCTGTGGCTCACCAGCCATGAAATGGTGCCTTGGACTGGGTGAGAAGAGCTGAAGCCATTTGCACCATTTACTGCAGGTCCCTGCGGGCATCACATCACTCCCACCAGCCTGGGCACATTTACAAACAGCTCCTGACATCGCACAAGTTTCACAGACCCACCGACTCCCAAATTACTACAGGAAAATGGGAAGTATGTAAGAACGATCTTACGGTGTTTCACACATCATTAAAATGTCCCAGCGGGTCCTACATGAATCCTGCTGTTGCATCATTTGGTGCAAGATGCTGAAAGGAGCACCAGGGGCTCCAGGCCCAGTGTCCCCTCGGCAGAGGGATGTCTGGGAATCTCTGCCTGTCCCAGAGCTGTGCCCAGCCTGCTGTGGGGCTGGGCTGGGCTGCTGGCTCTGCTGCCTGCCCCGGGGGCTCAGCTCTGGGGCATGGTGGCTCCTGGGGGGCTGGGGACACGCTGTGCCCCTCTGCCTGCCCCCACACTCACTCCTGTTATTTCTGCCATATATTCAGAGGTTTATTTTTTATACCAGACGCCATCTCCAGCTCAGCAGGAGCTGAGGGTGCCCACTGGCAGAGGAGACCCTGCTCCTGTGCCCTGAGTGCCCCCAGCCCTGTCCCCAGGTGCTGCCAGCCCTGGGCTGGGCTGGGCTGGGCTGGGCTGGGCTGGGCTGGGGGTGGTGTTATTTTGTTTTGTTCTTTGGAAATGCCCCCCGTGTATGCCCCACTGCAGCTGGGGCTGGATGGGGGGGGGGATTTTCTATCTGGCCAGAGAGAGGCCTGCCAAATGAGAGTCAGGTTAATAACACTTTTTTTAAAAAAAAAAACCTATTCAAATGTCAGCATTAGAATACACAGGAAATTGAATTTTGTATTTGGTTTCAATTAGCAAAGCATAAATTATATTTAATTTTATACACAGACTGAGTGATTCATTGTTCTGGAAAAGCTGGTACTTTCTGGTTCAGAGACTGGAAATGGAGAGTGGCTCTGTTCTGAACCTTCCTTGCTGTGCTGTCACTGCCTCCCCAGTGCGTCTCTGTCCGTCAGTGTCTCTGTACCTGAGCGATGTGACTGTCCTGAGCTGAACCCTGGAACCCCAGCACTCAACAATAAATCATTGTAGCAGCTGCAGCTCTCGGCTCCGTTTCTCTTGGTCCCCCCAGCAGCACCAACAGCCCACGAAGCCACAACAGGAGCCACAACAGGAAACGCTGGCCATGAGCTGCCCCCAGCTAGCCCAGCTTGCCCTGTCCCAGCCCAGCTTGCCCTATCCCAGCCCAGCTTGCCCTGTGCCAGCCCAGCTTGCCCTGTCCCAGCCCAGCTTGCCCTATCCCAGCCCAGCTTGCCCTGTCCCAGCCCAGCTTGCCCTATCCCAGCCCAGCTTGCCCTGTCCCAGCCCAGCTTGCCCTGTGCCAGCCCAGCTTGCCCTATCCCAGCCCAGCTTGCCCTGTCCCAGCCCAGCTTGCCCTATCCCAGCCCAGCTTGCCCTGTCCCAGCCCAGCTTGCCCTGTGCCAGCCCAGCTTGCCCCACAGGCCATGGCCCCACAGCCAGAAGGGCTGGGGAAGGCTCACACTGCAGCCAGGACCAGTCAGGACCAGGACAGGAGCAGGAGCAGGACAGGAGCACCTGGGCCAGCTGCAGGTCCTGGTGTGGGGACAGCTTTCCTCCCTGACCTCTCAGTTTGGGGTGCAGCTCCCGAGGTCACCAAGAAACAAATCCCTGAGCAATGCCTGGCAGATTTCACTTGCTGCTGATTAAGGGTAAATCAGTGGCTGATAAAAAGAGCGGCCTGAGAGAGGGCTGGCTGCCAGGCAAAGAAATTAGGAGGAAAATTTTTTTATCTTATTTTGTGTGCACAATTTCCTGCTTGTTTGAAAGAAGGTTATTTCACAGCATGGTCCTATTGTGTCATCTGATAAAAACCACGGAAAAACTTTTATCGACAAAATTAGGAAGTAGTGAACTATAAAATTGCTAATTATTTTCTAGTAAATTTACTTTTAAATAACTTTAGACACCAATTACAGGCACCATTAAGCACCATTAACACTGGGTATATTTACCAAACAAGGATGGAATACATATTCAAATCAAGATCATTTTGGTGTAGATTCTGCTGTTTGGAAAGCAGCTCCCTTTCACCTTTCAGGTGTTTAAAAAGCCATCAGAAGATCAATGACACCTCAGGTTCCTTATCTTTGAGTTGTGTTGTGGTGGAAGTCCGGCCTCGAAGGAAACATCTGAGAAGAGGAGCTGGTGTCCTGAGGAGCTGGGGCAGCACTGGGCAGTGTCCCGTGTCCCACAGACCCCGGGGAAGGCACTGGCACAGTGAGCTGGGTCACAGCTCCCTTGGCAGCTCCAGCCCTGCTCCCAGCAGGGTGACCCCCTCGGCACCCAGAGCAGGGTGAACCCCTCGGCACCCAGAGCAGGGTGAACCCCTTGGCACCCAGAGCAGGGTGAACCCCTCGGCACCCAGAGCAGGGTTAACCCCTCGGCACCCAGAGCAGGGTGAACCCCTCGGCACCCAGAGCAGGGTTAACCCCTTGGCACCCAGAGCAGGGTTAACCCCTTGGCACCCAGAGCAGGGTGAACCCCTCGGCACCCAGAGCAGGGTTAACCCCTTGGCACCCAGAGCAGGGTTAACCCCTTGGCACCCAGAGCAGGGTGAACCCCTCGGCACCCAGAGCAGGGTGACCCCCTCGGCACCCAGAGCAGGGTGACCCCCTCGGCACCCAGAGCAGGGTGACCCCCTCGGCACCCAGCAGGGTGACCCCCTTGGCACCCAGAGCAGGGTGAACCCCTTGGCACCCAGCAGGGTTAACCCCTCGGCACCCAGAGCAGGGTGACCCCCTTGGCACCCAGAGCAGGGTGAACCCCTCGGCACCCAGCAGGGTTAACCCCTCGGCACCCAGCAGGGTGACCCCCTCGGCACCCAGAGCAGGGTGACCCCCTCGGCACCCAGAGCAGGGTTAACCCCTCGGCACCCAGCAGGGTGAACCCCTTGAGCCCCATCCCAGAGCAGCAGCACGCCCCCCGTGTCAGACACCCCCACGGTGAACCCCAGCCCACACCTCGGATCTGGAGTTTGCCAAGGGCTGTCAGAGCTGGCTGCAAAGCTGCTGCCTGCTCCCACTTCCCTGCTGCCATCTTTGACATCCCCATTATTTATTAAATGCCCAGTGCCCAGCAGGCTGCTGCAGCTGCAGAGATGCTCAGGTGCTGCAGGTTCCGTGTGCTGCCTCCAAGGTCACGTCCTCCAGGATGTCTTGCAAACCAGATTGAAGAGGCACCAGCGAAGATGCAACATGTTCTGTATTGCTGATGCCAGATTCAAACAGAGCCCTTTGAACGAGGCTGACTTACCACATGGCATCACAGAGCCATGGAATTGTCCACACACTCCCCCAGCACTGCTCAGCAATATCCCCAAGGGCCACAAAGCTTTTAAATCCCTCCAGGGACAGTGATCTCCTCTCATCTGTGCTGGGCAGCCTGTGCCAGGGCCGGGCAGCCCTTCCCATGGAGAAATCTTTTCCTAATATCCATTGTGAGCTGGCTGGTCCCCGTTTGTGCTGTGTGATGGTACTCGGGATGATGTGGTCCTGAAGCTCCCTCAGCACCAGGGTCTGACTGACAGGCCTGTGTCTCCCTGGAGGGATTCTGTGCCCTTCCAAGGAAATGTGTCAGCCAGGCTCCTCAACAGCTCAGCCTGCCCTCCAGCCATCCAAGGAGGCAGCTCTGCTGACCCTCCTTACTCCTCCAGGAACCCAGCTGCTCTCCCTTTGGGCTCTGTGTGCCCCAGCTGGGCTCTGAGCCCATGGTGCTGTCAGTGGCTGCCGTTCCCATCCCTGCAGGCAGCTCGGAGCATTCACTGTCTGCACCAGCACCAGCAAACAGAGCCCCGAGCTTCAGCTGAGACATCCTGCAGCTCCCACAGCCTGGGACCAGGGGCTTGTCCTGGCACCCGAGCCCAGGGCGTGGCAGGGTTATTTAGTGTTTATTAGGGTTATTTAGTGTTATTAGGGTTATTAGGCTGTGAGCCTGCAGTGCCCAGTTACAGCAGGACCTTGGCCACCGCCTGCCTGGCACAGTGACAGTGCCATCACCCTGCAGTGCCAGGGCACTGTCACACCCTAGGCAGAAACACCTAAACAACCTTTCACATCCCAGATTTCCTGGGGCCCTGTGCTTGGGGTTTTGTGGTTTTGCTAACATCAGAAACCCTCTATGAGTCACTTGCTGGGAAAAAGATATGATCAGAAAAATTTTGGTGCTTTTTAAGATGCTCTTCTAACTTCCAGTACAGGAAGAAATATTTGAGGGTCACATCACAATTACTTTATGCCACCAGCAGGGATATTTTGAAGCTTTTAGCTGCAATGTAAGGACTAATAGCAGATATCACACTTGCTCATATGTACCCTGTGCAGGAACAGAGGCTGACTGATGTACCCAGAGATTTACAGATCTCTGCTCTCACCTCCACTGTCCCATTACCCCCACAGGGCCCAGAGGGAGGGTCACTGTGTGCAGTCTTCAAGGAAACGGGAATGGAGGGAACTGGATTTGTTGCAGCACCTCATTTGTGATTGAAGTCATTAGGTGCAGAGAGACATAAGGGTAGCTGAAAGACAGAATTAATATAGTCAGTAATCCTCTCCCTTTAGCATATCTTTCTGCATGAAATAATGGTTTAATGTCTAACAGTTCTAGGCACATGCTTTTCCTCATAACAAACACTTATATGAGATGCAGCTATTTATGTTTCAAGGCAAAAAGTGTGGAGTGTAATGGACTCTCCTCTGACTACCCGCCCATGAAGAAATTTCACTGTATCATGGGAAATGAGGAAAAACATTTTATTTGGAGGCAATTTCTTTCTTTTTAAGCCATTCTTATCTTTCTGCCCTGTTCTCTGTTGGAAAGGGTATTTGCTGGCTCTGAGCCGCCTCTCCTGCCTGCAGGGCATTCCCAGGAAGGGCTGCCCTGGCTGCTCCGAGCACCCCTGACAGCAGGAAAATGTCACCAGGGCAGGTCCAGGACACCAGGAGCTGCAGCAGCAGTGCTGGCTGTCCCGGGACAGGACACCCCTCTCCAGGACTGCAGCCCTGGCTGCTCGCACCTCAGTGAGGAGCTCCCGGCTCCACTGCTCCTTTTTCCTGCCACATCCAGAGCAGTGTGGGGCAGAGATCTGTCTCACAGACACCTCCCTCCAGGGTGTTGCTCTCTGTGTTTGCCAAGGCAGATCCCACAGACACCCAGAGCAGAAGGAGCAGTGAGGATTTCCCCAGCAGTGACCCCTCTTAGTGCTCTCAGCCACATGATGCAGGAGATGCTGTGTAAGGAAGGCAAACGGCACATGTGGCAATTTTCCACCCAACTGACAGAGATAAACAGGTGTAAATATACCCCATTAGTAGTGTAAGCATCCTTCAAAGCTTTTGTGGAGAGGCTGTGGGGCCAGTGTGTGGCAAGGGCTGGTGCTGCAGCCAGGGACTCGAGCAGCAGGTATGACAGGGCCACCAGGTATGGCAGAGTGACCAGGTGTGACAGGGCCACCAGGTACTGCAGAGTAACCAGGTACTGCAGCCCCCCACCAGCAGGGACGAGAGGAAGGCTGGCAGTGGCAGAGGGAGACACTTCCAGGAGCAGGAGAGCTGGGAAGCCATAAGTGCAGCTGGCAGCAGTGCCAGGGCAGCAGTGCCAGGGCAGCAGCACCGTCCTGTCAGGTGCCAGCTCTCCCAGCACTGTGGTCACTGCTGGCTCAGCCCGGGCAGGGCAGCAGGAGTGTCCCACCCCCAGGGACATCCATCCCTCACCCAGGGGGCTCGGCAGCACCCAGGGATGAGCAGGCACCCCTGGCTGGGTTTCAGCCCGAGTTCAACAAGGGAAAGCTAATGGCCAGGTTCTGCCTTGATCTAAGAAAGCTGCTGCAGGATAAATTGCAGTTAATGAAAAGAGTGAGGAATAGGCAGGTCATGGGGGTGACCTCACTCACCTCTTAAAGGATTTTTTTTGAGAGAATAAGAAGCTGAGAGCAAGTCTTTGTCAAATCCAGCTTTTTGCAGGGAATCTTTACATTCACATGACGAGTGAACTGGATGCTGGATGCTGTGCCTGCATCAGAAACCTCTCCCTGTCCAGTGCCGTGGTAGAGGATGGAGAAGTGCTTCATTTCCTCAGTGTTCCAAATTTGCCTGTGAAGAAGTGTCTCATCACAGTTAATTCATGCTAATTTAATCTGATTTCTCAGCACTGTGGCAGTCTGCTGCCCCTGTCCCATGTTTTGGAGGCACAGTGGGTGCTGCTGGAGCAACAGGACTCCAGAGCTGGCCGATGACACGAGCTCCTCACAGCAGACACCTCCTTGGAGAAGGGTGAGTGATTTTTGGTGCTTTGCCCAAGTGCTGATGCTTTTGACCGCCCTGTGGGCTGACCTGTCTGTCCACAAGGTATTTACTGCCTAGCAGGGGTTTGCTGCTCAGAAGTTTGCTTTGTCTTGAAGGCCTGTGCTTGGCACTGGCCATGTGGCTGCTGGCCCAGCGCTGTGCCACTGACTGGAGATGGTGCTCGTGGCCTGATAGCCTGGTTAGACCAGGCTGAAAATAAAATGCTGTTGCCACATTTCCCCATCCCCAGGCACACAGCAGCTGCTGGAGCCTTCCCATGCCGCCGAGGAACCCAGCTCCCCCCGTGGGGACTCAGTCCTCACAGCACCTACAGCTTCTGTGCTCTTCACCATCTTGTTCTGTGTTTAATGAGTTCATGTAACTTTTTGTTAAGCAGCGAGGAAATGTTTTCTAGGGAAGGCACTTGCAGCACATCCTCCGTGTGTAGGTTGGATGTTATGGAACAGTGGCTCTGTTGAATGCATTAGCATACAGCACTTCACTTACTCACCTCATCTACATATTTCTCTGCGAGGGTGAGGAAAACCTGCAGGTGCTGGTAAGGAGCTCAGGTGCTTTGGGCTCCAGCCCCAAGGCAGGTGTGGGGTGGGTGTGGCAGTGACTGCCCGCGTTCTGCAGCCCAACCACAGCCAATGGGAGCTGCGTGAGGCAGGGCTGCTGCTGCCAAAAGTGTCACCTGCCCCTGCTGTGCCCTGCCCAGAGCTCTGTGCCAGCCCTGTCCCACTGCCCCAGGGGAGGGAGAGCAGAGCCACCCTGCCCAGGGCTCTGTGCCACCCCTGCCCAGGGCTCTGTGCCACCCTGCCCAGGGCTCTGTGCCACCCCTGCCCAGGGCTCTGTGCCACCCCTGCCCGGAGCTCTGTGCCAGCCCTGCCCAGGGCTCTGTGCCACCCTGCCCAGGGCTCTGTGCCACCCCTGCCCGGAGCTCTGTGCCACCCCTGCCCAGGGCTCTGTGCCACCCTGCCCAGGGCTCTGTGCCACCCCTGCCCGGAGCTCTGTGCCAGCCCTGCCCAGGGCTCTGTGCCACCCTGCCCAGGGCTCTGTGCCAGCCCTGTCCCACTGCCCAGGGGAGGGAGGGCAGAGCTGCCCTGCCCAGAGCTCTGTGCCACCCCTGCCCAGGGCTCTGTGCCAGCCCTGTCCCACTGCCCAGGGGAGGGAGGGCAGAGCTGCCCCACAGCTCCCTCCTGGGCTGTGCTCACAGCAGCACACACACGCTGCTGGGACACAGACATTTTTTCATCTTGGCACAGAATTCTTCCAGAGATGATTATTTGAAAGATGAGTCACCAAATACAATAGCAAAGACACATCCTTGACTTACTGGCAGAGAAGGGATGTGACCAGCATTAAGTCTCCATGCAACGTCTCCATCACACAGTGTCTGGCGTTTATTCTAAACAGCTCTCGGTCTTGAGCAGAATTGTTTTTTCACTTCAGAAATCCTGCTACTTTTTCATAAGAAATGTTCCTTAATGAAAGGAAAAGCAGACAGTGTTCACGGATGTAGAAACCATTACAGCACAGCAATGTGCTGTGTGCAGCTGCTGCCTGTTCCAGCTGTTTGTGGGACACGGGCACACGTGGGGAGGCACAGCAGTGTCCCTGCACGGGGGTGGCAAGGCTGTGCCCCTCAAGTGAGGCACAAAAGGACAGCTCTGTGCCAGGGTCACACGGGCAGCACGAGGGGAACAGGTACCAGCTCCTCCCAGGGGAGTCCTGGACACGAGAGGAACATTTTCCCGGTGAGGACACAAACACAGAATAATCCCCCAGGGAAGCAGCCCCTGCTCGGCCCCTCCCGTGCAGCAGGAGCCCCTTCCTGGCTGGGAGCAGCCGGGGCTGCCATTCCCAGCTTCTCTCTGCCCCTCTGCTCAGCCTGCTCCAACTCAGCAGTGTCCTGACCTTGATGATGTTGGTTTAACTAGGATATGAAATGCAAATATAGCCTAAGCTCAGTAATTCTGGCACCCAGCAGAGAGCCTGAAGGGTGGAACGCTTCCCAGAAGGGTCAGCAAGAGCAGAAAAAATTATATAGAGCAAATAAACAGAATAAAAGGCTTCTCACTTCTCCTGGTGCAGAGGGCTGCAGCTCCAGGGGACTGCAGGAGGTTGCTCTGCTCTGAGCCTTGTCCTCAGGGACCGGCTGCTCGTCGGGAGACACGGCAAAGGCGAAGGGCGAGGATCCATTTGTTTTTAAGAGCTGCAAGGCAGGAGGAAGTCAGCCCGCTGTGCTCCGGGGTTGATTCTCTGTCACCCCACAGCCAGGGCAGCCCCCCAGGGATGTCCCGGGGTCTGCGAGGGGACAGTGTGTGACCAGCCTGGGGAAGGGGCTCACCCTGGGCCAGGGCAGCCCCAGGGAACCCAACCCCTGCTAACAGGATCTGCAGCCTTGTGGGGCCCTGAACAGACCCCGAGCTCCTGCTCCAGGCACAAAAACACCTGAACAGATTAAAAAATCTCTTGTCAAATCAAGGTGGGGCTTGCACGTTGTCAGTGATCTTCAGCAAACCCCTCCAGAACGCTGATCCTGGTCCTGCGTTCCCAAAAAGATCCCACACTGGGGTGGGGGTCACAGAGCTGCTATGGGGTCACAGTGCTGTGGGGTCACAGAGCTATGGGGTCACAGTGCTGTGGGGTCACAGTGCTATGGGGTCACAGTGCTGTGGGGTCACAGAGCTGTGGGGTCACAGAGCTATAGGGTCACAGTGCTGTGGGGTCACAGTGCTATAGGGTCACAGTGCTGTGGGGTCACAGTGCTGTGGGGTCACAGTGCTATAGGGTCACAGTGCTGTGGGGTCACAGTGCTATAGGGTCACAGTGCTGTGGGGTCACAGTGCTATGGGGTCACAGAGCTATAGGGTCACAGTGCTGTGGGGTCACAGAGCTGTGGGGTCACAGAGCTATAGGGTCACAGTGCTGTGGGGTCACAGTGCTGTGGGGTCACAGTGCTATGGGGTCACAGTGCTGTGGGGTCACAGTGCTATGGGGTCACAGTGCTATGGGGTCACAGTGCTATAGGGTCACAGTGCTATGGGGTCACAGTGCTATAGGGTCACAGTGCTGTGGGGTCACAGAGCTATAGGGTCACAGAGCTATGGGGTCACAGTGCTGTGGGGTCACAGTGCTATAGGGTCACAGAGCTATGGGGTCACAGAGCTGTGGGGTCACAGTGCTATGGGGTCACAGTGCTGTGGGGTCACAGTGCTATAGGGTCACAGTGCTGTGGGGTCACAGTGCTATAGGGTCACAGTGCTGTGGGGTCACAGTGCTATGGGGTCACAGTGCTATGGGGTCACAGTGCTATAGGGTCACAGAGCTATGGGGTCACAGTGCTGTGGGGTCACAGTGCTATAGGGTCACAGAGCTATGGGGTCACAGAGCTGTGGGGTCACAGAGCTGTGGGGTCACAGTGCTATGGGGTCACAGTGCTGTGGGGTCACAGTGCTATAGGGTCACAGTGCTGTGGGGTCACAGAGCTGTGGGGTCACAGAGCTATAGGGTCACAGTGCTGTGGGGTCACAGTGCTATAGGGTCACAGTGCTGTGGGGTCACAGTGCTGTGGGGTCACAGTGCTATAGGGTCACAGTGCTGTGGGGTCACAGTGCTATAGGGTCACAGTGCTGTGGGGTCACAGTGCTATGGGGTCACAGAGCTATAGGGTCACAGTGCTGTGGGGTCACAGAGCTGTGGGGTCACAGAGCTATAGGGTCACAGTGCTGTGGGGTCACAGTGCTGTGGGGTCACAGTGCTATGGGGTCACAGTGCTGTGGGGTCACAGTGCTATGGGGTCACAGTGCTATGGGGTCACAGTGCTATAGGGTCACAGTGCTATGGGGTCACAGTGCTATAGGGTCACAGTGCTGTGGGGTCACAGAGCTATAGGGTCACAGAGCTATGGGGTCACAGTGCTGTGGGGTCACAGTGCTATAGGGTCACAGAGCTATGGGGTCACAGAGCTGTGGGGTCACAGTGCTATGGGGTCACAGTGCTGTGGGGTCACAGTGCTATAGGGTCACAGTGCTGTGGGGTCACAGTGCTATAGGGTCACAGTGCTATGGGGTCACAGTGCTATAGGGTCACAGTGCTGTGGGGTCACAGTGCTATGGGGTCACAGTGCTATGGGGTCACAGTGCTATAGGGTCACAGTGCTGTGGGGTCACAGTGCTATGGGGTCACAGTGCTATGGGGTCACAGTGCTATAGGGTCACAGTGCTATGGGGTCACAGTGCTATAGGGTCACAGTGCTGTGGGGTCACAGTGCTATAGGGTCACAGTGCTGTGGGGTCACAGTGCTATAGGGTCACAGAGCTGTGGGGTCACAGAGCTATAGGGTCACAGTGCTATAGGGTCACAGTGCTGTGGGGTCACAGTGCTATGGGGTCACAGTGCTGTGGGGTCACAGTGCTGCTATGGGGTCACAGAGCTGCTATGGGGTCACAGTGCTGTGGGGTCACAGTGCTGTGGGGTCACAGTGCTATGGGGTCACAGTGCTATGGGGTCACAGTGCTATAGGGTCACAGTGCTATAGGGTCACAGTGCTGTGGGGTCACAGAGCTGTGGGGTCACAGTGCTATAGGGTCACAGTGCTGTGGGGTCACAGAGCTATAGGGTCACAGTGCTGCTATAGGGTCACAGTGCTGCTACGGGGCAGGGGAGCCCTGTGGGGCTAGAGGCTCCAGCCAGGACCAGCACCCTCATTTAGGCACCATGGCTTTATTAAACATTTAAAGCACAAAGTACAACATTTATTGGGAAGAATCACTTTCACTCCAATTACAGTTAATGGGGTAAAATTAATGTACCAATTAATACAGCTGCTTCTAAACTTGATCTAGTATGTTGAATACTGTTCCTATCTCTGTAAATGCAGCAAAATAAAGTGATGGTCAGGATAGGAGCTAATAAAGTTTTGCTTCCCTGTACTTAAACTATTTGGCATCACTGAGTTAAGGCACAGGAAAAAGGAGATTATTTAACATTTTAAGGTTTGTAAGACCCATAAATCATTTCATACATGCCATATTTGTTGAAAAGGATAGAATACATTCAATTTTACAGTATATTAAACTTCATCTAATTTGAACGTAAGAACAGACCAGCAAAATAAATGACCAATTTCTGAAGCAGAAATTACCATTTGGCTGCTGCCATTATGAAGCTGCTGGTATTTTATCATGTTCTTAACATAATATTGCTTGTCTATTGATGCATAGTTATAGTGCTAGTCCAAATTGGAAGGCGGTGAAAGAGGACAGTGCAGAGGGGTTTTTTAATAGGCGTCATTTGTCAGATGTTATTTCAGAGGTCTTTGCACTGATGATAATATGCAGATTAAACCAGAAGTAAATAGGGAAAAAAAAAGAGAGAGAGAAAGAGAAAGGAAGGCAGAGAGGGAATGAGAATTCCAGCCCATTTTGGCTGCAGCAGGTGGACCAGCCCCAGTGAGACCAGATAGCAGCAATTAATCTGCGTTTTAGGGTTTCTTCTGAAACCTCCCGGTACCTGACAAGAGGAGATTTCCCTCCTTGCATGCCAGTGCTGTGGGGCACAGGGAGCGTGGGAGCTCTGAGTGCCAGGGCAGGACTGGGATGGAATTCCTCCCCCTCCCACTCTCCCTGCACCATCCAGAAACCTGAGCACAAATAAAAATTATGTTTAGTTTGCAAAACAGGAGGAAGGTACCTCCATCCTCTAGAGTTCATTGTTCTGCTAGACTTGGTATTATAGCAGCAATATATTACAGAGGAGAAAAATCAGCTGCCTGCTGCCTCCAGAATGACAATGGGAACCACAAACGCTGCAGCTGCAGCTGCCAGAGGGGATGTGCCAGGCTCTGCGGGCACCGGGGTCCGAATGGGGGAGGAATCCCACCAGCCCCATGGGACAAACACCTCCTGTACATAGGGATGGCCACGCTCCAGGACGGGGCAGGTGGGGAGCCAGCACCCCAATCAATCAATCAATCAATCAATCAATCAATCAATCAATCCATCCATCCATCAATCAATCAATCAATCAATCCATCAGTCTATCAATCCATCAATCAATCAATCCTGCTGCTGCTCAGCCATCTCAGGCTGCTCTGCCAGGGCAGGGCATCATCCCAGGGCACGGCTCCATCCCAGGGCTCCATCCCAGGGCTCCATCCCAGGGCTCCATCCCAGGGCACCATCCCAGGGCAGAGAACCATCCCAGGGCTCCATCCCAGGGCTCCATCCCAGGGCTCCATCCCAGGGCTCCATCCCAGGGCACGGCTCCATCCCAGGGCTCCATCCCAGGGCACAGCTCCATCCCAGGGCTCCATCCCAGGGCACAGCTCCATCCCAGGGCTCCATCCCAGGGCTCCATCCCAGGGCAGGGCACTCCAGTGGCACAGGATCAGCCATGGCCACGGGCAGGGGCAATCACTGCCCACTGCCCACGGGGCAATCACTGCCCACAATTCCTGCCCCAGCACTGCCCACGGGCTCATCTACTGAGCTGAGAGCAAATTTGCTTCGTGCCAAAGGCACCCAGGGAGGAAGGAGCAGATTTGCATTAAGGACAATCACCCTGACCCCCAGCCCTCCCTTCCCTCAGTGAGGGCAGAGCTGCACACCCTGCACAGGGCTCTGCACTGGCAGCACTGACACCCCCCGAGCCTGGGTCTGCCTAAACCAAATGAATATTAGATATTAGAACTCAGATATTAGAGCTGGAACTGGGTTCTGTGCCTGCAAATCTGCACAGGGATATATTGTGCTTTAACATGGATTTCAATTACTTCCCAACCTTCAGCGTGATGATGCGACATTATGCTCTACTGCCAGGGTTTGCCAGCATGCTCCTACTTTTATTTCTCCTGTTAAATATGGTCTTTGTTGCGCTTCATTGATCTCTGAGCATATTCTGCTGTTTACAACTTTGATAATCTTTGTGTAATCTTCAGGGGTAATTGAATTCTGACAAACATAGCTGAATTTTAAACACCACGCAGATTTCAGTACATTGAAGAGCCATGATATGAAAGTCAAAACTGGAAATGGGGAGCAGCATTTGCTTCCAGCGTCTGTCCTGAACACCAGGAGATGAGCCAGGCTCAGAGTCCAGGGACATCAGAGCAAGTTAGGAGATGTGACTGGGGGTGGGACCAGACCTAGCCCAGAGCTTAATCCCAAGTAGGCAATATAATGTCATTTAATGATTTTTTAATATACACCCCCAAGACACTTCTGCACTTGCACAAAGTCCCAGAAATCCCACTGGGTCTACTCTGCCAGGATAGGATACAGTCAGCAGCTACCAATCTTCACTAAATACCTCGGGAATTGCCCATGTACAAATAAATTATTGTTTTTATGGGCATATATTGCGAATTGGACAAGGGGGAAAACGTTGCAGTTGGATTTTGATGTAGAAGGTTTTTTTGCAGAGCCCATGGGGCACATGCAGAGCGCTTCCATAATCATGATTGTTATTTATTATTTGCCAGCACCAGGAGCGTGCCCAGCCCAGGCCAGGCCAGATGGAGCTGGGCTGCTGGGCAGTGCTGTGCCCACCCGGCCTCCTGTCCCCCCACTGCCCCCAGCTGCTGCAGCAAGGCTCAGCCTCCCTTTTGGTGCCTGGGAAAACAGCTGTCTTGCTGGAGGACATCAGATTTTTGATGCATTTCCTACAAACTTTAATTTCCCCACCCTCCTGGCTCTGGATGCAGGGGGACTGCTCAAGCTCTCTATAAATTAGTATGCCAGCAGAGCTGCTCCTGGAAGGAGGATAAGCTCAGCCAGACAAGAAGGAGCCTTCAGAAATCTCAGTGCTGGAAGGGAAAACTTGCTGCTCTCCTGCTGTTCGTGCTGGAGCTCTGTGTCTCCAGTTTATTGCAATAGCACACGACAGCCCTGGTGCAGCAAAGATTTTCTGCTGAAGGGTCTGAGCTGCACAGAGGGTCCCCGTGCAATCGAAAGGAAAGGAATTAAGGGGTTGTCTGGTCTGAGAAAAGGGATATTGAGTCTAATGTGAGACGGTGTAATTTGGAAATCCAGTTTCAGTTGTCCATCAGCAAAGGCAGCCCCTGGTGAGGGGAGGCAGGAGCTGAGCCCCCAGCACCAGGCAGGGAGGGCTGGCAGAGCCCACTGCCCTTCCCAGGGGCTCTCCCAGAGCCTGGCACTGCCAGGGAGCCCCGGGCAGGACACGCTCAGGAAGGAGAAGCAGGAGGGAGGTGGTGCCCCCATGGCTCATCCCTGGCATCCCCAGGGCACCTCCCTCCCTTGGGGCGTCTCAGCAGGGACCAGACACTAATTACAATTGATTTAACATTTTCTGCTGGGGTTTAACTTGGGCTCAGATTCCCCCTCGTAGTTCACTGCCCAGGGTCATTACACTGGTATTTTACCAGAAGCCAGACAGGTTTTTAAGCTCCTGGATGGAGCCAGTGACCCAGCTGAGGCCAGAGTCCCCTGCCAGTGGCCCTTGGCTCAGGGCTCCTGCAGAGCCCAGGTTCCCTGGCCCAGGCAGGAGCTCAGATGCCAAATGTCCATCCTTTGCACACAGGGCTTGGTCCAAGTCTGATTGCTGCTCCCTGCCAGAGTGGGGAGGGGGCCATGGGCCCCTCACCAAGGCCAGTGCTGGTCCATCCAGGAGTCCCAGGGCAGTGAGGGCACTGTCCCCTGGCCACCAGCCAGCCCCTGGAACTTCCATGGGTGAGGAAAGGAGAGAAACAGATTCGGGCTGGGTTGTATCTCCTGCAGGACGTGGACTGGCCCAGCCCTGCTGGGGTGGGGAGCAGATGAAACCTCCCTGCAGCACAGCACTGAGCATCCCCCCAGCAGGAGAGCTGGAGCAGGGCTGCTCTCAGCTATTAGCTCCCCACATATGCTTTATTTCCTGAATTAAAGAGCTGAATTATAATGAGACTTGACGTTAAATTCCATAAAAAGTCAAGCTAATCAGTGACCAAACCTGTAATTGATTCTTTTGCTAGTTCAATACTTAATGCTACATGTTAAGCAATAGGATTTTACAATTTGCTAGCACTTCACTTACCGAGAATTAAGCAATAAAAATCTATTCAGACTACGAGCAGCAGGAAGGGAGCCACAGCTGCTAATACACGAACAAGCCAATAAAGTGGCTCAACACTTGCATCAGTATCTTGTTTTTCAGAGCATCTACCCTGTTTGATAGTGAAGCCTGTTCAACACCTGCCTGGGAGGTGTGAAAGCCCTGGGGAGGTGATGCCAGGCAGGGAATGCCGTGGGTGAGGTGCAGATCCTGGGGCACAGGGCGCTGGGGTGGGGAGCAGCCAGGGCTGTGCCCAGGTGCACACCCAGGTAGTGGCACCTGAAGCGGGCACAGGGAGCAGAGCCCCTGCCAGTCCTGGGTCACCCTGCCCAGGAGAGGGGACAGCATGGCTGAAAAATGCTACTTGTTAGAAAATGGTTTTTTTCAAACTTCTTGCACTCTTTGTTTGATATTTTTCAAGGCAACATTCAGACCAAGGAAACAGCTCCACAGCCATTTCCATCGACAGCTACCAGAATTCTGTTTCAAACAATTTGTTTTAAAATGCAAAATCACCCACATCCCTCTTTGCCCAGTTTGCCCACTAAGCTTTCCTCCTTTGGGCTTTTCTTGTGTTTCAGCACAAGCCAAATCCTTGTCTGGTGCTTCTGCTGAGTGTTTAACCCCAGCAGTGACAGCAGAGCCAGTGGCAGCATTTCCCTGGGAAGGGGACACAACCACATGCTGACCCCCAGCAAAAATGCCTGGGCTTGTCCTGCCAGGACCTGCTGACCCCGCATGACCCTGGGCTTGTCCTGCCAGGACCTGCTGACCCCGCATGACCCTGGGCTTGTCCTGCCAGGACCTGCTGACCCCGCATGACCCTGGGCTTGTCCTGCCAGGACCTGCTGGTCCCCCGGCAGTGCTGGGGAGTGCAGTCTGCTCCCCAGCATTTTACCTTTGCCATTTCACCTGAGCCAGCGTGGCAGGAGGATGGAAAGACAACGATCCCTGTGAGGGAAGGGCTGTGCTCCTGCTCTCCAAGGGGGCTCGGATTCCTGCTCCAGGGACTCAGGGGAATGCTGAGGCAGAGTTCATGGATTGCACTGAGGCTGTGGAGCCCCTCGATGGTTGTCAAGGCAGCCCCTGGCTGCCAGAGCCAGGACAGCAGAGCTCCCACAGACACACACCCTGCACGTCCTGCAGCCCCAGAGCCGCCTCCTGGACTCCCTCCAGGGCACCTCTCACACCTGTACCCGTGTCCTGATGTGAACACCCAGTGCCAGCAGCCCCTGAGTGCACCTGCCGAGCCCCAGGCTGCTGCTGCTGCTCTCCAGGGAAGGGAGAGCCGAGCAAGGAGAGTTGGGCTGGCACCGAATGTGCCTGAGGTGTGAGTGCATGGCCCTGCAGAGGCTCCTGCCAGCACACCTGAGCCAGGCACACCATGCTGGACAGCTGAAATGCTGAAACATGGCAGGCAAACAGACCTACAGCCTGAGAAAAAGCCTCGGAATGAAAACTTGAAGTGGTAGTAAATCTCATTTTTAATCATGCAGATTAACACTGCCAAGAGATGTGACTAAGAAAATAAAATTTCTCTGGACTGGAGGAGAGAAATCAAAGCCCATCACTAGGCACAGCACTGGGCTGGGGGGGCTGTGGCTGCAGGGACCCCGAGGAGGGGCAGCAGGTTCAGGGGGTGGCACAACAGAGTCCCAGGGAGCTGCTGTCACCCCTGCCAGACTGCAGGCAGCACTGCTGGGTTGTGGAGATTATATCTTCAAAATATACCTGGCTAAAGGATTCATGTGTGACAGCTTCAAGTGTCAGACAATTTGTACAGCACAGGAATGTGTCTGAACACTTGTCACTGCAGACTTGTTCAGGGAGCCGTGGCCACACACCAGGCATGCCCTGACTCTGTTACAGGGCATCCATCACCTCGCACAGGCACTGATGGAATTCCCTGGGTGCCCAAGAGCTGTGCTGCTCTCACCTGCACGGGTGGCACCTGCTCTCCGTGCCCTGGCTGCATTCCTGCCCCTGCACTGCCCTGCTCCAGATGGGCTCTGGCTGCTGGCCAGGAACAAAACCACGGCTCTGGATGCAAGTTTTCTGTCTCCAGGCAAAGCAGAGGGAGCAACTGGAAATGCAGGTGCCTGTGCAGATGGGAGGAAAGCAAAAACTGCCTGTGCTGAGCCAGGAGCTCTCACAGCACACAAAATCATGATCTGGGGTGAGTTCTGGTGGACACTTGGAGACTCAGTGCTGCTTCAGGGCTGTTCTGTGCCCAGGCTGGGGGTGTGAGTGTCAGGAGAGGCAGGCACCCCTGATGTGCCAGCCAGGACTCGAGAGAGCTGCAGCCCCCTGAGCATCTCTCCAGACGGGATCCTGGAGGAGCAGCAGGTCCAGCTCCACCACGAGCAGGGCTCAGGCACACACTTGGTGTTTGGGGCTGAGCCTCTCCCAGGGGCGTTCTGCACTCCTGTGTCATTTCCCCCACAGCACTCAACTCCTCCTCACCAGGTGTCTGCCAGAGCCTCCAGCCATGACATCACGGCTCCACCTTGACCTTAGATTTTCCACAGTGGCGTCTCCTGCAGCCTGGGGGCATTTCTCTGAATCAGCCAACAAAAATCTCAGCCTCAAGACGTGGATCTCTGCTCATTCACTGGGGTGCCTCCCCCGTTTCCAGAGCAGCCTCAGCGCAAGGACAGGAGCTCCTGCAGGGCTCCTCTCCTGCCCTCAGCACCTCAGGCTCAGGGGATGCTGCACACATCATGCTGAGCTCGCACTTGGCCCCAGAGGGCTCCAGTAAAGGCTGATCTCAGAGCTGCACTTGCTCCCAGTTCACACCAGTATCCCTCCAGCTACGTGTGTCTCTTCCTCCCCCTGTGCCTGCAGAAACAGGCACCACCTACAAGGATCCAAACACTTTTATTTCCCCAACTTCTCCCAGAGGATTTAAGAGATATTCATCTCAAAACTATAAAAATCCCTGACGTGGTGTGCTGCAGGGCTGGAGGCAGAGAGGACCCCCAGTCCTGTGCAGGGGCTGGGCTCAGCAGGGCTGGCACAAAGCTCCCAGCAAACTGCATCCCACAGGATGTCCGTGCCACAAAAATGACACCCTTCCACCAGCCAGGGGGAGAGGAGAGCCCAGACAGACCCCTGAGACCCCACCCAGAGAGGGGAGCCTTAAAAGCAATGCCCTGGTGCCCTGGGTTCCCTTGGTTCCCTGGTCCCTGGTTCCCTGACTCCCTTCCTTTCCCCACCACTCTCAGGTTGCTCCAGCAATCGAGAAGCATCTGATCTTCCAGAAGCCTGATCGAGTGGGAATGCCAGTGTCATTACCGAGTTAATTAGAAAAACTCAAATGGAGCTTTAAACATTTTTATAATACATTTGGGTCTTTTTGGCAAGATTATTGCAATCTTTTGGGTTTCCATTTCCCATTAAAGCACTCTCAGTAGTGCACATATAAAAGCCATGTGATCTTGGCTCCTTGCTGCTTTTTTCCCTTCCCCCCCCCCCCCCCTTTTTCGGGGTAAGATTTATTAAATATTTTAATCAGTTAAATTCTGGCAGCTTAAACATTTTCTTTAATAGCCTTGTTAAATGTGGATTAGATTTAAAATCCCTGCCTCTGAACTCTGAAGCAGCAGTATTTATATGCAATGTTAAAAAAATTAAAAGCTTTACAAAGCAGTAATTACTCCTTTGCTGCAGGAGGAGGAGAGATTGACTTTCTCAGTAATTTTTAGGCAAGTTTTCCAGCCTCACCGTTCCCAGACAATACTACACAAGCATCATTGACCCTTCCTGAAGGATTCCCTTCAAGGGATGTCAAGGTGTGGCATCCCCAGATGCAGAGTCCACAGCACCAGCCTTGGTTTGTGTGGCCCTGCTCCCCTGGGCACCCACAGCAGCTCTCTGCCACCTCTGGGTGCCCAGCACTGCCAGCACCACCAGAGAGGGGCCCCCTTTGATGCCTTAAGTCTGAAGTTTTTCTGTTCTGCTTGGGTGTGCTTTTCTGTTGTGCTTGGGTGGTGAAGACAAAACAGTTCTAATCCAGCTGGGGACTCAAGGACAATCTCTTCAAACTTCAGGCCCAAAGCATGAACAATGTGAAAAGAGGAAGGTGGGTAAGCAAGCAAGAAGGATGAAACTTCATGATTTGAGGCAATTAATTGGACAGTTCTGTATGCAAATGGACTAAAACCCATAAAGATGTGACATCTCCTGACCAAGGTCTCTTTTGATTCCATCCTGGAGCCATCCAGGCAGGGCCACCACTGTGCCCCTGGCACTGCCAGGGTGTGCTCTGTGAAGGCCTCTCAATAAATATCCATTTTATTCCCCCTAACTCTCTCTGGCCTCTGTTCCAGCTCCTCTGGGCATCACCTTCACCTCCCCTCTATCAGCCGAGCCCAGCAGCCCCTGCAGCCCCAGCCCAGGTGCCAGGGGCCAGAGCTGCAGCCCTGCCTGGGGCAGCCCCTGCTCCTCATCCCATTAATGACATTAATGACGTTAATGACATTAATGACAGTCCCAGTGCTGTGCCCTGACCATCGCCACGGCCCCACAGCCTCTGCTGTGCTGGCACAGCACACACAGACCTGGTTGGGTTTTATTGAAGTCCAGGCAAGGCTTCGTGTGCCATTCAGAAAAGCCATGGCAGCAGGGAGGTTCCTGTCCCCTGTTGTCCCCTGTCGTCCCCACCCCAGCAGCAATCGCCCCCGGGCTGGGAGCTCCCACAGACACAGAACACTCTGCACACTCAGGTGGGCAGGAACAGCGTCCCTGTCTCTCACAAACCCGTGAAGGGCTGGGAAGGGCAGGGAGGGGGAGCAGGGATGTACAGAACAGCTCAGGCAGGGGCAGCAGCCACCGGGCAGGGCACACCTGGGCACCAGGAAGGCAAAGCCACGCAGGGAGGGTGGCCTGACCACCCCTCACAGCCCCTGGAGGAGCTGCCCCGGCTCTGGGGGGTTCAGGGCAGTGTGTCCTGCTGGCACAGGGCAGGGTGAGCCCCACAGGGACACAGGGTGTGCCCCAGGTGTGCCCCAGGTGTGCCCCAGGTGTGCCCCAGGCAGCAAGGCTCTCCGGGGAGAAGCTGGGATTGCTCCTTGCCCCTCTGGGTGGTCTGGAAGGCAGCTGGAGGGTCCAGGGGATCCGGGGAGTGCCCAGAGGAAAGTGCCAGGCTTGTAGGCAGCACCTGAACTCCGGGGCAGCCAAACCCCTGGGAGGGAGGGAGAGCTCCCCAGACAGCCAAAACTCCCCTCACCCACGGCTGTGGGAGCACAGGGCACCTCACACCTGCCTGGGCAGCTCTGAAACCCCTCTGCACGTGCTGCTGGAAGGATGAGCTTGGCTGAACATTTCTGAGGAACAGGAGGTACCTTTGGGAGCCTTGCCTGGGTTTTAATGAAGCTTTTTGCCATTGAATGTAAGTCAATTTTCTTGGAGTGATTACCCTATCTCTGGAGAGTATTGTAGGAATAGGTAAGAACTAGAGAGGGACAGGAGTAATATCAAGGACTTGAACAATTCTCAAATAAGAAGAGACAGAAAAACAAGGCAGAAACAGAATGAATAAATAATAAATGGTCTTCAAGAGACAGTCTGGGAGCTCCCCTTATCCCACTCTCATAAAACAGAGGAAATATGATGTTGAATTAAAAGGTGGAATGAAAAGGTAAACACTTTCCTGGTGTGAGCTGTAACGAGTGCATGGCAAGGTCCCAGGCACTCCCCAGGGACTCAGCTCTGCCTCTCAAGCTTTGGCCCAGGAGGCAGAGGGAGAGCTGGGGTGTGCTGCTGGCTGTGGCCCAGGAGGTAAACTGGCTCTCTCCTGCAGCTGAGGCATCTCCTGCTGAGCTGCTGAGAAACCAGAGCTGGGGTTTTGGGGCCGAGGTCCCTGCAGCTGGGTGATGGTGGCAGGATGCTCTGGCAATGCCTTTACCTGTTGTGTCCCAGCCCCCAGATCTGCACTGGTCCTGCAGGGACTGTCATGCAGCCACAGGTAAAACACAGCAGCAAACAGATTTAAGAAGTGCTAATGCAGGAAGAGGCCACGAGCAGACTCTTCCTGCCTCAGCCAGCCCTCTGAAGCTGGGATGGGATTTCAGGGAGCAGAAACTCCTCTCAGTTCTGCACCAGAGAATGAAGACATTCTCCTTTTAAAATTCATAAAATAACCCAGACTGTAAGTTCCAAACTGCAGAGCTTCTATTTACATATATCACTGCAAGAGCCACAGTGCTCGTTATGAATTATTTAGCATGATGCACTCTCACACCAGCCCTGCTCGCTCTGTGGCCTCCTCTCAATTAGGCCTTTGTGGCACAGGGGTCAGCAATAACAGGTCACTTAACTGTAAATAAAAGTGACACTGGGAGATATGCTGGACTATTTATTTGTACTGTTGTATTACTGTAAAACCGTGTTTATGGAGATCAGCTCCTCACATGTTTACTTGTCATGCAAAAAATGTGTTCAGCAAAACAGAGTTTAACCCAGCAGATGTGGCTGCTCCCCACTGCCCTGGCTGGGCACTGGGCTCTGCCAGTTCAGGGGTGCTGTGTCCTGGGAATGGGGCCAGTTCAGGGATGGGGCCAGTTCAGGGATGGGGCCAGTTCAGGGATGGGGACAGTTCAGGGATGGGGACAGTTCAGGGATGGGGACAGTTCAGGGGTGCTGTGCCCCTGGAGCTGCTTGCCCTTCCCAGCCCAGCCCAGCCCAGCCCAGCCCTTCCCAGCCCAGCCCAGCCCAGCCCAGCCCAGCCCTTCCCAGCCCTTCCCAGCCCAGCCCAGCCCAGCCCAGCCCAGCCCTTCCCAGCCCAGCCCAGCCCAGCCCAGCCCAGCTTTGCATCCAGGCTCAGGACAGGCACCCTGCAGGCATGGGAGAGCTGCCAGGAGAAGTTCCTAACATGAAATATTTTGTGGCAAAGAAGCAAATTTGCTGACAGTGAGTTTGGTTTGACAATTTATTTGGCTTTCAAAAGGACAGTGTTTTAAGGAGAAGTTTTGGTGCTTTTCCACCTGACGCCTTTAATGTTGTTGAAAAGAACAAATTCAGTAAGGATGTTAAGTTCCTCATTCTGGACCAAATTAAGCACTTCCCCATACAAAAAGGCTTCCCTTTGTTCTGTGTTTTATGGTACTCTTTTGTAGAAGTTTTTGAGAAGTTTTTTAATGCCAAGCCAATGTTTCTGTGCTTTTTGAGCTGGAAGCAAATAGAAAAATCAGGTTTTTACCCCACTCCCCAGGAAGCTCTGTCCCAGCTGGCAGCTGCGTCCATCCCATCATCACACACAGCACAGCTGCACTGCAGCTGGCCCCTGCCTCCTGAGCAGGGCCATGGGACCCTGGGGACCCTGGGGACCCTGGGGACCCTGGGGACCCTGCAGCCTTCAGCCAGGCAAGGATCACGCTGGCCTTGGTCTGCAGCAGCCACAAATTCATTTGGGATGAACCCGCACCACAAACGGAAGCGGTGCCTGGCACAGCCCCACGGCCAGCAGGAGATGCTGCTGGGACCACCCTCGGAGCAAGGGGATGGAGAGGAGCAGGGGATGAGGATCCCAGCACGGCCCTGGGGAGAGCTTCCCGTGCTCCTGTGTCCCCTGAGGATGCAGCCAGCCCAGCCTCACTTCCCTCTGCGCCTTTGCAAGAGGCTCTTAATCCCAAATCCCATGGAGGGACAGTAGCAGCCCCTCCCTCCAGAATGCCAGGGCTGGCTGCTGCCTCCTCCCTGCCTGGCAGGACAGGGCTGGGGGCTGGGATCCACTGGGGACAGGGCTGGGATCCACTGGGGGACAGGGCTGGGGGCTGGGATCCACTGGGGACAGGGCTGGGATCCACTGGGGACAGGGCTGGGATCCACTGGGGGACAGGGCTGGGGGCTGGGATCCACTGGGGACAGGGCTGGGATCCACTGGGGGACAGGGCTGGGATCCCTCCCATCCAGCAGCAGCCCCTCCCCAGTGCTCAGTATGGCTCTTCCCAGGAGCTGCTATTAGCTCAGTATGGGAGGTGATAATAACAAGCCATTAATGGGAATCTGTTTGAGTGCCACTGTGTGGCAAGATCGTAAATTAATGGTCGTTTCATTTATTGTCATTTTATCCATAACAAGACGCTGATTTTCCTCCCGGGATAATGAAATTGATCTGTAAGAACCATAAATCCTCCCCCGCGGTGTGGCTGGAGCAAGGTGCTGGATGAACAGGCTAATGGCACAGATGTGAAGGCTCATGAATCTCGGGGCAGCAGAGCTGGGGGAGCCCTGCTGGCACCACACTGCTCCTGTGCCAGGGCCCTGCAGCCTGACAGCGAGGAGGGAAGTTCCAAATATCCCTCGGTGCCCTGTATTTCCTGCTAATGGAAAATAATTTTTTAAAGGCAAACCAAAATGGTCCAGGACATTTGGTCACCTCCACCCCATCGGGGGTGTCCCAGAGAGATGCTGCCCGGCCCAGCAGCTCAGGATCAGCCAGGAAAAGGATTGATGGCTTCTGTAGCCTTCACCTGGAGCATAAAACAAAAACACATTGAAAATTTATAGCACATTCAGCTGGAATGCTTCCTTTGCTTCGTGTTCCCTGCTGTTCCAGGACCCCCAGCCAGGAGCCTTTACTCACTGGACGAGTCTGGCTTCACAATAGTGAGCGCCTGGAGATAAAAATTAGGAAGATAAAGTTTCTCATAATGAAATCTTTAAATGGGAAAAGGCATTAGAGCTCTCAGGGTGACGAGCACCCTCCTCATCCCCCCAGAAGCACAGCAGAGACACAAACCTGCCTGAGACACAGAGCTCTGCTGAGCTGGCTCACTGACACACTGTCACTGTCACTGTCACTGTCACTGACCCACTGTCACTGTCACTGTCACTGTCACACTGTCACTGTCACTGTCACTGTCACTGTCCTGTCACTGTCACTGACCCACTGTCACTGTCACTGTCACTGTCACACTGTCACTGTCACTGTCACTGACCCACTGTCACTGTCACTGTCACTGTCACTGTCCTGTCACTGTCCCACTGTCACTGACCCACTGTCACTGTCACTGTCACACTGTCACTGTCACTGTCCCACTGTCACTGTCACTGTCACTGTCACACTGTCACTGTCACTGTCCTGTCACTGTCCCACTGTCACTGTCCCACTGTCACTGTCACTGTCACTGTCCCACTGTCACTGACCCACTGTCACTGTCACTGTCACACTGTCACTGTCACTGTCCCACTGTCACTGTCACTGTCCTGTCACTGTCCCACTGTCACTGTCCCACTGTCACTGTCACTGTCACTGTCCCACTGTCACTGTCACTGTCACTGTCACACTGTCACTGTCCTGTCACTGTCCCACTGTCACTGACCCACTGTAACTGACCCACTGTCACTGTCACTGTCCCACTGTCACTGTCACTGTCACTGACCCACTGTCACTGTCACTGTCCCACTGTCACTGTCCTGTCACTGTCCCACTGTCACTGTCCCACTGTCACTGTCACTGTCACACGGGTGGGACCCCGCTTTTTGGAGCCCTCAGTGCTTTCCCTTTCCCTTTCCTCCTCCCTCTCCCATCCTGCTCTCCCCCCAGATGAGAACCTTTGCCAGGCTCAGGGCAGGATGTGCAGCAGGGCACAGGGTTCTGTTCCAGAGTTCCCTTCAGCACAGAGGGAGTGGGGAGGAGACCCCTGCTGCTCCAGGAGCCCTCTGTGAGCCAGCCCCTCCTGAGGCAAAGTGCTCTGAAGGCCTTACGGCTGTCTGGGCTTTCTCCTTGTGTAATTCAGCTGAGATATAATTTTAAATATAGCTATTTTTCTCACTCAGATATGAGAAATATTAACTGGCCAAACTTTGCTGTGGCTGTCACCATCCTTTTAGCAGCGTGATTGCCAGCAGGGATTTATTGTCCTCCCCGCATCTGGGTTATTTGAGTTTTGCTTTGCTGCAGGGCCAGGGCAACAATAAATTTCCTTCTGCTCTGGAACATGCTCTAACCTCTCATTTTCTAATAAAGTGTTAAACCTTGGAGCAGGCACACTGGCCTGGTGCTGGAGAGGAGCTCCAGCTAAGCCAGGGAAGTGCCTGTTGTGGGCAGGAGGGCACCCCAGGGGACCAGGACATCCCTTCCCACCGTGGCTGTCGTGAAGTCTGGCTTCCTTTCCCAGGGGCATCCCCACCCCACAAACGGGGTGTCCCCAGCACAGCCCCCTGCCCGGTGCAGCCCACCCTCCCTCAGCACAGCAGGACCCCGGCCAGAGCTGGAGGAACACAGGAGCTGCTGGCAGCACTGAGCTCCTCACCAGCACAGGGTTCTTCTGTTAGAAGGGTCCCAGCCAGCAGCCCCCCACCCCTCAGCACTCCAGCCCTTCGTGCTCCCACAGGCCACCAGGAGGGATGGGGGGTCGGTGTTTGGGTGGGTAGGATGGTGGGTGGGTGACTGGGAGTTTGGGTGGGTGGGTGACTGGGAGTTTGGGTGGGTGGGTGATTGGGAGTTTGGGTGGGTGGGTGATTGGGAGTTTGGGTGGGTGGGTGATTGGGAGTTTGGGTGGGTGGGTGATTGGGAGTTTGGGTGGGTGGGTGACTGGGAGTTTGGGTGGGTGGGTGATTGGGAGTTTGGGTGGGTGGTCCATCTGCTGCTGGTCCATGTCAGAGCCAGAGGTGGCTGCAGCACCAGGCTCCACTGCCTGAGCTGGCTGGGCAGCTGTGCCAAGGGCTGTGTTGGGATATGGTTTTTGGGGGTATGGTTTTTGGGGATATGGTTTTTGGGATATGGTTTTTGGGGATATGGTTTTAGGGATATGGTTTTTGGAGATATGGTTTTTAGGGATATGGTTTTTGGAGATATGGTTTTTCCAATATATTCTGTTTGGATTGGCAAGTTGGTCTCACTCTTTCTCAACTGACTGATAAAGCACTAGACAGGGGATTAGTCCTCTTGGAAGCTAAAGAAAGAGGTAATTTGGGTTGTTTATAGCCTGCAGGGGTAGAATCAAAATGTACAATACCGAGAGAGTCAAACTTTTACAGCGTATGGCAGAGCCATAACTCAGAGCAAGTATCACACATTACAGTCCTGTGAAATGCATTCCCGTGACAAAAGGCTGGAAAGGCAGAAAGAATGGGAGGAATTAATCTGTTCTTGGGACAAATATTGTAACGAAGACAGGAAATGCCAGGGAAACTCACCCCAGCCTGGTTCAGTGCTGGAATTGGAGTGTTTAGCCCAGAAGTGCCAGCTCTGAGCTTTGGGCAGCGTTGGGAGCAGCCCCAGGATCTCTGTGGTGTGGGCAGAGGGGATCCCCAGCCTGACCTTGGCTTTTCTGCACTAAAGGAGCAACAGCTTTCCCTCAACTGGGTTTTTCTGGATTTCCACAGCTATTAAATCTAATTGCTGAGATAGAGTTATAAAATTATAATTTTAACCATGCCATTTAGATGGAGTAACCGGTCGCCTATTTCTGTGATTATCCCTGATTATTAAATGAACAGCTGCCTCCAAATATGTTTGCAACAAACTAATTCAATGAGTGCATGTGCCTGAATATTCATGGCCCTTATTCACAGCACAGACTTTTTCACTGTGACTTTAAAAGTTAATTTATCCTGGCAATTTAAATAAATCCACTTCCATCAGGCTCGGTTGAAGCTCCAGACTATGACAGTGAGTTTGGCAGCAGGGAAGGTGTCCCAGCCTCTGCCTCAGCGCCAGTGTCACTCCCAGGCTTCTCCCATGTCTTGTTTGTGGGTTTGACAACTCTTCTCTGCACAGACCTAACACGGTGTGACACCCCACAGTCTGTTGGGTTTAGCTTTTCCACTAAAATTTGCAGCCATGCCAAGCAGTGAGGCAATCACCCGCCCTCCCCAAGCCCTGAAATACAGGTACAGCTGTTCACACAGCCAGCCACAGGCTGCCCCTCTGCCGGGGCTGAGGAAGGGCTCCCCACAGCCAGCAGTCATCCTGGAAAATTCCTGGAGTCAGGAATTGAATTTTCCTCCTTGCAAAGGAGGTGCCCTGCATTGCCAGCAGCCAGAGTGGGGCAGAGGGGCCAGGAGCATCCCCAGCAGCTGGAAATGTGTGCAGCCTGTAGAGTGCCAGGGGTGGCTGTGGAGCAGCCCCAGGGGCAGGCACCTCAGCTCTGAGAGGCAGCAGAAGGAAGGGAGACACCCTGCAGTGCCCTTTGGCACCTGGCTGCTCTGGCCACCTCCTGTGGCCCAGGGCAGGGGCAGGGCACAGCCTGGGGCAGAGCTGTGCCAGGGATAAATGCCCCAGCCTGGCCTGCCAGAACATTAAATGGATTTCTTGGACTTAAATCTCTGTGCACTCCTCAGAGCAAGCTGCACTGCCACTGACCACAGGAGCATTTTAATAACAGCCACAGCATGGAACAGACTGCTTAGAAACCTGAAAGTACTGCCTGGGTGAGTGCCCAGGAATAGTCCTTTCATCTGATGCTGTTTGGATCATCCATCCATCATCCATCATCCATCATCCATCATCCACCCATCATCCATCCATCCATCATCCATCCATCCATCATCCATCATCCATCCATCCATCATCCATCATCCATCATCCATCATCCATCCATCATCCATCCATCCATCATCCATCATCCATCATCCATCATCCATCATCCATCATCCATCATCCATCATCCATCATCCATCCATCATCCATCATCCATCATCCATCCATCATCCATCCATCCATCATCCATCATCCATCATCCATCATCCATCATCCATCCATCATCCATCATCCATCATCCATCATCCATCATCCATCCATCATCCATCATCCATCATCCATCATCCATCCATCATCCATCCATCCATCATCCATCCATCCATCCATCATCCATCATCCATCATCCATCCATCATCCATCATCCATCATCCATCCATCATCCATCCATCCATCATCCATCATCCATCATCCATCATCCATCCATCCATCATCCATCCATCCATCATCCATCATCCATCATCCATCATCCATCATCCATCCATCATCCATCATCCATCATCCATCATCCATCATCCATCCATCCATCATCCATCATCCATCCATCCATCATCCATCATCCATCATCCATCATCCATCCATCATCCATCATCCATCATCCATCATCCATCATCCATCCATCCATCATCCATCCATCCATCCATCCATCCATCCATCCATCATCCATCCATCATCCATCATCCATCATCCATCCATCCATCCATCATCCATCCATCCATCATCCATCATCCATCATCCATCATCCATCATCCATCATCCATCCATCCATCCATCATCCATCATCCATCATCCATCCATCATCCATCATCCATCCATCCATCATCCATCCATCCATCCATCCATCATCCATCATCCATCCATCATCCATCCATCCATCATCCATCCATCATCCATCATCCATCCATCCATCCATCCATCCATCATCCATCATCCATCCATCCATCCATCCATCCATCCATCCATCATCCATCCATCATCCATCATCCATCATCCATCATCCATCCATCATCCATCCATCCATCCATCATCCATCCATCATCCATCATCCATCCATCCATCCATCATCCATCATCCATCCATCCATCATCCATCATCCATCATCCATCATCCATCCATCCATCCATCCATCCATCCATCATCCATCATCCATCATCCATCCATCATCCATCCATCCATCCATCATCCATCCATCATCCATCATCCATCCATCATCCATCATCCATCCATCATCCATCCATCCATCCATCATCCATCCATCATCCATCATCCATCCATCCATCCATCATCCATCATCCATCATCCATCATCCATCCATCCATCCATCCATCCATCCATCATCCATCCATCCATCCATCCATCCATCCATCCATCCATCCATCCATCCATCATCCATCCATCCATCCATCCATCCATCCATCCATCCATCCATCATCCATCCATCCATCATCCATCATCCATCATCCATCCATCCATCCATCATCCATCCATCCATCCTGCCCCTGTGGAGGATCAGCAGCTGCTCCACTGGAACAGCCATGGACCAGCCTGGAGCACCAAGCCTAGCTGAGGCAGTGACTTGTGCAACCCCTGAGTGCAACAGCTTCCTCACATCCCCACTGACATGTCCTTTGGCAAGAAACCACCATTAAAAAAAAAAAAAAAAAAAGGGTCTGTTTAAAGCTTTCATTAAAAATCCAAGGAAAAAGAAAAAAAAAAGAAAAGAAAAGAAAAATCTGTTAAAGCATTTGAAATGTAAAGTAGAGCTTTCATTTCAACAGAATCCCTGCTGCCTTTTGTCTCTTCCTGTACAGAGGTTCCACAAAAAGATCCACAGTTTGACAGATGTTCAGATAATATGGAAGAGGGCAATATCTGATTGTGGGGGAAAAGAAACAGTTCAGCTGAGCCAGGCCAGAGCTGTTGGGCTGTGACCAGCTGTTCTGCAGAACCAAACACCAGTGGGAGAGAGGGCTCAGAGGGGCCTGGCAGCCCCTGCTGGAGTGAAGAGCCCATTCCTCAGCTTTTCCTGCCCCTGAGCCCAGCATGGCTGCCAGGGAACATCCCTCCATCCGTGTGTCCTGGCCCCAGGTGCAGGGCTCTGGCTCTGCCTGGGGTCCCATGGCTCTCTCTGGGGTCCCATGGCTCTGCCTGGGGGTCCCATGGCTCTGTCTGGGGTCCCATGGCTCTGCCTGAGGGTCCCATGGCTCTGTCTGGGGGTCCCATGGCTCTGCCTGAGGGTCCCATGGCTCTGTCTGGGGGTCCCATGGCTCACACCAAGGCTCCCCAGCTGTTCTGTCCCTGGCTGCTGAGGCTGCAGCCTCTGGGCTCTTTGTGGTGGGTGGGCACAGGGCCAGGCATCTGCTCCAAGAGATTCTCCTGCTGCTGGGCTCTGCCAGGCACCACCTAAGGAAACTTCCAAGGATCCCCATGGAAACTCATCCCTGTGTACCAGTCCCTCTGGGAGAAACCAAACGTGTCCTCAGCCCCCGTGGCTGCTCTCAGCCCTGTGTCCCTGCTCTGAGGGGCTGCCCCCATGGGCAGGGCTCTGCCCTGGGACAGGGGCTTTGGCTCCCTGCCCTGGGAATGAGCTTTGGCACTCTCTTTACAGCTGGGGAAGCAGAAACGGGCACCAAGGAATGCTCCTGCTGTTCTAACAAGGAACAATAGATTAAAAAGCTAGTTAAAAATTCATCCAGGAGAGGCAGAGTTTCCCAAGCATATCAGAGTTAATATTTATAAAGGGGATTGTTGCTCAGTCTCAATTATCCTAAAAGCTTGGTACAACTGATGCATTGGAGAAACCACGAACACAGACATGTCAAGAGAAAACCATTCCCTGTGACCGCTAACAAAACGCAATCAGATCTGCAGCATGTGGAGCCAATTGATTTTCAACAACTCCTACAATGTAAACAAATGATTGATTTTCAGTGCTTTCATTTCTGAGCAAGCAGGCAGACACTTCTCCGTCTCCTGGTGCAGGTGAGGCTGGAGGTAAACACGACTGCAGTGGGGCAGCTGCAGCCCTTTCATCCCCAGACAACAGCAGAGCTTTGATTCTTGTTTCCCCAGCCCCTTAAGCAGGCACTAAATAATGAACAATTCCCCATGAAAGCAGCACCTGATCATGTGAAATCCTTCTGCTGCCAGTGGTCATGTCAGACCACATTGTGCCTTCAACGGCAGTCAGGAGTTTTTTATTTATTGCTTTTGCATTTTGCGTCCTCTGATGTTTGCAGCTTTGCTCTGATTTACCCGAGACAGATGAGACAGGAATATCTCCAGGAGCTTTATTAGTGCTTTGTCAGTGGTTGCAGCAGTGCTCTGGAGTGTGTCTGTGCCAGCACACTGCCTGCTCAGATCACTCCCCTCTCCCTGTGAAACCAATAATCCATCCTCCACTGCACCAGTGCCTGCTGGGCCGTGCCCCTGGCTGTGTCAAATTAAACCTCAGCCCAGCACGGGCACACTGCCAATCCCCGGGGCAGGGGAGGGCACCTGGGGCTGGGGGTGCAGCAGCCAGGGCAGCCCCCAGCCCCAGCCGTGGAGCCACCAGGGTGACAGCCACGGGCACATCTCGTTGTCCCCATATTCACACCCCTGCGTGCCCTCTCCAAACTGTTTTGGTGTCGTGGAGGCACCAGTGCTCCTCCCAGCCCTGCTGGAATGCTGTTAGGATTACTGATGGAGTAACGGAGGGGGAAAGTCTCATTTCCATGACCCGTGATAATTATTGCAGCAATAGGAATAAAACTGCATTTCCAGGGCTGCAGCGCCTGCCTGATGCCGCCCGTGTGCAGTGGTGAGCTGTCTGCAGGGCAGGGCCCCCGGGAGGAGCAGCCCCTGCCCCGTTCCCAGAGCCCCTGGCACCAAGGGCTCTGCTCTCCCAAGGTGCCAGGCTCCTTACACCGGAGCAGAGCGCTGCCCTCGGGGCGGGGGGCACAGCCAGGCACGTCTGGGGTGCAGCTCCTTCCCTGCACAGCAGGAACTGCGAGGGGCACAGAGCCGAGTCCTGCCCGGGAGCAGCCCCCGCTCTCCAGAGCTGCCCTGGGCACTCGGGGGGGGTCCCGGAGCTGTGGGGTCCCCTGGGCACCCCGGAGATGTGTGGGGGCTGTGGGGAGGGCTGGGGGTGCCTGTGCCATGCCAGGGCCAGGCACGGTGCCCGCTGCTGGCGCCAGGGCTGGCACCATTCCCCGCGAGTGGGTGCGAACTCTTCCCCAAACACAAACAAAGGAGGAGGCTTGCGTGGGCACTGACAGATTCCTGCGCACACAGGGACTCCACCAGGGCCAGGAGTGTTTCTGTTTAAAATTAAAATGGTCTTTTCAAAGCAAATTAAAACTCGTGAAAGCAACCACGAACATCTGTGATCTCCTCACAAAGGCTTTCCTGGCTATTTTGGAAATTACCCTGTGCCCATTATAGTATCAGCATAATTCTGCCTCTTTATTTCAAGCTTGCAAGATATTTGTATTTCAAATAATTTTTACACAGTTCAAATGTGAATCACAAGCTGGTTTTTCTGCTTATGTATTAATTGCATGTGTGTGTCCAGTGCTAAACCTTATTGCCATGTAATTTGTACAACGTAATTAACCATGTAGAAACCATATTACGTTGTGTTTGGAAGTGTTACATCCAGTTAATCTAATTGACTAATAACATGTTTTCATTTAGCAGCACGTACTGTATTTCCAGTGATTGAATTAATGTCATGTTAACGGCTGCTTTTTGCAACAACATTTGGCATAAATTGCATTAAAAATTGATGTTCGTACAAATGTATTTTGAATACAGCTCAGCATGTGGCCTGGGAAAACACTGGTGCTGTTTATGGAATCAGCTGCACTCGAGTGCACCGTGAGGCACAGCAGGGCTGCCCTGCCGTGTGCTGGGACCCCGGGCACTGCCCCGTCCTGCCCAGCTGGCACCCACATTCCTGCCTTCTTCCCTGGCTGCCAGTGCCCAGGGTTACAGCTCTACTGCCTGGCATTCGGGAGGGCTTTGCAAAGGGCTCTGTGCTGGGTGAGCTGCAGGTGTGTGCTGGGGGGGAGAGCCAGAGCATCCCAGAGACCCCCAGAGCACCCTAGAGACCCCAGGGACCCCAGAGCATCCCAGAGACCCCCTGAGACCCCCAGAGCACCCCAGAGGCCCCAAAGACCCCAGAGCACCCCACAGACAGCACAGGCAGGAGCCCCCCAGCACCTCCCTCCCTCCTGCCCGTGCCCTCGGGTGGTCCCCAGGGAGGTGGATCCACGCCCCTGTATCCAGGAGACTCTGGCTCACCTGGGTCTGCTGTGGGGAACACGGGGAAGGCAATGCCCAGAGCACAGGGCGGCACGGAACTGCAATAGGGAACTGCAATAGGGAACTGCAATAGGGAACTGCAATAGGGAATTGCAATAGGGAACTGCAATAGGGAACTGCAATAGGGAACTGCAATAGGGAACTGCAATAGGGAATTGCAATAGGGAACTGCAATAGGGAACTGCAGCAGGGAACTGCAATAGGGAATTGCAATAGGGAACTGCAATAGGGAACTGCAATAGGGAACTGCAATAGGGAACTGCAGCAGGGAACTGCAATAGGGAATTGCAATAGGGAATTGCAATAGGGAACTGCAATAGGGAATTGCAATAGGGAACTGCAATAGGGAACTGCAGCAGGGAACTGCAATAGGTAACTGCAATAGGGAACTGCAATAGGGAACTGCAATAGGGAACTGCAATAGGGAATTGCAATAGGGAATTGCAATAGGGAATTGCAATAGGGAACTGCAATAGGGAACTGCAGCAGGGAACTGCAATAGGGAACTGCAGCAGGGAATTGCAATAGGGAACTGCAATAGGGAACTGCAATAGGGAACTGCAGCAGGGAATTGCAATAAGGAACTGCAATAGGGAACTGCAGCAGGGAACAGCCCTCACCTCCCTGCACAGGGCAGCTGTGGGCTGGAGCTCTGCACTCAGCCAGGCTCGCTGCTCTCAGGAACCATCCCTGTGGGTTTCAAAGCCAAAAGATGGACTCAAGCTCCACCCCAGAAAGAGCAGAAGGAGGAGTGAGAGCCCTGACTGCTGGCTGTGTACCTCACTGCGCCCCAGAGTGTTATGGCATCCCACCGAAGGTCTCTGGGAAACAAAACCATAACCAGAAAAAAGCTTAAATCACAGAACCTCAGAGCAATTAAAAGTCATGTTCATACAGACCCATTAGTGCTGATTCTCACACTCTTTACATAGGAACAGAACATAATAATCATTTCCAATTAAATTATGCTTCTCCAAGGTGCATTAACCACTTTTATCCATCCGATTAATTGGATGCATCTCTGCTGCATGGAGCAGTTTCCCCACTCCAGAGGGAAAGCAGACAGTTAATAGCACCTGCTGCTGTGGTGCAGGAGCACTCTGCTGCCAAACCCAGGGACATTCATTGCAAACTGACCCCAAGCCCAGCTCTGGGGCTCCCTGTTCCTGTCCTGTGCTCTGCTCACTCCTGCAGTGGGACAAGGGGATGCACCAGCCCCTGGGTGTCACACCAGCACACATGTCCTGTGTTCCCTTCCTCCAGGACATGGCACCTGGCACTTCTGTGAAAGTAGTGCAGTGTCGGGGTGGCAGAGGTGTCGGGGTGGCAGAGGATAGCACACCCTCAGGAGCATGCAGTTATCAAAATGTTATAAATTGCTGCCTTTTAAATGGGGTGGTAATTTGCTAGTCCATTAGAGGAGGAGCTGTAGGATTCAAGGAGCACGCTATGAAAAATGAAGCATTCTGCGTCACTGCTGACCCCGGAGCTGAGGCGCTCTCGGAGCTGCTCCATCCTGTCAGCCTGCCCTGAGCAATCAGCCACCCCCAGCACCGGCAGCGTGTCACGGTGCCCGGAGAGCCCGAGCCCTTCTCTGCAGCTCCCAGCGCCGGCAGGACCCTCCCCTGCTGCTGTAATTGTCGCCTTTGTGCAGCCAGCCCTGGGAAAGCCCCGCCTCAGCTCAGCCCAGCAGTGTCATTCTCTCAGTTCCTGACTCGGGAGCAATGGTTCCTTGTGGGAATGAGCGTTCCCAGCAATGTTCCCTGCAATGTTCCCTGCAGTGTTCCCTGCAGTGTTCCCTGCAGTGTTCCCTGCACTGTTCCCTGCAGTGTTCCCTGCAATGTTCCCTGCAGTGTTCCCTGCAGTGTTCCCTGCAGTGTTCCCTGCAGTGTTCCCTGCAATGTTCCCTGCAGTGTTCCCTGCAGTGTTCCCTGCAATGTTCCCTGCAGTGTTCCCTGCAGTGTTCCCTGCAGTGTTCCCTGCAATGTTCCCTGCAGTGTTCCCTGCAGTGTTCCCTGCAGTGTTCCCAGCAATGTTCCCTGCAATGTTCCCTGCAGTGTTCCCTGCACTGTTCCCTGCACTGTTCCCTGCACTGTTCCCAGCAGTGTTCCCTGCAGTGTTCCCTGCAGTGTTCCCTGCAGTGTTCCCTGCACTGTTCCCTGCAATGTTCCCTGCAGTGTTCCCTGCAGTGTTCCCTGCACTGTTCCCTGCAGTGTTCCCTGCAGTGTTCCCTGCACTGTTCCCTGCAATGTTCCCTGCAATGTTCCCTGCAGTGTTCCCTGCAGTGTTCCCTGCAATGTTCCCTGCAATGTTCCCTGCAGTGTTCCCTGCAGTGTTCCCTGCAATGTTCCCTGCAGTGTTCCCTGCAGTGTTCCCTGCAGTGTTCCCTGCAGTGTTCCCTGCAATGTTCCCTGCAATGTTCCCTGCAGTGTTCCCAGCGTTGCTGCTGCCTGCTCTCGGTGCAGAAGGCAGCCTGCATTTCCCTCCAGCCCTGGGACAGCTCTGCTCCCCACTCAGTGTCTCGCTGCAAATCCAGCTGGACATTCAGCTCACGCCAGGAGAATGATGATCATTATGCCAACTTTGTCCAAGGCAAAGGGATATTTCTCCTAACCCATGTTTAATTTCTCAGCATAAATCCCTCTGAAACTAAACTTCCTCTTCATTTTATGTGCTTAGATATTTTCTCAGAGGTTGCAGGTGAAATCCATGTCCTGGCACTCACATAAAAGCAAATGCAGAAGGGAGATAAATATTTTCTTGCTAGGGAGGAAATGCACAAACACCAGCTACTATTTTTTCTCAATATATATGTATACACCTTCCAGGACAAAAATAAACATGTGAACACAGGACATGCTACTCCCAGGCTTTCTGCCCAGAGCCAAGGTGACAACCAGCAGTTCAGAGGAAACTTGCACATAAGTTACGCTCAGCCAGCTCATTAAAAACACATCAGGGAACTTCCAGTACCCTGGGAACCCCAGAAGCAATTTCTGATCCTATCACACACACGGAACACAAGGGCTGCTGCCATTCTGCTCTAGCAAAACCCCTTAGAACGGGAAATACAGGAATGGGTGGCAACAGCACGGGGACAGAGGGTGGCACAGCCTGGCAGGGACCCCTCAGCCCCCACCCCCTCGCTGGGCACAGCCTGGCACTCTGCTCTGCTCCCCAGGACGAGCCAACACCTCCTCCCAGCCTGCCGGTGCAGGACAGCTGAGAGCCAGGGCAGGATCCTCCACATCACATTCCTCACAGGAACGCCATCAGGGAGCTTTGTGGGATGGTGAATATGAATTGCTTTGACCTCACTTAGTCTGATATGGTAGAGTATTAAATCTCTATTTTTCAAGCATTAAGCCTGTGTAATAGAAGGATGCTGTGAGCAATTTGCAGTAAGATGAAGGGATATTACTGTCCTGGGAGACAGACAATCCAACCACATCCACAAATTGATAACAGAGATAGTGGCTTAGGTTCATGCTAGCTATTAATTAAGGGCATGTTTTATGTGGAAGACAATAGCAGCTTACACTGGCAAGTGCTCGCAGCCTCCTCCTCCCTGCGGTGAGCGGCGCTCCCGGAGCTGGAGCGCAGCCAGGGGGGCTCGTACCTTGCTGAACGGCGCTCCACACGCGGGCACTGCAAGCCCTGACAGGCGAAATCCATTCCTGCAGCCCGCAGCACTCACAGCTGTGCCACCAGGGGTGGTGTGCCAGCCCTCCCTCCAGCTGTGCCAGCCCTCCTTCCAACTGTGCTAGCCCTCCTTCTAGGTCACACACACCTTTCTGTGCTGTCACACACACCTGTGCAGGTCACACACACCTATGCAGGTCACACACATCTCTGCTGTCACACACACGTGTACAGGTCACACACACCTATGCAGGTCACACACACCTGGTACAGGTCACACACATCTGTACAGGTCACACACACCTGTGCAGGTCACACACATCTGTGCTGTCACACACATCTGTACAGGTCACACACACCTGGTACAGGTCACACACACCTATGCAGGTCACACACACCTGGTGCAGTCACACACACCTTGCTGGAAACCGTTCAGAGACGGGGGAGCTCTTGGCAGGGAGCCACCCCTACAAACCATGGCAGCTCCCTTCAGCCTCTCTGCTGAGGTGTCCCCTGGTCCCCTGGGACATCTGCCAGAGCCGGGGTGTGTCCAGACCTGCCCACACATCCCCAGCTGAGCAGAGCAGGGACAGGCAGGCAGGGACACCTGGGCAGGGGCTGACGGAGAGGGATGTGATGGTCAGCGGTGAGAAATGGAAAAATGGAGAAAGCAAAGGGAAAGAAGGAGAAGCTGGAAGTCAGGCGGCTGGGGATGGAAGGGACAGTCCCCGCAGTGGGCAGCTCACAGCTGCAGTGGCCACAGGTCCACCCTGTCTGCAGGGTCTCCTTTAAAGCTCTCTGCAAATGTCCTTATGGATCCCAAACCTGTCCTGGCTGTTGTGACCCCGTGCCTTCCACACCTGGCACCTGCAGCCACACCCCAGCACTCTGCAGCCAGTGCCTGCCCCATCCCAGCAGCTGCAAGTCTGATCTTGGGTGAGAAATTTCTCTTTATACCAGGCTGTCTATTCAAGCCATAAAAATAGGGGTTTTTTCCTTCTGTAAGTGCAACACTTTTCATATTTTTACTTCCAGCTGTCTAGATAGTATTTCACTTTTTTCATTTCTAGTACTCGCTCTCAGTTATTTAATGTGAATTTCTAGGGCATGGTGCCCTTAGCAGACATCAGAGCAATATAACACAAGAAATCAGATATACACTGTTCTAGGAGAAGGCAGGAACAAAAAGACAAACTAGGCTCTTAATACATATGGTGCTTTTGATTCATGGAATATAGAAAATTGTATTTGATTATATCTGTAATGGATCCTCATAACTTTAGATTAGGGTTATGCTGATGGCCCAACTAATGGACAGTTTATTGCAGGAATAGATTTCATCCTATCATATTTTTTCCTGGTATCAATTACTTGGAATGTTTAAATGTCTCATTTCTGGGGATGTTTATTGCTTAATTTTCCTTTCTAAGAAAAGCCCACATGCACACAATGTCCTGGTGCTCCTCTTCTAAGGGGCAAGGAGCTCCAGGGCAGTGCTGCTGGAGCCAGGAACTCCTGAGGCCAGAAATTCCTGGAGCCAGAAACTCCTGGAAACAGAAACTCCTGGAGACAGAAATTCCTGGAGACAGAAACTCCTGAGGCCAGAAACTCCTGGAGCCAGAAACTCCTGGAGCCAGAAATTCCTGGAGCCAGAAACTCCTGGAGCCAGAAATTCCTGGAGCCAGAAATTCCTGGAGCCAGGAACTCCCAGCACCTCTGGCTGCACAGCCCAGAGATCCACAGCTGGCACTGCTGGGACACAGCTGTGAGGGAACACAGCCAAAGTTCCCTTAGCTGACGTGATTCTGGTGAGAAAAAAAATTAAAAATTAAAAAACTTATTAAATTAACCTGTCTCAAATGCCAAAGGACTGTGTGGGATTGCTGCCACAAAGTCAACAGCAGAGCTGATGAGAAGAGAGGTTGGAAGTAAAGGTGGTTTGGTGGAGAGAATCTCATTTGCAGTCAACTGAAATGGTAATATTATTAATAACAACTGTAATAATAATAATATTAATAATGTTAATAATGTTAATCTTTATTATTATTATTATTATTACAACAGTTATTAAACAATAACATTATGAAACCAAGAAGAGACATGCTTGTTTCCCAATAAAGAGTTTAGGAGGCTGTTGAGGCACCAGAGATGTTCCTGTTGATCCCAGAGCCAGAAGGCAAAGATACTAGTGGATTTTTAATTTTATTTTTTCACTTTGCCTAGCTGTAACCACACCTGAAATCCTACAAAAAAAACCAAAAACACCCCCCAAAAAACTAAAAAAAAAACCAACCAAAAAGCAAAGAAGCCTCAAACAAAAAACGCCATAGACATACAACCCCCCTCAAAACATAAAAAACTTCTAAGCAAAGAAGAGCAGCAGAAAGATTCCAAACTACAAAAAAAACCACCAACGAACTAAATAACAACAATGAAAATACAAACAAATAAACAATCTTCCCCCCAGAAAACCCAAACTCCAGCAAACCACCCTTGTCCCACTTTAAATGCAGCTGTTTGTCACCCGGGATTTCAGGATTATTTCTGCTATTTCCTTTACACGAGCCTGCCCTGCTTCACTCCAGCCTTGACAGCCAAAGGGGGCCTGGGCTGATATCCCTGGGGAGCAGCAATCCCGGGATATCCCCGGGGAGCAGCAATCCCGGGCTGATATCCCCGGGGAGCAGCAATCCCGGGATATCCCCGGGGAGCAGCAATCCCGGGCTGATATCCCCGGGGAGCAGCAATCCCGGGATATCCCCGGGGAGCAGCAATCCCGGGCTGATATCCCCGGGGAGCAGCAATCCCGGGCTGATATCCCCGGGGAGCAGCAATCCCGGGATATCCCCGGGGAGCAGCAATCCCGGGATATCCCCGGGGAGCAGCAATCCCGGGATATCCCCGGGGAGCAGCAATCCCGGGCTGATATCCCCGGGGAGCAGCAATCCCGGGATATCCCCGGGGAGCAGCAATCCCGGGATATCCCCGGGGAGCAGCAATCCCGGGATATCCCCGGGGAGCAGCAATCCCGGGATATCCCCGGGGAGCAGCAATCCCGGGCTGATATCCCCGGGGAGCAGCAATCCCGGGATATCCCCGGGGAGCAGCAATCCCGGGATATCCCCGGGGAGCAGCAATCCCGGGATATCCCCGGGGAGCAGCAATCCCGGGATATCCCCGGGGAGCAGCAATCCCGGGCTGATATCCCCGGGGAGCAGCAATCCCGGGATATCCCCGGGGAGCAGCAATCCCGGGATATCCCCGGGGAGCAGCAATCCCGGGATATCCCCGGGGAGCAGCAATCCCGGGATATCCCCGGGGAGCAGCAATCCCAGGTCAGGAACAGCCTCTGAGCATCGTGGGCACTGCCAGGACCATTGGCAGGGACTCGAGTGCACATCCCAAAGGTGCCCAGCAATGGGGTTTTACTTTTGTAACCTTTAGCTGACCACCTCCATGTGCCCCGCATGCTGAGGGGAGGCTGCTGGGGCTGTCCTGCCCCCTGCACTGTGCGGTCACCGCCCCGTTTCTGGGGGAAATGCTGTCCCTGGGGCAGGGACACACGGTGGCCACAGCCAGAGGCATCTCCTGTGGTGAGGTGGGATCACTGCTCCTGCTCCTGCCTTTTCCTGCAGCCCCCACACAGAGCCAGCCCGGGCTACTCCAGGATACGGGGACATTCCTGGGGACAGTCCCCCCAGGGCTGGCAGCCAGGGAGCGCTGAGCCACCTCAGCACACTCATCCTCACTCAGGTGCCACGTTATCCCCACTTCAGGAGGAGAGCCGGCTCCACTTATTTTTTTTCATTAAAATGCAAATTAATTTAATAAAAAGTGGAATTGTAAATTAATGAAGCGCTTTAAAATTCTACATAATACAAGGCTAATACTTACTCTGTAGTATTTCCTCCAGTTAATACCATTGCTACCTCCCCCGAGCAGCACCAGCCCCACCAATGTCACTGACCACGATGGTCAGAGCTTGCAGAAATGGTCTCGGTGCCTTCAGACACGGGCCCAGCTTCTGAATTCACCCTGCAGTGCCCCAATCTCACCCTGCAGTGCCCCAATCTCACCCTGCAGTGCCCCAATCTCACCCTGCAGTGCCCGAATTCACCCTGCAGTGCCCCAATCTCACCCTGCAGTGCCCGAATTCACGCTGCAGTGCCCGAATTCACCCTGCAGTGCCCCAATCTCACCCTGCAGTGCCCGAATTCACGCTGCAGTGCCCGAATTCACCCTGCAGTGCCCCAATCTCACCCTGCAGTGCCCGAATCTCACCCTGCAGTGCCCCAATCTCACCCTGCAGTGCCCGAATCTCACCCTGCAGTGCCCGAATCTCACCCTGCAGTGCCCGAATTCACCCTGCAGTGCCCGAATCTCACCCTGCAGTGCCCGAATCTCACCCTGCAGTGCCCGAATCTCACCCTGCAGTGCCCGAATTCACCCTGCAGTGCCCGAATCTCACCCTGCAGTGCGGCTCCTGTGAGCGCACAGGGACCCAGGGGCTCCGTGCCGCTCTTTATCCCCCACCACGCTCCCTCAGTGCCCTGTGCACGCCACACATTGTCCCTTCACTAAAGCTCGCCCACCCTATTATTGCAATGGCAGCCCCGAAGCTGAGATAAGCCCTACAGACAGTTTATAATTCCGCAGCCCCGGCGGAGGAGGCTCCGGTGTCTCCCGGAGCAGAGTTTTACCGCTCTGTGCTGTTACTGCACCCGGCAGCTCCCGGCACGCTCGGGCTCCGCTGGGCGGTCGCAGGTGCAGAGAGCGATTACTCTTCACTCGGTAACTCCGCTTGGCAGGGCACTGATGGACACCGGCACTGGAATATTCCCTTTCATCGCCCGTAGCACCCAGAGTGAACTGGTGCTTAATTCAAAGGCTGAAATCTATAAAAAAATAAGACGAAACCCATCATTAAATTTCTCTTAGTGGCTATGTGCATAATTCATCCAAACACCATCAAATATGAATGGCCTCGTGTCAGGCTGAGCAGCGCAGGCACAGCACATCCCCCTGCTGCAGCAGACAGACCGACAGACCGACAGACAGACCGACCGACCGACAGACAGACCGACCGACAGACAGACCGACCGACCGACAGACCGACAGACCGACCGACAGACAGACCGACCGACAGACAGACCGACCGACAGACAGACCGACAGACAGACAGACAGACAGACCGACCGACAGACAGACCGACCGACCGACAGACAGACAGACCGACCGACAGACCGACCGACCGACAGACAGACCGACCGACAGACAGACCGACCGACAGCTCTGCCAGGCGGCTGCGCCTGGATGGGCACGGGGGAAACTGGGAGAACTGGGGGCACTGGGGGAACTTCAGTGAACGCTTGCAACAAGTTTTCCAGAAAGTTTTTTTTCCGATTCTTTGAAAAACACCAAGTTATTTAATAAATCACAGAAAGTTGTTTTGCAAAAGTATCCTTTGAACCATTAGATATTATTTTGAATACCAATTTTTCTTCCCACCTTATGGCAGGATAAAGATACCCCACTCAATTTTCATCAAAAGCACATGAAAGCAATTAAGGCTCCTGTAGTTTCTATGGAAATAAGGGATGCAAATTGGGATTGTGTGGTGCCTTTTTTCTTGAATTTATCCATAAAAATGCAAATATTCTTCAACAGATACTGAAATATTTTCCTTGTTTTAAGGGAGCAGAATACACAGACGAGGCTCTTTTTCCACAGGCTGTCCTGGCAGAGGTTTGCCAGCCTGTGCAGCACAAGCCTGCAAAAGCCAAACGAGCCCTGCAGAGCAGGGATGGCTCCAGAAGTGTGGCCAGCCCCGAGCACTGGGCTCCCCTCGCAGCTCCTTCCAGCCCCAGCGTTAACGAATGGCTTCTCCTGCCCCTTCCCACGAGGGGACCCTCCTCACCCTCAGTGCCAGGTCCCCAGCCCTGTGGCACTGTCAGGACAGTCATGTCACCTCCCTGGTGTGGGAAGCATAGGCCGAGGGACCAGCACAAACAAATCACATTTGATTTGATTTGATTTGATTTGATGCATCTGCTTTACTTTCCTGCCAGACATTTCAGAGCAGAGCATTCAGCACAGAACATCCTACTCTGTTGCTGGGACTCGTCCTGCAGCACAAGGTTTCATTCATTCCCTTTCAGACTGAAGGATACACAAGAGTTAACACTAGCAAAAGCCTGTGGATTGTTCCCCGTCCAGCTCTCCTGTGTCTCAGGCTGGGTGCAGTGAACACCACGCAGCATTCACCAGTAAATAACCCAGCGGGCAGAGCAGCTGCCAGGCTGCAGGTGCTGAGTGCTCCCATGCAGGAGCCTGGGGCACTCTGCCCGTGGGCTTACCAGCCCTGAAAAGGTCAACAAATGCTATTTCAGATCACTCTGATTTGCCAGAATTGATGACAAACCCTGGCAACTCAACTAGTAAAACTCAAAGCATGAACTAGAGCATGCTGCAGCTGCACAATTATCAGCCTGCAATTAATTAATTGTGCTGTCACTATATGCACCTGAGAACAACAGTAAGATCAAAGAACTGAACAGAGATCAAAATGATTTGTAGATCACCTTACTTACAGCTGAAAGTGCCAATTAGATACAGCAAAGACAGAGTCTGGCTTAGCTGCTTAACAGCTCTGCAAAAGGAAAGTCACTCAATTGCCTGTAGGAAAAACGCCATGAAAGCTGGATTGGCAGAGAGGAGCTGTGCTGGACTGTCCGTTCTCCTCTCCAAGGTGCAGGACATCCCTCTGTGCCTCCAGCGCTCACCCCTGGGCTGGGACTCCCAGCTCCCACCCACTGCAGCTCTGGCACCCAAAGGCTCTTCCAGCAGGTCCAGGAGCCCCAGCAGAGCCTGGAGCAGGAGCCCAGCTCTGGGCACACCCTGGGGGTGGCTGCCTGTGACCCCTCCCCTGCCCACCAGGACCCTCAGTGAGGCTGAGCCGTGCAGGCAGGTTCTGGAAGTGACTCTGGTGACAATGCCCGAGGTCTCAGGGTGCCAGTGACATCTCCCAAGGGCTGACCCACAGCACCTTTCTCTGCCACCTCCGTGAGCTGCTCCACACTGACTGACAGGCATGGCTGTAGTTATGGTTCTCATTTTCTGTAAAGTGATTTGGAAAACACATTTCCTGGTCTCCAGGAGGGACTTGTCCTGCCTGTAGACATCCTCTGCCCTCTGCCAGCACAGCGAGGGCAGCAGGGAGGAACCCTGTAGATTCTGTCTTTCATGGAGCAACACTAGCTCACCCAAACATACAAACTGCCTGGAGGAATTCAGAATTCATTTCTGGCACGTGTTAAGCTGGATGCCACGTTTGTGACCACAGAGAGCAGCTCTGACTACGGGGCTGGTCTGGCTCATCTTGAGCTCCAGGCTGAGAGGATGCACTGGGCTGAGCTCAGGGGTGCTGCCCCTCCAGAGCTGGCTCTGGGAATCCTTGCAAGTCCCAATGCTCCCCAGGCACCCTGGGGCCAGAAAACATCTGCCCAAGTGCCCAGAGGAAAGGGATTTGCTGGGCTCTGCTGCTAGCACAGGAGAGAAAGTGCCAGGAGGAGAGGGCAGAGCCAGGAGATATCCCCTAAGAGCAGCCTCAGGTGCCGGCCCCCCAGTTCAGGTGCCGGCCCCCCAGTTCAGGTGCGGCCCCCCAGTTCAGGTGCCGGCCCCCCAGTTCAGGTGCGGCCCCCCAGTTCAGGTGCGGCCCCCCAGTTCAGGTGCCAGCCCCCCAGTTCAGGTGCGGCCCCCCAGTTCAGGTGCCAGCCCCCCAGTTCAGGTGCGGCCCCCCAGTTCAGGTGCCAACCCCCCAGTTCAGGTGCCAGCCCCCCAGTTCAGGTGCGGCCCCCCAGTTCAGGTGCCAACCCCCCAGTTCAGGTGCCAATCCCCCAGTTCAGGTGCGGCCCCCCAGTTCAGGTGCCAGCCCTGGGAAGGCTCTGCTGCACTCACACACTGCTGGACATGTGGCTGCTGTACTGGGTGTCCTTCCTTACATGTGCCAGCTTTGTCTCCACTGTCTCCTGTTTATCACATTGTTTAATTTCTCTTTTTAATTGACTCAGGCATTTTTTAATTTCTCTGTTTAATTGGTGCAGACTGAGAGGCTGCAGGCAATGTCATCTTCACATCATCTCTCAGAACCCTCTCCAGTGTGAGGGTGACATCACTGGCCACACACAGCAAGTTGTGCAGAGCCCACAGAGCTTCCCAGCCAGGGCCAAGGAGCAGGAGCAGGGAGCAGATTTCAATCACGGGTGTGTGCAGGAAAAGGTGATTAGCACGGAGCTGACCTGGGCTGTAGAGGAGCTGCTTTCATTTAACACACGGGTGGGATGGCAGGCAGACAACTCAGCCTCGAACAGAGATGACACAATTATTTACATCATTCAAATCCAGAAGTTCCTGGAGAGAGCTTCTGAGGCATCTCACAATGAGGTGAGAGCAGGTAAAGACAGTGAGCAACAAAATCCTGCCAAGACGTGGAGCAGAGACTGCAAGGTCTATTTAAGTAACATTTTTCTTAAGCAATACAGATTCAACAGATACCTGAAAAACTATTGAACAAATGTTCTTTTATATTTTAAAATGCCTTACATCTCAGGTCTTGTATTTTTCCAGTCACATGAATTACTTGAACAGATGTGTTTATCTCCCTGGGTTCAACAGGGAGGGGCCAACGGCTGCTTCACCTGCCTGGTTTGACAAACCCAGGGCCTTCAGGAGGTGATTTTCCACACAGGTTTCTTTCAGTGGGTGCTGGACAGGACTAGAAGAGCTGGAGGTGAAAAATGCAAGTTCAGACTTTCCCTGGAGAGCTGTGAGTGTTTGGAGATATGCAGCACTGCTCACTGAAAAGATTTTTAATAGCTTTGACCTTTGTGGGGTCTGTACAGTCTCCTTTTGTCAAAGAGTGTATGTGGAAGAATTGTGGGAAAGAGCTGAAGATAATACACATGTTCTGCAGCCTGCCAGGGGATTACAGAGCACTCCTTACTTGCCTGGATTATTGTTCCCAAGCTGAGACCATCAGCATCAGCTGCTGCAGGTGTATGGGGATTTATCATCAGAAAGGGCAAACCACTGCTGGTCGTGAAGGAATATAAATATTAGTTATTGCAGATGACTTATAAATAAATCATTTGAAATTACAAAATTAATCAGACAATTCATCTGACAAGTAAGTATTTGATCAGCTCTGAGCCACTGTGGCCAGCACTCTGTAGAGAATCCCTGGGATTTATGGGAAGCAATATCCCTGCAGCTCAGGAGGCTCAGGCACAGAGAGCAATGGTCTGAACATAAACTGTGGGACTTGGGCACTCCAGACAAGGCAGGTTCCAGAAGGTTCCTGGGGGCAGGGGCCAGGGCAGCCACAGGGCACAGCCCTGGACTGCAGCACCTGCCAGGCTGGTGGGGACACTGACCCTGTATGGGGACACTGACCCTGCTGGGGACACCAACCCTGTATGGGGACACTGACCCTGTATGGGGACACTGACCCTGCTGGGGACACTGACCCTCCTGGGGACACCAACCCTGTATGGGGACACTGACCCTGCTGGGGACACTGACCCTGTATGGGGACACTGATCCTGTATGGGGACACTGACCCTGCTGGGGACACCAACCCTGTATGGGGACACCAACCCTGTATGGGGACACTGACCCTGCTGGGGACACTGACCCTGCATGGGGACACTGACCCTGTATGGGGACACTGACCCTGCTGAGGACACTGATCCTGTATGGGGACACCAACCCTGTATGGGGACACCGACCCTGTATGGGGACACTGACCCTGCATGGGGACACTGACCATGCTGGGGACACCGACCCTGTATGGGGACACCGACCCTGTATGGGGACACTGACCCTGCTGGGGACACTGACCCTGTATGGGGACACCGACCCTGTATGGGGACACTGACCCTGCTGAGGACACTGACCCTGTATGGGGACACCAACCCTGTATGGGGACACCGACCCTGTATGGGGACACTGACCCTGCATGGGGACACTGACCCTGCTGGGGACACTGACCCTGTATGGGGACACTGACCCTCCTGGGGACACCAACCCTGCATGGGGACACTGACCCTGCTGGGGACACTGACCCTGCTGAGGACACTGACCCTGTATGGGGACACTGATCCTGTATGGGGACACCAACCCTGTATGGGGACACTGATCCTGTATGGGGACACCAACCCTGTATGGGGACACTGATCCTGTATGGGGACACCAACCCTGTATGGGGACACTGACCATCCTGGGGACACTGACCCTGTATGGGGACACTGACCCTGCATGGGGGTCCCTCCTGGGGACACTGACCGTGCTGGGGCACAGGGCACTCACGAGTGGCCCTGAGCTTTGGGCAGTGAGGGCACTGTTGGCTGTTGCCAGCCGGGCACTCACATCATTTTCTAACTGTGCCAAGCTAACTGGAGCAGGAGTTTATTTTTTTTCCCAAACCTACAAAATGAGTGTGTGTCAGTCTAATAGCTCTGTGTATTCTGAGTCTCATCTGTATTCAGCACATCACCAAAATGAGAGGAAGAAAATAGCCCCTGAAAACAAAAGTGTGAGATAGAGAAGGAGACACAAGCCATTAAAAAAGCAAACAGCTCCCTGCATGTGCTCTGCCAAAGGGCTGCTGGACACAAGTCCTTCCTGCTCACATTCCACATCTCCAGTGCCTTTATCAGAACCACAGGCACCAACCTTCCCTTGGGCTGCCACATTCTGAGCAGTGAGGATCCCTGAAAAAGGAGATGTTTCATGTCCCATCTGCGTATTCCAGGAGGAAGCTTCCTATAAAATCACATACATGGAATTTTCCTACAGTCTCTGAATCCCCAGATGCTTTCAGCTGATATAAAGAAAACCTGTTATCCATCTTACAACTCTCGCACCTCCCCAGGAGGGGGGGATTATCTGAAGCCACGAGGAGGAATTGGCAGGTCAAACTTCTCCTGATACCCAGCAATTTCATGGTTGATTTCTGTAAGGGAGTTTTAGTGTCACAAACAAAAGAGCAGCAAGCCTGGCAATAGCAGTGCCAGCACAGTGCCCATGGCCCCTGTGACAGGGACACAATGACTGTGCTGGCCAGACCCTGCCAGCCCAGAGCCACCCTCACCCCGGGGCTGCTCAGCCCAGCACTCATTTGGCCATGGGTGCTACCCTGCAGCACGTTCCTCTCCCTGGAATGCCAGGGCTGATCCAGCCTGGATGTGGCAGGATTTTCAGGACTGATGTGGATATTTTCTACTCTGTCAACCTTTTATTTAAATGACATTTGGCTGCAGTGCTAGAAGTGTGATATTGAAAATCAATAGCTGGAAAGTGTTTGAAAGCCAATCTAAATCAAATATTACAATATGGTGAAGTTAATCATCTGAAATTAACCTTATAACTGCTTGAATCACTCTAATCTATAAAGAAAATCAATATAAGCATATCAAACCCTGCTGCGAGCTGCTGTCTGTTTGAGCTGACCATGCAAATGGAAAATAATAGCCAGAGGATGTTTATTGCTTCCTGTATGTTAACACTCCTATGGGGCTGAGAAGGGAAATGGATTCCCCGGGGAGATGTGGTTGTGAGGGGCAGCCAAAGGCTCCAAAGAGCCCCAGCAGCAGCGAAACCCCCCGAGTCCCCTCCCAGCAGGGGTTTCAGAGAGCTGGGGGTGACCAACAGGCTGCCTGAGCAGCAGAATTCATTCTCCCTGGATGAAAAGCAATTGTCCGTGCACAGCACCTTGCACCCCCAGCCCCAGGTCACAGCCACGGTGGCACTGCCATCCCAGGTGATGGCACCTGGGTCCCAGCCTGACCAGCAGCCCCCGGCCGGGCACTGTGCCCACCACGATGCCCTGCTGCGTGTCCTGGGCCGTGGCACAGCGGGTCCCAGAGGTGACAGTCCCCACTGTGACAGGGATGTCTGGGGGAATTCGCCCCTGTTGGAGGCACTGCTGGCTGTGCCAGTCCCCCAGGGATCCATGCCCACCCTGGTGGGGCTGCAGCCCCGTGCTGGGGGGCTCGGGTGGCAGCCCCCCCTTGTCCAGCTGCATCTCCAGAGTGGCCATCAACAGGCATTTACTGGAGGCTCTGGGGTATGACAGTGATAAGTGCTCTGATAGCAGACAGAAATCTATAAATAACAACAGTTCCTCTCAAACCCCTCATTTTAAAATAATGAAGACATTTCATGAAGTGACAAGTGTCTCAAACATTGAGAGTAAAAGCTCAGAGAGGCTGTTTTTGAAGTTTTGGGAGCAGATGGGAGGGGTGAGATTCCAGCAGCAACTTGCATGGGCTCAAGAGCCTGGGGCCAGTCAGAGCCAAGGAGATCAGTCACAGCCTTTTTCCACTGCTCTCCACGGGCACCAGATTTGAGGAAGGATGAAGGTTCCTGAGCAGATGTCCAGGGAGTGCAGCTGCTTCACACCACTCCTGCCTGGCCAGGGTGAAGAGCAGTGTTTGCCTCCAAGGGCCTCCAAGGGAACTTCCTGAGCTGCCACAGAGCCCAAATCATTTTCTGCATTACAAAAAAGAAAAAACGTAGTGCCCATCTTTCAGCTGTCAGTCTGACATGTGCTGGCTCCTATGTCAGTCTTGGGCCAGTGGTGTGGGCAGACATACAGACAGACAGACAGCAGTGTGTCCCATGCAGAGGGGTGACAGTGGACAGAGGTGCTGTGACACCAGTGACACTCGTGCAGTCCGTGGTGCCCGGGCAGCTCAGGGCAGCAGCTCCTTGTTCAGCTTCCCTTTGCTCAGAGTCCACTCCTGAGGCATTTCCTGCATTCCAAACAGAGCCGGGGATGGTGGGGATGGTGGGGATGATGGGGATGATGGGGATGATGATGATGATGATGATGATGATGATTGAATGATGTGCTGCCCTAGGGAGGGGCAGGAGAGCAAACACAGAACGGGCAGCAGCTGTCCCAGAAGGGAGCACACTCTGGGAGGCTGAAGCTGCTGTTTGCAGCAGCAGATTCCCATGGATTAGGAATGGTTCTCTGATACTAGAAATATATTTTAATGAGTTTCCTGCAATATATGCATCATTTGGGTTCCTGTGGAAAGGTGTTGAACAAGTCCCCCTTTTCCTCACCCAAAGGGACATCAAAACATATAAAAAATGCTTCATTTTTTCATACTTTAAGCTGAATAGGTTTTAAAGAATTGGGAGCTTTCTCAGTGCCTAAAAATTTCTTGCTTTCTTTAAATTACAAGACAAGCTGCATTTTCAGAATCAATACTCGGAATGTACAAAGAGCTCTCCGGGTGAGGAGGCTCAGCAGCAGAGCTGGCCTCTCAGAGCTTGCTCAGTGGTGAAGTTTCTGTCCAAGCTGTGGAACAGGGCAGGGAACAGGGCCCTGACCCCAGCAAAGCCAGGCTGTGACCCTGGCAGAGGTCACGACTCCAGCAGAACTGGGCTCTCCACAGCACAGGAGCCCCTTATTTTGCATTATAATTTATTTCAGAGTTTGAGCTTTCTAAGGAAGGGACTGTATCTAGTTTAGTGTGGAGAGAGTACACACTGGCCAGGACAGAAAATCTGTGTCTGCTGAAGCCATGAGCTCCTGCACAGAGCAGAGAGAAGTGATGGCAAACATCGACATCAACATCAACATCAACATCAACATCAACATCAACATCGTCCAGGGGTCTCGCAGCAAGAGCTCAGGGCAGGGTGGCACCGTGCCAGCGAGGAGAGGTGCCACCACGGGGAGAAGGGGTTTGCTGCCCTCATCCCGGCCGGAGCCTTCACAGAGCGTCCAAAGAGGAGCTGGGACAGGAGCCCTGGAGCTGTGGGAGCCCCTCCGCACCAGCTGCAGCGAGCCACGGGAGGGGCCAGGCTCGGCAGCGCTTCCCACACCCCGGGCAAGTTGACGGGCATGAGGGGCCAGCAAGCGTGCAGATGTAATGCAGAAGGGAAGGCTTTGCCCAATGTCACTGACACCATTCACAGCCTATTGGAGGGGACAATTGTCCCATTAAGAAACCCAAAGACATTCTGGATTTCTTCAGCCTCGGGGCTTGGAAGCAGAAAGCATTTACTGCCTAATTAAATTTTCATATACTGGCAGAGTACAGCTCTTCTAGTGAATCTGTATCGGACAGTGTGCCAGATTTTGCAGAAAAAGAGCAGCTCGAGTTGCCTGGGGCTGCCGGCGTCAGCTCCCGGCTGGTGTGGGGAGCCCCGGGCACAGGGGGCACACAGGGCACACAGGGCACAGCATCACCTCCCGGAGCTGCCCCCAGGGGTGCCCTGTCCCCAGGGGTGCCCTGTCCCCAGGGATGCCCTGTCCCCAGGGGTGCCCTGTCCCCAGGGGTGCTCTGTCCCCAGGGGTGCCCTGTCCCCAGGGGTGCCCTGTCCCCAGGGATGCTCTGTCCCCAGGGATGCCCTGTCCCCAGGGGTGCCCTGTCCCCAGGGATGCTCTGTCCCCAGGGGTGCCCTGTCCCCAGGGGTGCCCTGTCCCCAGGGATGCTCTGTCCCCAGGGATGCCCTGTCCCCAGGGATGCCCTGTCCCCAGGGATGCTCTGTCCCCAGGGGTGCTCTGTCCCCAGGGATGCCCTTTCCCCAGGGATGCTCTGTCCCCAGGGATGCTCTGTCCCCAGGGGTGCCCTGTCCCCAGGGATGCTCTGTCCCCAGGGATGCCCTGTCCCCACGGATGCCCTGTCCCCAGGGATGCTCTGCCAACCCGCGGCATCTCCAGCCCAGTGCCTTTCTCCTTGCAGCAGAAGGACTCCTCTGGTGGCTTCTCTGCTCGTTTCTAAGGGGCAGATAGCAGCCAGAAGGGCTGACCCTGCTCCAGGCAGAGGGGAACACGGGCTGGCAGTGCCAGGGCATGTGCCAGGGCTCCCTGCACCTGCGACTCTCAGAGCCAGGCTGGTTCCCTGCCTGTCCCCTGGAGTCAGAGCTCCACACTGGGCTCAGCCTTCCTAAAACCCTGCCCCTGACTCTGCTGGGTCTGCTCTGCACAGCAGGACACCCACGGAGAGCCCAGCACACAAGATCACTGCTCCTGGGTGTCCCCTGCCACTTCTGCCATGGCCCAGCCCTTATCTGAATGCCCTTGGTCCCTGGTGACACGTGGGGACAAGGGGCCCAGTGCCATCCCCCCTGGATACAGCCCACCACACAGGTGTGCCACGGCCAGCAGGGCCAGCAGGGGCTGGCACCACTGCCACACTGCTGAAGGTGCCCAAGGGCCATGGTCCCCAGCCCCTGTTTCCTGGGTAAATAAGTGCCTGAAAAGAACCCAGTGGAGACCAGGGAAGGCTCTTGGCACTAAACCTGTCCTGATCATCCACGGGGTGACATTCTCCCGTGCCACAGCTCTGCCACCATCAGCTGCTGCAGGAAACATTCCCACCAGACTTCCAGAGCACAGGGCTGAAATAAGGTGCTGTCAAAACAACCCGGGTTTGTGCAGCTGCTGCCAGGAGCTGTTGCTGTTGTACTGTTCTTTAACAGAGGCAGACAAGCATTGGAGCTCAGACCTCGACAGGCGATTGTGGTGGTGCTGGGGCAGTGTGAGGGAGCTGGGAGAGTCTCCAAAACAACCCAGGGCTGCCACTGGCACCAGGCAGGTGCCAAGGGCTGAGTTTAGCTCTCAAGCAGATGAAGGCAGGGCATTCCCGCTGGCCAGGTCACATCCAAACAGACTCTGTGGGCGTGTAGTGCCAAGTTACAGACCCCAGGCTCTCTGCTCCCACACAGGGACAGCATTTCCTATCCACACACATCCATCCATCATGAATCCATCCATCCATCCATCATCCATCATCCATCCATCCATCCATCCCTCCCTCCTCCATGGGGTCCAGCCCTGCTGCCAGCAGCCTTCAGCTGGGGCTGAATGCAGCAGAAAACCTGCACTGTGCACGGTGTCTGCCACACTTATCCAGCTCCAGAAAAGCACTGCTGGAAACGCTGGAGAGTGAAACAGAGACAGCAGCAGCCACTGAGCACTGCCCCACCACAAAACACACGTGCACACACAGCCATGCAAACACTCTCCAGAGCTGCTGCAAACAACACCAAATCCTGAGCCGCTGAATAGTTGAAATGCTCTGTTTCAGACCAGCCAGGGAAAAGCCAGTGTTTGATCGATATTTTCCACAACAGCCACTTCCATGTGATAAATGCAGTTATAGGGAAGAAGTACAAATTAACTTTCTGGTGCAGATGGCAGCTACTGCCCGGGAAAAAAAGATGGCTCAATTCTGCAGGGAAGCAGGGAAGGGCCACACCAGAATTCCTGCAAAACTGACCAGTCGAGGAAGCATCTGGAAGGCATTAATGAAAATCAGCCCCAGGAGCACACACACACACACCTACCTGTACAGGGGGAAGGCAAAAGTAGTCACTGAAAGTGGTACCTGCATGAGTCAGGAGAAGCTGAACCAGGAGAAAATATATGAACTTGGGGCAGCTGATAGATGAAGACAATTGAGGAACTGTGCTGCAGCACCGTCAATGTGGGAAGATAAAAGGAATCTCAGAAAGTGCTTCCCAACATCAATCCTTCCACCAGTGACAAATTGTCTGAAGTCAGGGTAGTTCAGCAGCTGTCTGGATCACAGATTCCATCACAGATTTCTCAGGCACAGGCAGCTGGATGCAAATGGCAGCGAGATGTGCAAAGGGTGCTCTGTGTGAGGAGCAGTGCAGCCCTGGGAAAACCAGGAGCCTGAAGAGGAGACACGAAAAGGCAATTTCCCATGCAAGGAGAGGAATGGCACAACCAGCTCATGGTGAGGCCCATCTTTGGGCTGGCCATCTATAACCTGCTCCTTAGGCCTGGAGAAGGCAAGGCAGACTTCCCAAACAGAAAAAGGCAAAAAAAAAAAAAGCTAGAGAAAAAGATCAGAAACCTCACGGGGACGAAGACATCAATTTCTCTCTGACTACATATCTCTGACCATTCAGGTTACATTTACTCTTCTCCCAGCTGCAAATGTGGGTGAAAATACGGTTCACTGCTCTGCAATCCATCTTGAACTTGATTTTGTCTGTGTCTGAAAGTAACCTTGTGCTGTGTCAGCCTCACATCAGCGTACAGCAAGCAGGATTCTGCCTTGGAGCCTGGTCCATGAGCTCTGCAGGAGCTCTGGTTTCCTAGTCCTGTTTTTCTGAGCCCATCCTGCTCCTGTGTCACTGCCTGGCTTCGTGCTGCTGTCACTCTTGTTGTGGGGACAGCACCACGGGATGCTCAGGGGCTGGTCCTGGGCTGGGCTGGGGTTTTCCTGACAGATCTCAGCAGATTTTTCCTCCTGGAATGAGTGACAAATGCACTCACATCCTGTAAAAGCCTCTCTGCCATCAGCAGTGAGCAGTCCCAGGTGCTCCACAGAAAACCCAGAACTGTTGCTGCAAAGCTGGGAGGGGGCCCAGAGCACCTGCTCTGACTCCTGCCTCACCTGAGCCTGCCCTCCAGGCAGGGGATCCTCACCTGCCAGCTCTGAATGCTGCTCTGGAAAAGGTGGTGGAGGGAAAAAAGGATCACGTGTGACCTGGTAATGGTGAGCAGCAACGCAGAGGGGTCACAAAATTCTGCTGAAAGAAGATGAAAGCCTGCTCGTGTTCTGGCTTCCCACTGAAACAAATACACAAGGCATGAATTGGCTGGAAATTCATTAATGTTCTGCATATTTCTGGGAATTTAATTTATCAACTGGTAGCTGCATAAATAGAACAGGCAAAAATGCTGAAAGTAGATTAAACATTGATGTAAGTATATATTGATTTGAACATTCCTGTGCCTTTGCTTGTGACACATCAATAAAATTAAATAATATCTTAATAAAATGTCTTGGTAATTATGTCTTTTCCCATGCGTAAGTGTGCCCTCCAGCAATGTAATTAAAATCAAAATTGCATTAACCCTCCAGTGACCATTTGACAAAAAAAATTAAGAGTCTAGAGATTTCCGTGAGCTCTCCCACTGAGCCAGATCACTCTTGGTCACACGCCCTGCACACTCCACTCCCCTTCTGCTGCTGCTGCTGCGAGCAGAGGTCGTGCTCACTCACAGCTTGTGTTGAGTGGTATTCAGGGAGGTCAGAGCTCTGCACGGGAGAACAAAGATGGTTCAAAGGTTTCCTGGGGCTCTGGGGGGCCGTGGCTCTCCGAGCCCTGGCACCAGGAGCATTCCACAGTGCTCAGGCAGAGACTCGTGGCCACGGTGCGTCCCTGGCACAGACAGGACCCCCCGGGCTGTGCCCCTGCCCGGCACTGCTGAGGGGACCCGGCTGCCTCCAGTGCTGCGCCCAGAGAGCCTCGGCAAGCGGCAGCTGCACAGGGACACTGCCACAGCTCTCAAGCAGCTCTTCAGAAATGTCACCAGCAAGTTTTACCATTCCCACGAGTGACTGGGGCACCGACCAGTGAAACCCCTTGCCATTCCCATCTAGCAGGGGGGAATGGCTGCTGTCCCCCCGGCAGGGACTCTGACAAGGTGGCCTTTCAGGAGCCACCTGTATCTGTTTGCTGCAGCTCTGCCGTGTCACACTGTCAGCCTGTCACCTGAACTTGCCATTCACATAACCTATTAGTTGTCCAATTTGTCTTTCTGTCATGGAGCATGTGATGCTCGGCACAGTGACTCCCTGCATTTTTATTGCTCTCCTTAGTTAATAAAGCACCACTTTGGAATTTGGGGGAATTGAGAAGACATCTCTGTCACAGCACATCCCTGTCCTTGGCACCCAGCCTGTCCCACCGTGCTGTGGAATCTCAACCCATCCGGACAGGAACAAAACTGCTACAGCCTTGGTAGGGCTGCCACACACACACACACACCTCCCAGCCTGCTCGGGAGACCTGCTGAGGCTGCCAGAGGCATCTGCTCCTGCCTCACACAGGGCTGGGCATGGCTTCCACCACCTCCAGGGCAGGGCAAAAGGTCCAGAGTGAGACAGACCCCAGCCTGGCTTTCATACCTGTGCTTCAGTTCTGGGCTTTAGAGAGAGAGGGGATTGCAGGTGAGTCCTGAGGAGCAGGTGAGTCCTCAGGAGCAGGAGCTGCTGCTGTGTGGGTGGAGGGAGGCCAGGGGACCCTGGCCCGGATGTGCTCTGCAGACAGGGACTCAGAGCTGTGTCAGATCAGAGGCTTCTCCTCCTGCACTGGTGGTGCCTGTGCCAAGGAAAGGCATCCGTGTCCCAGGGACTGTGTCCAGGACACCCGTGTGCCCCCATTGGGACCCACAGCTTCCAGGACTGAAGGCAAAATCCTCCCCATCCCCAGGAGATGATCACAGCTCTGTGTCTGAGCTGAATCCAGCACAGCAAAGCCTTCAGGTCCTGGCTGGCAGCACACAGCATCCTCTGAGAGGTGACTGCACCCTCCTCTGAGCTCCTGTGGGTATTTCATCTGAAGGACTTGCAGAGAACTTCCTGGCACCATCAGCTAATGAGAGAAAAGAGACAGATGAAAAAGCTGTTCCTAAAAACCAATATCAATCCTGAATTCACAGCAAAGCCCTTTTTTATTTTTTGCACGTTAGGTTTGGAATTAAAACAATTTGGCCAACTAGTCTACTACTCTGCATATCAAATAAGCAGACATTTTTCTGCTTAGATACAATTACAAAATAAACCTTAAGTTGTACAGTGAAGAGATTGGCATTTCTGCCCACTCACCTTTTCACTGAAATCCTTGTACCACTGTGCTGTACCTCCCCCAGTCAAACACCACAGTCAAAGCCCCAGGATGGCATTTTGGCATTTCACACCTGACTTAACCTGCACTAGACTATCAGCTCTTGGCACCAGAGTGCATTTATTACAACTTGCATTGAAGGGTCCTGGAAACCTGGTGGGGCTGAGCAGTGATGTGACTTCTGCTCACACACACCATTAGCTGCAGATGTCCTTCTGAAGATCAAGAGCACTTCAAAGTCTTCTAAATTCCTTCCTAAGCTCAAGAGGCCTGAACATTTGCACAGCTTACACCAGCTGACCTCGATTCACCAGGCAGCACTCAGCTCCAGACTAAGGCTTCTCCTAAAAGTAGTTTAAATGTCTCCTGTTCTCTGCAATGAAATAATCAGGAGACCTCACACACTGCCCACATTTGAAAAGTTACATTTTCAGTAGTCTGCCTCGTCTGCTTCTTGCAGACAATAAACTCGAGGGAGATTCCCCATTCATTCTCTCCAGGACAGCAGTGGAGACTTTCCTGTTGCTCCTGGCACTCTTGGGACCAGGCAGCAGCTGGCATTAGTATTTGCAGGTTCACAAGAAACACTGAAAATAGTTACTGATTTCTGAGGACTACTGTTAGCTAATCTGCAAATATTCTAGAGAGTGACAAGTGCTTTGGAATTTGAGGATTGCTGATGACTCCTTTTGTCTGTGCTTACTGTTGTAACATCAGCAGCAAAATAATTCAAATTCAAATAATGTAAATACTGCATGAAACAAAAAGCATTTCCAGTCAAAGATACGGGGTAATGGACATTACCCAGGGAGGCAGACACTGAAGCTGTGCCTGGGAATTTGGAAGGACAGGAATCCCGGGCACACCAAGCTCATGCTCCCTCTTTCCACTGAGGATCTCCTGATTTACTGGCATGACAAGGAGAATTGATTTCGATGTTTTTAAGAAAATGAACCCGGCATAGCCCAAGCAGGACAGTCCACAGCCCGGGAAGCAAACAGCACAGTATCAACAGGGACCAGATGGCCAACTCATGGCAAGTGGCACAGCAGCATCTGCTGCAAAGGAGGAAAAGCAGCACAAACAGCAGCAAATTTCCAAGCCCTGGCAGCTCCTGCCAGGGACGAGCTCAGTGGAATCCATCAGGGAAGAGCTCACTCAGCACCATCAGGGGCAGTGCTGAATGGGACATTGCCCTCTCCTTTGGCACCCTCTCCAGTGGGTGCTGGATCTCTCCACACTGATGGGATGTGCTGATGGCTCAGCAAGCTGCCAGTGGGATTATGCAGAATAATTTTGTCGGGTTCAGGAGCTGTGTGAAATGGCACAACCCTAACTGCAAAGACAATGAGATCTGAGCCCAAAGCCTTGTGATAAAGAAGAAAAGACACGCTGAACATCTTCAATATTTCAGAGCAGCCTTTGCACGATCCCTGTGGGTGGGGGGCATCCAGGAGCTGCTGGGTTTTCTAGGACAGGCAGGGATCTCTGCAGCATGCATAACAGCAAGTGGGAGCAATGAACCTCAGCAATGAACATCTGCAGCAAGAGCCCTGCAAGGCTGGCCAGCCCAGCAGTGCTCCCTCCCACAGCAGGGACACACCAGGAACAGCCGAGGATGGTCCCTCATCACCTCTGCTTCTGTCAGGACCCTATAACAAGAGCTCAGACCCTCCCAGTGAAAGGTGAACAGCTTACCTAACTTCATTAAAAACCAGCAACATTCATTATTTCAGCCTTCCAGGGCAGGCACAAAGATAGATGAAAGGAATAAAGGCAAGCTGGAAACATCAATAAATTACTGCATCCCCTTATTGGCTGCAGTATTCAATAGCTTCAAATGTTTTCTGGTGCCTTTGGCAAGCAGAAGGTTTGCAGAAGAGCTGAGCCTGTCACCTGTAACTTGTCACCATCACTTACCCCTGCTAAGCTGGGTTTTCTGTCCCTTGCCAGGAGTGCAGGGCTCTGAGTGGCAGCAGGACCGTCCCAAGGGATGAAAGCAGCAGAGCCCAGTGAGTGCAAGGTTACAGATCTACAGTCACCAATTACCCCAGAAGAGCTGGGCATCGTGCCAGGTGAGGGGACCTGCGTGCCCACACAGCCCTGCCTGCTCCCCAGGGAGGCTCCTGTGTCCCCAGGCACTGCTGTGCCCTGCAGGGCCAGAGCTGATCATGAATCACAGATCCCATTCCTGGGACATTCCTGCCCAGCTCAGCAGCTCCTGAGGACGTTCAGGAGGGCCCAGCCAGGGGCAGCAGGGCCACACTGGGCTGGGGAATGTCCTCTGTCCCCAGCGGCACCGAGCCTTGCCTGGGACACAGCTCTGCCTCCCACGGCATGTGAGAGCCATGGAGAGCCCCCACACACGGGATGGGATGATGGGATGATGGGATGATGGGATGATGGGTTGATGGGATAATGGGATGGGATAATGGGATAATGGGATGGGATAATGGATGGGATGGGATGGGATGGGATGGGATGGGATGGGATGGGATGGGATGGGATGGGATAATGGGATGGGATGGGATGGGATAATGGATGGGATGGGATAATGGGATGGGAGGCACACAGGAATCCTCACAGCAGCCCATGGGGACCCAGTGCAGCTAAAACCAATCCTGGATGACCCTGACAGGCCACGTACCTGCACCAAGGATTCTCACAAGTGTAGTAGACCACACCACATGGCTTTGACTGCTGTTGAAAATATTTAATAAACTCTGGAATATGAATCACTATCAAGGACCCTGAACATTAATTTCAGTCACAGCTGGCCACACTCTATCACCCTATAAACACCTCTCCAGTTTCAATTAACATTTCGCTATCTCCTGTCTCACGGAATATTATATTTAACTAATTTAAGAGGATTGGTAAAGATAGTTTTCACACTTCACATGAAAGCATAATGAAATAATGATACCTGTACCCACAAAAAGCATGAGGATACTGCATAAAGAGCTTTAAAGTCATCTGAAGCAAAAACTTCTCCAGCAGCCCTTCATTCTAGCTTTGGCTGCCAGGGCTCCCCTGCAGGTGTGTGCCACCCCTGGCACAGTGCCCAGCTCTGCACCCCAGCCTGAGCAGCCACAGAGTCCCTGCATTTGGGTTCCCCCATGTTGTAACAACTGCCTTTGGAAGGAGCAGGCATTTCCCATGGCAGACTCAGAGGAACTGATTATTGTTTGTCCTCATCTATAACCTCATCTGCAAAAATCCAGTGTGCAGATCTTTAAAATCATGGACATTCAGGCCTAAGAAGGACAGAAGACAACTGAATGCTGTCCCCTGTGCAAGAACCTTTCCTCTGTTTGAAGATTGTCACCTCCCCCCCTTATCTTCCCATTTCAGGTCAACAACACTCAATTCTTTCAGCCTTTCCTCATGACTCATGTATTTTGGATCTCAGCATCTCTTTCAAAATTTTCCAGTACTTCACCAACTTCTCTGTATTTTTTTCCTAGAAGAAATATATACTTCATTATTTTTAAGAGATAAAATATTTTTATTCTCTGATATTACATGCTGGGGGAATGTTTATACCAGGGCCCATACAGGCAACACTCATGTTAATGTATCCTAAAATAAGGCTCTGCTTTTTGGCATCGTCACACCCACGTCCTTTCCTGCAAAAATGTTGCCTTGCCAGATATTTCATATATCAAAAGCAGAATATATAAATACATAAGTATGTATTCCTGCTTTTTAGCTCTCCCTTCTGTGCAGAGCCTGGACTTTCTGTATCAGTGCAGGCTACTTTCCAATCCTAATTGTTCCCCAGGGACTGCTCAGACTCTCATCTACATGACTCAGGCCAGAGTTACAAGGTTTAGAAGATGTAGGCTCTGCCCTCATCCCCAGCTAGGGTTTAGCAGACCTCCCAATTTCCTATATTAAACGAAACAATTTTCCAATAATGCGCTTTCCTCATCTCCCTCCTGAGCAGAGCAGAAGCAGCTCCCTGAGGAGCACAGCCCCACCTGGCTGCTCGGGGACCCCAGGGGCTGGGGGATCCCTGGGGGGACACGTGGAGGATATTCCATGTAGTGACACTCAGGGACACTCAGGGACACAGCCCTGGCTGCTCGGGGACCCCAGGGGCTGGGAAGGGCCTGGAGCCACTCCCATGGGCTGGGTAATGCCCCCACTCTGGGCAGTCACACCACGACTTTTGCCCCACCAGAAACCAGACTTCTGAGCACTTCTGTACAGCACAGGCACGAAGATGACTCCAAAATTGTCACCACGTTCTTTGTTTTCACCAGCACTGGTGATATTTCCCTTTGCAACGGTGGCAGTGTACAGGCATCACCAATGCAGCTATTTTTATTGCCCAGAAATTAGCCTAGCAGGAATTCCATTAAATTCCATTACTCTGGGAGGGGAAACTCATTGCTGATGTCAGAGAACAGCAGCCACAAAATCTGCAGAAAGGCTCAGAAGGGCTGGAAAAGGAAATGCTGCAGGGGAGGGGTGGAGGGAGGTAGGAAGAGGGTGATGAGCCACCCCAGCACCCCGACCCCTCTGCCCAGGGAGCAGCTCCCTTTTGGCTGCATCATTCCTGCTGCCAGCACCTCACTGGTAGTGCCACAGCATTTTTGGGACACACAGCTTTGCTGGACTCATGCTGCACTCAGAACTTGCCCCCACAAACTCCTCAAAGCAGTGAAAGTTGCCATTTGCTGTGTTTCCATGTCCTCACCCAGCACTGTGTGAGTTTCCCACTGAAATGCAACGGGACTCTGTGGATTCCCACTCTGCACTGCTCTGCAGACTTTACTGCTGCCCTTAAAAACAGTTTCGGAGTGCCTGATAATGAGTGCTAATTAGATGTGGTCACCTAGGAGACAAGGAGGATTCCCAAAAACCAGTGCCAGAAAATGCGGTAATCCACTACTAATGAAGAAAGAATTAATTAGAGAAGCCACGTGCATTTGCAGTTGTGCAGTTCTGTGGGAACACACAGGGTGGAGAGCAGGGATTCCAACAGCACAAACAGCCTCGTGGCCAGGCTGCAGGCTCACGTCCACACATCATCCTTGGTGATCAATCTGAACTTCAGTTACACCCACCTGCAGCTTTGGTTTCACTACACAAAACATCATCCACTGAGAAGCTCCTGGAGCTGATGGAGATCTTTAAAAGAGAGAAAGATTGCCCCACGTTATCAGGGACAGCTCCATGCTCACACAGCCGATGGGAGGGCAAAGCCCTGGAGCCAGGCTGGTGCCCAGGTCCCTGCCAGTGGCCCTGCTCTGCTGTGGGGATGTTGCTCTGCCCCCTCACAGCAGCCAGGGCAAACACTGCGGGCCCTGGGCAACATCCCTGCCCCGGAGCACTGCATCAAAGACATGAAAAACTATTTTCCTGGTTAGCTCCAACACTTTTGTGAATGAAGTTTAAAATCCTCACCCTGACTCAATCAATCTGTTCAGGTCTCATTACATTTCCTCATTTTGAATTTGGAGAGAAAGAAAATGTAGGGTGAGCAGATATAGGAGTTGTCTGATTTGAATTTCACTTCTACCCCATACCTCTTTACAGAGGTCAAGGAGAAAATGGCATGTGGAAAAATGTTTCTTGGAATCACCAGCTGGAGGTTTAAGATTCCTTCCCCAGCGTGTCTCTGCAGAGAGCAAGAGAAGAGGAGCAGGGCTGGTGAGTGAAGAGGCAGCGTGGGAGGTGAGAAGGGAGCCCAGTCTGGCAGGGCCAGGACGGTGCAGGGGCACAGTCCTGACACAGTCTGGAAACACTTCCTTCCAAACCTCATTTAACGTTTGGAGAAAGTTCCATCTTGCCTGCCAAACACACCACCCCAGCCAGCAGTGCCCAAGGCAAAGCTCAGCCCTGCAGCAGCCCAGGGCTCATCCTGCCCCTACAAACATTCCAGGAGCTCTCCCAGGACTGCCAGGCACTCAGCTGACAGCTGACTCAGCTGTTTGCTGTGCGAGCAGAGAACCATTTTGCAGTTTCTGGGAACTGTAAAAGAACTTAATTCACTTGTCATCCATCCCAGAGATCTACCAAACTGAAAAGTTTAGTAATTAGATAAATTTCCTCTCTGCACAGGGCCCTGTATTTTAATAGAGAACTTCCTCAAAACAATTGAGGAGTGACTGGAAGTATCAGAAAAGGAGGACAGCAGCAACCAAGAACTCCCCTACACCAGCAGGACTTGGCATTGACCTGTGCAAACATATTGCCAGGCTTTGTAAGCACAGTCTCCCAGTCAGAGACCTGTGAGGGTGCTGGGCTGGCTCAGGGAAGCACTCAGCTGCCCCTGGGAGCTGTTTCCAGCAGCAGCCCCCTTGGCTGCCTGCAAAGCCAATATTCCAACAGGCTCTGACAGGTCCCAGGGCTACCAGCACCCTCACCCTGTACTTGGTGTAGGACAGAGCTCCCTGCACACCTCTCAGTGCTGCCTGACACCTGCTCAGCCCATGTCCCAGAGCCTCCCCAGGAGCATCACAGGCCCTGTCCTTTCTCCTCCTTTTGTGAACACCTTCTCCAGGCTGTGCAGACACAGACACACCTTGCTGGGGCAATGCTGTGCCCAGGATGCTTTGCATCCACTCCTAAGCACACCTGTGACTCTGGCCCCTCTCCCCAGTTCTCACCCCTCTCCCCCAGTTCTCACCCCTCTCCCCCAGTTCTGACCCCTCTCCCCCAGTTCTCACCCCTCTCCCCCAGCTCTCACCCCTCTCCCCAGCTCTGACCCCTCTCCCCCAGCTCTCACCCCTCTCCCCCAGCTCTCACCCCTCTCCCCAGCTCTGACCCCTCTCCCCCAGCTCTCACCCCTCTCCCCCAGCTCTCACCCCTCTCCCCAGCTCTGACCCCTCTCTCTGTGCCCCTTTCTGCCCACTGCTCCTGTCCCTCTGTGCACACCCTCCTGCAGACCCCCTGCAGCCCCTGAGCCTCCCTGGGGCTGCCTCGCTGTGTGATCCCTGCTGACAAATCCCCCACGCTCCATTCCCGGGAGCTGCAACAATGGCACAGTTGGTCTTTGCACTTTGCAGTCTCCCACAGCACAGCTCAGCCTGTGGGGGGTTTCCTCTGTCCTTCCCCGAGCACTGACTGTACAAGCCAACAGTTTAATGTTGTCATTTCCTTTACACTGCAATGCTCTCATTTTAGCACAGTAACTTATTTTTAATGGAGTTTGGAAAGACTTTTTTTAATGTCCTCACTTCTACTCCAAGCATGTTTGCTCTCAATTTATTTCTGCTCTTCTTATCTTCTCAACAACTGCATCTCTTGTTCCTAGTCCTGCTCATTTTCTGCTCCGTATTGTGATTTTTCTTTAATTTCATCTTGTTCCCACACTTCCCAATCACACATTTCATCACTCCTGCTTCCCTATTGCCAACAATATGTGATTTCTTTATCTTAATTGTATCACCCAGTCATCTGGTTCCAGGATGGCATCTCTTTACCTCACAGTGCAGTCCCTTTAATCATTACTGCTTCTGGCATGTATAATAATAGCTGAGACCAGCTGTTAGCTTTCACCTTCCAGTTACAGGCACAAGGGGTTTTTTTTCTTCCATATAAGGCCTAATGACAACACAAACTGCAACCATCCCGACATCACTTCACACAGGCTGCAGAAATAAAACCAGTGCCCCGCGGGCTCCTCTTCCCTGCTCCCAGCTAAGCAGCAGGGAGTTCCCCAAGAGCAGCCCTGGAGGAAACCAAGTCCTTGTGAAGCGTCAGACCGAAGCCCTTGCAAGGAGCCCGTGAGCAGGAGGGAGCTGGAGCTGCCAGGCCGGGAGGACTCACCTGAGCAGGGCTGTCACAGCCAGAGTGGAGCCACCACAGGGGTCAGGAATGTCCATGCCAGATGAAAATTCTGCTGTCTGCATCCACTTGTCCAGCTCCAGGAAAAGGCAGAGAGCTCTGAATGCATCACAAGGTACCAGCAATAAGAAGTTTTACACGGGGGTATAGGGAATAAAAACTGACAGTACAAGCTGCTTAAATGCCACTGCAAAAGGCAGCACAGCCCAGGAGTCCCTGCACGGGTCTAACTCAGCTCCTCTGCCCTGTCCTGATCCACACGTGCTGCCTGAAGGCTGCTGAGAGCTGGGCTTCTGCACAGAGAAACATTTTACACCTGAGCTGTGCCTGGTGCCAGCCATGAATCAGCCCAGGACAGTGCTGCTCACCTGATTTACACAAAGGTGGAACTGAACCACAGCCCGAATAATACAGGTCAAACAAAGAGCTGAGTGGGGGATTATACAGCAGGAACATCTGACAGAAGGACTTATTTGGTCTGGGAAAAAGCCATTTAAACGGGGCACCATGCTTTGTAAATGTAAAGCAATCCTTGCTGATCTGTCTCTAGACAGGCCCGTGCTCTAAGTCAGGAACCTTCCATCAGACCAGGCTGCTCCAAGCCCCATCCAAGCTGACCTTGAACACTGAGTGGGACAGCCCCAGCTGCTCTGGGCAACAGCTGCAGCTTTCCTTCCCAATATCTAATCTAAACCTACTCTCTGACACTTTGAAGCCTCTCCCTCTCATCCTGTTACTACATGCTCTTGTAAAAAGTCTCCATCTTTTTTGTCAGCTCCCTTCAGGTCCTGGCAGGCCACAATTAAGTCACCCCAAGGCCTTCTCTTTTCCATGCTGAACAACCCCAATGCCCTCAGCCTTTCCTTATAGGAGAGGTGTTGTATCCCTTGTCCTGTTGGCTCCTTTGGACTTGCTCCAACAGCTCCAGCCCTGCCTGTGCTGGCTCCCAGAGCTGCAGGTGGGGTCTCACCTGAGCAGGACAGAGAGGTGATGATCACCCAGGATGACCTTGTGCCCAGCATAAGCCTTCAGACTACCCTGGATTAACTCCAGTTTGAGCAACCATAAGTTCTTTTTAGAAAGAAAACATTTGATCTTCACAGCCAGCATTTCTAATGAGGAAGAGACCTGAGGTCCATTGTTCCGGTGCTTAATTACATTCAGTTCCCACCGTGTAGCTTCCCTCTAATCTAAACTTGTCTGTCTCCAGCAGTATCTGGTGAGAGAGACCTTTGTCTTCCAGACACAGCGTCTGCTACCTGAGCTCTGTCCCTAAGCAGGGCTGGAGGAAGCTGCTTCCACAGCCTGTCTGACAGGGAATAAGAGATTCTTTCCTGCAGGCTCCCAGCCCCCAGCATGATTTCCTTCTCCACAATCTCTGCTCTTCTCTCAGGCATCAGCTTCCACCTTAGCACGGCTGCCAGGGCCAGGCACTCTGCTCCAGCCCCAGGTAAACTCCAGCTTCAGCCTATTCTGTCCTGTGTCCCTGAGGGGATGACCACGGAGATTTTATTGTGGTCACACAAAAGAAACGAGTTGAGTCCTAAGACCCGCAGCTCTCCCTTCAAAGCTACCTGGAAGGTCTGGGTCAGAGACCAAATCCTCACTGCAGAAGGGTTCACAAGTTTAACAAAGGGTTAACAGCTGCTCTCCCTTGGGAACAACAAGGGCTAGCACAGAACTCCTGGCCTGGGAAGTTGTCATGTATGGGTTTGGAAACATGGGGTCATGTTAGCTCTGGCAGCATGGGACCTCCAGCCACGTGGCTGCAAGCAAAATACCCTGTGTAACAGCTGTGTAAGCCTGTAAAATACCTGTAAGCCATACCCAAACCCCCTGTGTAAGCCTGGTCTTCTGTCCTCTTTCCAGAGATCCACATGGAGCTTCCCTCCTCCATCACACATTCTGCTTTCCACAGCGAACATCAGCGCCGCCCCACCGGGACACGCAGCGCCACTGACCCAAGGGCACTCGTGCTCCGATGGACTTTGCACCACCTTTGCCTCCCCGTCCCTTCCAGCAGCTTTCTGGATAGAGCTTTTCCAATGTAATTTCTCACTTAACTTTCCCAGCAGGTCTCAGCCACAACAAACAGTTGAAATGGACTCTCATGAAGGAGCAATTGTAAATCTTGTATATTAGCCAAGCTCCTGGCATTGATACACAGCAATTAAACAACCTTGTTAATGTATCTTTTCAAACTTCTTACTGCACAGACAGGAATGCCTTGAGATCTTATCACTCTTGCCCAGAGACAGGGATTTATAAGCACAGGCAGGAACTCAGATGAAGACAGACCAACTGGTGCATGAAATCACAGCAAAGCTCTCTCCAGTCCTCTCTCAACAGGCAGTGCAGCCTTGGGGTAAAAGCTGCAGCTTCAGAGAGAACCTCTGCCCCTGGCTACGTCTCTTTGGGAACCAAAGTTCCTTTCTAATCAAATTGTCATGCCAATGCCTGTCTTTACCATCAGTGCAATTAACCCCCTCACACATAAAATACAAACGATTGAAATTCCCTTCTCCAGGCTCTGTGAGGCTCACACACCAGACAGGATGGTGCTGGTGCCTCCCTGTCTCAGGGAGCTTCTGTGGCTGCTCCTGGCTCCAGCATCATCCCCCTGCATTCCCCTCCTGTCAGTGCGCACCGAGCACCCGCCCCACTGCCCGCACTCCTCGCGTCTCATGGACGGAAGAACAGGAAAAAACCCCGAAGCCCACAAGACCCCAGAAACAACGGGGCCCCTGCTCCTGTAAGCAAGGCAGGTCCCACACATTGGTGCCACTGCTGCCACGGTGTGAAGCCAGTCAGACCTGCCCAGCGAGAGCTGTTTGTGTCCAGGTGACACCTGCCCGCAGGTCAGCCACATCGTCTGCAGTGCTGGCATCTGGAAAAGAGGACACACCAAGTACTGGAGCTTTCCCCTGCACCCAGGAGCAGTGCCCAGGGCCGAGGGAACCAGCCCCCAGCTCTGCAAGAAGCACTGGGAGGGACGAGCCCTGGGGCTAATTTACATGGAATGTGAAACACTTCACATGGAATGAAAAAACACTTTATACATTGAATTCCTGACACTGTGGCAGCCATTTCCTACACACAAAACAAATGCAATATTGGTTGTTCTTTCAGCCAGTCTTTCCCTGCCTTAGAAAGAGCTCTGAAGTGCTCTTCAGCATCCACAGTGCGGCTAAACTATTGCTGGCTGCTGGAGCATCCCCTCCACAGGGACCCCCCAGAGCAGGGCCCTGCCCAGGCTGTGCAGCACACGTTTGTGTCCTGAGCCTCCACGGCTGCTCCTGGCCCAGCCAGCAGAGCCCTGGCACATCGGGGCAGTGAACAGGAAGGGTCACAGCCAGGTGGGCACAGGGCACTGCTGGCTCTGTGGGCAGGAGGCCACATCTGCAGGAGGCAGCTGCCTTTGTAAAGCCCTAAGAGCTGCTGGAGTGTCCGTCTGTAGTCAGCACTGGTGATGTATTAAGAGAGGATTAAAAGCCTTTTCCTCACACACACTGGCAGCAGTCACAGTCCCTGCAGCAGCCTCAGCCCTGCAGCACAGCTCTCCCAACAATCCAGCCCCAGCACCTCCTCCAGGCTCCCCCTGGCCATCCCCAAGGAGCAGGGACTCTGCACCTCAGCAGTTCCCACACAGGGATATCAGAGGTCCCCAGGGTCCCCAAGGAGCAGGGACTCTGCACCTCAGCAGTTCCCACACAGGGATATCAGAGGTCCCCAGGGTCCCCAAGGAGCAGGGACTCTGCACCTCAGCAGTTCCCACACAGGGATATCAGAGGCTGCAGCCCAGTGCAGCGAGCTGACATCATGTGCCTGATGTTGCCAAACATGGATGAGCTGTTGCTAGAACAATCAATTTTTAAATATCTCTGTGCTTGTTACCCTGAGCCCGCAGTAGCCATGGTTACATGCTCGGGCTCCCCTCTCCAAAGGCTTGCCTGGGGCTCGGGGTCTCTGGGGGCTGGCGAGGCTGCTGCCCCCTGCGCTGGTCCCCGGCTGCTCCGTGGCTCACATGCCATCGGTCCTGCCCCTGCAGCCCCTGCCCAGGCACTCTGCAGCCGCCAGGCAGCTCTGGCCTCTCTGCCCATTCCTGTCAGCACCGCCGGGGTCTGCCCCAGTACCTTGGGAACAGGAATCCTCTGGAAGGGGCCACAACTCCCACCCACAAGGCTTTTGCACGGTCCTGCAGAGCGGATTTCCTCTGGCACAAGTGGCTTTTGGCAACCGGCAGAGCCCTGACACTGGCAGGTGCTGTATGAGTGCCCCCCACCCTAAACAGCACTGGGTGCTCACAGGGACACCAGGCATGCCATGGGAAATAATGAAGAGGAAACCAGACTTAGACTGTTTGCTGAGCTGAATGAAAGGATCAAGCAATAAATACCAGGCTCACAAGCAGGAAAAAGCAGAGCAGTGGTGTGCACTGCCAGTATTGGAGAGGCTGGTGGCTGCCAGCTGACCTTTGGGCTCCCTCAGCGTGCAGAGTGATGCCATGCCCAGCTCTCAGGGTGAGCCTTGTCCCGTGTCAGCGCAGCCCAGGGTGCTCCCATCCTCAGCTCTGTGCATGCAAGCCTGCCTCCAGCTGCAGCAGGATGGCATCTCCTGGGCTCTGAGACACCCAGCCCGTGTAGGGAACGCCTCACGCTGTGCTCTGGGCTGGCTGGGATGTTCACCTTATTTTTCTCTTTACCTTTTTTCTGCTCAGTAATAATGCAAATGAAGTGTTGTCACTCTGCTCACTCTTTCTTCGATGCAAATGCCGTGAGTTCCCTCTGTACCTGCTGCTTGCCAGATTGAGGGGGTGGAGAACAGGGAGGGAGCTGGGGTGGCTGATTGCACCTTAATTAGGCTCCTCCCCAGACAACCCGCGCTGTGAATTTTTCAAAATCCTATAAATCGTGTAATATCAATTATTAAATCATTCTGCTAATCTAAAGGCTTCCAGAAGACTTCTAGCTTTGTAGGAAAGCTAAACATGAAGTATCAATAATTGACAGCCTTCCCATGAGAGGATTAAGTCCCAGAACATATCCCTTTGGAGCACAAGTGGAGCATGCAGTGCTCCCTGGGGAAGTATTACCTCCACTAGTCAGAGTGCTCTTGGAGAGGTGTCATCACACCAAATTCCATCACTGCATTTTATAAACCTTATCCTATTGGATGCATTTATCCTGCAAACAACTTGGCAATGTAATTCCTAGGATTTTTGCCTGACATTACTGAGGTCCCCATAACCAAGGTGCACAAGGGATTAACACAGTGAGCAGGTTTGCCAGTCACGTTTGCAGGGATTCCTGGGGTGTCCCAGGGCTCTGGGCTGTGCATGCAGACAGGGTCACTGGGGGTCACTCTGGGTCACTCTGGGTCACTCTGGGTCACTGTGGGTCACCGTGGGTCACTGTGGGTCATTTCTGCATAACCCAGCCTGGCCCTGCTCGCTGCTGCTGCAGTCGCTGTTTTATTGTGATTATTAATTTTATTTTATTATTATTTATCAGTTTCATTGAGCAAACACCAGCCCAGGCTGGGGCTGCACAGCCAGCCCTGCTGAGCAGCAGTGCCTTGGCTTTCTTCCCACAGATCCAGGGGAAGTGACCATCGTGCACCCAGGCGTGCCCATCCTCTGCTGCTGCCCTTGGCATCGAGCCCGTGTGTGGGTGCCAAGGCAGCACCTGGCCCAGGGCTCTGAGCATCCCCAGTCTGCACGTGGCTGGCACAGGACACGGCACAGCTCCTGCTGGACCACCCAGGGTCAGTGTCCCACTGCAGAGCATTTCCCAGGAAAATATCTCCAAAAGTCTTGCTGGTTCCCTGGCTGACACCCAGCTCAGCCTGCAGTGTTTGCAGTATGAATATATTGTACATGTGAACTGCAGATTTGTTCCACATATTTTCCTCGAAGATTGTATGTCTTTTCCTTTTTTTAATAATGCCAGTCATAAATGTCACATGTTGGAGCCCAGATCTCATTATTGTGAGCAGAGAAATGTATGCCAGGCAATAAATTCTTTTGTTGGAAATAACCCTGGTGACTAGAGAAATTTATGAATTTATTACTCTTTGTAGGAGCCTTTCCTCCTATGACTTAAAGAGAGATCTATCATCCTACAGGAGACCTTGCTGGTTCTCTGGAAACCTTTGTACAGTTTTATGTTGCATTCCTTGCCTTCCTGTCCCAAGGATTCATTCACATTCATGGCTCATTATAAACGAGGTTCTGAAACTGGGCACCAGCACAGCAGCACTGCTGGCACCAGTCCCACATGGCCCAGACCCCACGGCCTTGGTGCAGCCACCAGAGCACCCTGAGCACCCACAGCTGGGCACAGGGCAGTCACCAGCACCCTGAGCACCCACACCCACAGCTGGGCACGGGGCAGTCACCAGAGCACCCTGAGCACCCACAGCTGGGCACGGGGCAGTCACCAGCACCCTGAGCACCCACAGCTGGGTACGGGGCAGTCACCAGCACCCTGAGCACCCACAGCTGGGCACGGGGCAGCCACCAGAGCCCTGTGGGCACCCACAGCTGGGCACAGTGGCCGTGCTGGCCCTGCAGGCTGGGGCTCCCGGGGAGCAGCCCTGCCAGCCAAGCCACAGGCCCCTTGCCCAGCCCAGCATCCCACCCTGTGCCAGCTGCGTGGGCAATGGCTCAGGGTGAGATGGGGCTGGCAATGGACAAGATCAGAGCAGGAAATGGCACCAGTCCAGCTGCAGACCCTGCTGCCAGCTGCAGAACATCCCGAGCCAGGGATGGGTGTACCATCACCTACTGACAGAGCCACTACAAAATTACACCTTGTTATCTCGATGTCAATTATATTTTCATATAGGTCTGAAATCCTTTGAATACAAACCTTTTCTGTAAGATTACAAATTGCTCAAGTACTTCTGCAGTTTGGAAGGCAGGGGGTCAACTATTTGGGCATGGGTTTGCATATAATGGCCTGGAACAGGTTGTAAAGTTTCTGTGTTAGAGAAGCAATTGTGAGCACTGAATCCAAAGCACGGCTGCAGGGTGCTGCAATGTGGCCACTGGACACAGCACAGGTGTCAGGGGACTCCCTTGGCCAAGGGCTCAGGTACTGGGGTGGGGCTATGGTCTCCACAGAGCCTGCTGGGGCAGAGAGCACGTGGTGTAAGAGACAGTCCAGTAACAAAAATAAATACAAATGTAAAAATAAAAACCAGAAGTGTCAGAATTTTTTTTTTCCAAGAAAGAAGTTCAAACTTCACTTCCATGTGATTACTGTTTATTCCAGAAGACCAGATCACTTCATTCATTTAATGATTCAAAACATGTTATTTTCAAAAATCCTTAAAAGCTTTCACAAACAGACTCTCATCCAGCCAAAATCCAGCTGGCAAAGCTCCTGGGTGTGAGGATAGATTAATTTATCACTTCTCAGCAGTGAATATTAGAGTTTATTTTGTTGAAAAGGAAAACCAGTCAGGGTTTTGACCATCCAAAGTGGCAATCACTGCCATTAAACACAGGAGCCAGGGTGGCTGCCATGAGAGACTCCATAACAGCACATTCCCAGCACCGGGCTCTGCTCCTGGCATGACATTTGCAGCATTTCGGGGCTGTTTCCACAGCTAATTTATCCGTTCCAGGCTCCTGTGCTGCTGCCCCCCACCATGCCCAGGGCATCCTGTCCCCTGCTCTCCTCTGGTGGCACAGGGACCCACCTGCAGTGGCACACCTGCCTGTCCCACACCCAGCCACACACCTCAGAGCTCCAGCCCTGATTCCTGCCTTTTCCCATCCCTTCACAAAAAATGGATGTGGAATGAAAGGTTTTACACAGCAAACAGAACTGAGATTTAGGGCTACACATGTCAGATTTCACACAACACTCTGCCCATAAAACTGAAAGTCACATCACCAGTAGCACGAACCAGGGGATGGGCTCACAGATTTCCTAAAAGTAAATGAAAATGGCACCTGAAGTTATTTTTCTCCTAATCTTAAAAATCAGCCTAACAGGAACATCAAAGTAATCCATGAGCCTGGTCATTCCTGTAACACATTGGCATAAATCAAATACAAAACCATGGTTGAGTCGGGTAGAAAATCATCTTCCAGAGACATCCAACTGAGCTCAGCAAAGGAGAACAGGCTGACACAACATCTTTAAACATTTTTAATTACCCTGTCAAAGTGACAATTACGGAGCTAATTATTAGGAAGACAATACCAGATATACTGAATAGCACATCAACAGTGTTTTTATGTAATTATGCAATTTAATGAATTGAAGGCTACAGTAATGGACTATATCTGGTTAATTAGGGACTCCCTTTCTGCTAATAATGCCATTTATTTTCAATTCACTGTATTTTTTTCTCTGTAAAACCAAGTGCATTTCCACAGACAATGAAGGCTTTTTCGGAGCAGCTCATACTGCTTATCCCTCCCACTATGGGTGGGACACAGAGTTTTTCATGGGTGGGCAATGAACTCCAGCTGTCACTCTTTCATTTCCAGCTTTGCCCTGTTCCCTAGGGGTCAGTTCCATCCCAGGGCTGGGCTCCTGGTGCTGGCACTCAGCCTGCCCAAAGCCACCCAAGCCACAGGGCAACGTGTGCAGGCCTGGGGCTGGCTGCTGGTGCTGCTCCTCCAACACCAGTCACAGGAAGGAGAAAAAATAATTTAAACATTTTCCCCAGCAGATAAAATTTTGGAGAGTTTCAAACCTCCTAATTTCTCATTGTTGAACAAAAATTCTCTGAAAAATTATTGATTGCATTTTAAATGTAAACCCACAAAAGCCATTTTAATTATTTTTTTCTCTTTTTGGAAATAATTAACCTGTTTAAATTTTTTAACCGCTTGAAGGTATTTCCCAATTGTTACCTAGTGGGGAGGAGCCCTGCTGCACAAACCCACTGGCTTTGGGAGACCTGAGGGGCAGGAATGGGCTTTGGGAGACCTGAGGGGCAGGAATGGGCTTTGGGAGACCTGAGAGGGAGGAATGGGCTTTGGGAGACCTGAGGGGCAGGAATGGGCTTTGGGAGACCTGAGGGGCAGGAATGGGCTTTGGGAAGCCTCACAGCCACACTCCACTGCTGGAGCAGATCCCACATCCCAGATTCCCACAGCATTCCAGGGTGGCATCTGCCTCATCAGCTGTCCCCGAGGAGAAGACATTCTACAGGACAGGTGTCAGGTTGTGCCCACGTGTCTTCCTCCTTCGTGGTCCATCTCACAAAGACAAAAAGATCCATCTGGGACTGCAGCCCTTAGGGACAGGAAAGGGCTGAAGAGCCATCCTTGGCCCCTGGGCTGTGCACACAGAGCTGTGGAGCTGCACTGCTGCCCCAGGCTCTCCTGCAGATGTGCAACAAAACCACAGCTGGCACAGCACCCGTGGCCAAGGGGCACGTGGGCTGCAGAGAAGAGACCCTGTCAGGGCAGAGGGGCCCCAGAAGGTAACACAGGAGCAGCTCAGCTGGATGCCCACTTGGCCCAGGGGCCAGAGGAAGCAGCTATGGGCCAGCTGAGCCCCGAGCTGCCAGTGAAGGGCATGCTTGGACCATTGCCTGCACAGGGCACAGCAACCTGCCAAGGTGAGCATGGAAACGTGGCTGGGGAAGCTCCTGCCCAGGCAGGTGGAGCCCCTGTCACACAGGCTCTGCTCTGTGTGTGGCCAGCACCCAGGTCCAGCTCAGATCCTGGCCCTTCTCCACAGGGATTCCTGCCCAGGCTGCAGCTCCATCCTGCCAGCATCCCCCACACCACCTGCCAGCCAAAAAAACCCTGCCCTGCTGCTTTGATCTCTGCAGCTCCTTTCACTGTTGTTATGGGAGGGGTTGACAGGTCTCAAAACATTGATAAAAATAGAGGTATTTCACTGCAGAAGCAGTGAGAAGTATCATAGTAATAGACCAGCTTTTTCAGGTTCTGATGCCAACTGGGTCCTTTCAAAGAAGGTGCCAGGATGTGTTTATGCCAGAAATACTGAGAACCTAAAGAAGATGTGATGGAGGAAGAGCCTGTGTTTGCACCAAGTGCTGGTGGAGCTGCAGGCTGTGTGAGAGCCTCCTGCCCCACCAGCCAGGTGACAGAGCCAGGGCTGGTGACCCTTTGCAGAGTTTTACTGGCCTGGCCACCCAGATACACTGAAGGACTTCCCACCTAAGTGGAAACTGCTGCTAGGAAGGAAGAGATGCAATAATGTACTTGTAAATTAATAACATCCTGGCAATTGTGGAAACATCCTGGGCTTTTGTTGGCCTGGAGATTTATTCAGTCCTGCTGGCTTCCCAGCTGAGGCAGAAAAGATCATAAACCTGCTAAGAGAAATGGCACTGCAAAATGTTCCAGGCTCAGCTATAACATTCCTTCTCCTCCTCCTGGCACAGCAGCCAAGGTGCCCCAGAAGGGCCAAGAGCTGAACTTGCAAACCCTGTCCCGTCTGTCCTTGCCAGCAGCTGCTCAGGAGCACCAATGCTGACAAGAGCCAACTGTTCTGCAGCTGGAGTCTGGTTTGGGGGATCTTTCAAAGCTTCCTTATTTCTGTAGTAAGCCTTGACCTGTGTTATGTGCCCACGAGAATTCCACGAGGGAGTGCTGGGAGGGGGCTGTGGGTGTCTGGGCTGTTCATAATCCCTGCTGTGAGCTCAGGCTGAGGAGGAGCCTCTGCTGAGCTGCGGTGGGAATGTCAGGGAGCAGCAGGACACGAGTCCCGAGGCGAGCACAGCACCCGGCTCAGCGAGCCCAGGCTGAGCCGCTGAGCTGCACAAAGGGGCACAGCAGCAGCCTGGAGTGACAGGCACCTTCCTGCTCCTGCTTGTTAGACAGACACAGCTCCTCCTCTCTCCCCAGCCATGCTCTGAGCCACTGAAACATTCTGCTCCTGCTGTACGAGTCAAACACATTAACTCCAGCCCTGGGGGGAGTCTCTGAGCACTGCACCGAGCCCTGCCACTTCCCCAGGGTCAGCACCTGATCCAACCATCCCGAATATCTGTCAAGGCAGCAGAATTCACCACGCATTCCTTGGATTCATAAAGACTCCGGGTCCCCGAGCCCAGGGGCAGGAGATACACTCTCTGTGAGGAGCATCATCACAGGGCAGACCCGAGGACACACGGGCACTGATGGGAGCTCTGCCCTGCAGACCTGCAGCCCGAGTCCCAGTGGACAGTGAGAACCTGCCTGCATGGGATGCTTTGACTTCATAAGTTCAGGAACAGGATGACATCCAGGGTGTGGAAAGAGCTGAGGACACCAGGGTTTCAGTGAGACTTCACCAAATATTTAATAGAGAAATGATTCAGAACCAGCACCTCATTTTCATCAGGGAATCCTCAGCTAGCTGGTTTTATGACAGTATGTCTTTTTTATGTATATAAAATCCCTGAATTAATTTAGTGCTCATGAAACCAAAGGAGTAATCACACTGGCATGGACCATGCATGACCCAGCAACCAGAGTCATGAGCTAGCTCAGCAGTATGTGCCATAGCACTTGTACCACAGCAGCAAGGCAGCTGCCCTCCTATTCCAAGCACTCCAGATCAGACACTGGCCACTTTCTGGGACTCAGGTACTCAGTACTTCAGGAGGAAAATCTCCACCAGCTTCGGTGCAACACTCATGGAAACAGAAGCTGCTAGCAGCAGTCCTTGTGTGGTGTAAGTGATGCCAAAGGAGCTTCATGCAGCTCTGCTGGATGGAGATTCACACGAGCTATCCTCAGAGTGGTCACCCAAAATGTCCCAAGAGGCAGCAAAAGAGAAAGGCACGACTTGTGGAATGTGCTTCCACACTGGGGGTTTCAGGAGAACAGCCCTGAACTGAGGAGCAGCCCAGAGTCCCCCAGGGCCAGAGCAGAGGAAGCAGCAGTGGCCACAGGGCTGCTCTGCTGGCAGAGCCCAGCCCAGCCTGGCCAGTGCCAGTGCCATTGGCATTGCCAATTCCACATCTAGTGCCAGTGCCAGTTCCAGTGTCAATTCCAGTTCCAGTTCCAGTGTCAATTCCAGTTCCAGTGCCATTGCCAGGCTCTGTGCTGAAGCTCAGCCATCCCCCTGCTGTGGTCACTCCAGAGCACTCACCTGCTCTCCCCTCACCGAGGGTGCCCCATCCCTGCAGACCATGGGATTGGCTCCTGCTCACCCCAGCACAAAGATCAAGACTTTCCTAATGACCAGCCCACGGGGACTGCAGGGACACCGCAGAGTTCTGGTTCCTGGCTTCCAAATGCTTTTGCAGAGCTCCATCTAGGGGGGATGATGCTGGGCCAGGCTGCAGAGCAAGACAGGTACAAGTAAAAAACACAATGACTCCTTCCCCTGGCCTGAGACCTCTCATCATACACTTACAGTGCTAATTATAAAGGAAGGAAACAGCCTAGAAATTTTACAGGTTATTCTAATTTCAGTTGCAGCTGATTTCAAAAGAGCTGATGGAAGTAAGTGCACCTGTGCAGATCAGTGATGCATCACAGACAGAGAGCCAGAGCACTTAATTAAATGTTATTCTAGGAATAGCCCTCATTGCACAAGACTGAGTATTAAAGTATCACTTTTCTGAAGGAGACTGAGTGTTACCAGAGTCTCTTGCTATGGAAAAGCAAAACCAATCCCAGCTGCTGACACCAGCGTCCCTCAGAGTGGCAGAGGGAAGCAGCACGGCCCTGGAAGCACCTAGCATTTCCAAGGACAGAGTGGCTGCAGAGACAAAGCCCCTGCGAGGTCTCAGGAGTCTGCTCTGCTCACAGAGAGCACAGAGAGCACAGAGAGCACAGAGAGCACAGAGAGCTGCGTCCCCACCCACCCTGACCAGCAACAGCAGCACGGGTCTGGAAACAAATGGGCAGAGCTGATGGGTGCTGTGCTGGGGAAGCCAGCTGTGACAGCAAACAGCAGCTTGGGTCACTGACAATCCCCTCCGAGGGGACAGAACAGATGTAGCCTCATGCCCTACACGTTTTTATTTTCAGGTGAATCATGGTGTCTTATTTTATGGCCTCAGCCCCGAGATGAAAGAGTAATGTTAAACTTCACAAATCCTCTTATATTGCTGTGCCTAGAGTTGGAGGCCTCACATATGCAGCTATTACTTCTCTGTTGCTCTGAGGTCTCTTTCTAATTTAATACTTTAACAATATTGCAAAATTCATAATGTGGGCTTCTCCAGAGGAAAACATCTCCCAGTAAAGGGCGCCTGTCAGTGCAGTGGATTCTGTGCTGCTGCAGCCTGTCCCCATGTCTGGGTGCTGAGGGGATGGTCAGGACGCCTGTGCATCACCTCTGCATCCAGCTGGGCATTTGGTGCCCATGCCAGCCTCGATGAAGCTGCAGCAGGCACGTGGCACAGGCTGGGTCTGTGGGTCCCTTCCATCCTCCATGGATGGATCCATGCCTGGATCCCTGACAGGAGGACAGGGAAGGAGGGAGGGGGATGGAGGGGCTGGCAGCCAGATCTGCCCTTTGCTGTTCCTGTCAGATCAAATAGCTGCTAATTGACCAATGTGTCTCCTTTAGCTGAGCTATTAGCCACTGGCCATGGCAGCTTCCTGACATTAATTATCTGTGAGTTAGCAGGGTCTGAAAGCATAAATAAGGATTTGCCATGATGGCAGGGTGAGCTCAGAGCTCAGGCACTGATGTGGCCACTGTGCCCCGGTGTGGTGGGTGCCATCACTGGGCCCATGGCCAGCAAGGAGCCAGGCACACACAGAGCAGCCACTTCTTCCCAAAAGCACTCCGAGTTTGGTCGGACCCCGTGGTCCAGGGATGCTCTGCTTCATCAGTGCCAGCAGCACCAGAGAGCTCAGCAGCAGACAGTGGCAGCCCCAGGAGCAGAGCACGCTGGACCCAGCACTGGCTGGGCTTTGCCCTGCTTTGGAAACGCTGTCTCACAGCCAACACAAACATGGAATGCAGCATGAGGCTCATTCCTCCAGCAGACCATCACCACAGAGAGGAAACCATCAAATACAGCCAACCCTGGCACGTTCCCTGTCCTGCCAGCTCTCAGAAGTTCCCATTAGCCCCCTTGGTCAGAGGGGCTCTGAGTGTCCCCCCAGCAGCACCTCTGGGAGCAGCAGGGTCAGCGAAGGAGCTGCAAAGCAAACAGCCAGGCCATGGCACACAACATCCCCCTGGCATTTCAGCAGCTTCCAGAGGGGCACGGTGGGCAGCAGGCTCAGGCAGCTCCTGGGGAGGGGGGCTGCTCCCAGAGAACCCAGACCTTCAGCCAAGGGGAGATGGATGTGACCTGGAGTGTTATTGCAACAATCTAAAAATGCCATTTTTATTTGCTAGTAGTTAAAATATTTCAAAAAGTGAATGACCCAAGGTCATTAAACTTTCTAAAGAGATTAGTGCAGGTATTTCCAGATGTCTATCAGAAACCAAGGCACCATGACTGCCAATGACTAGAGGAGAGGACAGGCTGGCAAACAGTAAATTGTCCTGGTTTATAACCCTTCAGAATTTTTTGCTGAGGTCTCCTAGTTCTTCATGTCTAATTTGATAGCCATATTACTTAAAATTAGAGTTGAATGAGAGGTACCCTTTTATCACTCTACCTGATATGAAGAATGACTTTTGAGAAATATCATGAAGATAGATAACTGTATAACTTGGGTTCTTTAAACCACTTTCTGATTTAAGGATTGTAACTTTTGGGGACTACTTTTGCTTGCCTGTAATATTCAATAGACATGCAAAGATTATTTAAAAGCTGCAGGTTGCAGAAGTACAACCATAACTCTGTGAAAGGGGCCCTCGAGCATCCTCGCCACTCCCCCGTTGTGCCCCAAGGGATGGACACGGTGCAGGCAATGACACCCTGGCCGGCAGGGCCCCCACAGGCTGGTCCAGGTCAGCAGCCCCAAAGCTGTGCAGGACAGGGATGGCACATCCACTTCCAGAATGAGCACCTGTTCCCAGGAGGAGCCTGTCTTTAGAGGCCACAGAGCAGCACCAGACACTGCTGCTCGTGGCAAAAGTATGACACAAACTGATACAGCAGGATTAGGTTGGAATTTTTTTGTCATCCTTTTGGCTTTGTTTCAGTGTGGGAGAAAAAACCATGAAGCCAGATCTAACATGATCACGGTGTGAATGTGAGCAGCCCAGAATGCTGTGAAACACATAAAAGATTTGATCATAGTCAATATCAGCTGCTGAGCCATAATAGCTTTTGTGACTCTCCTAACAGGATTTTAATTTTATGTTTATTATTTGGGGACCAGCAAAGCACAGGAAATGCCCTTGTGGTGGTGCAGGCCCCCTTCCCTCTGTTCTCTGGAAGGCTGGGAAGACACAAGTGCAAAGCGAGCTGACTTTCAGCATTTTCAATTTTTGCTTGTGTTCCCCAGGCTTGGCAGGAGAGAGTGAACTTAATTAAAATCAATGGAGAAACAGAACGGAATAAATCGCAATATGAATATTCTCAGTGCCTTCATTGAAGCGCAGCACGTGGCTCTGCCAGCACTCAGTGACTCCTGCAAGGCTGGAGGAGCCTCCTCTTGTCTCCAGCAGCTCCTGCAGCACAGCAGCTCCTCTGCAGAGGCTGTGCCCCATCCCTCACCCACTGTGCAGGACGGGCATGGGAAGCTGGCAGGAGGTGATGCTGTGACCAGGCTGTGTGTGCTGTCCCTGCACCCAGACCCTGTGTGTGCTGTCCCTGCACCCACCCAGACCCTGTGTGTGCTGTCCCTGCACCCAGACCCTGTGTGTGCTGTCCCTGCACCCACCCAGACCCTGTGTGTGCTGTCCCTGCACCCAGACCCTGTGTGTGCTGTCCCTGCACCCACCCAGACCCTGTGTGTGCTGTCCCTGCACCCAGACCCTGTGTGTGCTGTCCCTGCACCCACCCAGACCCTGTGTGTGCTGTCCCTGCACCCACACAGACCCTGTGTGTGCTGTCCCTGCACCCAGACCCTGTGTGTGCTGTCCCTGCACCCAGACCCTGTGTGTGCTGTCCCTGCACTCACACAGACCCTGTGTGTGCTGTCCCTGCACTCACACAGACCCTGTGTGTGCTGTCCCTGCACTCACCCAGACCCTGTGTGTGCTGTCCCTGCACCCAGACCCTGTGTGTGCTGTCCCTGCACTCACCCAGACCCTGTGTGTGCTGTCCCTGCACCCAGACCCTGTGTGTGCTGTCCCTGCACTCACCCAGACCCTGTGTGTGCTGTCCCTGCACCCAGACCCTGTGTGTGCTGTCCCTGCACCCACACAGACCCTGTGTCTGCTGTCCCTGCACCCACCCAGACCCTGTGTGTGCTGTCCCTGCACCCACACAGACCCTGTGTCTGCTGTCCCTGCACCCACCCAGACCCTGTGTGTGCTGTCCCTGCACCCAGACCCTGTGTGTGCTGTCCCTGCACTCACCCAGACCCTGTGTGTGCTGTCCCTGCACCCAGACCCTGTGTGTGCTGTCCCTGCACTCACACAGACCCTGTGTGTGCTGTCCCTGCACCCAGACCCTGTGTGTGCTGTCCCTGCACTCACACAGACCCTGTGTCTGCTGTCCCTGCACCCACCCAGACCCTGTGTGTGCTGTCCCTGCACCCACACAGACCCTGTGTGTGCTGTCCCTGCACCCACCCAGACCCTGTGTGTGCTGTCCCTGCACTCACACAGACCCTGTGTGTGCTGTCCCTGCACCCAGACCCTGTGTGTGCTGTCCCTGCACTCACACAGACCCTGTGTCTGCTGTCCCTGCACCCACCCAGACCCTGTGTGTGCTGTCCCTGCACCCAGACCCTGTGTGTGCTGTCCCTGCACTCACCCAGACCCTGTGTGTGCTGTCCCTGCACTCACCCAGACCCTGTGTGTGCTGTCCCTGCACCCAGACCCTGTGTGTGCTGTCCCTGCACCCACACAGACCCTGTGTGTGCTGTCCCTGCACTCACCCAGACCCTGTGTGTGCTGTCCCTGCACTCACCCAGACCCTGTGTGTGCTGTCCCTGCACCCAGACCCTGTGTGTGCTGTCCCTGCACTCACCCAGACCCTGTGTGTGCTGTCCCTGCACTCAGACCCTGTGTGTGCTGTCCCTGCACCCACACAGACCCTGTGTGTGCTGTCCCTGCACTCACCCAGACCCTGTGTGTGCTGTCCCTGCACTCACCCAGACCCTGTGTGTGCTGTCCCTGCACTCACCCAGACCCTGTGTGTGCTGTCCCTGCACTCACCCAGACCCTGTGTGTGCTGTCCCTGCACCCAGACCCTGTGTGTGCTGTCCCTGCACTCACCCAGACCCTGTGTGTGCTGTCCCTGCACTCACACAGACCCTGTGTGTGCTGTCCCTGCACTCACACAGACCCTGTGTGTGCTGTCCCTGCACCCACACAGACCCTGTGTGTGCTGTCCCTGCACTCACACAGACCCTGTGTGTGCTGTCCCTGCACCCAGACCCTGTGTGTGCTGTCCCTGCACTCACACAGACCCTGTGTGTGCTGTCCCTGCACCCAGACCCTGTGTGTGCTGTCCCTGCACTCACCCAGACCCTGTGTGTGCTGTCCCTGCACTCACACAGACCCTGTGTGTGCTGTCCCTGCACCCAGACCCTGTGTGTGCTGTCCCTGCACCCACACAGACCCTGTGTGTGCTGTCCCTGCACTCACCCAGACCCTGTGTGTGCTGTCCCTGCACTCACACAGACCCTGTGTGTGCTGTCCCTGCACTCACACAGACCCTGTGTGTGCTGTCCCTGCACTCACCCAGACCCTGTGTGTGCTGTCCCTGCACCCAGACCCTGTGTGTGCTGTCCCTGCACACAGACCCTGTGTGTGCTGTCCCTGCACCCAGACCCTGTGTGTGCTGTCCCTGCACTCACCCAGACCCTGTGTGTGCTGTCCCTGCACCCACCCAGACCCTGTGTGTGCTGTCCCTGCACCCAGACCCTGTGTGTGCTGTCCCTGCACACAGACCCTGTGTGTGCTGTCCCTGCACCCAGACCCTGTGTGTGCTGTCCCTGCACTCACCCAGACCCTGTGTGTGCTGTCCCTGCACCCACCCAGACCCTGTGTGTGCTGTCCCTGCACCCAGACCCTGTGTGTGCTGTCCCTGCACCCAGACCCTGTGTGTGCTGTCCCTGCACTCACCCAGACCCTGTGTGTGCTGTCCCTGCACTCACCCAGACCCTGTGTGTGCTGTCCCTGCACTCACCCAGACCCTGTGTGTGCTGTCCCTGCACTCACACAGACCCTGTGTGTGCTGTCCCTGCACCCAGACCCTGTGTGTGCTGTCCCTGCACCCACAGACCCTGTGTGTGCTGTCCCTGCACCCACACAGACCCTGTGTGTGCTGTCCCTGCACTCACCCAGACCCTGTGTGTGCTGTCCCTGCACTCACACAGACCCTGTGTGTGCTGTCCCTGCACTCACCCAGACCCTGTGTGTGCTGTCCCTGCACTCAGTCTGTGCTCCAGCACCCTTGGCCGCAGACCCAGCCCTGCCTCGCTGGCCCCTGTGCAGAGGGGCTTGGCAGACCTCAGGTTTGTTTCCAGCCATGAAGAGAAGCTTTTTTTTCCTTTTTTGATTCTTGTCCTCAGTCAGGAAAACCAAGGTTTGGCAGTGCCTGTTTTCCACAGGCACACACAGCATCATCCTCCCCGTGCTGGCAGTACCTGGGACACTGGAGCCCGAGCTGGGGACACGCCTGGGACACAGCTGGAGGGGGCAAGAGGGGGACTGGTCCTCAGGGTGGTTCAGCTTCTGAGCCCCACCACAGACCATGAACAGGAAATGAGAGCAAAAAAAGAGGGGAAAGATGAAGAAGATACTGGGGGAATACTGGGAGGGGAGTACTGGGGGAACCCACAGCCCCAGCTCACACTTATTCCCAAACAGGCTGTTTAAGGGCAATCTTGGATTGCTTTTCTGAAGCAAATAACAGTTTTTTAGAGTCACCTGCCAGCAGGTGACTGTACTTTAAAGCGTTTCCACATCAGAATAGAATTGCCATGTGTATTGTGCTGAGGGCGTAGCACCAGCAGGTTCCAGTGCCAGGAGTGCCTCGCTCCAGGCTGGTCCCAGCCGAGGTGCCAGCGCTGCCACCCACCACTTTAATTAACACGTGCCCACAGGGGCCGTGCCTGGGCGATCCAGATGTGTGCCCCGGACAAGAGCAGATCCTCCATCCTCCCTGCAGCCTCCTCAGTGGCCATTTCCCCTCTCTGGTCTCACAAGCACTATGTAGAGCCACAGCTTGTGCCCCTGCTGCAGGGGAGAGCCCGTGGCTCAGCGAGGACCAGGAGAAAGCCCAGAGCCTCAGGCAGGCCCAGGCTGTCCTGAGCTGCCTCTTCCTCGCCCTAGCGACCAGCAGCACGCCAGGGCTCAGCCCTTCTGCCACACATGGCTGCTGCCTTAGCTTCCTGCAAGGGCTTCCTCTCTCCCTGCAGCCAGGGCTCCAGATCTCATTAAAAATTCATTATCCCATTGTTTAACACCACATGCCAACCCCTTCCAGATAACTTAATTTTTTAATCACACCTTTAATGGTGGAGACTGTTAGAGCCCATGAGGGAGAGGTTAATATTAGCACCATTTAACTGTCGAAAGCTTTTCATGCCATAAACCAGGCACACTGAACCCGCAGTGGCACTGGTGAGTGACAGCTGCTGGCACTGACAGCAGCCACCCTGTGCCACACCAGGATGGCCAGAGACTGACAGGGTTCTGCCACAGCCCCCAGCCCAGAGCCCCCAGCCCAGAGCCCCCAGCCCAGCCCGGTGTGGCAGGGTGACCAGGGGTGACCAGGGGTGACCACAGGGTGACCACAGGGTGACCACAGGCAATCAGCCACCTCCAGGCTGGATTGCTGCCAGTGGCAGGGACGTGCCAGTGGCTGCATGGCATGAGAGAGCATTCAGCAACTATGTGGGCTGTTCCTGACTGCATTTTTCTTCCAGTCAATCTTTCACAGATTTATGCTGGAGAAATGGGAACATTAAATATCCCCTTGCTGTAATTCAGCATGCCTCAAGAGATACAGATTTAAATATTTAGTAGCACATAACTGGCTAAAAGCCTCAGCAACATTTTAAAAAATCACTTTTTAATAAAACTGGACTGAAATATTCCCCACAGTTAGAATTTATGGTTTGTAATCGGTGTTCTTGTGATAAATAGGAGTGAATATATATTTATGAACAACAAATATTAATGAAGAAATAATATGGGAGCCCACCTTCAGGTCGTGCAGCTGCTAGTGCTCTGCAATATTCCCTGAGGAATGCTGACATTAAGCAAACACAAAGGCCAGATCAACTGGGCTGTTAGACTGGAAAATGCAGGAGGAAAGGAGCATGGGCTGGGCACAGGGCAGGGCTGGGCACAGGGCAGGGCTGGGCACAGGGCAGGGCTGGCACAGGGCAGGGCTGGGCACAGAGCAGGGCTGGCACAGGGCAGGGCTGGCACAGGGCAGGGCTGGGCACAGAGCAGGGCTGGGCACAGGGCAGGGCTGGCACAGGGCAGGGCTGGGCTGGGCACAGGGCAGGGCTGGCACAGGGCTGGGCTGGGCACAGGGCAGGGCTGGGCACAGGGCAGGGCTGGGCACAGAGCAGGGCTGGGCACAGGGCAGGGCTGGGCACAGGGCAGGGCTGGGCACAGAGCAGGGCTGGCACAGGGCAGGGCTGGCACAGGGCAGGGCTGGGCACAGAGCAGGGCTGGGCACAGGGCAGGGCTGGCACAGGGCAGGGCTGGGCTGGGCACAGGGCAGGGCTGGCACAGGGCTGGGCTGGGCACAGAGCAGGGCTGGCACAGGGCAGGGCTGGCACAGGGCTGGGCTGGGCACAGAGCAGGGCTGGGCACAGGGCAGGGCTGGCACAGAGCAGGGCTGGCACAGAGCAGGGCTGGCACAGAGCAGGGCTGGGCACAGAGCAGGGCTGGGCACAGGGCAGGGCTGGGCACAGGGCAGGGCTGGCACAGAGCAGGGCTGGGCACAGGGCAGGGCTGGCACAGAGCAGGGCTGGGCACAGGGCAGGGCTGGGCACAGGGCAGGGCTGGCACAGAGCAGGGCTGGGCACAGGGCAGGGCTGGCACAGAGCAGGGCAGGGCTGGGCACAGAGCAGGGCTGGGCACAGGGCAGGGCTGGCACAGAGCAGGGCTGGGCACAGGGCAGGGCTGGCACAGGGCAGGGCTGGGCACAGGGCAGGGCTGGCACAGGGCAGGGCTGGGCACAGGGCAGGGCTGGCACAGGGCAGGGCTGGCACAGGGCTGGGCTGGCACAGGGCAGGGCTGGCACAGGGCAGGGCTGGCACAGATGCCAGCTCACAGGGGCTGCTCTCAGCCCCAGCAGAGGCTGAATGTCGGGTCAGGCTCCAGCGCTGTGATTTCTATGGGCTGAGCCGTTCATCTGCATGGGTTTCCCCTGCTAATAAACCTGGAGCTGCTTTTCTCTTCTGATGGCACGAGCAGATTTATCTCGGGGTGCTGATCTCCATCAGTGCTGGGCACAGAGGAGCAGCAGGCTGATTTCTCTGCACTTCACAGCCAGCAGGAGCAGCTTGGGTTTTAATGCTGGCCATCTTCTGCCCCCAAACGTGGAATTAACACAAATTAATTAACACAAGCCAGCCTGAGGAATGGCAGGGGGAGGGGGGATCCCTGCCCTGACCTGCAGCCCAGCCTGGTCCGAGCACCGGGAGCCCCTGGGCTCCCCAGGTCTGTGGGCACCACAGCTCATGGACGGTGCAGGCAGAAAAGCAGCTCAAACCCCATCGCAGGGACCAGCCGCAGGGAGTCACATCCACAGCCATCACATCTCCCTGCCCCACGGGGAGGCTGGCACTCGCCCCCACACTGGCAGTGCTGGAGAGCTCCAGCAGCCAAAGGAAACATTTCCAGCATTAAACAAAACAGACGTGTTTATTGTACAATAGAAGCGCTGCGATCTTGGAACACAATTTGCATAAACAGACAATTTGGCTATAAACAATTTCAACATTAACTGGTATTTACATATAGAACAACTCACTCAAAATACAATTAAAAGCCTTGATGAATTGTAAAATGTCAAAACATTTAAAAGGCTACAATACATGCTTGGTTTATGTCTCCTTGGTCAGACGTAAAACTGGAGTTTGTTTACATTTCCTCAGCCAGAGCCCAGAGCACAAGGGGCTTTTGGCTCCCTGAGTCAAGACATGCAGGGATCAATTTGTTGGTTATTCCTCCACACAGAGAATCATCTCTGTTTCCTCTAAGTACACATTTAAAATAGGGAGGCTATGGTTCACCTCACCACTCCACTTGCTCAGTACCCCTAAGAGAACGTGCAGGGCCGCTGTTGTCCACATTGCCAAACAGAGGCTGGTAGGATGGCATTCATTCAAGACTGAGCTATTGCAGCAGAAGACAAGACCTGGATCTCACCCCAGGCTGCCTGAAAGCAGAAGAATCCCAAATCAGCAGCAGCCTTTTCCAGCTTGGGCCAGAACCTGTAGCTGTCCAGAGAAAGCACTGGACCATTGGACTCCTCAGCGTGCAGCAGAACAAAAGGCAGAGCCCAGCTCTCCCCCCCAGCCTCCTGCTCACAGGAGGGGAGCAGCTCCAGTACAGGCAGAAAGTCCTGCCCAGCTCCAAGGGGCTGCTGCACTGCTGTGGGCGTGGGAGACACATATCCAGCAGCCTTGGAGAAGAGGAACAGCTCAGCTCAGCTCCCACATGCCAAAGGATGCTCTGGCAGGAGGAGGGTGCAGGCAGCAGCTCTGCTGGCACAGCTCAGCTCACCAGGCAGGAGCTCTGCAGCACATGGCAGCCAGGAGAGGTGGTGAGAACCAGGCTGTGCACTTCTGTCTGCTTCAGCTTCACAGCCTCGGAGCTTGGCTCAGAAGCAGCACACAAATCACCCAGCCAAGCCTGTCCCGACTGCCAGGAGTGACGCATCCCCCGAGATCTCACCAGACATGTGCTAACCTTACCCTCAAGTTCTCTGCCTCTGACTGCACGCTGAGGTTACCTGAGAGGAAGAGGAGGCTGGAGCTCAAGTTTCCTCCCAAACCACACCAAGCAAACACACCACCTACTGCTGGAATAATAAGCAAGAGCGATTGTCCTGTCTGATCATTCTGAGAACATTTTGAAAGCTGCTCACACCATTTCTTCTTTTCAAGGTCAGATTCTTCAGGGACTGCACAATTCTGCATTCATCCTAAAAACACGGAGCTTATTTATAAACTGCCTAATATATTTTAAAGGGCAGACACTCCACATTTTACTTTTTATTGCCACTTATCTTCCACCTCTGCATAGTTTTCATCCTCTGCTATGCCAAGGCACATCTCCACAGCCCTGCTGCTGTGTGGCTGACAAGGTGGAACGCTGTGAACTCAGTTAAGTGCAGCCTTTGTAATCTGTCAGAGCTCATGGAGGGGATCTGAATGCTTTCCCAAATACCACTGAGCTTATAAGGCAAAGCAAAAACCCATAAGCAGTCATTGACTGTGGAGCTCAAAGAAAGACTGAGAGCTATACTCAAACCCACAACATCAGCCTGGGAAAGTGGTGGAGGAGCAGCTCCACAAGCAAACAGGCTCTGCTCCTGGCAGAGCAGCCTCCTTGCTGGGAGTCTCAACTCACAGGGAGCCATTTCCTTCCCTATACTTTTATACACTTTCCTTCCAGGCTGCAGCCACTGCCCGACCCTGTGCCAGCCTGTGGGACAAGGCTGCAGATGAGCCCAGGCTCTGCCAGCAGGCTGAGAACCTCTGCAGCCTGCTGCAGGGGCACACACGGCTTGGGCAGGTGCTGCAGAACCTCTGGGACGTGGCTGCAGCTGGAGAGAGCAGAGGTGCTGCCCCGGCCTGTGTGGGGCCACCCACCCCTCTCCTGCTTGCCACCAGCCCTGCTGGGCAAGGCTGCCCCTCTGCCCACAGACCCTGGCAGCAGCAGCAGCAGCAGCAGCAGCGAAAAGAGTTCCTTCTACTCCACCAGCCCTGCATGAATTGGGCTTGTGGAGGGCTCTCATCCCTCCTTAGCGTGTCCCTCCACACCGTGGGCACCCAGCAGGGCGTTCCTGAGGTGACTCCTCAGCTGGACCCTCCTTCTCTAGCTGTGGTAGAGCCCTTTGTTCATGCTGCTGCTGCTGCTGCTGCTACTGCTCAGCAAGTTGCAAGTATTATTTATTACAACACAGCATATGGATGCTCTCTTTTCTATTTGTCTGCATTAAATAATTATTTAAGCTATATAAGGTATTTATCAAATAAACTATAAGCATCTGAAGTTTCCTTATTGTAGTTGGAGATACAGAACAGGGCAATTCGTATGGATCCCAGCTCTTGTATGGAAAGGGCTTTCTGCAGGCTGAAATTATGATATGACCATGTTTTATGAGATACTAGAACTTAACTTCAACATCTGGGGAGAAGGCAGAAAGGAGTGAGGGGAAGAAGCTCTCCAGGATGCCTGGCCCAGCACACTGTGCTTCTCCTGGAGGCTCAGGGGCAGCAGCAGACAAAGCTACAGGCTCTGGTCAGGGCACAGCTCAGGGACTGACAGGGACTGGCCCCAGCACCCTGGGGCTCTGTGTGCTCCTGGGGCCCTCCAGCACTCCTGCCTTGGGAGCTGCACTGGGGAGCTGTAGGCTCCAAGCAAACCACCAAAGCCCCAGCACTACTGCTGAGGAATCCTGGGCTGGAAAAGGTGTTATTAACAGCTCCTCTTCCTCCCCTCTTCCTCGTCCTGTTGCTCTGCAGGCAGCCCAAGCCTGGCATCAGCAGCAGGACAGGATCTGTGTTTGGGTGCCCGGTGTCCTTTTGCCAGGGCAGACCCCACACACACGAGGGTCACTGGCAGGTGCTGTGCTCTGTGTGCTTCACCTGGTTGGTGCTGAAGCACAGCATCCCCGAGAGTCATCACCCCAGCAACAGCCTCAAGGCATGTCATTACAGAAACTGGGGAGTCTGAGAGGTTCTTGTGACACACACAGCACGTGACAGGGACACCAGCACATCTGGATGCATCTACATGGTGGCATCATCAGCACAGGGATGGAAACCCACACAGTTTTCAATTCCTGAAAGAAAGCACATTTTTTCCTTTATAGATTCTTGATAATTCACCTACTCAATGCTTTTTATTTGCATTGATCACATTTTATAGTATGATTAAATTTGTATGGAAGCAAACCAATTAGTTTTGTTTTACACTTATTGAATCCACTTTATGGTCAAACAAATTAACTCTCAGTTAGTTAGTATGATTTATCTAGCAGCATAAAGCTTGACAATCTGGACTCTCAGATAAACAGTTTTAAAAGAATTATCTTTTTTGTTATTTTTCCTGCTTGGGAAAAAACATTAAACATGGAGGCAGGTATGAAGAAGAAGCAAACACTCATCACAGACTGGCCCTTCCCAGAGATTCCAAAACTCAGCCTGGCTGCTTGCCTCCTGCCAAAGCCTCTGTTGAAAGGCACCACCATATTCTGCACAGAGACTCTCCTGGCAGAGAGTGCCAGCACAGTGACTGTCCCGAGGGGATAGTGCCAGGCTGTTTCAGGAAGCTTTACTCACTCTTTGGGAGCTGCATGTAGGCACAGGACTGCCGTGGGTGCTCAGGATGCTCCCAGGGAGCAACTGGAGATGCTGAGCCCAGAGGGTGCAGCCAGGGAAAATGGGAGAGCTGGAGGGAGAGCTCAGGAGAGCGAGCAGCCTGGCAGCCCCTGGAGCCCTGCAGGATGGAAACTGCTCCGAGGTGCCCCTTGGCCCTCAGCCACCCCCTGGCTCTGCCTGTCCCGGGGGCAGCAGCTGCCCCTTGTCAGAAGAGTGGGGACGGGACAAGCCTGGCTGCACCCCCAGCTCTCAGAGCATCGCCCTTCCCAGAGCAGTGGCACTGCAGACGTGTGTGAGGATGGGCACAGGCTCGTGGCTGCCCTCTGCAAGTGGCCTGCTCCAAGGACAAATGGGCCAATGAAGCTTCCTGGCACCTGGGCAGCTCTGGAGCCCAACCTCATTTGTATTCAGCAGCTACAAGAAAAAAGAATTTGTTCCCAGTTAGTAAATGAGATTTAGTTAATAAATTGGCACACGTGAGCAAGCTGCCAGTTGTTCCCATGAAATGCAATAAATGAAGAGATGAAAGCTTATTATTTTACGAGAAGGAGCTGTTTTGTTACAGGATGAGGTTCAGGAGAAATGTTATTTTTTGGCAGGCAGTGGCCACGTTTGATGATCATTCATTTCACGGATCTTCAGGCAGCAGTCAGAATCCTTCCAGGTCTGCTGAGCTGTGCAGGGGAGCCCCTTCCTGACAGCTCCATCACCACCAGACCCTCCCACTTCCTTGGCTCCTGTCACTGATGCAAGCCCCAATAAAACATCTACACAAGAAGCCACGTGAGGTTACCCTGCACAGAGCTAGATAGGAAAACCTGTAATGTTAGATTGGAAAACTGTCCCAGGAAGAAGGAGACCTGGAAATCCTGGGAGCAAATCCATTATAAGGCCTATCATATAGGGCCCTGTTCCTTTGCTCCTTATTGATCCTGTAACATAAAATTCAAAATAGCATTTCTTACTGGATAAAACACTAGCTGCCCTCTAAAATATCAAAGCCTAAATGTGATACTGAAAGTATATCAGCAACAGACTTCTAAGCTGGGGAACAGAAGTGTAGTTTGGAGGACTGCATCCAACAAACAAAAGCATCCCAGCACTGCTCTGAGGTGGGGATAACTTTGCAGGGTCCTTGGAGGACACAGTCCTCCTCTCCCTTGAAGGGTCCCTGGAGAGGCTTCGTGTGCTCAGACTGCACAGCTGCCACTCGGCCAAGGCACCAAGCACTGTGAAAGTCAAGCCTTGGACTGGGAGCAGCACACCATCTGCTCAGGCCTGCAAGACAGGAAATCACAACTACAGCCTAATCCTGAGCAGTTGGCTGGCAGCTGACAACAACACACGCTGCCTGGTGAAGAGCAAGAATGCCTATCAGCTGAGCCCTGCCAGAGAGAAATGAAGTGTCTGAGGGACTGGGGGACAAGTACGAGAGTGGGTAATTAAAACAAGGCTAATGAAAGAGGAGAGTGGTGTGGTCCTGTGATAACCAGGCAGCATCTGCACAAGGTTCCTCCACTTGCACCTGTACATTGGCACTTTGGACCTCTAAGCTGAGCCTGTTTTGCCCTTGAAGAGTTTTCTCATGGTCCTATCTTAACTCACGAACCCTTTGTCAATTTTTTTCTCTCTGTGCCCAGCTCAGGGGAGGGTGAGTGAGTGGCTTTTGGGGGTGCCTGGCACTTGGCCAGTGTCAAACCACGACAACACCTCTGGCTGAATTCACATCCTCCATGAAACAGTGGCCAGGAAGTATCAAGTGTGTCTGCAGGAACAAAACTGAAGCCTACAACAGATGGGAACACTACATGTGAACCCTGGAGCACAGGAACTAAAACATGCACTGGATAGAGAAACTTCATCTCTGGGAAAGTGTGGAAGATGTTCTGTGAAAAGAATACTGACAGCAGACCCCTGAAGAGACCAAAGTCTGCTCTACTCAGCTCCAGGGTAGAACTAGCAATAGTTTATTTTAATTCTTGAGCTGTTCTTATTTCAATCTATAGAAAAACACCCTTTTCTCTGATTCTCCTGCCATTCCCTCTGAGGGGGGAGGGTGAGCAAACAGTTGTGTGAGACTGAGTTGTTGGCTGGGGTGAGGCCATGACAACATCTCCTGTTCAAATACATTTGCTGCATTTATCTCTTTCCAGAACCCCGTTATCCCAGGAGCATCTGATCATCCACAGCCATTGTGGATGTAGATACTCCAGACACACTGAGAACTGACCCCAGGACACTTCTCTGTGAAAAGACTTAAATCCATAACGAATTTGTCACTTCCTTTGTGAGCTAAATAGTGAATGCCAAGGAACTGTACACTACTGCTAGTTACTGTGACATCCTCTTGGGTCACAGTCACGGAATAACTGAGGTTGGAAAAGCCCTCTAAGACCATCAGGTCCAACCATTCCCCTGGCACTGTCAATACCATCATTAACCCTTGTGCCCAAGTGCCACATCCACACATCTTTTGAATCCCTCCAGGGATGTTTCACCACTGTCAGGAGGTGCATATCCCTCTCTAGAAAGAAATTTTTCCTAATTTTCTATTCCCTTCTAAACCTCCCCTAGCACAACTTGAGGCTTTTTTCTCTTGTCCTGCCACTTATTCCCTGGGAGAAGAACCCAAACACTGCCTGGCTCTGCCCTCCTGCCAGGGACTTGTGCAGAGCAGGAAGGGACCCCTGAGCCTCCTTTTCTCCAGGCTGAGCTCCCCCAGCTCCCTCAGCTGCTCCTCAGACTCCAGCCCCTTCACCAGCTCCATTCTGTTCTCTGGACTGGCCTGCTGCAAACTGTCTTCTTTCAATGCCTTTCTGAAATAACATGAAATTTAATTTTGGGCAAACTGGAAGATAAAACATGTGAAAAACTTAGCAGAGACACTATTTCCTGTAATGATATAACAGCTACTCCTTGAGCAGCACAAAGCACAGCCTTGCCTGCACAGGAAATGCAGAATCTGCTCATCATTGTTGTTTCCTTATTGATGACATCTGGGATCTGTAACAGACATAGATTGTCCTGAAACGTCTCTTCCACTTTTCATTTCAAGCTTGCAGTTTGAATCAAAGGACTCACTTAAAAGGTATTTTGAGGATTTTTCTGCATTTCTGTTGTGTATGTAAGAAGCTTTAATTGTTTCCCGAACAGCCTAGTTTCAGATGGCTTCAGCATTCAGGGTGGTGCAGCAACACAGGTGCCATAAAACACACGGTGTGGGATCACCCCTGCAGCCTTCCAGCAGCAAACAGGAATCCTGGGTGCTGCTCTTGGCCAAGTCACAGTCAATACAGCCAGCACTTAGGGAAACAAACATTTGAGAAAGAGGAATGGCTGAGTGCAGGAACACAGAGCACCCCCGTGGATCACAGCAAAAGGGAAAGGGCAGCAGGGAGGACAGGAAGGAAAAGTCCCTCTTTCCCCAGCTCAGCCCCACGGCCCATTAGAGCTGCTGAGGGACAATGTGACACTGAGGACAAGGCTGAGCAGCCTGTCTCTTGTTCACAGACACATCCATAGAGACCAGAAAAACAGAGGATCTTTCTTCAAGAGCTGTGGCTACAAAATCATTTCTCAGTGGTTGAAGTGATGGAGGACGAGCATCTCTAATGGTAAAGGAGTGCAGCTCACAGCCCTGAGCTAAGGAGGCTCCTGCAGGCACCAAGGGGCAGCACAGTCGGGAACAGTGCATCCAGAGAACCCATTTTACTGAAGAAAATGAACTGGAAGTTTTCTTTAGGCTGCTATGATACATCCAGTTTTGCTTCTTAGCAGTTGCTTTTCTTTTTCTCCTGTCTTTAGTCTTCCATTTCTTTCTGGAGCAATAACAAGAGCAGATAGGCATTCTTTAATCTGTTCCCAGGGAAAGGTGGGATGCTGATTGCTTGCTCTGCCTCTTTTGGTCAAGCATTTTTATTCTGAATTGCTATGGAGAAAGGTCTTGGCTCTTCAGGCACCAGCTTTTGTCTTTTTGTGAGCTGAAGGGTTTTTCCCAAAGTGAGTACTGAAATGCTTCAATGATCTTTAAAAAAATGTTGTGCAGATTTTGTGAGATTTCAGGCTGTAGTAAAAGCAAAATTTAACGTGCTGAATGTCTTTTTTTTTAAGGAGTTAAGCAAAAGGCTACTAGAGCTGTCAGAGTTTAAGCTTCAACCTTTATGTTTACAAAGCAAAAAGGGCAATTAGATGTGAAAAAATAAAATTTTCCAGGACTCTGTCAGCAGCTGTGGTTTGTACTCAGACTGCTGAATGACAGGCTAGTTTAGTGCTGCAGGCAGAGAGTCACTGTAGAGCAGTCCTGACATTTCTTTGATGCTAAGCAGTGCACCCTAATAAAGACGTTCTTTGAAGTCACTCCCTCCAGCCTGGCATGCAGGCACTAGAGAGCATTCCCGGGGCAGCAGGGCTGGCACTGCCTGCATGCTCCAGGCCTGGCATTCTGCTCCCTCCCTGCTGCAGGCTTCCTCCACACCTCCATCCACTGAACCTGAGCAAGTAAGTTTTGGAATAAATCAAAGATACAGCTAATAGGCAAGTTCTGTGCTTTCGCCTCCCAGCTAGTTCACAAAGCCTGTTTTCCCCAAGGAGCTGATGACAGAAAAGCCCATGGAGGAGCCCAGCCCTGCCGTGGCAAGGACGGCAGCCCCGAGTCCTGCAGCACCTGCAGGAGCAGCTCAGGGCACCCCTGGGCTCGGTGCCCCGGGCCGGGCCAGCAGGGCTGCAGACAGGAGTGCCCTGTGCCGGCCCCCAGGCCCTGGCTGCCGTTCGGGGAAGGGCTGCACTGCCCCCCGTTCCCTCCCCAGCAGCCTCCCGCTCTTCATGCATCCCTCCCTCTGCAAAAGTGCCCAAAGGGAGATGAACACAAGTGGGGGAAGGCACTGAAAGCACATCTCCGGCTGTGAAGTGACAGCAGGTGGCAGAGGCGCCGCTCTGGCAGATGAAAACGTGTCGGAGGCAGCCACTGCCTCAGCTCCCAGCTGCCAGCACCCCTGGACAGATCTGCCAGGGCCACAGCCACTCCTGGCTACAGCCCATTCCTGGATACATCCCATTCCTGGATACAGCCCACTCCTGGATACATCCCACTCCTGGCCACAGCCCACTCCTGGCCACAGCCCACTCCTGGATACATCCCATTCCTGGATACATCCCATTCCTGGATACATCCCACTCCTGGATACAGCCCACTCCTGGATACATCCCACTCCTGGATACAGCCCACTCCTGGATACAGCCCACTCCTGGATACATCCCACTCCTGGATACATCCCATTCCTGGATACAGCCCACTCCTGGATACAGCCCACTCCTGGATACATCCCACTCCTGGATACATCCCATTCCTGGATACAGCCCACTCCTGGCCACAGCCCACTCCTGGCCACAGCCCACTCCTGGATACATCCCATTCCTGGATACATCCCACTCCTGGATACATCCCATTCCTGGATACATCCCACTCCTGGATACATCCCACTCCTGACCACATCCCACTCCTGACCACAGCCCACTCCTGGATACATCCCACTCCTGGATACATCCCATTCCTGGATACATCCCACTCCTGACCACAGCCCACTCCTGACCACAGCCCACTCCTGACCACAGCCCACTCCTGGCCACAGCCCACTCCTGACCACAGCCCACTCCTGGCCACAGCCCACTCCTGGCCACAGCCCACTCCTGATCTGCCTCCCATCACACCAAGCTGCAGACACAGGCACTGGAACAGCTCCTGGGGAAGAATGCAGCACTGCAGGCTCACACCATGGCCCTGCTGCACAAATCTGCTCAGCACTGCCTGGGTAGGAAATGCTCACCAAAGTAACCTAATTCCCTGTGCCACTGGCCACCCAGAGCATCCGTGGCTCGTGCCAAGCCTGGGCACACGGGGCTGGCAGGGAGCAGGGCCAGAGCAGCAGCAGCACACAGCTGCCAGTGGACAGAAGAGCATGGTCCTGTCTCGGAACTGCAGCAGGGCATCCCAGAGTGAAAACTTAATTAATTATAACACTAAGCACTGCCGTGATGCCTTTATATTTACAAAGTACTGGGTAAACATTAACTAATTAATCTACTATACTTAGCAATTAATAGTTCTTTGTAATTTCCAGGCCCTGTGCAAACATTAGCTAATTAATATACTTAATTATTTCCATGTTTTATATTCCAGAGCACTGCACACTGGCAGCACAAGGAGGAGGCCTTAGCAGGGACAGTAGCAAGCACACTCAGCTTTTAGGTGCCTGACACATTTTGGGGAAATGTCTTGAAAAGGTGCCAGCAGTCCTGGACAGTCCTGCCACCACAGCATGCCAAGAGAAGTAGACAAGTCCAAACTAAAGAAATATGAAGCATTTTCCACCAGAAAGATCCTAAAAGAACTGAGTCTGCCAATCATAAACTCTCCAAAGAAGGATTAGTGTGCACCCCCTCGTGCAGAGCCACAGCTCCCTGTTTATTGCATTTTAACATTGTCAACAGTGCTTGCACTAGACTAGGCTGCTCGACCAAGCATCCAGTCTAGTCCATAAGCAGTGTGTTATACCTCCATTCAATAGGAGAATATTTGTAATAGTCCTGCTGTCACCTGAAGCCTGGCAGCCTGCATGCCCCGTTCTACCAAAGCCTGCCCAAGAGGAGCAGGAGGTTCGTCTCCTGCAGGTTGCAGATGGTGGTGCCATCCTGCAGCCTGGCTCCTCCAACACCAGCCCTCCAGGAACACGGGAAGAATCTTGTGACATGGAGAAAAGGCACAGGCAGCAGAGCCATGGTAACCCCAGGGAGAGCAGGAGCTGCTCTGACACTCGTGGTGAGGGAAGGGTCTGCTGGAAGCACTGACCCAGCCTGGGCACCCATCCTGGGCGTGCTGTGCAGGGACAGGCCTGGCACATGCCCAGACAGTGGAGCAGCCCCTCTCTATGCTGGCCTTAGCCTGAAGGGACATGCACCATAACCACCTTATCATCATGGAAAGTCACCTCAGATGCAGGTGAAATGCTCCCACATCCGTAGGATGAGCTGCATGGCCAGCACGGAGTGTCTGGCTCACCAGTGAAGCTGTCACAGGAAGTCCTTCTCTTGTCACAGTTGCTTTTTTAATATGCCCTTCTGTTCAGTCTTGATTAGTTCAGCTTTGTGTCTATGTGTCTTGCAAATTAATTCACAGAAAAATGGAAACCATTAAAAACATTTATTTCTTCCATGTTCCCCTGAAGCAAAACACTGCAATGCTCCCCCAGCCTGCTGTGCTCCTGCTGAGCAGGACTTGCAAGCCTTGGGGTGCAGTCGTGGGTGGAGGCTGCTGTGGCATCCATGACCTGCCAGGTACCACTGGAGAAGCTACAGCAGCAGTGATACAATTTAAGTCGGTTTCATTCTCATGGATCTCCTGGGACTGCACTTCCTTTGCCTACTTTGTACTTGACAGAGAAGCTCATGCCTGTGAAAGGCAAGTACCTCACTCATAGTTCTGGCAATTATTTAGAGTAATATTAACAAACAGATCAAGCAGACTGCTTAATAGACACATATTTCATTTTTCATTATAACCTATTAAAGATGGATTCTCTCAAGTTGCTGTAATAGAAGAAAGCTTTCTGAAAAGCTGATTTAAATACAACTACTCACAGGGACAAACATCCAGCATTCAGCTATTTTTGTGCACTTGAAAAGATTTTTCTTCTGACTGATACAGTGAGCACTACCTATGGTCACTGGTAATTGGAGTTCTGATAGAGTTGGCATTGGCATTATAACACTAATGACTAACTAGTTTTTAAGTTTTAATTAATTAGAAGACTATGCGTCTGAGGTCAAAAAAATAAAAAATAAACTAAAACAGCCAAAGCCCTGAAATGTTCATGAAACATTTATCCATGCTTGAACTTGCACACCCCAGCCAGATTCTGAACAGCAAAGTATTCACTCACATGCCAGCTGTGCCCCACAGGCGACAGCAGTGCTGCCCCCAGAGCAGCATTCCACCCAGACTCCTCCAACAGCTGCATTCACATCCATTCCTGGGAAACTGGAGCATGGCAGCACTGCAGAAGGGAGCAAATGGGGCGAGGAGGAGCTGGGACAAGGCAGCAGTGCCACAGAGCATCTCAGCACGATCCCGTGGTAAGATCTCATCAGACAGGGAGGCAAACAAGGGGCAAAGAGGCACAGTCCTTCCCAAAGCTTCCTGTCTTCCATTGCAGCCACACACAATCAGCTCGAGAGTTCCACAAGTCCTCTGCAAAAAGCAGCACCAGCACAAGCAGCAGCTGTGACACGTTTCTGCCACAGCAGAAAACAGCTACGTGGTGCAAGGGACAGAGCCAGAAGCTGGGATGCAGCACCTGCCAAGGATTTCAGCATCACCATCCCCAGCCTGCTTGGGCCAGCACCCCACAGACCTGTGTAGTCCTGCAGCCCTGCTGGCTCAGGCAGCCAGCCCAGGGGTACATCTATGCTCAGCAGCTGCTTCCTGCCCTCTGCTCTTGGGGCATCCCCTCCACACGTGCCAGGGGGAAAGGAAAGCACCTGGATGAGAGACAAGCAAGCCATGGTGCTGTGCCTGCTGCTCTTGGGGGAGTAAGGGCTGAATCATAACTTCATCAGCCTACAAGGAAAAGAACCAATTATCTGGCAATTGTATGCAGTCCATTTCAGTGAGAGGCTCATAACCTAACCAGCCCTCGTAGTCAGGGGGAATAAAATATATGCTGACATCAGTATACAGAGGTTCCCATTGGAAGCCACTTTCACTGCAGTGTCGTGAATCTTTTGAGAAGCAGCTTGAAAAGATTCACTCAGTGTATCAATCTTCCTCGGGAGCAGAGCTGACGATGGCTGTACATAATAATGCTTAAGCCAATTCACATGCACTGTTAGTGGCTGTCTACAAGTCCTGGCTCTAATCAGTGCATTAAATACAAACATATAACTAATAACTCTGAAAAACTCTCTCCAGGGGCAGTGAAATCCTCTGCCTTGGCCACTGTCAGCATCCCAGGCTTCTTCTGTAGTGGCACAATCTCTCCTTTATTCCAAGAGGAAGAATGGAAAACCATAACTCTTCTCTTTGTTCAGGTGACACATTTTTTATGAGCCAAATTCTTTACTTTAGGTTTTGATGGTGATTCTGTGACTTTATGTTTGTCCTGTGATCCCAGCACTCCTCTGAAGCACGAGCAGAACCCATAACTGCTGCTGCCTCAGTCAGCTTGTGCTGGAGGGGAAGAAGCTGCCCCACTGCAGCCCCCTGAAACAGCCCTGGCTGCCCAGGCTGGGCTACCACGGGTGTGTGGGTGCCCAGCTCTCCAGCAGGACAGCCTGGACAGGCAGAGCTGTCCTCTCCCCCTCTACTGCCAGAGGAGCCCAGGAGCTGTAAGCCCAGCAGCAGCTCATGGAGCAGGTGACTCCTGGGTCAGGACCTCCCATGCAGTCAGGATTTCCTGAGGATTCAGGATTTCTATTGCCATACCTGTTATCACACGTACCCCTTGGGGGTGGCACATTGGCGAGGATGGAATAACCTTGAAGCACCTTACAAAGCAGATTATAGCTGCCTTCACCTTCCCCAGCTCCGAGTGACTGAGGTGCAGCTCCTGATGCACTGGCTGTGCCCTGATTGTGTGGGCAGCAGCTCTGAGCTGGAAGCCTTTGTGCCATTCTCCCTAACAACCACACTGAGGGTAGGAGAGCCCAGAAGGGGTGTCCAGGCCAGACTAAGTCCAAATCCAGTGTTAAGAGCCCTCTATATGTTGCTTTCTACAGCAGCTGAATCACAGACGCTGCTTCATTAAGCTTGAGATTTGTCAGCCATTGTTAATGTTTCACACAGTAACAAAATAATATTTTAAAGAAAATAGGCATCGGAAGAAAGCAAGTCCACTGGCTGCTGGGCCTGCCATCCCCCTGTGAAGCTGGGCAGCCTGCCTGCTGCCAGGCCTGACAGGCAGGCAGAGATGGGAAAACCCCTCATGGCTCTTTTTATTGTGATAGCCCTATATGAAGCTGCAAACATATCTGTCACCTTCCAGCACATTGTTTACCAGTTCTCCTCAACGTTCCCCAAACAATATTTTCTAGAGACTGTAATTCAATACCTCATACCCTAGAGCTGTAGCATCAGCCCAGAGAGCAGCATGATGAATGTATTGTGTTCCTCCAGGGTTTGGGCTTGGGAACTGGTTTGTGCTGTTCCAGCTGTTAATTATCCCTCTGCTTTTTGCTATTCTCATCCCACCTGTGCCTTTGTATTTATCATATGGGTCTACATGCACTAAAAACATCCTTACTCTTTAAAGTATAAGGAGTAATTTATCCCTTTTGTGCAACACAGGGCAGCTCAGGGGACCAAATGGCAAGACTTGATCAATAAGGCACTCACCAGATTAAAGGCACCGGGGCTCAGACCTCAAAGTGCTTGTTTAGAAGAAATGCAAGAGAATGAGCTAAGAATGTTAAGCACAGACACAAATACGATTTCCACCACTCTCCCTTCCCCAGCCTGCATCCCAGAGGCATCCTCACACTAATCACCGCTGAGGACACCCTCCAGAGCCAGCCAGCTCAGGCTGCTCACCCCAAAGCAGCCCACTTTGCTTTCCGGCAGCCCCTCGCCCAGGGCTCTGCTCACTGCAGCCCCACCACGGCTCACCCACTGCCCCAGACCTTCCATCAGCGTGGAGGGTAAACGCTGAAGCTGCACACATTCACTCACAGCATACACTCCAGAGCACTCACAGTGACAGGTAACTTCAGGTGCCAGCACCTGCCCCTCGTGTTTGCAGTGAGTGTCCCTTAGACCTCTGTGCCCACTGCACCCTTCCTTTCTCACTGCCCCAGTACTGCTGCAGCCTTGTGACACAGCCGAGCTGCACCCAGCTCAGGGTCCCTGCAGGATTGCTGTCCTGCTTCCTCCCACTGAGGCACCACGCATCTCACTCCTTACAAAAGTGAGGGGGTGCTGACCACAAGGACACCTTGGTTCTAAGGACCTCATACAGGTAATTAAGACACGTAATTAAGACCCATGCTACCAATTCTTGCATTGGGAATTGCTGATATTTAATGACATTTCCCAAATATTTTTAATAGAAATTTCAGGTCTTGTTTCTAATATGACATTTATCTTCTATTAGCATGAAAACAAATAGAAAAGCCTGAAAATCATTGCCTATATTATAAATTACTTTATTGTTGGTTTTATTACTTTCTCCATTAAGCTGTCACAACCTGAGCCTCTTCCCATTTTTGTGATGGCCAGCCACTGAAATCCATCATGTTTTCCATGTGATTTATACAGGACCCTAGTGATAACTTTATTCACCAGGAGGATAATTATCAGCTATATTACTAAGGCTGCTCAGTTGCCCTAGGGGATAATGTGTCAGAAAGGTTAAAATATTGACAAGCAATAAAGTAAGTATTATAATTACACCGGTGCCAGGATAGATAACTGGCTGTGAGCTCCACCTTTGCATTTTCCCAGTGAAGACAGCAGTGCTGTGGTCACACTGCACACATCCCTGCAGGACTGCAGCAGCCTAGGCCCATCACCTGGAGGGACCCCAACAAAGGGTGTGCCCCCACCCATCCCCATGGACCCCAACAAAGGGCGTGCCCCTTCTCATTCACATCTATTGACCATTTAAGCCCTGAAAACTGTGCCCTCAGTGAGTTTCTTTATGATTCATAATTGAACAGGATGCATAGCTGAAGTAGAGGAGGTTTTTTCACAATCCTTCTGTATTTCTTTTCATGTCCCTAAAAAAGCTTTTCTTTGTAAGAATGGCAGAAGGAGGGAGAGGAAAGAACTGGCATCTTTGAAATGAAACATTGATTTCTTCTGGGACTAGAGCAGCCAGGTGCATGCCTTATTGGTATCATGGTATATAGGTATAATCTGAAGGATGTTGCTGAGATAAATTGCTTTTTGGTTCAGGCACTAACAAAACGAAGCACTGAATAACTTGGCACTACATCTGAGGTGAGACCATAAAACTAACCTTGGTCATTCCTCCAGATCTACTATTGTTACATCAAGAAGACTAGACCAGGATGGAGGAGCTCATAAATAATTTCTCATGGAAAGCACGTACACCAGCCAGACAAAATCTCTCTCTGAGAAAATGTGGGAAAGTAGTAGACTTAACCTACTTCAAAATGTCATTTTTTGAAGAAAGAAAAAGCCAATCCACATCTCTTTCTTGATGCTTAAAGGATGTATCTGTACCACAGCAGCATGTTAAGCACCAAGCCCTAGACCTGGCTTTGAGCAGCTGAAAGGACTTGCTGCATCAAACTCTGCCACTTCCCTCCAGTATAATCATATTGGAAATAGATGGTCACCTGTGGATAAACACGACTGAACAAGAACTGTAAGACATTTAATAAACTACATTGGTTAACTTTCTTCTGCTGAGGAAGCGCCAAGGACTACAGGAACTGTATTTATCTCAGGTTCATCTACATCTCACTAGATTTGTCCAGGGGAAATGACGAGTGCAGAGGACTGTGGTCCTAGAGATGAGGGTCAGAGCTGGAACCCAGCCAGCCTGAGCACGCTGCAGCATTTCTCTGGAATATGAGCTCATGCTACCCTTCCACTGGCCCTTTGAATGAGTCATGGGCCAAGCCTGACTTGACTGCAGGACCTGCCTGTGTCACCCCAATGGCAGCCCCAGCACAAACACAGCCGGGTGCTCAGAGCAGGCCACCTGCTCCCCTGCACGGGGGTTTCCACAAGGAGCCATCACTGCAGTCGGCAGGGAAGGCTGAGTCCCCAGAAGGGCTCCTTTCCCCTGGAAATGTGGTGTTAATTCCCTGGTGACCCCCACACCGTGCACTGCAGGAGGTGCTAAAACACGGACAGATAACCGAGAGTGTGCTCAGATGCCAGCCTGGGGGAATGGTTTGGAGTGCCTGGCTCAGCCTGGCCACAGCTGGCACTGCCCAGCACCCTGCGGCAGGAGGAGCGAGATGTGAGCAGCTCATCTGACCCACAAGGTTCCCAGCTCACATCAGCACACAGGCAACAGATGACATAAACGGAGGTGAATCAAAACCCACGAGGGCAATGGCTGTGCATGCAGCATCTGCTCAGCCTGCAGCTTCAAAGCAGCAGGAACTTTAAGTGCTACCATTTACAAAAGGTTCATCTTCACCTTTTGTTTGACTGTAAATCTCTGGAGCTCACCTTGTTAAGGAAAAGTGTGGAACAGCAGAAGTCTTGTACCTCTGCCACACGTCCCCCAGTGTGCTCCTCTCTGATGCATTACAGATCATCCCCAGGAGAGGTACATCTGCATTGCAAAGCATGAATACTCCTTTCAGTAACAGACGTGTCCACCACGTGCCATCTGCAGTCACCTGCTCCCACCATCAGCTCAGCCTGCTCAGGCTTTCCTGGGGGTGCCACAGGGAGCAAGAGCACTGGGCTATTTGGTAGGAGCTTTCCTGTGCTTGTCTTTGGTCCATTATTAAAATCTCCAGACAAAACCACGGAGTGAGAGGGGCTGGCATCAGCCTGGGGAAGGCACAGGGAGAGGGTCACTACATCTCCTACCAGAAGCACTGAAGGCTGAACTCCCTCCTCATTGGAAAGAAACACTTCATATTTACTGACAGAGAATTAGACAACACAGACTCTTCGAGGAAAGCATGATTAAATAACACACCATCCGTGGCACAATGCATACAAATGCCTATGTTGGCTCTCTATGCTATCACTGTAATACTTTGCAGAGCACCAGAAGACTGTCTCCACAGGACTATTACCTCCTACTCCTGATAAAACCTCTCCTGAAGTATTTTATTCCCATTGTGCCTTGCAGATGTTTCCCTTTTTAATTTGTCAGAGACAAGTAACTGCATCTCTGAAAATAACATTCTTCAATAGCACTCTGTTTACTTCCAGGTCTCCTTTCTCAGCAAGTACTGGTAATGTTTACCTTTGTTTATCAGATGGGCAAACTGCAGCCCAGGCCCATGGTTTAGGTTAATATAGCAAACATGTTCAAATAAAAATCAACTTTATATTATGGAAAGCTCTATAGCTATGAAAAGATGGAAAACATGAAGCCTTCTTATAGCACAAGGGTCTCTGGCACTGGGCTACAGCAGAAGACTGGAGAGCACTGATGGTATAAAGTCACTTCCCTGCCCAGCTTCTGCCACAGAACTTGCAGCCAGCACGTACCTGATTGCATGCAGGTCACAAACCTCTGTCCTTACTGGGTTACAGCTGCTGGGAACATAAAAATCTCTCGGTGCATCTTGAGGGAACCCAGTACCACAGGGCTGGGAAATTCCTCCTACCAGCTGCTGTCCATTTGTGCTACAGTCAGCACAGATCCAGGAATCAATATTACTGCTTGTAGGAATTACAAGCATTAAGGATGTTAGATAGAAGGTGAACTTGTCCTTTGCTAGAGCTGGATGTCTCCTCATGGCACTGGAGCAGCCTAGCAGTAATCTGCCCTTGCTGGCTGTGCAATCACAGGGGCTCTGCCAGCACTATAAAGAGATGTGGGGAGCAGAGCCTGCACCTCAGAGGACAGTACAGCAGCAGAGCACGTGCCTATGTGACCAAAGAAAGGCTGAGAAAAGGAGCTCCTTCTCCAGGTGCAGAAAGGTGCCAAAGTCTCTTCCCTTCCTCATGGGATATCGTCAGACTGAAATAAAAAACACAGAGCAAAGGTGTCCCATGTTCTTAAGGCAGGCAGAAATTTCAAGATTTGCATTCCCTGGAGCCACAAGCACTGCTGTTGAAGTCTTCAGTCCTCACAGCCCACAGACCCCTGCCTCTACAGAAAGTCCAGTTCTACTAAGATATGTATATAATGAGGCACTTTGTCCTGTAAGAATAAACAAAATGACTTGTCCCTGTTTCCTTCAGCAAGCTGTGAACACACTTCTGATAGCTCCCTTTGACTACAGCATCCTTGCTGTGCCTGAGGCTGGCAGGTCTGTGTTGGTGACCTCACACTGTCCCCCAGGTAAGTGCAGGGAACGTTTCCAACTCAGCAGGCTGTTAACCTTGTAGAGTTGTGTAGGCCAAGTAGAAAGTATAGGAGGGATTCTTCCACCTAAAATTAAATAAACCTTATGTGAAAAATGCCATTTTGAGTGTCTTGAGCTGTCAATTGCAGGAGAAAGTGATATTGATTTCTACAGAAACTTTATTTGAGTAACCTATTAAATGAAACTTATTTGACACCAGATGACTCCTGCAATTTAATTCCCGAGTGAAGTGTTGTCTCCGAGGCTTTGTGATGTTCTTTAACTTGAATGATGAAAGGCATTTTCCTTACAGCCATTTGCTGATGGATCTCAGGGTCTTTGCAAATAAAGTCCTCCAAAGAATCCAGGCGTGCTTTCACTGGCAAAGCACAGCTGATACCCCAGAACACACCAGGCTTTAGGAGCAAAGCTAAAGGTGCAGAGAGCCCAAGAAGCTCTGCCAGGCTCTGCAGCCTCCACCTGAAGAGCAGTGCTGAGAAAAGCCCCAGGCTGCAGGAGCTCAGTGTCCAGTCCTGCCCCAGCCAACACCAGGGCAGCCCGGCTCAGGGCTGGGGTACGCTCAGACCCCAGAGCCTCCTCCCCTTCCTCCCGCACATTTCCATCCCCTGGTGCCTCATGGCAAAGCTGGAGCTGCAGAGACATTTGCTTTTCAGTGCAGCCCCCTCTGCCTTTACTGGCCAGTCACATCCAGGGGCCGCTCTGCTCTGCAAACCCTTTACACACTTGGTTCTTTTGAAGGAAGCCAATGTCTTTTTTGTTTGAAATTTACGAGAAACAGTTAAATAGCAAAAGTGTCCGATTCCATTTCTTTCATCAGAATGGCTTAGTCGTGTCTGGAGTGTCAGCACTAAAACCCAGTGCCGGGTCTGCCAGCCGCAGGAGCTCGCCCTGCAGCAGCAGAGCAGAGCCCCGTGCCCTGGCACACGCCTTGCAAGGGCTGCTTGTGCTCAGGGTCCTTCCCACTCACCAGCCCCTCCCAAGGGCCCTGCGTGGGCAGACACACACTTACCTCTTCACTTTAACGCCTCTGTTCCCAAAGAAACAGCACTTAGGACTGCCTCAAGTTTTGGGAAGACTTTTCCAGCTGTGTGCTGCAGGAGAGGGAGGCAGAGCACTCTGCCTGTGAACAGGAGGAGCCTTCTCTGGTGCTCTGAACAATGTGTGGGTCAGGCAAAGCCACAGCTTGGTTGTAAATGTGCTCACGGGAGTTCCACGAAATTCTGGAGCTCAGCAAACACCTCAAGCAAGACTAAGGAGGGGAGAAAAGCACTGTCTGTGGTTCTGGGTTAGATGGCAGAGTCTCTCACTAGGAGGCCTCAGAACACAGCACTGGATGTTGAGCAGACCTGGGCAGGTAAAGTTGCCATCAACAGACCAACAACACATCCAAAATGAGACCCACCCTCTGAGCAAGGAGCTGCCTGAGGAGCTGCTCCCTCCCAGGCACTCTCAGCAAGCATCCCAGGGCACAGACAGCAGCAGAGGCCACTGGGCACTCACATTTCCCAGCGATGGTAAATGCTGCAGCCCAAAAAACCAGAAGAGCACATTTTAAAAGATAAGCTCTCAGCTAAGATGCACAGAGCACCACTGCCTGTTAGCAGCACTGGAAGCTAGCTGGAACTGCTTTCTTGCAAAGCATCACGTCTGAGTTGTCATTCCAGGGACAGAAACTGGGCTTGATGGATGCAGAGTTAAATTAATGATGATCCTTTCCATGTCAGCTGCCTGAGGGCTGGCAAGCAGCTGCCACAGTCACCATTCTCACAGCTGGCCTGTCTGCTGGCGACCTGCAGGGCATCTCCTGCCCTCAGGAGTGTCCAGCCACAGCCAGAGCTGCTGTTTCAGCCCAGGCACCAATCCAGCTAGGTGCTGTGCTCCCAAGACAGCTCACACCACACGAGTTATTCTAAGATCAGCCCAACCTCCTGGAGGGAGGACCTGAACAGCTCAGGAAAGGCTCAGGTGGAGCAGCCAAGGGGACCTAGGGCTCACCTGTCCCACAGGCAGTGCAGGGTCCTGTCAGTTCAGCCCTCATGGGAGCACAGTCTCCACCTCTCTGAAGAACAATGAGCTTTTCCTGGAGAGGAGCACCAGCCTGATCACCGTGCCCGTGAAAGCAGCAGCTCCTGCCACAGAGCAGCACTTTGCCACTGGAGCCAAAGGTGTTGGGTGCTGCTGGAGCCTGTCACACTCAGCTGGTGGCTGCCACACAGATCTCTCAGAGCTGTGTACTGAGAGCTCATGGACTCTGTCCTTAAAGACAAGTTTCCATCATTCTGTGTGTTTATTTTCTCTTTCTGCTGCCTTTCCAGATGCCAGGCCTTCTTTAAAAAGAAAGCACACAAAGCAGCGTTTAATTTATAAAGCACTGCTTTCTTTCTGAAATTTCAGCAAAGCTGAAACTTGACTTGAAAATTAACATCAGCTGCATTTACTCTACAATTAATTTGCTTCATCCAAGTGCTACCTTGGGAAAGTCACAAACATATTCACCTGTCATTAAAAAAAGGCAGACAAAGTAAATAATTCAAGAGGTTTAAAAATAAATTCACAGATTCATAGAACCAGACTTCCAAGCTTCTTTTCATCTCCTCTCTGCAGCACCCTGCTGTATGTAATAGAACAGTGGTACAAATAGAAAGGGAGAGAACACAGAACAGGTCCTGGGCTTGACTCACTTGGAAACCAAAGGAATCTGTTTGCAGTGACAGAGCCCTGTGGAATACACACAAAGGCTCCTGGATTTGCAGTTGGGCCCAAAGGAACCAGACCCTTGATATTCTGGGGAAAAATGCAGGCTTTCAAAGCAGACCAGGCTCTTTTGATTGGATGGGGGAGGGATCCTGCAGTGCAGAGCTCTGTGAAAGGGGATATACAGCTGTGTTGTCTAACAGGAGCCACATCAGCTTTGCTGCTGCATTTGTGATGCAGCATTCATTACTAGTGTGGTTCCAACTGCTACTTTCAAGCCCTTCATTGTCCTCAGCACCTTTACTAGAATGAAAGAGTCCTGCAGGTGCATCAGTGAGGGGCTGGCTGCCCCTGCTCCTCCCGAGTTCTGTGTGCTTCTGCAGGCTGCCAGGAGAGTGGCATGTGCCAGGCTGCCCCTGGCACTGTCTGGGGCTGGCTGCTGGCAGACCTCACATCGTCCTTTGCCCAGGAAGACAGTTAAAAAGCATTTCAGAAATTATGGGCTTGGAGATCATCCCTAGGGAGAAGGAGGAAGAGTCTTTCCTGCCCAGGATATTCTGAACCAAGGCACTAAGGCTACACAGGATTGATGTTCCTTCCACCTACCAGTGTGTGCCTGACTATTCTACACAGAGCTGGGAAACTGAATTCCTAATACCAGGTAATAATGATTCAGGACTTTTCGTATCTTCAAAATCTGTAGAATTTTATTTCTTAGAGTGTTTAAAAATTACTCTTTGCTAATGGATTAGCTAAATGTCTTTAAAGCTAAACATCTTTCCAGAGGCGTCCCCAGTTCAGCACTCACAGATTGAGGCAGAGAACTGTGCAGAGACAGAGTCCCAGCAAAGAGCTGCCTTTAAAGTAGACAGAAATCAGGTGGTATTTTGCCTATAATATTCCCAGTGCTGATCCTTTTTTTCCTCTCTTGCCACCTACCAAGCTATCCTCTCCACTTACAGGTCAAATCTGCTTTATTTTTGAGAAATCCTTTTCCTCCTCCTTCACAGGAGCAGCAACAAGAGTGGGAAGGTCTTTGGTACCTAAGCCAGAATTCCCTGCAATGCCTTCTTGCTGAAGTCAAGTGTCACGTGAACTTAAATAAACCAACTTCATACAACAAAAAAAGTGAAGCCATCTTCCAGCAAAGAGCAAGAAATGAAACAGTAAAGAGCAAGAAATGGAAATTTCTGGCAGATCCATCCAGAGCAGCAATAGCATATTATTCTTTAATGCAGTTTCTGTGCCCAAAAGAACATCCTGCTGTGACTGAGACAGTGTCAGATACTGTCAAGGCACAAAGGAGCCATGGGGATGTTATTATACACTGCCCAGAGATTTTGTGCTGAACCCCCTAGCTGGGCAGCTCGGTGGCAGGATGCTCTCACTCCTCATCAACCACACGAGCATGTGGCTTCCTGAAAAGACTGCATTTTATCTCTCACTACATGAAGAGCTCCTGTTTTCTCTTTGTTCAGTGTACACATATCCATATTGAACAGCACTTTGCTCACATGCTGCCTGCTTTCCCAAAGTCTTGAAAAAAGTCCTTCCAGTGTGCAGGCAAGAGGGAGGGGCCCAGAAGCCTGCAGCACCAAACACTTGGACTTCGTGATGCAGGCCAGATGGAGCAGCCAGCCAGCGTTCACACTGACAGAAAGGGACTGTTAGCATCTCCTGTGGGGACTGCATGGGACCCCAGCACTCTGTGGGCCCATGGAAACGGGCTCACAGCTGGCTGTGACAGAGAGGAAGAAGCTCTTAGGAATGTAGTTCCCTGGAAGTGTTCCTCCCTGCAGGAGGATACAAAGGAAGCAGGCAGGTGTGGGTGCCCCTCTTGGGGTGCAGCAGGAGCAGGATGGCTCAGGTCATGCTGCTTGGTGACCTGGGCTGAAGGCTGAGCCTGGGGATCTCCCAGGAGCTGCCTGAGCCAAGACTGAAGAGCAGTTGGTAAAGACGAGCTCGGGATCTGGCACAGGGGTGAGATGGATGTGGATGTGGCAGCCTGGCACAGAGCCCCGTGCTCGTCTGCTGGGGCTGAGGAAGAGGAGCCCTGAGCCAGCACAGCTTCTGTCAGAACTGCTCTCAGTCTGCCTCAGCAGCCACCACTCCTCTGCTTGGGAGGAGGGAGAAGAGCTCTGGAGAGCTCCTCTTTGATAGAATTTCATTTGTTCTCTTTTGTAATCCCAGCAACAGGGTGGAAGCAGATAATGTGCAATTTGTTTTAATTCAGCTTTATCTTGTCAGTCCTAGCTATAACACTGCAGCAAACATCATTCTGAAGAATAAAGATGTGATGGAGCAGGGTGAGATTCTGCAAACTCTATTGATTACATCACAAGTCATCACTATAAATATTTGAAGGCGAGAAGAACTCTTGATCTAAACATGTTCATGTAACAAAATGTGCAATTGAGAGTGAGTGAGAGATGGTTCTAACAGGACAGGGATGCTAGAAAGCAAAGCATTTAAGCTGCTTCCCTTTCAACCCAAATAACATCCATTAAATGGAGCATTGTGGAACTCACACTGTGAGAAGAGAAATACAAAAGCATGAGAATGAAGCACGTCATGAAGGAAGCACTGTGTTTCTAATCACTACAGAGAAAATAAAGCACTTTCTACAGATCCTTTTGGGGCCAAGAACTGCTGTGACAATGAGGAAGCCTGGAATTTCTGGGTGGAGAAGGGCACTGACAGCCATTACAGGCAGAGCAGCAGCAGCACAGCAAACTCTGCTCGCTGTTCCAGGTTTGTTACTCTGCCAACACTTCTCACTGTGCAGGAAGCACAGAACAGGGATGTCTGGCAGTCCCTGGCCTGCCTGCCCTTGCAAAAACCCTGGGCTCTTGCTCTTCTTCAGAATAAAGTTGAAATTCTGGGTAAAGGCGATGTGTGCTGTCAGCACAGCTGAGGGCTCTCTCCAGGTCTGCACAAGTCGTGTACACAGTCAGTGGCTGCCCTCCCAGAGCCAGCACCTGTGGCCACAAAGCCTGTTCTTCCCTTGTCTGTAGGAAGGGACCCTGATTCATTCAGTCAGTTTGTATTGATCCTGGCTTTTTTTTTTATTTTTATGAAAAATTAATTGTGAGGCAATTTTTCATCTGTTTAAACCTGGGGATATATTGTTCAAGGACTTGTGACACTTCTCTCTCTGACAACTTTATTGGGTAATAGCCACAGACAGTGTAGGTGTGCACAGACAGACCTTTTATACTATGTGTGTTCCCATAAAAATGATTGGGTTTAAAGCATTATTCTGGCATTGTTGTGATTGTCACAGAACGAAGCAGCCAAAAAGGCAGATGTGAACTGAAGGCAGATCAGTGTGTCCTGATCCTCCCTGTCCTCCATGCCCAGCAGGAAAAAGCCAGGCTGGTATCTGCCTCCCAGACAGACAGCAGGGAAGGGGAAAGCACAGCTCTACTGAAGTTCAGTCACAAACCATGTGCACACATCCCAGCTCTCATGGGGAACGGCCAGATCGTATTTCCCTCAACCAAACACGGCTCCTCTGTCCCTCGGGGCACATTCTGCCGTGGCAGTGTCCCTGGCACAGGCTGCCCTTCAGAATGGCACAGCCAGAGCTCAGGGCCCTCTGTAGCCCATCCCTGCCCCCAGATCTCCTGAAGCAGTGTCCAAGGACACTGTGCTGCTGTGAGCACCGACTCACACAGACAGCAGGCTCTGCTTATGGCACAGCTTCACACTGAGGGCTCTCCTGGTTTTAGAATGTTTTAAAATAATCTACTGTGTGCAGCTTGGAGGAGATTTGATCTGACTGTTTGTAAAGCAAAGGACAGTCCCTCTTAAAAGCAAAACTGAAGGTGTAACTGATGATATTACCATCCCTGTTATTCTAGTTCCAAAGGAGAAACTGTTTTTGTTAATTCATTAGCCTGTGCCTCTAACTACCCTTAGTTAATTCTCGCACACCAGTTCTAACTGCGATGTCAGATAATTTATAGATTTGATTGCTTTTTATCTTGTCAGCAGTTTCAGAACCCCATCTAGCCAGAAGTGAAAAAGTTTAAATGTTCTGCCAGGTATGGATGGCTCAGGTAGGCACCGGTAAGGGAAGATAATGAGGAAGATCTTTGATGATTGCATAAACGAAGAACAGATGTTCCACGTATTAAGGAGCTGTTAAGTGTCATTCCAGTGACTTGTGGGAGTGGCACACTCAAATGATGAAGATTACCTGCTCCAGCAAGGTCACTTCTGCTTTAATGTAATTAGTTATGCCAGGACTGATAAAGAAGAAAAAAAAATACAACCTGGCAATGAAACATCATTACCTCACAGATCCACCTGGGTAAGTGCATCGAGCTGTCAGCCTGTGAGGTCAGAGCACCTGCAAAGTTAAAACAACAGAGGCCAAGCTGAAGTGCTGTGGGCACAGTGCCCTTGCCCATGCTGAGATCACCTGCCACCATGGCACTCAAATGGCAGTGGCCAGAGCTTTACCACAGAAGGAGAAGCACTTTCATCTTGTATAAGCTGTTTTGATATCAACTGTCAGGTGGTCTTTGTTATGTAGCAGAGGAACAGGACTTGACTTAAAGGAGCAATTTGAAGAGATCCCAGTGGTTCTCAAGAAATAAGGACACCCATGTATGATCAAGTACAAAAATGAGATCACTGAGTGTTCTTTGCTCCTGAGAAACAGCACTTCTACAAAGACAAACCATCACATGGTACTTTACAAGTTTTTTACACCTCTCCATAGTCTCTGAAACCTGGAAAGGCAAGGAGGCCCAACAGCTACAGAGTAATAAGACAGAGAGCTCTGAAGCTGCCAAGCACCCTGTTCTCCTCATAAAGACATTTCTGATGCCAGGTGGAGTATTTAGTGGAATTTGGCAACAGGCGTTCCAAAACACAGATTCAAGATGAAAAGCAACAAGCAGTAAGAGAAAATAGCTTGTCACAAAGCAAGTGCCAGTGTGCACTCATCCTGTACTGGGAAAGTTCATCTGAACCTGCAGGCTGTGCAGGTGCCAGACATGCTCAGCGTGTGCCATGGACACAGGTCTGTTACTGTGACATATTCTCCACACTCACCCAGGGGAAGCCCAGCTTGTCCTGGCCAAACCAGCCATGCTGAAGCCTGCTCAGCACAAGCATCTGCAGTGTGCTGTGCAATTAGCCTGTGCTGTGGGACTGATAAAAACTCCTGCATGCCAGGCATGCCAGTGTGGTGCAGTTTCAGAGAGTGGAGCAGAGGCCCTTGAATACATAAAAGCAGCGGGAAACAATGAGACAACAGGGACAGGCTGGAATGAGCTTCACAGTCCCTGTCTTTGAGGTAAAACCTCATGCCTTTATAAGAGAAGCATCTTTTCCTGACAGGCAGCCTAATTCTTGCATAGATTCTCAGCACAACAGCTCCCAGTTTTACTCCTTGTGACTGTAGCAAGCTCTGTTTTACCCTTGAACTCTGTGATTTCTCTTGAAACCAATTGTCCTTTCCATAACCATCTTGTGCCTTGGGGCAAGGCTTCTAGCAAAAAAATGTTTATTATAGAAAACATGGAAGTTCACAAAATTTACTTCAAGCAGCCCAGACAACGAAGGCAGATGACATATTTGCTGCAAATTCCAAAGAGAGAAAAGTACTGCTTTTATGGTAACAGGAACACCTGAATAAGCCATTAATAGTTCCTTTAATCATAATTACAGAAGCTGTCCTTCTCTTTTCCTGAAATGAATGAACACATTGGTAGTTGGCCATCAGACCCTCCCTAGGTAAATTAGAATTGCTCTAGACTGGACTTCAAACCAGACTGATGAAAGACTGTGTTTCCTTTTGCTATTGCTCTAGTAAAAGCATAATGACCAGGAATGTTCCTCTTGGCACAGGAATTTGTCTGCATAAAATATTATAAACCATCCCAGGTTCAGCTCATCTAAAGAGAAAGCTGCATAAGACAAGCCAGATGGCCCAACCCTGCAAGTCTCCCTTGGTCCTGAGGGAAATATACTGTGACCTAAGAGGTGACCTAAGAGGGCTTTCCCAAATTTTACTTTGGTGGCTTTGAAAGGGGAATATTTTGCCCTGAGTCATGAAGAATCTACTCCTATCTATAACACCGGAAATGCCTCTGTCCAACATGGGGGCAGTTTGTGGCATCTTCTCATAGGAGCCAGTCCCTCCCAGTCCCTCCTTGCCATGTGAGCCCAGCACAGGACAATCAGCCTGCTCCACCAATTGCTCTGCTCCTCCTGGCCCCTCTGCAGCAGGTCATGGACAGGAGCATGGAACCAGGGAAACAAAGGGGCTGAGAATCCTGATCACACTGGACAGGGGCCTGTAACTGATACACACACCTGTGGCACTAGCTGCCTTGTCATCTAACTCCAGCAGGTATTTATTAATGAAACCCTCCTGATTGTTGATTCATTTGATTGTTAAAGCTTGTGGAACTCGTGCTGTTATTATTCATTGTTATTAATGTTCACGACTCAGCCTCTCTCTTTCCAATATGCTGCACAGAGGAAATCGAAGGCTGAAGCCAATTGTTGCAGGAAATGAGTGATGGAGATGCTGGAGGACAGGACAGAGCCCGTTGCTCTGGGTCTGAGGCAGGTTTTGGGAAGTACATTAATCCTCAAGCACGGGGACTGCAAAATGAGAGGCTGTTTCCAGTGTGTTCTGTGGTGTGTGCCCTGTCACCAGGGAGCATCACCCCAGCACAATGGTCAGTGCCCAGGAGCAGTGGCCCAGGGCAGATTCTCGTGTGTGCAGAAACAGCTCCAGACAGCTCTGACACAACGACCCAGACAGATGCCAGAGGCCACACGAAGCCTTGCAGAAAACACGTGCATGTGCTGGCAGGCACTGAGGAAAAGCAGAGCTGGATAAGCCCTGGAAGTTCTCTCCTCTCCCCTCCTCTGCAGAGGAGAGCAGCAGGGGGACACAGCTGGGGGCACCCCAGACCTCAGGAGTGCAGCACCCCAGGGTGCTGACAGCCCCCTCCACCTGCCCACAGCCTCAGATGTTTGCCCATCACACACAAACCCCGCAGGCCAGGGTGCTCCTGCTCCTGCCTGTCTGCTGGAATTGCTTCCAAATCTTCAGCAGTGCTCCTAAAGCAGCTCTCCAGAACAATGTATTTGCTCATGTTATATCTTTGGAGTCTACAGAGCCATCACACACCATATTCAAACCGTTATTCATCTCAAACACAGAATTCTGCAAAGCAAGAGGAAATAAAAGAGAGTTTAATACAGCTTTACTAAAATGGAATTTGCCAAAGACTCACAGAAAAATGGATTTAATTAGGGCTGCTAATGGGGAACAGTTTGTTCCTGTGATTTAAAACAGAAGTTAGATAGTGCCTCTAATTCCAACATTTTTAAATTATATATAGGGGGTTGTTCCTCATTTCTACCTTAATTACAAAAATCCATCTTTATGAATCACTATTTTAAGGCAAATAAAGCAAAGGCAGTAAAAATGATGTTTTAGTTAATAAAACTTTTAAGAACTCACCAAAGAAGCAAAAGTTTTATCTACTTCAGCGTGGATAAAACAGACTTAACATAGCAAATCATAGTTGCAGGCAGTCCTCTGGTGTGTTTTTACTTTGAATTTTTACCGGGGAATAGGAGTGTAAAGGAAGGTGTGTTCTGTTACAACCAATGAAACCAGGTGTAGTTTTCAGGGAATAATGGCAGTGTCCTCCATTTAATTTCACAGCTAGGTCTGTCTAAATTGAAGGCATTCATTGGCCTGACATGCTCCAGCTAATAATCCCAAATTCTAGAATTCTCTGCTACCCGTTCTTACACTGACTACTGTAAGATTTTCTGAATTGCCTGCAAATAATTAGTTCAGATTAAAGGAAATAAAATTATAGAACTGTGAGGCTCTTCTGCAGCCTTTGGTTTTATTTAAAACTAACAAATGTTAGTTCTGTGAAATTTCTCCTATTAGCTGGCTCTGACCATGTGACCTAAGCAAATGAGTCTCAACATTGTAAAGCACTGAATAATTTAATTACAAATAGCTCATTACAAACTGATAAGCAAGCTGGGCCTAGCTGCTGTCACCGCTGCAGATTCTTCACCAACCATACTGCATTTTAATATTATACCTTGGATCAGAACAGAATCAATGAGTGAAGTTCAAATGTGGCACATTTCCTATTTCTCTGACAGCTTATTTCATGGATCACAGGGACCAAAGTACAGCTGCTTATTCAACAGAGGAAAGAATGAATCAATTTTCATTCTTTAACACACTGTGTGACCTATTCTCTTATGCTCTATCCTTTACAATGGCTTCAGTCTCTTCAAGACCTTCAAATTTGTCAGATAGAGAAAATTTAAAATAATGACAAAATGCCCTGCCCTAGGCCTGCTTCCAACTGATGGACTGCTCTGCTGGTAATAAGTCCAAATGGAAGCTATTATGTCACTCAGGTTGAATTAAACAGACGAATTATAGTCCTAGATCATTAAAAATGAACCAATCTTCTGGAAGATTTCTGTGACTTCACTCCAAGCACCCCACAAAAGGCACTGGATGCCACAAAGGTTTTGATCATCATGTGCCCCAGTTTCTTCCCCTGCTTCAAACAGGAAGGGCTAACATTGCAGGATGGCAGCCTGGCAGCAGCTGCTGACCTGGACGTGGCACTGGGCACTCCTGTGTCAGCCCAGCCCAGGGCACTGAGCCCAGCCCAGGGCACTGAGCCAAACCCAGCCCAGGGCACTGAGCCCAGCCCAGGGCACTGAGCCCAGCCCAGGGCACCAAACCCAGCCCAGGGCACTGAGCCAAACCCAGCCCAGGGCACCAAACCCAGCCCAGGGCACTGAGCCCAGCCCAGGGCACCAAACCCAGCCCAGGGCACCAAACCCAGCCCAGGGCACCAAACCCAGCCCAGGGCACTGAGCCCAGCCCAGGGCACCAAACCCAGCCCAGGGCACCAAACCCAGCCCAGGGCACTGAGCCCAGCCCAGGGCACCGAGCCCAGCCCAGGGCACTGAGCCCAGCCCAGGGCACTGAGCCCAGCCCAGGGCATCGTGCCAGCACAAAACAGAAACAGAGGTGCAGGGCTCCGTCCCAACCCACCCAGGGTCCCAAAGTCCCTGCCAGAGCTCTACTGCTCTGCTCACCCCTCCAGACTCCCTGAAGCCAGCAGATAATGTCATTGTTATTTAGACACTGCCAGTTGGGCAGAACTAACCCAATGAAATGCATAATTTTTCAATTTTCAGTATGATTTCTTTTTTTTTTAATTTAGAAACAGCCCTAGGTCTTGTGGTTTTAAATAGCCTCTGTGTACTCTTTGTTTGCCTTCTTTTCCTATTAACCCCAGTTCATTGGTGACACTTGCATAGTTCCCGTCATTGATAACTTGTATCAGCCTGTGCTTTTTGCTGTAATCAATTTTCAGATAAGGAAGCTGGTATTTTGGAAAGGAGAACAGAGCACAAGGGCGAGTGCAGTGGTCACCCTTTGCCATGGGCACCACGCTGGCAGCCCAGAGTCACAGCAGCAGTGCCAAGGGCACTGGGCAACAGCCTGACAGCATGGCCTGAAGTCGAAACTCTGAAAGTGAAGAACTGACAATTTACCAGCAAAGAGGATTTCTGGATCTCCTTTTTCAAACTCTTCTCCTGCCTCATTCTACTTTATGACTGACCCATGAGGTTTGCCTGGCCTTAAGACATAAAGGTAATAAATCTGGCCTTACCAGGATATTACCCAGATGAAACACACATATCACAGCCAGCTTCTATTTGCTTCTCTCTCTGCATATCCAGTAGTTCAGATCTAGGGCTTTCAAAGCAGTGGATTTGACAAATATCAGTACTCAAGGACACGTGGGCAGAAAAATTGTTTTTCCCAGTTCATAAGATGAAGCTGGGACAAGCATGGGTCACTAAATGGTTGTAGCAAATGTTCTGGTGTTTAAGCAGGCCATGAGATGCAGCAGAGGTTGCTGGTTTGATTTGTCCCGTGAGAGACTAATTTTACTGTTAAATTTTTCTTCCTTTTGTGAAGGAAGACATCACAGCTCAGGATGGCCCAGCAGCAGTAGCCATTCCACTTGCTGGGACTTCAGTCAGCTTGTGAGAGCTGCTGGCTGAACTGTGACCTCTTCAGTCTCTGCCATCTCTTTTCTTACCCAGCCAGGAGTGTACTGCAGCTAAAGAAAACACCTGAACCTCCCACTGCTCAGGTTCTGGCACAGTCCTGGAGGACTGGAATGTGGAATGGAGGCTGAGTGGCCAGCAGGTATTCGACAATCGATGCTGAACAGCAGATTTGGATGATGTTCAGCAGACCAGCTGTGTGTGCAGAGCTGTGCACAGCTCACTCTGTGTGCAGCCACAGTGACCCTGCACACGCCTGTCACCAGCACCCCTTTGTCCCCCGCCTATTGGAGACAAATGCCCACTATGCTCTGGTGAATTCATGTCCACAATGGAGTTCTAACAATATGATTTCCCCTTCATACAGTGTACAAATTAACAGTCAGCAGCATTTGAAAAGTGGCCCTAATCCCTGTCCACATGGGGAGTTTGTTCCCAGTGCAAAGTGCCAAATTATGACAACAATGTATACTTCAAGTGGGTGAAAACGAATGAATAACAACAGCCTGACAGTGCTGCTATTCCTGAGTGCTTAGGAGCTGGGTAAAACTGACAGTGCAAGATGAATATGGCACTGAGACGTTGCTATGCATGGCTGGTCAGGAGAATCCAGACCCACTTGCCATTACAGATGGATTAATTCTAAAGGCTGCGTTTGATTCTGAGCCATAGCTGCTCTCAGAGGAAATAGAGAAGGCTCAATCACATGAAGGACTGAATCACAGCTGATAGTCCCATTTATGAAGAAAGCATTGGGTGATCCTAGAAACAAAGGATGCGAATTTTCCTGTTGCCTCTGAGAGCAGGCTGACTCCCCTGCCCACCCCCGGAGGATCCAGCCAAATGGAAGTGGACAACTCACCTACAAATGCAGGCAGGAAGGCAGGACTGTCCCCAGCTGGGGGGATCACCAACACACACCAAGTATTCACTAGCCCATTTTCATAGCATCAGCATCACAAAGTGCCAGGGAAATTATTTGCTATCAGGCTGACAGAGGAAGGCCAGTGTGACCCCAGGACCAGATGTGGCTCTTTAGGAGGAATCCCGTGGAGCCCAGATGTACTCAGGATTTCAACAGGCTTCAGAGACACTCCTGGAGCACAGCCCCACCTGCTCGTTCAGAGCAGTGCTGGAACACAGACACTGCTCCAGAAGGACTCTGATCATGATCTCACCTTGTCTGCTTTTCCAAAGCATCTGAAAGTGGCCAAAGAGAGGCCCCAAGTCAGGCAGCCTCCCCTGCCTCAAGGAGCTTTCTCTCAGCTTGCTTCCATGGAGTGCAGAAGGTCCTTCCATGGCTTCTCACTGCCAGTACCCAAGAGCAGCACTCCTCAAGCTCCCCAGAGGATCCCAGCGAGGGGAGTCCCTGTGTCTCAGTTACCTGTGCCTGCCCCCCTGCAGTGCTGTGCACGTCCTCCACACCTGCCCCAGCAGGTAGGCTACATCATCAAACATGGCTTGGCCTGCAGGCAAGGGTCACTCATGCCCCAAGACTTGACAGAGCTGCACCTTGATCCCACTTCAGTTTAAATGCAATCAAGGGCAGATCTTCCCTGTCCTCAGAAGACACAGAGCATATCTCCTGTACCTCTTTCCAGGAGTAGAGATTTCATATGACAATACCCTTGCAGTACATTATCCTGGTGAAATCATGGTTGCAGTGATGCCAGGATGGTCTCTGAGCCTCTTAGCCCAGGCACCCTCCTCCCCAGGAGGAGCTGGTTCCTGTAATTACAAAGTGGAGTCATATTAGAGGAAAACTAATCAGCTTGCTGGATGCCAACAAATTAAATATTAATCTGACTATTGTGAACACAAAAATATTCATCTTCAGATATTTTCTGGCACAAGTGTCAAAATCAGAGTGGAACTAAGGCTTTATTCATTTTCCATTATCAACTTAGATAAAAACACTCAGAAAAATGGGCAATGATGTGCAGAAACCACTCAGCACAGATAATTACAGAGTAAGTTTAGGCAGCTAATCACTTCTAGAATATGCTTCAGATCAAGATAACTCTGGCTTGTTTCCTTGCCTTGTTAAATCAGGCAGATTCTCAGCTTTGCTTAATGGGCATGGAGCTCCCAGAGTCAGCATCTTTAACTAACAGCAAGGCTGTCTGGCAGGCATGCTTACTCCAGCAGTCAGCAGCAGGACTGGGAGATGGTGTCCCTACATGAGCAGAGGCAATCGTGGCAGGGAGGGCAGGCAGTAGGCAGGGCAGGGGCAGAGGGAGGATGGCAGGGGCAGAGGGAGGAAGGCAGAAGGAGGAAGGCAGAAGGAGGATGGCAGGGGCAGAGGGAGGCAGAAGGAGGATGGCAGGGGCAGAGGGAGGAAGGCAGAAGGAGGATGGCAGGGGCAGAGGGAGGAAGGCAGAAGGAGGATGGCAGGGGCAGAGGGAGGCAGAAGGAGGATGGCAGGGGCAGAGGGAGGAAGGCAGGGGCAGAAGGAGGAAGGCAGAAGGAGGATGGCAGGGGCAGAAGGAGGATGGCAGAGGGAGGAAGGCAAGGCAGGGCATCAGTGGCAGCAGAGACACTGAGAGCCACAAGCAAGGGCAGGGTGAAGAAGGATGAGCGGCTGCAGCGGCAGCAGTGGCACAGGAAGACCAGCGCAGGGAAGATGTGCCCTCGCAGGGAGCCATTCCTGCAGGATTGCAGCTCTGGCCTTCATGGCACTCCCAGTGAGGGAGGGGCTCCTGCACAGCACTCACACCCACCCTGCCCATTGCCAGCAGCTGCAGCCAGAGGAAGGAACCCTCCTGACACCAAGGATCCTCCTTTGGGGGAATCACTGGGGGCCACTTTCCACAGCCCTTCCTCCAGCCCAACCTCCCCAGCACTGCACGTCCACGAGCTCCAGGTTCAACAAAGGCCTGAGTGCTGGCAGTGAGCAGGAAGGTGAGCTGAAGGTGCGACAGGTGCCATGGGTGCCATGGGTGCAGCAGGGACAGCCACAGGGACACCCACCCGAGCCACAACACACTCAGCTGCAGTCTGCAAAGCCTGCACTGCGCCTCACCACTGCATTCACTTCATTCAGAATGGAAAAACTCCCCTGTATACTTCAAGTCAGTAACCCTTACATTCTCCATTTACATGGGTGTTTTCCTTGAAACTAAGGCAGGATTTATTTTTTAACAGCATTCATGGATATTATCACTTCTCCTTAATTATTAACTTAGCTGTAGTAAAAAAAAAGGTGTTTAGGAATTCCATCAATATCAACAAATCTTTTGCATTAAAGTACTAAACTAAAGATCTTCTAATGAAGAAGCAGCATTTACTTTTGCTTTATTCAAAGGAATTAAAGGATAACTATAATTCTATGGATGCTCTTGTGCACCTTCTTAAATTTGAAAGCCTGCCAGAAATTATGCCTGACTTACTAGCTGCTTTATTATACCAATCCTAAAAGATTGGAGTGAAGTAAATTGGAAGTTTAAAGAGCCCACAGGCCCTCCTGCAAGACACAGACCTTCAGAGATGGCAGCAGCCCTGTAAGTTAACATGGTGCTCAGTATACTGCTCTTAAATGACAGTGTCTCTTCTGGGCCAGACCTGTGCACCAGCTGAACCCTTCAGTGATGTCACAGAATGCTCCTTGGCAAGCTCTGCTTTGGAAACAAATGAAATTCCATATTTACTTCCTGCAGCACATTCTGTGTCCATCCTTTCTTTGGTCACAATGACGAGCCTGTGTTCTGTGCAATGCTGAGCTGTGCTATTTCTCATCCTTAAGATCCCCATCAGGTAGAATGCTATGGGGAAGTGCCAGCCATGGATTTTTTGGAGTGGTCCCCAAGATTTGCATCACCATTGAAAATGCATCTCTGTAGAGATGCACAAACTAAAGCAGTAGCTGTTCCTGGGGATTACATATCCCAAGGCACCTCTCCCAGCTATTTATAAATTACACTGCTAAACAGGGATTGCCAGAGCTTCTTCTTCCACCAGTGTTTTTTATTCTCATCCAGTCTGACCCTGACAAACAGTAGCTTCCCTGAAGAAGGCATAGTCGGTTCTGTTTTCTAAATAAGCAGCAATCTTTCATCCATCTTAACTTAAGAAAACCACAATCTTTGGATGTATCCTGATTAGGATCCCAAGGGCTTGGCACAAGACACTGACAGAAGCCAGTGAATTATTCCAGCCAAGCCTAAAAACAACTCGAGCTTTTGTCGATATAAACCAAAAATGACCATGCTCTCATTCTGGGAGAAACTGTGATATTAAAAAGCATAGGTTTGACAAGACAAGCTAAAACCTACACTCTTCAGATTCCAGTAGGTCTATGCCATATTAATTATTTATCAACATGTTTTCTTAAAGTAGTGTCTTTGTGCCTTTAATTTTCAATTCCCTTAATGCTAGGAGGATCTCTGCTGGCAACACATACATTATTAAGAGAGTTAAAACAATATTTGTTTTCCCCCAAATACATTTTTGAATGCTGTCCTCCTACCAGTTAGGTTTTTCTGAAACTTTAATGAAGGTCTCTAATTTCCTTCAAACTCATGGCTGAGGCACAGGCTTGGCTGGGCCTTTGATTTGGCTGTGGGAGCACATGTGGCACCCCATCCTCACACTGCTCATCCCACTGGGGCTGGGGCAATGATCAAGCAAAACAGCTGTGATGAGGCAGGAGAAACAGCAGCATGTCTGTAATTGGGAATTTCAGTTGCTGAGTTCAGAGGTTCTGTTTTTCTAGTGACTGTTCTGCATTTTTTTATTTCAGCAGCTGTCCCTAGGCTCAGCAGAGAGAGCCCATGCTTCACTCTGCTTGGAATACTTTTCTCTTAACAAAGAAAAATACAGTGCAGTTCCTTTATCTACAAGAGAGCCATTTCAATTCAGCAGAAGAATACTTGAAACATCATGGGTTTAAGAATTTTATGCAATCTCAGCCACTTCTCTCTCTGCCAGGGAGCATATAAAAAATTAAAACCCCAAATATTGCTTCTTGCTCTTCTAGGCCCTAATTACAAATACATTTTCAAAGGGAGGAGTCAACTTAAGCCTAATATTGTGCAAAATCTCATACTTTCAATACAGTCTTCACTTGATGTGGATTGGTAATTGGAGCTGTGGAATCAATTTTTCCCACACCTGAAACACTCAAATGAGTATGAAATGTGTTGCATTTGTTCCATGCACGTTTACAGTTCTGCACTTTGCTTGGAGTGGAATGATCATTCTGATGTATTTTTTATAACAGAGCAACATTTCCTCAGACTTTGATGTTTCATGTACAGAGCTATTATAACTATTTGCCATTTAGGTGCATGATCCATGGCTAATCTCCAAAGCTTTGATGCATGCAATAATTATTACCATTGATGTCATTGCACCATATTTAAAATACGAACATCTCATTGTGAGTCTACAGTTAACAGAAAAGAAAGGCAACCAGTCCACACCAAGACTGGAAATTCCTTGTTGGAAAACACCTGAAGGGGTGTAAGGCTCCAGTGAGGCACGGACTGTGAGAGCAAGGGCTCTGAGAGCAGGAGGGTGATGCAAAGCGTGTGCTGGCCTCTGCACTGAGAGCTGCTCTGGGAATTTGAGACCTGGGGTCTCCAGATGCCATATTCTGACAATCTGTTTTAGAAGTTTGACCCTGAACTCAGGCACATGGCAAGTTTCAGCAGCTCCTGCACCTAGGCTTTTGAGTAATTTTTTCTGTGCCCTGTGTCACTGGCATTCTGGAAATCAATATTCATTCAAACCATGGTTTCCAGACCTGACGAAGCTGAACACCTGGAAGTGCCTCAGAGCTCTCTCCTCCCTTTCCATGAAATCTAGGTCTGAATAGATTGTTAATTGGGACATTGTCATGAATGTTTTCAATGAGGGCTGAAAATGTGTGCACCTGTATTAACACTTTCAACTAAAATGTACCTTACAGGTCTCTAATTACACTGAAACAAACTGCATTAATGTATTTAGTTAATGGTCCATTTATACTACTGGCAACTGTTTCTGGAAAGTCAAATTAACAACTCTGAACATCTGACTAATAGGAAAAACATTATGTTTTGATTGTATATGAATGTTAATGGTTAATACGTTTTCAAAGCTTCCGTATCAGAATGAAATCAGTATTTCCTTTAATCGCCTTAGCATAATGCTGTAACTGTGGAAAAACTTACTAGAAAATAATGACAGAAAATAGACCAATGTCTTCAGCCTAAAAAGTCACATGGGTCTGAATGCACTGGAAATAGTCTGCCTGGAGCATACAGGACAAGATCCGTTTGATTCTGAAGGGTGGAAGGCTCTGCTGAGCTCAGCCTATGCCCAGGGCTGGCCGGGGCCGTGCTGGGCACTGCCTGTCTTACACAGCAGCTGGCACCAAGCTTGGTTAAATGCTAAAAGACACAGAAACAAAGAAATGCCAGTCCTTACAGACAGAGGTGTGCCACCAACAAAACTGCGGCTCCTGCAAGCCAAGCCAGCACAGGGACCAGCATGTCCAGCAGGGTCTGCCCCGGTGCTGCTGTGCAGTGACACCACCTTCACACTGCCTTAGGAGGTGCTAATTGTAGCTGCCTCTGCCTTGTCAGGCTCCACTGGTTGGTCTGACATGTTACATCTGAGTAGAAATTTCACTGACTTTATTACCTACGGACAGTGTTTTACATGGCAAGATCAAGAGACAGAGCACAAAGAGTGATGAGCTGAAAAAGAGAACAAGAACAGAAGGCCAGCAAGGGCAGATGCAAGCACTGGGGGCTGAGGGCATGTGAAAGCATCAGCAGGTAGGGAAGAGGAGAAGTGCTTTGGAGGCACAAGGCAATTACACAAAGACACTCACAGAATGCCTGATGCCTCATTGTGCCTCCCAGCCTTACTCTACCATTACAACCAGAGCCGTGGCTTTTATTGCCTCTGTCTCTTCAGAACCGCATGTGGTTGCCCTGCCCACAGGGTCCTGCTCTGATGGCTGCAGAATCCCTTCTCCCTGGGTCCCTAGGCCCAGGACAGCTGGGCAATTCAGGAACTGAGCCGGGCTATGCAAACAGGCTGCCAAAATTGCTCCCAAAGACGTTGGATGTAGCTGACTATCTGGAAGAAAATATGAATCCATGCAAAGAAGTGAAACTAGAACTCTATTCAGGTCCTGACCAGGGAAAACCTCCTTCTGGCAGGCAGAAATTCCTTTGTTTTCCTCCAAAGGCAGAGCTTTGCACAGGTCCTGGAGACCTGACTGGGCACCCTAGTCCTCCCAGTATCCACCATCCCCTCCTCAACTGCTTTTAAGATGATCACTGTTCAGTAATCTAACAAACTAAAAAGATTGTCATTGCCACAGCTGGTTCAGTTGTGCCATACTGTCAATCTCATACCAGGGCACAAACCAGGGAGATATAAATGTAATTTATTCCTGGATGAACAGTCTAATGTCCATGCCTGACAAACTCACAGCAGAGAAGACAGACACGACAAAAGCTTGCTTTACAGATCACATTATCACCTTTCCAGTTAATAGGGTTCTGATGGCAAAATTATTGAACTTTCCAGCTCTATCTTGTAGGCAGTAGGACTGCTTCCTTCATCTAACATTGACAAAAAATAGCAAGTTTGACTTACACCCTAGCTAAAGCTCAAATTGCTCCTCTTACCAGCGTGCAGAGCACAAAAATACTGAGTGCAAGGAACCAGATTCACAGCTGGTGTAAAATCATGTTAGCCCCACTCTTGTCTGTGGGGTGGCTCGCTGTGGAGCTATCCTGGTGCCACAAAAAGGCCTTGGCAGAGCTCATGTATTTCTATTTCACTTCTGAAACAAATGAGCTGAATGCAGCATCTTGATCTTTAGCTAGTGACAAGACACCTAGCATGCTTCAGCAAGATGACACAGAGCTCCCAGATGTCATTATCACCCGTCAGGGCACTTCATTTTATTTCTTCAACAGAGATCCTTTGTAAAGCTGCACTGTGAGGGAGAGACCAAGTTAATCTAGAACTGAATCAAGCATTTCATTCTGCAATACAGCAGTAGAGACCAGAGGCAATAGGAGGAGGTTAAGCAAATGCAGAGTCTCTTTGAAAGGGCAATTGTTAAGCCCAAGTGCCTCTCCAGAGCACTCTGAGGTCACACTCCTTCTGATGGGAGCAACCACCTCCCAGAAGCTCTTCTTGGCTGCCAGGCCACTTCCCAGACTGACATTTGTCTACTGGTGAGACAACTGCAAAGTCTAATCACAGTTTTAAAGCTATATGACTTAAGCATTATATGCAGCAAGTTCAGAATGCAGGAGATCAGTAAGCAAGCCTGTTCTGCATTCCCTTCACTCTGGACCTGGCCAAGAGACCCTCAGAGCTGTATGTAAGGATAACACAGTCACCTGAGCAAATCTGCAAAAGACCCTCTGGGGTATTGAAGAATTCTGGTGACAATATAGCACAGAACAGTCTTACTTTAATGTAGATTGCCAGCTAAACTTCGTGATTCAGGCTGTTTAAAATAAAAACAGAAGCACCGATGGGGTGCATTTTCTATAAAAATATGCTCATGTATCTAAATTTGGTTGTGGTGGTTTGACCCCAGCTGGGGGCCAGGTGCCCACCAAAGCTGCTTGATCACTCCCCTCCACAGGTAGACAGGGGACAGAAACTGTAACGAAAGGCTCATGAATTTATATATAGGCAAGGAGAGGTCACTCACCCATTAATGTCACAGGCAAAAAAGACTCGGCTAGAAGAAATTAACTGAATTTACTACCAATCAAAATCAGAACAGAATAATGGGAAGCAAAAAAAGTCCAAAGAATGCCTGCACTTCACCATTCCCTCCTTCATGAGCTTAACTTTATTCCCAATCCCCCCCCGCTCCCCTCAGCAGTGCAGGGATATGGGGAATGGGGGCTACTATTAACTCATCCCACGTGGTTTGTCCCTCTGCTTCCTTCCTCTGATCCAACGGGCAGTCCCTCACAGGTGGAGTCCTCCACAGGCTTCTCGAGTGGGAGTCCCTGGGCTGCAGCTCTTCATGAGCCCCTGCAGGTGGGTCCCTTTGCCAGGGCTCAGCCCTTCAGGCACAGCTTGTTCCAGCCAGCAAACCTGCTCCAGCACTGGCTCCTCTCTGCAGCACAGGCTTCCCATGGTGGCACAGCCTCCTTTGGGCATCCACCTGCTCTGGCAGGTCTCCTCCAGGGGCTGCAGGTGCATTTCTGCTCCCCCACTGGCCTTCACAGGGCACAGCTGCCTCTCCGTGATTTTCTCCACGGGTTGCAAGGAAATGTCTGCTCTGCCTCCTGGAGCATGTCCCCCTCACTCCTGCAATGACAAGAGCACGTGCAGAGACGTTCCCCTCATATGTTCTTGCTCCTCTCTCCTCTGCCTGCAATTACCCATGAGTAATAAATTTTTTCTTTCTTAAATATGTTATCCCAGAAGCCTGAGTGCAATCACTGCTGGACTCAGACTTGGCCAGTGGCCTGCAGCCAGCTGGCATTGACTCTGTCAGAGTTGTGAGAAACTTCTGGCAGCTTCTCACAAAAGTCCCTGTTACCATCCCCTGCTACCAAAACCTGGCCACATAAAGCCAATACAATGGTGTGCAGTCCCAATCTCTGGAATAACACTGGTAACACATTAATCCTAGCTTTGTGTGTTTGACCTTTCCAGTGTCAGCCTTGGCTTTTTAAGTCCCTAGTCAATCTTAACCTCTGCAGGAAGCAGGATGAACAAGGCTTGCTCAAGACCTGTGGCACATTGCCACTTAGTAGCTGCCCAAGTCCCACTGTGCAAAGAACACAGCAAGAACAACAAGCCTCGCTAAGAGGGAAGCATTACAGGAACCCATAAGAAAATTTAGTGTTGAAATTGCTCTGAATTTATTTTCAATTTTTCAGGCTTACATTGGAAATAATTATTGTTATTACTAAACATTTAATTTTAAAGGTGAATATAAAACTGAGAATAACGGTGATATTGTGTTACCTTCCCCAAGGTGGGCATCAAAGGTAGAAAGCTGTGTTCTTTAACTCACAAGTCTACAGATGGGATGTAGGTACACACATAGCTTCTGAAGTCCGAAATGGGTCTCTAGAAAGGATCCAGGTATCCCTCAAAAAGAAAATGGAGGAAAAAAAATTGAACTGCTGCTGTGCTTATCACTCTGTCAACAAATCAATCAATGAGCTCAATATCTACCATGAGAGCTTCAAATGAGACATCATTTTGTCATCCTTAACAAGTTACTAGGTAGCTTCCCAGCCTTTGATTTCTATTACAGAGAAATAGAAACTCCTTCTGAACAATTTGACAATACAGTGGTAGAATAGGCTCTGCACAAGTTCCCCGTAACTCCTTATCTCCTGCCAGCCTACAGAGATGGTAGAAAATCTATTGGGAACTGACTGTGCATCCTAGACAGCAAAAACTACAGCCAGTGCACAGCAAAGTCACAGACAAAATGAAGAAGGATGGAATGCCATGCATGGAAAATTGCAACTACCTTTTCTTACTATCTGAGGTTTCTCGTTTTGCTGTACAATCACTGTTACACGTGCAGTGACTGCTAGCTCTGTTAGACCACAGCTTGCTGTAGCCAAAGACCATACACACACACACTGTGTGAAACTGTCTGTAGCAACAGAAGTTCATATCCCACTGGATATATTTCTTCTGAATACCAGAGCAGAAAACAGCAGCTGATTCTTACAGAGCAGAAACGTAGAGCATGTGATAGAACAGCAGCCAGACCTTCATCACATTACAGCATCCGAGTGGTGCTTATAAAACTGTCCCTGCATGCCTCCAGACAGACTTCTTTTTCCTAGAGAGGCCTGAAAACATCTCAGAGCTAGATTCACAACAGCTCTTCCCAAGGTAAAGAATGACACACCAGCACCCTTTCTGTCTACTCAGCCCTCTCTCTCTTTCTGTCTGGGATCTTTTTGGCCAACTAACTACTTAGAAAAGTGGACAACTTCAGCAATAAGGAGCAGTCCCAAATTCTTGCAGCAAAGTGCCAGAGTTGCTTATCATCTGGGTATCAAGAAATACCGGTATGGTATATAAATCACCTGGCATCATCCTCTCTGGAAAACTCACTATTATAATAGTCTAATCATTGTGCTATCCAGTGGTATTGCTCCTGATAGCATTAATCATTATTAGTTCATCCAGTATTAATGTGCATGTCACAAGTATTTCCACATGATTTTCCAGACTTGTGTGCTTAAGACCATTCTGGTTTCTGCTTCAAGGAAAAAGCTGTTCATTCATCACTTGTAAGACAGTCAGGCACTGAAGTGTCCAGATTTGAACCCGAGGAATCCCTTCCCTAGGTTTCCCAGTGTCTTCCTCTTAGTGAAAAACATACATCATACCCCACTACCCTGCAAGTTCCTTGCTATAGGGGATCTGTGTTTTCATGTTGCTATTTTGCATACATACCACAGAGCTGAGGCTGAGCTCAGCATCAGTGTTTAACAGGTAGTGACAACGTGTCCACACGGCTGGAGCCACAAAGTCCGTCCAGTTTGCAGGGTCAGTGTTTCAGAGGGAGGCAGGCACTGGGTTCCTTGCAGCGGCTGCTCAGTGTCTGCGCTCTCGGCTGGCAGCAGCCCGCGGGCAGCTCCCCGTGCGGACACGGCTGTGTGCAAATTTCTCCTGTAAGAACAGGAGTGGGGATCACTCTGCTCAGCCCAGGCATCTCATCACCGAGCCAAGAGTTTTACTACCAATTCCTTCAATGCCGTTTTACGTTCCACTAGCTCTGCCTTAAACGTGGCTGGAATGTAAAGCAGAACTCCAGGCGACGAGCATCAGCTAAACCCATGCTGCCCTCCTCAGGAGCCGAGCACAGGCTGCACAGGCAGCGAATGGGCTGCTTTGCATAAACAGGCACGCCAAGAATTTCATTCTGGTACAGCTGAAGAGCTTCTCAAAAGGAAAGGCCTTTTCTACAGCTGTAAACATGCTCGTCTTCAGCTGAAGCTCAAGGAGCGAGCCTTTCTTCAGGACAAATGCAGTCAGGAAATGCAAAGGGAGACAAAGGAGCAGGTGCTGCATTAGTGGCAGCAGCAACACCCACTGCATACCCCTGATGGAGCAAAGAGCTGGATGGAGATCAAAGGCAGCAAAAGCCATACTCCCTGCTTGACATGCTTGTGCAGTGGGCAGCACAGCGGTGGGGATTCCTGCACAGCACAGTGAGCTCTGCTGTTCCGTCACAGCCACAGATTCAAAACACTGGCACCGTCCTATTGTGACAAAGAACTTTACAGCTCAGAAAGCAAAACGTCCAGAGACAAGGCAATTGGTCCAGCCACTGACAGGAATATGTTTCCTAGAACCAAAAAGGGCTTGTCCAGTCATAAACTCCAAAAGGAGAAAAGGGGCAAGTATCACACAACAGGGAGAGAGCAATCAAAATAAAAACATCAATGCATCACCTGAAGTGGGAAGAAGGAGGATTTTAGCATTACATCAGTATGGGGGAAAACAGAAAATCACTGAGAGAATTCCAGCTAGTTATGTTTCATTGAAGAGCTAGAATTCAGCAAAAGGCTGTGTTTGGAAGTTGCAACTCCATCTGGGAAGGTCATGGTCGGCATGTGCCACAAAGGGCTGCCAGGAAGGATGTTACAGTAAAGGGCCTTTAGATTCTTCCCATGGCACAAGAGGAAAAAACTAGAGCAATCATATCCAAAACAGCAAGCTGTGGCACATGTCAGAGATTATGTTTATAGTCCAATGATGTTTCATTCTTTTGCTCTCATCTACCACCCAGGGATATCTTTGCATTCTTCTTTTATCACCAAAGTCTATTCTCATTCCAGTCCACAGAGGCTGATGAACAATGTTTCTTTATTTTTCATTTCAGAGGATTATTACTTATGTTGAAGCCATTTGTCCCTAACAGAGATGTAATATATAGTTCCCTAGGAATTCAGAGGTTATTTAAAGTTCTTTTCCAATATCCAATTTGCCTGTTATTTATTTAAGGAGTTATTTCTGCAGGAACCTTGCAGCTGAGAGGAACCTTGACTTGTTACCAGCACTGGCCCTAAAGGTGGCCAGAAGTTGGGCAGGCAACAACATTATAGATTAAAGTAGTAATCACAACGGAGAATCCAACATTAAAGAAACCAAAAGGAGCAAAGACAAGGGAGGAAAAGGAAACATAAAACAGGAAAAATACAGTGGTGCTTAGAGTGCAGGAGCTGGAGCACGCTCCTGAGCAAGCCCTTTCCACACAGACACCACTCACTTCAGAGTAGCTCTCCTTATGCATGCTGTGATCATGTACGTGGCTGCTAGTCAGGCTGGCATGTCACGTCTGCAGAGGCCACCAGCCACACCTGTGCTGGCAGAATGGCTCCTGGAGCAGAAGGTTTGCCTGCTTGCAGCAGAGTGGGGCTGGTCCCTCCTAGGAGCAGACTTGCAGCCCTGACTGCTCTGCTGCAGACAGACCACGCAGCCCTGGGCAAGCCTCTTCACCTTTCTCTGCCAGAAGCCAGGGTGACAATGACACTCCTCACAGACTCACAACGAGGAGATACATTTGTGACTGCCTGGACCTGCCCTGAGCCTCCCTGACAGGAGAAAGACTGAGCAAAGGCTTGTCAGCCAGCACTGCCAGGCACCCGCCCATGCAGCTCTCAGCAGATACACAGCGAGGAAAGGTGAGGGACTCAGGCAGGTACCAGGGGCTGAGCAGCCTTGTTTGCACCGGACTTCTCTGGAATAAAGAACTTGTGAGTAAGACCTAGCCCAGCACCTCTGCACAGCACCATGGTGCCAAACAAAAATTCTGTGGCACTTGCCTGGCAGCACCAAGAAAACCTGCATTCTCCTTAAGTGTATGGGCTTCTGAATTAAGGAGCATTAAGGAGGTAAGCCCATGCCCCAAACACAAGGAAGCTGCTAATTATTCCCACTAGTGTTAGTTTTCTCTGGTCTTACTCTGATCATTTAATGGAAAGAAGATTATGTAATAATCAAATGTTGAAACCAGCAGAACCCCCACTCCAGCAGGGGATACACATTATTTATCCATAAAAAAGGGTTATTAACATGTAAACTGTGATTAATTAAATCCACAGGAGTTATTTCTGTGGCATGTAAATGGAAAGCTTCCTGCAGAGGAAAATCTGGGGAGCTGGCTCCATCCTGACAGTAACACAGACATGCAGTGAGAGGCAGCCTTGAACTCACCCACAGGAGTTCTGTGTACACAGTGAACAACCACGTGTGCAAAGTGGTGGGAAGGGTGGAGACTGGAGTGAGTGTCTGCTTAATCCAATACAAATTTACATCTATCCACAACCTCCACGGAGAAACCTCTGGTTTCTCCATGCTAGCAGGCTGCCAGCCCCTTCCACAGGTATTTAAGTGTGTGGTTTGCAATCACCATCCACTGCAAGGAGTCTCCATAAACATTGCCAGGGCCTCAACTCACCATCTCACAGAGAACTCTGAATGGATCCTAGGTGCTGACTGAACCTCTTCTTCCCCTTTCTTCCTTCACCCCAATCAAAACAAAAACCAAAACATCACTGGATCAGGGCCTTGCCTGCCCGTCTGTGACATCCATGCAACACAGCACTTGTCTCCCAACTTTAGACCTGACTTCCACTGCTGGCAATACAACTTGCACTGCAAGAATTAAACACACCACAGCCTAAGGCTGCAATTACCTCTGATGAGCAAGAGGAAAATTTTAGAGGTAAATAAAGCAACAGTGAAAAATACTGGCCCTCAGTGTAAATCTGCATCATACATAGCTTCTTCCCTGGAATGTCTCAAGTTGAGGATAACATAGATACGTAGGAGCAGCCACATGGCTTCAAATCTAAAGTCCATTCAGCTCAATATCCTGCTTCTAGCAAAGAAGGTAAGAAATAGAAAAGCACATAGTAGCATGTTCCCAATCTCCAGTAATGCACATAGAGTTTGAAAAATTCCTAAGACAGAATATAGTGGTGCTTTGGTATTTAATATTCACAGATGGATTTCAATTCCGCATTTTTTGCTTTAATTTTTTGAAACTTTTAGCACCTACAACATCCTGACACAAGGAGTTCCACAGCTCCAGTATACATAGTGTGAGAAAAGCACCTCCCTTTTGATTTTTTCTTTGATTTTGACTCATATATTTTCATGTCCTTCCCTCCACATCCAGGCCCTTCTTCAACAGAGACAGTGAACAATCATTCCTTCCTCATCATTCCTTCCTCATCCTTCCTATTCCACGTGATTTTATATACATCTGTTCAATTTAGTCGTCTCTTTTCTGAGGCAGAGCTCTCCTCATAAAGAAGCCATTCTAGGTCTTTTACTATCTTTGTCTGTCTGGGCTAACATTTTCTAGTTCAATTCTTTACTTTCTGAAATGGGGGAATAGCACTGCACAGAGTATTCAAGGTGCACAACACTGGGAATTTAGGTAAGAACATAATCCTGTTATGTGTTTTGTTGCTTCTCTAAGAGCTCCTAACATGTTATTTACTCTTATGATTCAGTGCTATGCCAGCTTTTCCATGTAAGTACTTATTACTATCCCAGCTCTCATTCATTACTTAGCAATCCCCTCTGTACTTTTGACTGTCTACACAAAATTAGGATTGTTCTTCCTTCTGATCATCACTTCCTAGCTCTCAGCACTGGATTCTATCAGGTCAGTCACTCACAGCACAGGACAGGAGAGGTGCCCCACTCCTCTGTGGACACAGCAAAACGTCAGAGGTGGTGAGCAAAGGTGTGCACTCACATCCACTTACATGATGATGTTGCTCTTCTGAGGGCACAGGAACGCTCCTTGGTTCCAGGGTGCCAGCCTAAAGCTCTGCCACTGGCAATGGGCTCTTCATGGGTGTCCCCTTATGACTCCTGCCATTATTTCCACAGGGACTCCTAAAAGCAGCTTCAGGGCCCGGGGTTCTGTTCCACACTGAGGACAGCCATGCTGGAGCAGCACACAGGAGGGTGAAACAGCATAGGTGACTTGGGAGCCATTTGTCACAGAGTTTGTTTAGCTTCTCATAGTGAAGGAAACAACAGAATATAGGATTCATTATTCTAAATTCTATATAGTGACAAACTGGCAAGTGCACTTAACAATCAAAATACATTTCACAGCCAGTAATGGATACTGTAAAGTGTAAGCTGGTACTTGGATTATCAGTGTCTATCAATTTTTGGTTTTGTATTAAATTTGCTTTTTCCATCTGTTGAAAGTGGCTCTTTGTGATTTCACAGGGCATTACACTTTATGTGTCTCATTTGCTGCACCCAAAGGAATTTCATTCTGCTACATTAAGAAATACCTTGGCATGCTGGCTAAGCTTTTAGCTTTCCAGAGCACACTGTTCCATGTGTGTCTCCATCCCAGCAGTTACTTCCTTTAAGTGTCTAATTTATACACACACATGCATATACAAGATATAGTGTAATTCACATGACGCATTGGCTTTGCCACAATGAGGATCCTGTCTCTGTCCCTTTGTGACCTCTGTGATCACCAGCCCAGCTTCTGCCACATGTGTCCAGAAGGGACATGCCTGATTTCTGAAGCACACTTGGATCTGTAGCTTTTGCTTGCTCTGTACTACACACAGGTGGAGAAATGGGAAACTACACTGAAACTCCTTTTACTGGGGATGTCCCACAAATGCACACTGCACACACAGTCAGTTGTGCCTTCGTTCTTTTGAGAATCTCATTTCTTCATTTTATGGCAACATATGTTGGAGCTGGGCACTCCCATGCCGAGGCATGGCTACCTCTTAGCAGAGGATCCCTCCAGTTGTATCACCACAAACACCACCTACTACAAGTGTTGTTGCAAAACCCACTTCCAGATGCATATACTATTCTTTCTTAAAAGCCATGGCAACCAAACATCTGGAATTATGCCTCAGTAGTAAGCCTGGTCTCCCATTCATCCCAAGCTCACAATGCCCCCTTCTCCCTGCACACCTGCCCTTCCTGTTATTGTCCCTATCATGCATCAGCTCAGACCTTGCTGCCATCAGATACATATTCTGAAGGATCTTGCTACAAATTAAATTTAGAGAATCTTAGCTTCCTACCGGGTTTTTCCCACCTGCACTGCTACTTCACAGAGCTGTTAATGGGAACTGATGGTAGCTTGGCAGGTGACTTGAACCTGCTCTGCAACACACACTGGCAAAAATACCTGCTCTAGGTGGACCTGCTTTAGTAATGGGTTGGACTAGATGATCTGCAGAGGCCCCTTCCAAGCCCAGCCATTCAGGGATTCTGTGAAAAGCAGAGACAGTGTAAATCCTGCACTGCCTTTTTGGAGCAGTAGCGTTGTCCACAGTTCTCAAACACAAGCTGTGTGAAAAGCATGGCTGGGTGACTCGCTGCAAAATACAGTCCATTTCCACAGGGATGTGCATTACATTCCTTTAAAAATCATGATGGAAAGAATCTCCAGGGCAGAGGAAGATGCACAGCATTTTCATGGACTATTACAATATGAAGAGATGCAGAGTGCATGTTTATTCCCTTATCCTCAGAAAATTCTCTTCCCCAAAAGCTCCAGCCTGTCTGAACTGGAGAGTTACAAATAAATGGAGGATGTTTCTTCTCAGAACGTGCATGAAAATACACCCATTTCTATTAATTCTCCTTACCATACCTTCCAGAGCACAGTGGGAGCATGGCCTGACCTTACACCAGCATCTCCCATCCTGGCCAGGCTCTCTGTATACTTTGTGAGGAGCTTTGCTGTCACAGGCATCAGGTAAGGTGGGTACACAGTTGCTCAAGAAAAATCAACCCCAAAATTCCACACAATATCTTGGAATGAGTCAGGAGGAGGCAGCAGAGCAGCACATCTACCACCTGCCCACATGGGAAAAAGCCAAACCCATCTGCAGTCCAAGGAGAGCACAGCCAAGAGCCCCTGATTGCTGCTGGGCAAACACGGAGCCACAACAGAGTGCGACTTCTGATCTTCTGACACAAGTCAAGCAGGGACACAGAACAGAGAGATGCTGGGCATTGCACACAAAGCTGAGACACATGAACCTGATGGGTTTCTTTCCTGCATTTTCTTACAGCCTCCAATATTGCTATAGTGACGCACAACACCAGAGAATATAATTGCTGTAGTGATTACTTACAGCCATTACATTAAGCTTTAAAATGCTCCTTTCAAATTGAACAATGTTTTTTCAAAGTCAACAGCTGGTTCGCAGCTTGAAAGCAACAGTTAAAATAAATTAAATAAAAAGGGTAATAAAATCACAGACTAAATTTAATTTTTGAAGCACATGCAAACTCCAACAAAGACTTTAAAATATCTTTCAAAAACATACACAGAAACAAAAGACAATACAACCAACAACTGTGGTGTGCTCATTAATAAGAATGTGATGTAAAAACATAGATAAATATGTATACTTGGAGCAGAAAACAAATTCATGCAGCATTTATAGCCCTAGTACAGGAGATGAATGAAACACAAGTTTCAAATGAGATTTTTAAATCTTGGGAGGAAGGCAAAAATGTTTATATGTATGTATATATATTCTTCCTCTTAAGGTACATAAATGTATATGCAGTGTGGCTAATGAGAATGACATGTCCCAGCCCTTAGCATAAAAAAGGAATCTCGTGTGTGCTCAAGATCAGTACAATGCTAGGAGCCTGCATTAGCTCTTGAAATGCACTACTGGAATGACAGGTAAGCCTTACATTTCCAGTGTACAACACCAGCTAAATGCCAAGAGACTTTTCTCTGGCCTGGCCCTCTGTTTGCCATTGGGAGAACACTGTTCACAATTCCAGTGGCCTCTGCCTCGCTAGCAATGAAGTGCCAAAGCTACACATTCATTCAGATAAAACAGAAAAACATAAAGGGCCCAAGCCATCACTTCCTTCCACACTCCTGTCAGGATGGCTTTCTACCTGCAGCAGTGTTCCAAACAGGCTGACTGCAAGCCAGCTGTCTCTGTGCCTCAGACCTTCAGGCTGCCAATCAGCTGTTCAGCAGTTGACAACCTATGGCACTTGAATAAGAAAATGACAGAAGAACCAGGAATACATATTCTACCTTCTTCATCACAATGGAGGTTTTGCCTCATGAGACAGGCTGTTTCTCATTAATGCTCATTAGCAGTAAGAAATATCCCAATTGCAGTTTTCTTTGCACCTGCAGCTATAAAGATTGTTTTAAAGGTTTGTTCTTGTGGCAGTGCATCTGCTCCATTCCTTCTTGGGCCACACTACGATCCAAGACACACTGGCTAGGCTTTGGCCTTGACAAACAGCACCTGTGCCAAGCTCCTCTTGAGCTTATCAGAAATAGTGTCTGTCTGTTCCCAGGAAGTGGTGCTGCTTAATGAGCTCCCGTTTTTAACAAACAGCCTTGGAAACTTATTTTTCTTGCCTGAATAACAACCCGAGTGGAACAACATTTTTGCTATCGAAATTTCAAAGAAAGTTACCAATGCGAATTGCAGCCAGGATGAAAAATTACTATGACTGAAGGCCACCCCCGTGTGACCCTGTGAACAGTGGTCCTGAGAGAGACCCTTTGAACTCTCCTGGACCACAGCAGTCTGCAACCAACGACCTCCTTTTGAGCGTGGCCACTCAGAGCCAGTCAATTCTTGTTTGCTGTACTCAGACAGCCACTGCTATAGCCAAGATAGATCCTGGGCAGATGCACCCAAATCTGAGGCTCAACCCTTTGCCTCTTAATCCTTCACTGATTCGAGGGGAATTTTTCACAGGTATATACCTTATACGTAGTGTTGAGGTCTCTGTGCATGCAAATGTGAATATGCTATATGAAATGTACTATAAATGTTGCTCTCTTAAATTCTTAAGAAGTTTAGATTTGTAAGTAAATTAGGCCTGGTGGTTACTGTTGCACTATAGTAAATTCTATATAAATCTTTTGTTAAATTGTTTAACTTGAGCTATCAACTAAGTATTGTGAAATTTAAGAGCTTTGGGCCTAAACTGTTGGTCAAGCCCCATCTCAGTTTAGCAGAGAGGTCCATTCCGAACCTTGTGACTCAGCAGGAGGGTCTTGCTTATTCCTTTTTATCCCTTATCATTTTCTACCCTTCTTCCCCCTCCACCCCCCAGCCTTCACATAGATAATTTTGAAGCTGATTCTGGTTTTAGATTGATTTTAGACTTTAATTTGCTTTTTCTAGTTCTTAAACCAAGTAGTAGAATTAACTTTCCAACAAACTTTTTCATGCTTCCACTTTTATATTAAACATGCTTTTGCTGATACCTTTGCTGGTGATTCTATAAGTGACCTTAAACACTAATTCATGATAGTTGTAAAGATTTTATGTTTTCTTTAATGTTGAAGGAGCTGTCTGAACATATTTGCAAATATGAAGGGGATTCAAGCTGATATAAGGAAAAAGAATTTTAAAATAGTCTAACTTACATAACTGCCATCCCACAAAGGTAACTAAGGCTACATGTGTAAACAATACTGACTGTCTCAGTTGCATCTCAGCACTGACACATATATCACAGATGAATGTTAAATAATGTTTTTGTAAAGTAAGTATTTTCTAGTGATTTCTGAAAGTAGAACTGAGTATGCTGATACAGCTTGCTCCAGAAAGAACACTGTGTGTGCTATACCCAAGGCAATGAGAGGCATTCCAAAGTGCCATGCAAAATGTCACCTTATCTCACTTAAAGTTATTTCATCTAGTAATATCAGGAAATTACAACAATGTGCTGTTCTACATGAAAGTACATGACAGCACTATTTGTGAGACCTGGCAGCTGCCACTCTCGGCCGAGCAGATGGCAGTGATAAAAACACAGTTCAGGGAACAGGTTGATAAAGATATATCCGTCATTACACTGGCACTGCACAATTACACTCAACTCTGAGATACCATCAAAATACATGGCTCTGTTACTCTCAGTCAGGAAGACCTTGCTCATCTGAGGAAAATTATGTTTAATAATTAATTCTGTACTTATTTTAATCAGAATCATTCATCTCCAGTTCAGATGAAGAGAAAAAGCAAACCAGAAAGACATCCAAAATCTTTAAAGTCTTATGTGTTCACAATTTTGTTCTTGCAGAAGAAGAGACAAAAATTTCCTGTAAAGGAAAATAAGAGCCAGCTATGCCTTCATGGCAGCCATCAATTTATATTCCCATTAAAGTTCCAGAGGGCATCTTAGGTTCCATTTTCATTTATTTTTATTTTTACCTTTTTTTTTTGCATAGGTGGGGAGGCACGGGGGCAATGTTAAGTGAGTATATTGGGGGTATTGCTCATGGAAGGTACCAGTCAACCACTCCTGGAAGCAAGAAGAGCCTAAGCACTGGTGGCAGGGCAGTGGCAGCACCAGCCTGTCCCCACTTCATCCCTGCTCCTGGATGCTGCCAACACTGACAGGCACTGACCTGCTGCAATGGCTGGTGAAGGCACATACCCAGGCATTCCAAAAGCCCTGGAAACCAGGGAACAGATCACCTTCCCTGGTACAGAACTACAGAAGGGTTCAGCCTGGAAGGGACCACAGGTGGGTCATCTGGTCCAACCTCCCTGCTCAAGCAGGCTCATCCCAGAGCACATGGCACATGAACACAGATCATTCTGGAGTATCTCCAGTGATGGGCTTTCCACACTCTCTCCAGGCAATCTGTTTAGTGCATCTCACCCACACAGTGAAGAAGTTCTTCCTCATGGTCAGGTGAAACTTCTTATGCATGAGTTTCTGCCCGTTGCCTCTTTTCCTATTGCTGGGCATCACCGAGAAGAGCCTGGCTCCATCTTCTTGCCACCCTCCCTTTAAGGAGGGGGTAAATTCCAAGCTGCCAAAAGGGACACGGTGTTCCTGAGGAGCTGAGCAGCAGCCTGGAATCCTGAGAAAGAAAATCTTCAGTGCTACTTCTTGTGCTCTAGATTGCTAGACATGATGTTGCACTGGAGAAGGTTTCATCTTTAACAAGAACTCCAGCCAAGGCAATCCATCTGAGATGACTTCACCAGTCAGCACTGCAAGCACCTTACACGTCCTGACTTGTGTTTAGATATTTGGGGCACCTGTTTTGTTTTTTATTACTCCTGGCCTCAACTTTCACACTCCTTGACAGAACAAACAGCTTTCTCTATCTGCTGATTCCAACAGCTGGCTACTACTCACCAGATTCCTGCTATACTCACCTAGGGAAGATTAATAAATAAATGTGTACCAGCAAGGAAATGCTGTCATTTTAAAAATCGTCCCACCTAATACAAACATCCTACTTTGGACTTAAGTGGTGAACCATTGAGCATGTGTCTTGATGTAACTCAGTACAAACCTTAAGACCTGAGCGTTATTAGCTCAGTAGATATACAGCCCCTTTAACTGCAATGATAAGTCTCTGAAATAGGTTTGTAGAGAGGTGGGGTCAGTCCCTTCTTCCAGGCAACCAGTGACGAGAGGATACAGTCTTAAGTTGCACTAGAGGAGTTTTAGGCTGGACCTTAGGGAGAAGTTCTTCACAGAAGGAGTGATTGGGCATTGGAGTGAGCTGCCCAGGGAGGTGGTGGGGTCACCATCCCTGGAGGTGTTTAAGAAAAGCCTGGAAATGGCACTCAGTGCCATGGTCTAGGTTAGGTCATAGGTTGGACTCGATGATGTCAAAGGTCTTTTACAACCTAGTTGATTCTGTGATTCAAGACTATGGATGCTATATCAGAATTCAACCTACTGCACCAAAACTGACTAGAAATAACTGTCTTCCAATCTGTGCTCGCAGAGGAACATTGAGCCTCCCTGAACACTCAAAAACTAAAATCACCTGAAGTGAAACTGATAAAGCTCATCAGGGCTTCAATACCTCACTGCTGTGCTGGAGATTTCTTATTCAGACCTTAGTGTTATTTGAAATTCCAGAAAGAAAATCCTAATCTTCACAGTGAAACTCATGAAAATATTACTCATATTTAAACTACTAAAACTATTATTTAATGGGAATTGTGTTAACCAACCTAAATGCAAATAAAAGTTAACGTAAATGGCTATAAAAAGTGGACAGTCCACAGACACAAGACTAACAACACACGCTAGCATCCTAAATTGCAAATAATGAACACCAGGTCTAAGAAGAAAATCTTCGTGACGCTTAAATACTTCCTCCTACCGCAGCATAAATTAACATTTAGCAGTTAGGGAGAAAATACTGAATGAAGGTGCTAAAATCACACTGTCACAGAAGGAATTTAAGGTGCCAAGAGAAAGGCAGTCAGAAGACAGGCAATAGACAGGCCAGCATAAGCAATGCAGAAGTCTGAAGTGTGAGAAGTTTGAGAGCAGAAGTGATCATTTCGGTAAGACAGCTGGGGAACAGGGGGAGAGCCACCACCAGCAGCAACTGAAGGATTCACATCAACTTTTTTTTCCTCTTTGGAAAGCACTAGTGACTGAGCATGCAACAAAGAAGTGTGGGTGTCTCAGTATAGAAAATGATGATTTTAACTTTTTCTGTAAATTAGGATTTGTCTCAAATCTGAAGATTTCAACTCTATCTAGGAGCTAAAAATTCTTAATTTCTTGTTATGGTGGTTTAGAGCTTGGTTCATCACGTTAAAACATTCCTCAGTAGCTGAATTTTAAGTAAAATATTGTTTTGCCGTTGCAATCAAATATTAAGTCCTGAGAACGTTGAGGGCACATTATCAAAGCAAGCTGGGACTCAGAGATGCCGTGCCCAGCGCGTCTGAATGAAGACTTTGGTGCACATGCCATGCAGAAGGCACGTCCTATGCGAGATGAACAGCGAGCGGCGGGGCCAGCGGGAGCACCCGGGCTCAGAGCCGCGCCGGGCTCCGCTCAGCACCGGCCGGGCACAGGCGTTTCTTTGCAGCACGACACGTCAGCTGGGATCTGCACCTGCCCGTCCCCAGCACTCACCGCCTGCGTGCGCTCCGCTGTCCCGCGACAGGGACTGCGAGGCTGCCACAGCGCAGGCAGCCGCCTCCTCACGCCGGCCCAGGGTGAACGGCGGGAGAAGAGACCGTGACCGTCACCGGACTGTGCGCTGCGCTTTAGGGCGACAGCAGCGCCGATCACAGCCACGCAATCGCAGCCGACTCGCTGAGCAAGCACAGCCAAGAACGCCGAGACCGAACGCCGAGACCGAGCTCCGCCGCTACGAGAGCAGCTCCGCCCCCGGCACGGGCAGCGCAGCCGGGCCCCGCCTCATTCCCGGCCCCGCCTCATTCCCGGCCCCGCCTCATTCCCGGCCCCGCCTCATTCCCGGCCCCGCCTCGTCCCGGCCCCGCCTCATTCCCGGCCCCGCCTCATTCCCGGCCCCGCCTCATTCCCGGCCCCGCCTCGTTCCGGCCCCGCCTCATTCCCGGCCCCGCCTCATTCCCGGCCCCGCCTCATTCCCGGCCCCGCCTCATTCCCGGCCCCGCCTCGTCCCGGCCCCGCCTCATTCCCGGCCCCGCCTCATTCCCGGCCCCGCCTCGTCCCGGCCCCGCCTCATTCCCGGCCCCGCCTCGTCCCGGCCCCGCCTCATTCCCGGCCCCGACTCATTCCTGGCCCCGCCTCATTCCCGGCCCCGCCTCATTCCCGGCCCCGCCTCGTCCCGGCCCCGCCTCATTCCCGGCCCCGACTCATTCCTGGCCCCGCCTCATTCCCGGCCCCGCCTCATTCCTCGCCCCCCGCCTCCCGCGTCCGGCGCGGCCCGACAGCGCCGTCTGGCGGATGTTGGCGGAGGGGCGGCGATGGCGGCCACCGGCAGCGCGGAGGGTGTGAGCGGCAGCTCCGCGCTGTGGGCCGAGGTGCGGGCGCTGCTGCCCCGCGCCGAGGAGGGGCTGCCCTTGGCGCTGAGCGGCGAGGTGGAGGACTGCGTGCTGCCGCTGCTGCGGCGGGCCCGCGCGCTGCTCTACGGCGCGGCGGGCCGGCCCGGGGCGGCAGCGGCAGCCGCGCTGGAGCGCCTCAGCGACATCCTGCGCGACTACTCCTGGGAGAAGCTGAACGCGGGGCCATGGAGGGAGGTCGGCAAGGGCTGGCGCCAGGTCTACGCCTACGGCTGCCTGTTCGGGGCGCTGGCCGAGGTGGCCGCGGGCCGCTCGCTCGCGCGCGCCGTGCGCCTCTGCGATCTGGGGCTGCTCATGGGCGCCGCCGTCCTGGACAACGCCCTGGCGCGCCTCGTGCGCGCGCTGCAGCCGCACCTGCCCCGCGCGGCGCCGCGCGACCGAGCCCGCGCCCAGGTAGCGCCGCGAACCTCCCCCGCCCTGTCCTTCCTTCCTTCCTTCCTTCCTTCCTTCCTTCCTTCCTTCCTTCCTTCCTTCCGGGCCCGCTGCTGAGGGAGAGCGTCCAAACCTCCATTCCAGAGGGTCCGGCTGCAGCCGCCGCCCCCCGCCCTGCGGCCGCAGGAGGTGATCCCGCACCTTCACTGCCCTTCGCTGGAGCACTTCAGAGACAACTACCTCGTTCCCCAGCGGCCCGTGGTCCTGGAGGGCATCATGGACCACTGGCCGTGCATGAAGAAGTGGAGGTGAGAAGTTCTTTCCTGTCCAAGTAAAGGTACGATTGTTCCCTGTGTTGATATCTTGATGCTCGATGGGGCAGCAGATACCTTCACAGAGGATGGATACCGTGAGCGGTGCATTTTGCTAGCAGCGCTGTCCTACTGCTCTGTGGAAGTTGCTTCATAGGTGAGGGAAGTTCTTCATAGCATTCAGGGCATCACACGGCAGGTGCTGTCTCAGGGCAAAGGTGTCCCTTTGACCAGCCTCTGTCTCTTCACGGGTGACGGCCACCCTCTGCCAGCCTTCAGCCGTCCCAGGAGCCCATTGGCAGCACCTGGGAGCTCGGGAGAAGTGCACATTGCAAAGGGCCGGGGAGCTGCTCACAGCTCCTGGATCTGTGTCACACACACATCAGTGGATTTTACCCCTTGGAGCTTGCGATAATTAGTGCAATAGTAAATGAATTTCAGAGCCATGAATAAGCATGGCTGACTTTTTCATTCATAAGTCCAAGCACTGATGTTTGTTCAGTGTTGTGTTTGAGTGTTGAGTTTCAGACACCATTGTGCTGCCTGGTTAATGCACGCAATGGTGCCCACATTTCCAATACTGAGCATCGAGTATTTATAAGATGAAGGTCGTGATTCCCTAGAAAAGGGGAAAAAACACTGATGCTTAGTTTGAATAAGTTTACTTTAGTTCAACAACTAAGTGGACACACTTGTTATGTCGTAGGAATTTTATTCATTTTTGAGGGAAGGTACTGCACTGGTTAACTTTAGATTAAAAAGATTAACTTCTCAGTTTAATTAATACCATTGTCCATGGAGAGATATATTTCACTAATCCCTCTGGTTACAATAGGAATGGGTATTATTGGCACCTGTATAGACAGACTCTGACAGAGAGTTGATCTTATATTACTAAGCAAAAGATACAACATTTTATCAAATGTGGCCGCAGGCAGCAAAAGGATTGGCCATACCTTGCCAGGAGACAGTGACAGCTTAAATCTTCTTAGTTTGGAAGGAAACAACTGAGGCAAACAGGCTTTTAAACCAAAACAAAACGGACAGTTGTGGGGTCACGTACGCACAAACCTGCTTGCTGATTTCCTTGTTGCATGCATTTTCTTCTGCCTTTTTTCTTCTGTTTGGTTGGGTTTAGACAGGAGAAACTCGTGGTTATAGAATTTTATTACCCAACAAGACTGATTTGGATTGATTGCCTTACATTCAAAATTAGTAAGAGCAGTATAGAGGGTAATGGAACTTTCTTTATTTCAGTGTGGACTATTTCTGTCAAGTCGCAGGGTGTCGCACAGTCCCCGTGGAGTTGGGTGCTCGGTACACAGATGAGGAATGGTCTCAGCAGCTCATGACTGTCAGTGACTTCATCAGCCAGTATATCATGGCTGAGGTCTGTTACATTCCTTTGTTTCATCTCCAAACATAGCAGCATGGAACTGGTACAGACAACAGTTCTGCTTTCAACAAACCTGCTCAGAGGTGATAGCAAGGGAGGGGGTGTGCTGTAAGCACACCTCTGAACTAAAAGGTTTGACATATTTTCAAGACCTGAAGCCAGGAATAATTATTGCAACAATAGGTTTTACCTATAATCAAATGTACAGTAGCTGGAATTTGATTAATACATATGTACACACATACATACACAGCAAAAACCTGACTGGTGGAATCTAAGTATAAAGGATCCTCAGACAGCAGTGTTGTTCCTCTTTCTCAGTAAACTGCTTAGTGAGATTTAGGATCAGATCCAAATTTATATGCCATGAGGCAAGAAAATGCAGATTTGATTAGCATCTGGAATGTCCTTTTGCTTTCACAGATGAGGATCCCAAGCCCCCATTTCTGTTTCCTGGCCTTCTGGCAGGAAGAACCATGTGCAAACTGATCTGTGGTGCACCCTGGAATAGAGTATGGAAGTAGTTCCAGGGCATGAAGGAGAGCTGGGCTGTGTGCCAGCAGGGTCTGGCTAGACAGATGCAATGCATTATCAGCTGTCAGGACTCCACAGGGAGTCCCAGCTTCCTTCAGTAACTCAAGCTGGATGATTTATTGATTGTGGAGACACACATACACTCTCACAATTTCAATGGAGCTGTAAATTGCTATTTCTGAAGACTCCCCTATATGGTTGAAATAGTTATAGTACTCTGAATAGGACATTGCAAATGCATGTTACCTATAAGTAAATTCTATTCACCTGTAAGTAAATTAACTTGCTGTCTTCCCTGTATGTTACTGTGTTTTTTCTTTCTCTGCTGTCATTTCAGAACAATGTAGGATACCTTGCCCAGCACCAGCTTTTTGATCAGGTAAAACTGAGTGAGTGTTTTTATCTTCCTACAGGTATGTGTTCCTGTTGTAGCCTGAGTTGTCTCTGAGGATGTTAACTGTACTAGATCAAAGAGCATATGGAGAATTCACAGTAATTCTTAAGTTTCTATTTGCATGATTTGAAGAAACGGAGGGAGAGGTTTATTCCATTTGGCTGCAAGACATGGAAACAGAACCCTTTTGGGATGAAGACATTCAATCCTAGTGCTGTTTCAGTACAATGTAGCATATACGTAGGAAAGCCCATTTCGTAAGTCAGGGAAGAGATTTGGACAGGAAAGTCTTCAACGTTTATATGTTTAGCATAATCTGAAATATCATTCCAGTTTACCAGAGCTTAGGTTGATGGGAGACATAGAAAGGAATGTCACAGAGAAGCAAGCATAGTATAGAAGAGATCAGCTGCTCCTTTTCCATGAAGAGCAAACATTCTTGTGGTTATCTCTGATTTCTGCAAAAGCAAAGGGTCTCTGAAAAATGAGGAAACCCCTTTCTTTTTCCTGCTTCTCCTTCCAACAGAGTCTGCTCACTAGAACAGAAAGTTTGAGACAATTTCCTGCAGATTCCTAGCAGGTCAGCCACTTTTCTCCTACCCTTGCTGGACCTACCAGTCATTTGTTTTCTTTGCATCCAGCCTCGCTCATCTATTCTATGAACTATGCATTTTAGCAAGTCAGCACATACCCTTTTTAATGATTCTTTATGGAAACAGATCCCAGAACTGAAAGAAGATATCAGTATCCCTGACTACTGCTGCTTGGGGGAAGGGGAAGAAGATGACATCACCATTAATGCTTGGTTTGGTCCAGGAGGAACAATCTCACCTCTTCATCAAGATCCCCAGCAAAATTTTTTAGCCCAGGTATGTACTCAAGTTTCTCTACACCACATGCCATTAATGCAATACTTAGAGAAAATGTTTATAGTATGTATTAGAGACAAGGGGAGCAGACAAGTAACAGTCAATGAAATCCAGTGAAAGAACTGGTTTAATGATGACACAGAACTAAGAGTTTGAGGGCTGTATGGAAGCTTAGCACTCACTGTGCAAGTACCTCTGCCTGTTGATGTGAATTGCAATGAACATTCAACCTCCTTATTCTCAGTTCTTATTTCTAGCTATGTAGAGCCCAAATAATGATGTATAAATTGGGTGCCTTCAACTTTGAATTGAAAGCAATCTGGTTAAAGACATTTCCTCCCCAAAGGTATTTCAAATTCTTATCTGCTCCAAGGGAATAGGCACTTGAATTCCAATAGCTTGATTTAACTTTTTATTATAGCAGTGTCTATTACTAACAAAGGTAATTATGTTCCTTGTAATCAGGTATATTTTACTGTTAAATAGCAGCTATGGCCCACAGCTTGTAGTAATGTGCCAGTTAACATTACAAAACAAATTAACCAATGGAGAACATTTATTTTATCATAGGTATTTGGAAGAAAGTATATCCGTCTCTATTCACCACAAGATTCAGAAAACCTGTACCCCCATGAAAGCCAAATTCTTCACAACACTAGTCAGGTAAATAGTTGCCTGAAATTTTAATATCAGTCATGTTATCTTATCAAATCACATTCGAGTAAAGACATTATTCTGATGATTGTTTGGTTTTTTAGGTTGATGTGGAAGATCCAGACTTGGTCAAGTTTCCAAATTTCACAAAGGCTGAATTTCAGTCCTGCATTCTGATGCCTGGACAGATTCTTTTTATTCCAGTTAAATATTGGCACTACGTGCGATCACTTGAGCTCAGCTTCTCTGTTAGTTTCTGGTGGTCATAGCACTGAAATTAAATTAAAAATCAGGGAAGTAGCATCTCTTAGGAGAGGTTAGAGGTGGAGCAAAACCAAAAACCAATGAACTTTTGCTAAAGCGTGGAGAAGCAGTCACAATGGGTAAGTGGAAAGATGATGCTGTAGCCACTTCATTTTCGTAAATGTTTCTAATAACTCCTAAAGAGCCCAGTGTGTGACACACAGTTAGTGTCCTGTGTGTGCATCCCCCAGAAACAGCCTGTGTACGGGCACTGCCAGGGCTCTGCCTGAGCCTCTGTCTGGAAAACCAGGTCAGTGTTATTTTCTGCTTGGATTTAGTAACACTGAACACCCTGGAGTTAGCTAGAGAGATGTGCTACCTAAAGGTTCAATCCATTAAAAAATTAAGCTAACACCAAGCAAGGCACTAGTCTCCTACATGGAAAGTTACTCGTGGCCTGGTTCTGGCCAGGATAGGGTTAATGTCTGCAGTAGCCACGAGGGGCATGGCCCAGACCAGAGGTTATTCTGCACCACCTCAGCCTGCCACTGCTGCCAGCAGGGCAGGGGGGACAGGAAGGGGCTCCTTGGTCTCTTAGTGACTGAATCTGTGTGTCAATCTTTTTTTTGTTGTTTTTTTTTTCCTCTTTTGTACACTTTGTTACTGATAGTGTTGCTATTACTGCTCATTTTCTTTTTCTGTTGCCGTTTCCAGTAAATTTTTCTTATTGCAACTCACGATCTTTATCTTTCGGGCCTCTCAATTCTCCTGTCCATGAGGGGAGAGGTAGGGGGAGGAGGGAGTGAGCAAGCATCTTGTGGTTTGGAGCATTTTGGTGGGAACACTAATTTGGGGAGTACCATTCCTGAAGCACAACATCATGTTAAAGCCTAGAACATAAGCGAAGTTAATCCGTAGTTTAGTTGCAGTTAGATAACCTGAAGCTTAATTACACTTTGATTAACTATCACCTGAACTGCTGCCACAGCCCTTCTGCAGTGTCACACATCTCTGCCAAGGACAAGAATGCTGCCATTTCAGTCTGGTGTCTGGCAGCAGACAGTCCTTGGCTCCTTTCCAAGTCATTCTTAAAGGAAAAAGCATCCTTACTTAAACCTGGAGACAGAAGTGCCAAGACTAAAAACCGAAAGAATCTCAATATGGTAATTTTTTCAGCACTTTGCAGAAATAAGCTAACATTGCCCCAAGTCCAGTCCTACTGCTTCCCAATCCTTCTGTGGCAATATTCCCTCCTTACAGAGCACAGCTGCTCGTGACCTGGCCTTACATCAAGACAAATTCTTGTGCATCTAAAGAAAGGACAAAGCAGAAGCACAGTGCCAATGAGAAGTGTTCCAACTCCAGCTGTAGGTCGGAGAGTCAGCCAGCTGTCTTGCAGATACTGCACTGATTTTTCACCTGCTTGAGGTGCTACAGCAGGTGTCATTTCCATTGTGCAACTCCATTTGTACTGTCCCTATACAAACAGGGAGCACTTGCTGAGAAAGGCTTCTTTCAGGAGTTCAGCTGCATGTATCAGCCTGCAGGACCCACTAAAATATTTGCATCTTTCATCCCCAAACATGGACTGAGAGTCCCAGCCCAAGAATATGGAGAATTACAAACACAAAACAGCCTCCAAGAAAGCTGTGCAGGCATTACTGTGAACAGGAACATAAATGGTATTTTATTGCAAGATTCTTAGAACTTTAGAAAATGAGTGCACTGAGCACTGTTACTAATGAATACAATACAGTCTGGCTGTTCTAGCAGTGGAGGCAAACAGATGTCACTGACAAGTTTTACTGGCATCATCTAGGGCCAAGAGTGGAGCTCTGTGGTGAATGGGAGCCCATCCGACTCACACCTGTAAAGAAAAAGGAAGGTAAATGGACAACACACAAAAAAGATAATATTGTATCACCTCCTTTTCTAAAATGCTTTGTATATTCTTCTGTTGCTGTTCAAAATGTCCAATTTCCCTGGATAAATGGAGGAATTCCAAATAGATTTTTAGAAGCTTGGTATTTCCAGAAGTTTTAGTGTCATGGGTTGTGTGTGCCTCTATTCCTTCTCCCCATCCACCCCACCTTCTAAAGATAGTTATAACAAATATGCACAGGGTCAGCTATGCCCCTGTGGCACTTTTTTGAGGGCTCAATGCCTGTGTGTGGTTTAGTGTATGAAACACACTACTGAAGTCAGAAATAGCTGATGTTCACAGTTATAAATAATACAGGTAATGCCATTGGATATCACAGCCCATTTCCTAGTATTACTACATTCAATTTTTTTTAAAAGTACTTTCCTTGGTACCTGGGGTGTCACAAGACCAGAATTCATTACACTTGGGACAGCGGGGTTCAGTCTGGCCTCTGAAGTACTTTCTGACACAAGGTAAGTGCATTCCAATTCCACAGGATTCACATACTTGGCTCTGAAATCAAGAGTTGATTCATAAAATCTTTCTGAACTGTCCTTCAATTTAAGAGAAAGTTGTTACAAAGAGCAGCAGATATGCAACACTTCATTGCAAAGAATGGTTCCCACAATACGTGTGATTGACACACAGCAGACAAAGATGGTAAATGGTAAAAGGAGATATTTTTCTGTGAATTAGGAAATACTATTTCCCTATATGGACAAAATTTAGCTTGAAAGACTATTTCATTGCAATAAAGGAGACTAATTGGGATGGGAAAAGTAACATGGAAGCATGTTAGTTAGGCAGATCAGAAAATGCAGGCTCACAGAACAAGAGTTTTGGAATAGGAATCCAGGCTGTAACTGCTTCAGCAAGATGGAACGGGTAAGGTCCCAGCTATCAGAACACAGTGCTTTAGCATGCTCTACATAGCACATGTTCCTTCTGAGGTCCAAACAGAAGCAATTCCTGAATTAAAGTCCCAGGACCAAGAATGAATGTGTCACACAATGACACCTATTGGCCAGGCCCAAAGAGGACACTGCTAAACCTCTTTCAGCGTGAGGAGTTCATCTCTTAACATGCTGGGTTGCAAAGCCAGACAGCACAACCATGTTCCTCATTGCAGGACTGCACTTCTCCAATTTTATACTTGGAGACATTGCTCCAAGACAATTTTATTTCTAAAGACAGAAGATAAAATGCCTAAAATGACAAAAAAAAAGAGGTTTTTTTACAAAATGCATGAGCACCATGACCAGATTATAAGACCAAGATTATACCCAAGGGAAAGCATCACAAACCTCAGCTATGACCATGCAAGTCCGTCGGCTGAGTTGATAAAACATGTTACCTGGATGGTGAGGCTGTGACAGATGTTACATTTCCTTGCCACATCCTGGTAGTTGCTGAGAATGTACTGTTCCATCTCAATTATGCAACGGGTATGCAGAGTATATTCTCCATTTTTCTAAGAAAACACGTGTTGAGATAAGGAATTTCTTCTAATTCCTTCTATCTTTTCTGACTTTGCTAACCACCTGTTAACAATCCACTTTTTTCTACAGTCATGAAACCAACATGCTGGTACAATGCAACACAAGAACACTTTTGAAATAGCAGAACTCCTTTGTTTAGAGGAGCAGAATAAAAACCCCACACCTTTAACAGAGATCTAGTCCTTGGAAAGCATAGATGAGCAAGCATGTGTTCTTTAACAGAGGCATGCTCTTTTGGCATCCTCCATTTATATGTAAGAGGAAATTCTCCTGGCTTTCTACAAATTCTAGGCATTGCTGTATCTTTGGAAATATCAGCCAAATCAACTTAACATGTAAGTAACTGTGTGGCAGCAGGCTGGAGATCTATGATGCAAGGATCCAGCAGAAAAGAGATTAGGGTCTTACTTGGCAAACAACTGCAGTGTCCACATGGTCAGTCCACCATGGTGAGCTCATTTCCACTGCTCCCTCATAAAACAAGTGTAACCATGCGCCCAATGGCCCACACATTTCTGGTACAGGAGTTTAACATATTCCTTTTCAGGAAATTCTAAATGCAACTAGCAGCACTGATCACTCTGAAGAGCTTTCCCCAGCTCTTGTTCCAGGTTGAAGGATACTGTGCTTTTGTGTACAAAGGATGTCTGTGTGTCACTGGGCAGGACTGGACACACACACCCACCTGGCTCAGGTACAAGAAACTGAAACCATATGGTCCTGTACAGACCTACCCAAGGACTTTTTCCTTGTAAGTCTACTTCCTTTTCTGGAAAAAAAAAAAAACTAGAGCAGCGAGAAGCATGGGCCCCATAAGACCATTTTTGCCATCATTCATTCAAGCAGAGCTCCAGTCTCAGCTACCTCATCTGTAAGAACGTGGCAGCTGGACCATGAAAACTTGAATGCAGTTACCTCAGAGAGCCACTTATCCTCCACAAAAACTTTCAGCACTTGCTCTGCTTCCTTTTTCTTCATTTTCTTGGTCTTAAGTTGGTCAGCCAAGTTTAAAATATCTGTAGATGAGGCAAAGCCATTTTCTGATAAAATTATTAGGTCCATCTACAGGAAGAAACATTAGAAAACAAGTATTAGAAACACTGCAATTAGGCAGACACACAGTAATGTGCTAATGTGCATTTTTTTTAGCATCCACGTATGTGAGAGATACTACAGTATATGGCTTGAACCAGAATTGGAAAACAAAGGCCAAAAGCTGAAACAATCATTGTCCCCTTCACAGTTTTGATCTTTGCCAAGAAAATGTTTCCACAAATAGAAGTATATGTGCTGCCTAAATGAATCTGCATTCAGGGACCCCTGGACACACTCAGTGGTGACAGATCCATTTCTTTTTATCTGCTCTTTATCAAAGATCTTTTGAGGAAAAATCTCCATAACCATAGACAAATTTTTAGATGCAAATCAGCAAATTCATTTTGTATGTTGCTAGCATTAAAAACTACTGTATATTACGAAACTACTGAAGCCAGTAGAAAACTCAGCAATCATGACTGAAAATCCTGAAGAAAGTTGTGTAACTAAAAGTAGGCATGTCGAGTCCCTAACCCCTAGGAGCCCTCCCCTGGTGCTGATTTTGCCTGACCCATAAGTGACTTACAGCAGCAAATCACTGCTTGCACGTACTTCCATCCCTGCCCACTCCACCCATTTGATCTCTCATAAACTTAGGTAAAATGGCAACTACTTCCTCAACCACATCTCCATTTCCATTTTCATTCATTTTAAGATACCTTCACAAATTGTATGATTTACTAAGTGATAACTGACATACTTACTGTTTTTCTGAACAATTCTAATTCAGTTTCTGTATAGTCAGATGCCATTTTAGTTACTTCAGTTTCTGCCAAATTCACCTAATAAAAAATAAACTGATATAAAGTGCCGATGTAGTTTTATACCAGAAGCTGTAAAAAAAAACCCCTGAGGTTAAGAATACATCATCTTACAATTAACATAAATGTTAGTTCTTTGAAAGGCACTTGATGTATTCAGGTTCTTTCTTTACAACCCCTCATCTGCCAGCCACAAATTCCCCACAGCTGCCTCTGCCCAGGCAAAACCATTCCACAGCCCAAGCTCCCAGAACTGAGACAGAGTGCTGCAGCAGAGCTCACACGGCACAGGTGCTAGACAGAAGCAGGAACTATGAAAACTGTGAAAACCAGTTGCCCATGTTTTCTACTCTTACTGCACATGCTACTACTATTAATTATTTGCTCAACTTAGCTGGCAAAAGGAAAGGCTAAAAGCAGCAGCTAATGTTATAATGTCTCCTGTATAGTCTTCTGAAATTATTAACCTTCTCTGATACATATATTGCAAATCATCTGGGGAAACAACTTACAGGCCTCCTCAGTAACCCTTTTGTGCTTAGCTGATTTTTGAGTGGGAGAAAAAGAAAACTGATGTTGGATAGCTCTCTGTGTCTTCTAGTTAAAAAATCTGTCTCAGGAAAGAAAGTCTCCCGTGGAAAAGGAATCTCACTTCAGCACTTAAGCAATGTTTATGCTAAGTAACTCCAACAGTGCTGTCATCCTTGGTGCCATGTCTTATTCCCACACACCTGGCTGTGACAGTTCACCCTCGCAGCAGCTCCTGCAGCCACTGCCAGCCCCACACAAACAGCACAGCAGGTACCTACTACAGCATAATGTGCTCTGCCATCATCTTCTGATGCTCCCTTCCGGATCTGCATAAACAAAGGCTGCAGGTGGCTGTTAATAGTGCTGATGAAATCGTCCAGTTTATCGTGTGCGTAGTAAACTGAAAATGAATGAGAAAAAAACACATATAAAGAAAAGTCAAACAACTACACAGCAGGCAGATCTTTTTATATGAAACATTTTTCCCAGGTAAAAGTGCTAAAACTGTAAGTCAGAATTCAAACATGAATTCAAACTGTTCTATTCAGCAGACATGTAATGTCTTTGTGCTGTTGTCTCATGGCCTTCAGAGATGCTCAGCTCCTTTAAAATTAGTTGACAGAATCCAGACATTCTGCCTTGTGGCAGGGAACCCACAGCACTAATCCAGTAATTACAGTGACTTGAACTAAGCTGAACTGAAAAGAAAATATGACTGGGAAAAAATATTTTGCACAATAGAAAAATACACTGACTTGAATTCCTTTATAAACAAGGGATTTCTTGTTTCTGTATGCTCTGTTTCACAAATTAATGGCACATAAATGATCAAGTTACATGTAAGAAAACCTAAAATTCTAGTGTTGTAGAAATCAAGCAAATACTAGCAGCAGTTTTATCATAGACATAATTAAAACTGACTTTGCAGTCATTCTGTGTAAAAGCATACAATGGTTCTGGCCTGCACATCACCAGCACAACCCTCACATCCACCCAAAACAAGATTTTCTAAGTGGCAATGCTCCTGTTGCCTACATCAGGCTATGGTTTAAGAACCAGAGTTAAGTAAGAGCTCATAATTTAGATAAATTATTCATGTGTCAAAAATGCAACCAGTTATCACGAAATTAATCCTGTTGTCAGTCACAGGAGTCCCTCGCTGGTGTAACAGCATTGGGCCAAGTCCTGCTCACAAACCCCTCAGCACTATCCAGCACTCACAGGATGCTCCTGCCCAGGAGTTCCTGATTCTGATATACAAGATTCCTTCAGCAAGCAAAGCCAACAAACAGCAAGAATGACAGTAAAATAAGTACAAGATTTAACTATAATTTTGCCACCTGCTTGGCCCCTGTCAGCAGGAAACACTGCACAAAGTAGTCAGAGAGGGTAAAAGATGAAAGATAACAGAATACTCTTTTGTACAACAGCTACAGCGTTTTAATGTGAGGTAAGTGGTTGTTCCAGTAGATCTTATGTGAGAAAAAAAGGGATAAAAATTCTCCATAAAAAATGAACAGGGGTTAGAGAACACCAAAAGTTGCACTTCACAATTTTAGCATCTAAGAAGTAGATCAGGTTACAGTTCCTGACTCCAGAGACACAAATAGGCCACTTCATTCTGACAGTACATCTAAGCCTATGTAGGTACAAAGTCGCAGAAAAACAGAAGAGTCCCTGCAGAGTGAGTAGTATGGTGCCATGGCACAGGAACAGTCCTAAGCCTGGCAGGAGCACAGCTTCCAGGACTTGGAATGAACAATACAGGGCAGGTGAGGTGGGAAGAAAGCACAGCAATTCCCCAGGAAACCTCATCTCTTCCTCACCAAAATGCTTTTGCAGCAGTCACTTCTCTCACAGCACCTGGGAGAAATAACTGAAGTGCATTTACTTAAAAGCATTCACTAGAGTGAAGTACTTTCAGTGTCAAAAAATATTTTTAAAAATTCATTTATATGTATAACCTATAAACAACAACCCTGAGAAAATAAAAAGTACTGGCCTGATTAGAAGTTAGTTTACTCATTGCTGTATTATTTTATCTTTCAGGAAAGAGAGGGAACACTCATATCTTTACAGTTTTTTAACTTTTTTTAGCTGGTGCATGCCCTCGAGAAGTCAAATTATTTGTAAACTGCACCAGGAAAACAATCCAGTTCTTTCATCACCAGGACACACACCTTTATCAGTTTCACAGCAGTGCTGGTGTAATTTCCTGGCTTCTGATCCTTCGGTTATCCCATTAGACATGAGAACCTGCAAGAACCGTCGGTGAGCATCGGTCATCCGAGCTGCCATCAGCGTTTCACCAGGCTTCAAGTGCTGCAGGAGGTTTAAGCTGGAATTAATGCACATGTTCATGCAAATTAAGAACACAACAGTCTAAGCGTACACAAGATTTCAATTAAAGTCTATTACACTGAATGAGGGCAAAAAAAGGAGATCCCAAGGTTGTCCTGAGAAGGCAGAGTGACCAGCTCTGAGGTTCTGGAAGGGTGCAAGAGACAAAGTTCAACTAGTTTTAGCTACAGAAAAGAACAACGTAGGCATTGTGTTGTTGTCACCCAAAATCGAGAATAAAACTCCTTCTTAACACCAACGTAGTATTAAGAAGGAAGCAATACTTTACTGCAGCACTGGATACACAGGGGAATAACTCCTGCTTAACGTGCACAGTTGGCTCAAGGTGATAAACGTAGCAGCCGCTGGAGTCTGCACAGTTAGTCTCAGACAGCTCTTGGAGGGTCTTTAGGCACTCCTAGTGGTCACTGAGCCTCTAAACTTTGACAACGATCTTCTCCAGCCGGTGTGGTTTTCATCGAAGCTGCAGTGTGCTGCTGAGCGAGCTGGACTGGGCCGCTGTGACTTGTTACGAACGGGAGTCAGAGAGCGCCCAACGTCCCACGAAGCGCTACCGAAGCCGCCGTTAACCGGCACTCTCCCCTGCGGAATCTGCAGCACTGTCGTCCCCCAAACCCGAAAATAACAGTGCTGGGTGACAAACACAACACCGTCTGTCATTCTATGGTACATGAAGCTCCTGCTCCCTGATTTGAGCACAGTCAATCAGAGCGGGTGACTTCGGACAGAAAATAATCCTCTACAGGTTTCGAAGAATGCCTGAAGTAATTAAAGGCAGCTCAGGCAATTCTCTGACCACTGTACCAAGCGACTGCCCGCTCCCGACTGAGCTCCGGCCTCGCCGCTTCGCCGCCCGCGCGTCCCCAGGCCAGCCGCAGCCCACGGAGGCAATGACCCGGAAAAGCGCCCGGCCCGCGAGCCCTCGGCCCTTCCGGGACCCACCGGAGCTCCCACCCCGGTACCACCCCCGTCAGCCGCCCGCCGCACCTGGCCGCGCTCGCCAATTCGGCGATGGCCGCCCTCGCCTGCTCCCGATGGCCCCGGGCCGGCCCCGCCCCGCGCAGGCCCCGGCCCGGCCTGCGCAGGCCCCGCCCCGGACGGGCGGTGTGCGGGGGCCGCTGGTGCCGGGCCGGGCCCGGGGAGGCGCCGCGTCCGGGTCGGGAGCGCCCGGGTCCGGAGCGCCCGGGTCCGGAGCCTGGCGCAGGTTCGGTACAGACAAGGTACGTCCGGCGGCCTGCTCGTCCCGGCGTCGGGACCGGCTCCTTCTCGTTCCTTGCGGTTGGCGCGCCGTTTGTGCGGTCTGTTTTTCTCCGTGCCGGTTCTGGGAAGGGCGGAAGGTCCGTGCTCCCTCCGAGGCTTGGCCGGGCGGAGATCCCGGGGCTCGTCCCGTACGGCGGATCCGGCTGGAGCCCGCGGGCAGAACCGGTTCTCTTTCCTCGAGGCTGTTAAACTCGAGTGCTCCTTTTACAGTATTTCAGACACAAGCGGTGTAACTCTCCGCAGCGCGGTGGGCGCAGCAGCCGCGCCCGGGCCGGGCCCGTCGTCCCCATCGGTGCCGTTCCCGGCCGTGCCCAACCCGGGGCCGCGGCGCTTGGCACCGGTTCGTGCTGAGCGCCCGGAAAGCGGCGGCTTCTCGCCAGGCGGCATTACGCTCTGCACGGGTTTTCTTTTTAAGGTTTGATACAGAATCTGTTGGTGAACCTTTTGCTTTGCCATGTACCGCTTGTCTGATTTTATCCAGCGTTTATAGCCAGTACTTTAAAAACTGGAGAGTAAGACAAGATGTATCTCAGTTTTAAAAAGAGGCAGTTTTAAACAAGAAATTTGTTCTAGAGACTTGATTCTGGATTAGACTCTTAAGGAATTAATGTAACTTGCTTTAGCTGTACAATTGCAGCAATGGTACATTAAGCAGTCTTGTTTGATATCTGACCTCTTGGTTTGGGCAGGAGTTACTCTTCGCACATTACAGTTATGCACATTATACCTGTTAATGAAATGTGACCCTATTTTCCTTAGAAGACCAGACCAAAAGTTAGTACCGTTTTTCTTAATAGTAAATAAAATCATTTTAATCACGCAATATTTTTTTCATGAAACAGAAAGGTTAAGTGATCAAAGAATATACCTTGTGCCGATAATTGTGTACATCTGCTTCTAACCCCGACAGAGATTTCTTTCCTAGGTTTGGGGAAGTGACTTATGTGTTTACAATTTACTTTCCTCAAATATATTAGTTACTAGGTTTGCTGCAATTTTAGTATTGTCTATACATACTTTTTAAAGATTGGTATTTCATTGTCTGGTATAATGAAAAACTTGAGAGGTAACAGGCAGAAGAGCTGTGGATGTTTTAAAATTTTCTTCTTTTGCAGTTTCATTAAACCTCTGGCTTAAGTCAATTTTCATGCACATGTGCAGATCCATTCTTCCAAGAGAAGATGGTTTTGGTCTGCCATCTGCTTATTTGGACATGCTTACGTGGTTCAAGATTCTCTGCCAAAGTTCTAAGAGTTCTGGGAGTTTCTTGGAACTCCAGTCATGTGGCAGCATTACCTAACAGTGGAAAGCAAATGCTTCCTCTCTTCAGAGTTCCAGGAAAAAGGGAAATGAAGGATTTATTTTTTTTTTTATGCCAGAGCAGTTGGCTCTTTTTTTTTTCTGAGCAGCAGCAAAGGTGCTTGTGTTCTTTTAAAAAAAGTATCACTGTGCTTAGTCACTTTTCATCTATTCTCAGAATATGAAAAACTCAGCTCTCGAGCTCTTATGAGAAATTTGTCTTTCATGTTTGTCCTTTATTACTAGGTGAGCAGTAACTGCCCCAGAGAAGGTCACAGAGGAGTCTCCATTCTGTTTTTCTGTTTTCACTAACAATGTCCTTATCCCTGAACTTCTAAGATGGATGTTTTCAGTCAGACAGACAGACTCACCTCTGTCAGACAGATGAAATGTGGTTCTGCTGCATGGTTTGCTTGGGGAAGAGAGTATTGAACTGCCATCCACAAATACCTTTCAGTGATTTTTCTGTTTCAGAATCTGATCAAGCTTCTGCAGAACACCCAACACCATTCCCCTGCTGAAGGAAATTTCCTCTTCTGTTCTCTAACTGAGAGAATCATGAGGCTTTGAAATAAAAGCTAGTGTACTACCTGGGAGCCCTACAGGTATAAACAGAACAGCCAAAGCTTGCAGGCAGCAAGAACACTCTGTCCAGACGTGAAAGTTAGAAAATTCCGAAAGCATGAGAGGAAGGGAACAAAGGGTTATGTCTTAACAATGTGCTGCTGAACGAATTTTATCCCTCTCTATACTGAAAGCAAAGCCAAAAGCATATTCGTTAGCATGACTTCATCTGAATTTACCAGAATTTTAAATGCATCACATCCATCTGTAGTGATATTAAAGCTAGTAGCCTTATCTTAGGTATTAAGTAGCTACATTGGTAAAAAAGTCTTGGGGACACTTGCTATTTTTAAGTCTGAAATGAATTATTTCATCTGTTTTCAATTTACCTAGACAGTTTTGTTATGCTTAGGGACATAAAAGCTGCATTATTTTCCTTCTCCAAAGTTGTTCTGGTTATATCATGATTAGGTATGTGTTCTACAACTTCTAATTATTTAATGTTTTAATGAATCTGCATTCTTTTGGAACAATGCTCAGAGTTCTTTGCTAAAATTTTTTTTAAGAGGATGATATTCAGATTATCAAAGTACTGGTGATACAACTTGGGGAAAACATTTTAGTCAATAGATTGGACACTTCATTCTTAAATCCTTTTACTTACCTGAGTGGAATCATAGGGCTTTGCTGACAATGTCGCTGCTTTTGGTCTAGTGCTTGCCCTTTTTTACCCTTTACATGCTAGCAACTTTTCTAGTAGCTAAAGAGAGTAAGTCCACTGCCAATGTCAGTCCCGTATCTTCTGTAATTAAAATTTTTCAGAAAAATCTTCTAGCTCATTTGTATTCCCCTTGTTCTACATGTTTCTTCCGTGAGATAATTTTAGGGGCCAGAGGTAGGAAACAGGTACAGCAGGAGGTCTGAACTCTAACATCTAGCAGAGTGGTAGGAAAAACACTTTTACCTTAACTGAGACAGGAATGTAAGTTTATTATGTTTTCTGTTGGCAGAATTGCAGCACGGTTTTTCCTGTTGAACCTGACCATTTTCAATAATGGCACGACTCCTAACTGCTGCACCATATACCCTTTGGATCCTTTTCTTTTCATATACAACGAATGCAGGTATGTTCATCAATATTTTAAATTATTATACTGAAGTTTTTCTTGACAGCATTTTTCCATGACCACTAGGTAACGCTGTTACCACTAATTAACTACTATAGAATTTGTAACTTCAAATGTCAGAAATATCACTGTACTAGGAAAAAAAAATCGTAGACTTCCTTTTTTTCTTGATATTGACCTTTTCTCTGTGGGCAAGAAAAACTAGAAATTTGCGGGAAGGAGAAGCAGGTTTGGAAAGCCGTGCTGTCCTTCCCCAGTGTGTGGTGTCCCCTGGCTGCTGTGCCTGCAGGGCTGCTGGCACTCGGTGCTCCCCAAAGGCTGCAGCCACCCCAGCCTGGGCCCGGCAGCCCTGGCTGCTCTCACCTGCCCTGCACAGGGATGGGCTCTCGGCTGCCCCTCGTGCTGGCAGCTGCAGACCCAGCCAGCCCGGGTGCTGCTGCTTCCTTAAGGATTATTTCGTGTTGGCAGAAGCTGAATATAAACATGGCTTGTCTTCATTGCATCTTTTATGCTGTTTGATTATAAATACTAATGTGATATATGTACCAATGGTATTCAATAATGCATTTTTATTTTCTGGAAAATGAATCTTACACTTTGCTTTCTGTATTTTTTTAAACTAGTTCCACAGTAGTCTATAGTTTCTTAAATCTCATCTTATTTTGTTTTAAGAAGCTAAATCAAAATATTTAAAAGACAATTTAAAATAGCCTATCTCTAAAAAAGAAGTTTCATTAGCTACTGTCTTGTGTACTATGAAATAGTGCAATTTGAATTAATGAGAAGGATCAAGGTTTGCAAGAGCACATTGGCAGGGTTGTCTGATCTAGGTAATTCCACCTTTTCATTTCCCTAAATGATCTTTATCAGAGTTTAATTTTATCATATTTTGTTCGAGTTTGTTTGCCTAGTTAACTGCCTAGTGTTTCTTCAGCATCATGTACACTTGGAGGATTAAAAAAGAAATTCAGTATTTCAGTTCCCTCTTTTAACTATACAAACTCAAAACAAGCTCTGTACTATATATGGTTGCAAAAGGAAATTCTCAAATATCTGAGGTTTTAAAAAAATATTGTATACCAGAGATGGAAAAGTGAGAAGGTGACAGGAAAAGAGCAGAGAATATAATTTAGAGTTCTGAAAAGATATGAGGGCACTGAATGGCAAGATAAACTGTTAATCATCATAGCTTAACACAGGAGGAAGAGCTTCATTTAATTGAAGTATTCTTGAAAGTATACGATGATTAACACATTGAAAAATAATGTTATTCGTCTTTAAGGGCCTTAAATTGATAGTACTTCTGTTAAAAGTACATTTTAAAGTGAAAAAAGGAAACTAGCAATAAAATTATAAATATAACCGAATATAAACAGCATCAACAAGGTAATGATTATTGTAAAATAAAAAGCAGTGTGACTGTTAAAGTGTTGCAGAAGTTTGAGCTTGCTGCTTTTTTGATGAGTGCTAAAGAATTGAGTACCATGCAGAAAAAAAGGGAACCTAACATGGTACTGCTGTGCAGAAAGGACATAACAGCAATAGTTCTTATCCACAAGATAAATGTTTATCCTTAGTAACTAAACTAAAACATTTTGTAAGTATTTGAACATAATAAAACCATGAATCATAGTCAGTTCTAGGTTTATAAGCAGTCAATATACCAGCGCTTAGAATCCAAATTTTATAGATCACATTGTGCTGTATACCATGTCCACTAAAAGGTGTGTGACCATCACATTTTACATTTGCAGATTCTGTACTGTGTCAGAGTTTGCAGAAGTTGGATCATAGTAAATAATGCAAGTGGACTACAGAAATAAAAATGTAGGGAAGATAAAATGAAATTAGGTACTTTCAACAAAAAAAGCTTGGGAGGAATAATCTGAAAGTTAGGTACCCATTGGAAGGAAGAAGCCTGTGAAGCAGGAGTGGCTGAAGGACAATGGGCTTGCAGGGTGTGAATCGTTGGCAACTGAGTCTTGAATTTGCAATGTAAATGATCAGCATGAAGAGTTGGTAATGTACTGGGCCATGTACACGAAATTTGGTCTCTAGAAGAAAACCGTTTAGCAGAATCCCATTGGAAATTCTCAGCAAATCTTAATTAATAGGATTCAAAAAAATCAATCAAAGCTATTTTTAATTTTTTACAGGAGATGTAAAGTAGAAAAGGATTTACATTTGTACAACTTGTGCAGGAAAAGGGAGATACTGTTGTTATTTACCTGTGAAAGAGAAGTTAAACATCAGAAAAGCCAAATAATTATCTTGGATGATAAAAGTATTAGCTATTTCTAGCTATTTTCTAATGATCACATTCCAGGGTCCAGTACCAGGGTTGGCACACTGTTAGTCCAAATAACAGCATGACCTTTCTGTCACCCAGCTTCTCCTCTGCTTTTCTGTGTATCACTCTTGTGGAGCACATTGAAATAAAGGAAAGTGAGGCTGGAAGGGAAGAGATACTGAGGGTTGTGGATTCTATTTCTGCTTCCAGTTCTTACAAAGATATTTTGACCAGTATATTCTATTTTTTGCTTAAATGCTGCCAGTGAAGGTAGTTGTAAACTGGAGTGCAGGACTCTGGGCCTTCATGGAGCTCCTCAGTGCTTGGCTCTCTGTGACTCAGTCTCTCCTCAGCCTTGGATGCTGTCCTAACAACGACAAGCAGGAGACAGAGCAGGAAGTACTGAGTGAAATCAAGTAAGGGTATATACTGGAAGAAGGATTGTGGCAGGAAGATCTAGGCGCTGGGGAGCAGAAGGTGTGCATTTGGGAAGCTCAGAACCACTGCACGTAAAGCACGAGTTCATGGCTCTAAGCAGTGATCCTGGTCTGACTCTTCATTATCTGCATTTTGGCTTTTGAACTTTTTGTATTTAACAGGTGGGATGATGCTGTTTTGTAATTTAATGTTGATGTGTTTTAAATAGAGCTATTGGAATCGGATTTTCTGTTCTTGGAAGTCTCTGTTGGCTGAGATGTGCCCTTCTATCTCTATTACTACTGCAGGCTCTTCTTCTCCTAAGACCATAGACATTGTCTCCAGAAAGGTGGAGACAGTGAGTGCCCTCTTTCCATTTATCCATACACAAAAAATAACAATGTTTTCACTTAATTTATAGGGATGTGGCAGCTCTGTTTAGATACAAAAATTAGTATTTCAGCTTAGTCCAATACAGTCTTCTGATTCTCTTGCTTCTCATTGTATGCTGCTGTCCCCTAGTTATGGCTGCAGGACAAATACAAGAATTTGAATGCTTCACTGACTTTGACAAAGAGCTGGTTTGTCACTGGAAGGTGCCTGCACAAACCAATTGCTCCAAAGAATTCCTGCTCTGCTACAGCAAGGAAACTTCTTCTGTGTCGTAAGTATTTAGTAAGATGTTACACTGCCATTGTTAGAGCTTCAGATATCCTACAGCCACTATTGGCTTCAATTCCCTCCCTCTACTGTGGGTGTCCAGGACAAAATGTACTTCAGATTGTTCCTCTTAAAGTAAAATGGATTATTTCCTTTTAAGTAAAATGGGTTTCTGCAATTAACAGCACACTCTGTTCAGTGGTCTACTCTTCTGTAGAACTTTCTGCTCTCTTAGCACAGAAGAGGGATCAAGTCCCACTGGTAGGAGTAGTAGGGCTCTTAGAAGTTTACAAAACCTTAACTTCATGCAGAATTTTACCTTCTTCATGAGAAATCTTACTTGATTCACCGGTCTGTAGCCTGTAGATACTTTCAGCTGGAGCCCAGGTGATTGTGTCTGGGTCCAGTCTAACTCCATGTTCAGGCACAGACCTGTCCCTGTTCTGAGCAGGGCCAGTCATCATCTCTTACAAAAGAAGATGCATGTGGGTTCTCCTGTTCTTGCTGCGTGATTTCACCACACCAGCATTCAAATAACCTTGCTCATACATTGCAATAAACGTGTTCCTATATTAACAAGTTGTTACTATGTCCCTTTAGAAGCTGAAGTGTGACAAAGGGTGGTATTTGAGATCAATCCTTAGGCTTTCTGTCAAGTTTATAATTTGTGTGATACAGATACCCGGGGGGGGGCTAGGGAGGGTGTGTTGTTTGGGCATCTCAGTTTTGTTTTGGAAACATTTCTGAGCGCTGACTTGTCTCGCTTTTGATTAGTTGTGTATGTTGGGAAACTTGATTTCACCTTTTCAAGGATATAGTGTGTCACATTCTCTTAAACATCACATAATTTTGTGCCTGTTTTTCAGAAACATATGTGTTCCTGAGAATGAAAAAGACAGTTTAAGGTGCACTTGTACAATATATCCAGATTATTTTGTATCAGGCCTCACATATATTCTAGCCCTACAATTCAATGGCACTGATACGTGGAATTACAATGTTACACCAGCCCTTGTTGGTAAGAACTTGTTTACTTTGTCACTGGTACATCTGGTTCCAGGCTTTGCAATCCTAGCTAACTTCTCATTCCTGTCACCAGAACAGTTTTTGCTTGTCAGAGGTGCAAAGTGTCATGGTAGCTTAAATGCAAAATGCATTTGTTTCAGAAACCTGATTTTGGATTAGATTCTTAAGGAATTAATGTAAGTAGATTATCTTTAGTGCATTTTACTTGTGGCTTACAGGGTGAAGAGCAATCATGCTACTTTCAGTTTCTAGAAAGAAACTTGGTTATTCCTACTGAAATTCCTCCCATTCCTGTCTCTATAATACTCTGATTTTTCATGCTAGTTGAATCATGCTACATGAACAGAGGATTTTTCACAGCAATTGCTGTTGGATTTTAACAGCCAGTGATAAAAAGTTAAAGAGACTGCTCCTAAGCAGGACAGAGTGTAGACACATTTCATGTTTCTGCCTAGGCCCCCAGTTTGGTCAGAACAGTGTGCTTGTTGGTAACACCTGTCACCTTAAACACTCAGGAAAACCATTTTCATACCTTAGGCAGGACGGAGAGCTGGTTCTTTTCAGAATTCTTGATGGATACTGCTGCTTATCTGCCAAATAAGCAGAAGTCCACATTGGTTTCCTAGAGACAGGGAGCCAGGACAGCTTGGCTGCAGCACTGGAGCTCTGTGCCCACTCAGCCTCACAGCTGCTGCTGTCAGGGCACAGGTTGTTCCCGTTTCTCCAAGCTGAAAGCTGCATCCAGTGCACCAAAAGGCCGTGCAGTTCAGCCAGCTTGAAGAATCAGTGATTGTTAATAAATACCCTGAAGTTGCTCAGATTTAGCCTCTCTATTCTTGTGCTACAGCATAGTGACAAGGGCTAAGTGCATTGACTGTGATGATAATCTGGTCTTTGGTGAATGCTTCTCTCTCTGCTTCTCTCTATCAGTGCTTTCCCATTACCCTGTTCTGTATTTTCTAACATACAGTTAAGCCGAGGGCCCCCAAAAATCTTGCCATTGAGAAAGCTGAAAATGGTAACTTCAATCTGAGTTGGGAGGACAGCCACTCTCATTCATCCTTGCTCTCTGGACAGCCAGTCATCTATGAAGTGAAGTACTGGAGGAAGCAGCACCCAACAGAGGTAAGAGACACCCAGTCTCTTCCTTTTCTGTCTCCAGAGTTTTTAGGTTTAAAAAGTCCTCTAGAAAAGCACTTCATGAATAATAGTGTAAGGGCCAGTGAGAGCAAGTCCCACAGTGTTCCCGATTACACACTTGCCACAGTTCACTTTGCCCCCAAGATAGTTCAGCTGGATGTCAGAGGATTGAAACTTCTGCCTGCCACCTCAAAATGGTCTGCTGCTTGCAGCAGACAAGGTAGTGATTGAAAATGCAGTGCTTTTGTTCCCTGAACTTCATTTCCTCCTTAGACATCAGGAAGCTGGGGGTTGGTGGCTCTGTGGGGCAGGTGAGGCACTTCAAACACCCTTCTGAGTAATCCAGCATTCCTGGGCTGGGCTTCATGCACGTGGTGACAGGTGACAGGTGCCACCTGCTGATGACATGAGCTGCAGTGTCATACCCAGGCATTCTTTTGTGAAAGGTTACTGAGACACATAACACTATTGATGTTTAGTTGCTGTCACTAACCCTTCACCCTATAAAGAAATCAAAGTGAATTCCCTCATTTTCTTTTCAGGTTTCTGTAAAAGCAATTAACTACCAGGCAAAAAGCTTTGAGATTACTGCAAGCTCCTTGAAGAGAGGCTATGATTACGTTGCAAGTCTCAGGTGTAACTACATGGACTTCCCAGCCTACTGGAGTGAATGGAGTGAAGAAGTTGAATTTCACTATGGTAATAGTGTCAGAAATAGCAGCTTGCTAAAAGGATGGTATATAGCCTTACATACTCTGCTGCTCTCTTGGAGGAGAGTTATGGACTCTTCATCATTTTGAATGTAATGTGAATACATTGGGAAACTAAGGAAGAGAAGACCAAGGGAGGTTGGATTGCTTAGCCTTGTGAAAAAAAAAGGCCGAAAGCACTGTGCTTGTTCTTTATAAATATTTCATGAGTAGACAACAAGGAAGTAGAAGAAATATTTGAACTAAACAGCAACATTGATGTGAGAGCAAGTGGGTGTAAATGAACAAGATATATCTGTATATATCTCTATATATATGTATCTAGATAGATATATAGCTATATACATATATATAGGCTGCAAATCAAACAGTATTTTAATAGAGGTGTGAGAGTTTCTAAAAATCCCTGAAGCGCTACAGAGAGAACAAGAAACATAGCTGCACTGCAGTGGCAATGATAATGCCATTTTAGGCACTGTGTGACAGGCCTTGTCCCTGAGGGCTGGCAGTGGCCTTGCAGTACACATTGGCTGTCCCAGCTCCTGCCATGTCCAGTAGCTGAGCACAGCACCTGCACCAGAGGGTCTCTGGCACACCACATGTCATCTAGGGCTCTGCTGTTTATGTGCTGGGAGCTTTATTTTACGTCCTTTAAAAAAGCTTTTTTTTTTTTTAATTGCAGAAGAGCAGCAAGTGATTTGGTTATGCCAGTGCTTGCATTTAGATGCACATTCACATGTAAATATTTGCTTGTTTTACAGATTACGAGGTGAAGGCTGAAGACATTCTGCAGATGGCTGTGCCCACATCCTGCATACTGATCATGGCAGGATCTGTAATTTGTTACTTCTGTTTCACTAAGTAGGTATCCTGCTTGTTAGAGTTTATAGAGTAATGGTTTATAAGGGTATCAGTATAGCTATTGATTAGCTGAATGTCTGGTAGCAGAGAAATCTAATGTTTTGGGTTTTCTCAGTGCTTTTATCTAGCTGTCTGTGAGCAGAGATTTTATAAACACAAGTCAGTTGCACTGTGTCATTTTCTGAACAGTCTTTATTAATCTTACTGGAAAAGGCTTATTACAGGAGGAGGTTGTCAGTTTTGGGCCCTAATCTCTGCTAGAGTTCAAGTAGTGATGGCTGAATACCTTTATTTCTTTCAAAATTTTTAAATGGTAATGTGAAAATGGGATCCTGTCTCTTTCACACATCATTTTAAACACGATTAGAACAGGTGACTGTCATTGTGCAGAGCAGTCACATACCAAACATACAAACATCTTTACACTGGTTTAATGAAAAGCAGGAGATGCCCAAAACAAACACTTTCTGTTGCTGCAATGCAGATGCCTAAAAGAAAAAGGAGAAAGAAGAGAGAAATGTACACTGGTTAAGCCCAAGTGCAGTCAAAACAAGTAATTTTCATTCTTCCCTTGCAGAGTGAAGAAAGAATGGTGGGATCAAATCCCAAATCCAGCAAAGAGCCATTTGGTTGTAAAAAATGTCAAGGTAATTTAAAAGCTTTGCAAAAGCTTTCCTGATCATCAGAAGTAGAATGTGTAATAAATTTTATTGTCTGTCTAGTGTAAGGGATACTAAGTACATCTCATATCCATCCTAAATCTCATTTGTATCTTTATTAGTTTTCAGTTTCGTGCCATTTTGATGAAATTAAGTTCCCATTCCATGACTTAAAGCAGAGTCATATGGAACAACAAATGTAAGTAAGATTTTAAAACAATTCCTCTTCTTTGCAGCATAAAATTGTTTCCTGTACCATAAATATTAACTGTCCTTTCCTTTTGACTTCCAAAAACAGAAGTTGCAAGAACTGTCAGGCTCAAAGTTTGTCAAGCCAAAACTTCAAGGGAAAAGATAACATCAGAAATGTTGAGACATCTTGCAGTTGCCACAGCAAGTCTGGAGAGTGTTTGCCAAAAGGCAGCAATGCAGTTTTAACCCCTGATACAATACCAGTTGAAGAGTGTATAGAAATCTGTGTATGTTTAACAGACAGTGAAACTGAGAGCCAAGAAGAAACTGGCAACCAGATCACCATGTTCAAGCCTTGTGAGAGCAGCATTGGTGCTTTCAGAGAGCACACTGAACACAATGAGTTACTAGCTAACATGTTCGATGCACTCCTGGCAGATGAAAATAACATGCAAGACAATAAGGGCCCAAACATCCCCACAGCTGAGAAGAAAACCTTAGAGAACATTGGGTCAGAAAATCCATCACAGCGAAATCCAAAAGAAAGTGCAGCCCAGAGTCTGCAACCATGTGATATTTCTCATACAACTCCCCTTTTCACCAAAGCCTCTAAAGATGACTACAATTGTAGTACAACCAGCAAAGAGTCAGAACTATCAGAAGAGTCCTTTGAATCTGGCTATCAGAGCTCCAGTATAAATTCTGCTTCTCTGGATGCAAGAGATCTTCAACAAATGGTTCATCAAAGCCTTTTTCTATGTAGTTCTGAAAGTGAGCTTGACTCTTGTGTCCTGATCCAGGAGTCTACAAATAAATCATTGTCTGGAACCAAAACAGACAGAATAAACAGCCCTGCAGACAAGAGTTTTGATACCTTTGTGTCTACATCCATGGACTTGTGTGGTTCTGCTTACAAGAGCTGTGACACCCTTTTGTCTCCATCCCTGGAACCCTGTGGCTCTGCCTACAGGAGCTTTAATACGCTTGTGTCTGCATGCAAGGAACCAAGCAGCTCTGCATACAAGAGCTTCAATGCCCTCGTGTGTCAGTCGAGGGCTAACAGTAGCTTTGAAAGCTTGCCTTCCTCCCTGCCTTTGGCACAGTTGTCAGAGATGGCCGAATGCAGCTGCAGAGATCAAAGCACTCGGCCTGCTGGCAGCCAGACGTGTTACAACAACAGCTACACATCTCCCAGCACTGAGCTTGATTTTCCAAACACCTGTTCAGAACATACTGGTTTTCTGTCTTTCTCCACACATGCAAGTGAAGGTGCTTCAGCTTTTCTTTCAGAGGAGGAAACACATAAGCAAGTAATATATCAAAATGTTCAAAGGAAAGCAGATATCATTTCTTGCCCCATTGCACCTCGGCCGTCTGGTTACCAGCCTTTTGGTAGTGCAGGTAAACACAACGGTCTATACTGGGACAGTGACAATGAAGTTATCTCTACATCACTGTATGAATCCTTCATTAATCTGTGCAACAGCCTGAGTGAAGCACCTCCAGATACTGCAATCTATGAACCTGACCCAAGGATAAAGGACAGTGTGTGTTTGACTGTTCAGGGTTCTGACTGCACCATTGTCCCAGGTTTAGCATCTAGTGAGAATGACACACGGACTAGTGATAGCAGCCCTTGGATCAACAGTGCTAATGAGATGTCTGGTGATAGCAGTGATGAAAATGCCAGCAGAGATGAACAGCTGTTACATTTGTTAGAGATGAAATGTCAAGATTTAAACAGCAGAGAAAGAGCTACAAAGAGAACAAAATGGAAAAGCTTTAACCCTTCTGGTGAAGTAATGCAAGAGGGTGGTGATAACAGACTAAAATACTGACTTCCACTGCTACTCACACAACCACTTGAGGGAACTTGGAGATGCAGGGGGAAGTGAAGAGATGCTGAAGCATGCAGATGGGGGTGGGGGGTGTGGCTCAGCAGTCAGCTTACCAGCATGGCTGGACAGTATTGGGCTAAACTTAGACAGAAAAACTGCAGAGCCCCTGGAACTCCATGGCTCAGACAAGGTGTTACCTTGTCATTTTATGAGTAACTCCTATCCTGATTCTCACACCATTCACAGTGAGGACTCTAGACTGACACTTGCAGTTAAAAATAAGACCACTAGAACTGTTAATGGAAAACAACAGGAAGAAAAAATGAAACTTGTGCAAACCCTTGCTCAAGAGGACAACTGCTATATGGAGGTAGCCTAGCCACATAGTGCAGCCACTAGACTGAGCTAGTCTTTGGAAATAAACTGTGTTGCGAGTTGAATTGTTGCTTGTTTTTTCAATCGTGGCTGAAGTGAGGGCTGCTCTAGGTCACCCATGATTCACTGGGTTGTAGCACTGCTGCCTGCCTGGGTCTGGCAGCCAGGACATGATGCAGACCCCTGGGGACAGCTGGGGTTAGCACCCAGCAGTGGCAGCCACAGCTCTACAGGGACAAAGCCAGAGCTGGTGTCTCCACCTGTGAGCAATCTCTAAAAAGGGGGCAGCAGTTCTTAGTGCAGCTTCTGTGGTTATTGTCCTGGCTGCGTGTTGCTTGGGAAGCACACAAAGGTGATGTGGAACGTGCTGACACACCTGAAAGTGGGATATAGGTCCAGCTCCAAAGGGAAGGTGATTGATTTATCACACAGCTTCCATAACTTACTTATTTTGGGGTCCATAACTTACTTAAGTCCTGTGTGTTTAGCCCTGACATGGGGTGTTTGTTTCTATATCTGCTCAATCAAATAAATGAAATAAAGATTATCAGCATTTGCACTTACACAGTGCTATTATTGGTGATTAATTTCTTGTCTTGTAGAAACAAGCAGTTACTTCAGCAGCTGTAAAAGGAATTGGGGATTTCTAAGCAGTGTTTCTTCCCAGAAAGATTATCCAGCATGTGGTCCAACTTTACCTGCATGGAATTTTTTTTTTTGCTTCTTATTCTTGTCCAGTCAGAATGGGACTTAGCCTGCATCTTAAAGGCAGTATGTACTTCTTGTTGGTGAATTATTCAAGAAGTTTTCTGACCGCTTCTCTACAGCATAATTATATATTTCAGTATGGTAAATTCCACCCTAGTATGTTGGCAGCAGCGTAAAATGGTTAAGAACCATTAAGTAGTGGCGTTATTCTATTGAAATGTATACATTTATTCTCATTTAGAAAACTCTATTTGTATTGACATTCATAAGGAAGGAAGCCATTATGCTAAGCACAGCAACTCTCTTCCAAGTTTGTAAAGTAGTAGAGGTAGCTGTAGGGACACCAGTGGTCCTTTCTTTCCCTTCTTCTCCTGTTCTCTCTCTTGTGCTCTTTGTGAAATCCTCCATGAGGGCTCGTGCTTGGCTGGAGGGGTCTGCTCAGGCCAACTTCTCTGCAGCACATGCTTCTCTGCTGAGCCTCAGCTCCATTCTGCCTTTCCCTGGCTTTTTCCTTCCACATAGCCATGCCCTGCTGTCTGCACATTTCTGTAAGATGGCTTTCTGTGTGGGGTTATTCTTCCCTTTCTCTCCCTTCAGTTTCTCTGGTGAAATGGAACCTAACTCTCAGAGAAGGGGGATCCCTGTTCCTGTGTCTGTGTAAGCCAGAGCTGGGGACAGCAGGGCTGAGGGGGGCAGCTGTCTGCCTCACCCCCTCTGCCACAGGCATGGCTGTAGTGCAAGTTCTAGCCCTGCTGCTTTTACCAGCCAGAGCTCTTAGCACGCAATGAAACCCAGGTGGGTTTCAAGTGACAGATTTCTAGCTGAAGGTGGTGATCTTCCCCTTGGGTGCTGAGTGGGAGTTGAAAGTTTGAGCTGGAAGTGAGGGGTCTGGACTAAGGTCACCGCCTGGGGACCAGCATGCCTCCTGCCAGGACAGAGAATTACTGATCATGGTAAGCATAAATTCAGTGGTTTTCAGTTTGTTTTGAAAGACTGCCATGCAGATGAAGGCTTGTGCCAAGTTTTAGCCTAGTTATAATGCCATTTATTACTTCCTCACAATCACTCCACCTCCACATCTTTCTCACCTGAGTGTCTACCAAATATTAGCAATCTGACTCACCATGAATGAAGTCGTTTCCTGAGAAAAAGAGCTGATGCATTCATAGTTCAGGAGAAACTAGTTCAGATATACTCTTTCTCCATTGCAGAAATGCCACAGGTTTGGCTTATTTTCATTTCTCTTCTGAACAGAGTTGGCTCCTTGGAAATATGCACCCATAAGGATCAGCTGGTGGAAAATTTCCATCAATCATGAGGTTTATCATTGCCCATAGAAAACTAACAATTTTCACGTGACAAGGGTGATACTAGCATAGAGCAGGATGTTGAGGATGTAGAATCAATTCTTGGGAGTAGGGACAAGTTAATTTAGGGTGAAGGAGGGGTCAGCTTTTTAAATAGTTTGCCTCTGCATCTTGCTTTGTGACCCTACATTGTTGAGGCAGGGTGCAAGGATGTCACCCACCACAGGCTACAAACTCTATATAAGAAAACCAGTTCTTTTAAGTGTTGCAATGATAGGGCCAAAAGAGCAAAGGGTTAGAAAACTAAATGAGAGGGTTGTAACTCCCAAAACCCTGCTCCCTAAGGTTTACCTCTGACCGTGGAATTATGTGACGAAACTCCTGAGAGAGGCTGAGAAAACAGTTTATTTTCTCCTAACCCTGTATTTTCTGTAGAAACCTCTTAGGAAGCATGATTCCTGCAGTTTGTGTTCTAGCCCTGACAGTGGTGCTTACAAAGTGTGTTATTTTGTATGCAGTTGCTTTTACAAAAAATAGGCAACTTTTATTAATTGCTGGGAGAGCTACACCTGTGCAATGCCCAAGCATGTGTGCTCATGCATGCACACAAAGAGATCATTTCTCACCTCTGCAGATGGCTGAATACCAGATCAGCTCCAGGCTCCCACGTGATGATGTATCTTGATCTCACATTACCCGGAATTTTAGTATTTTTCACCACGCTTCTGTGACAGACTTTGCAGTCGTGGCCACAGCCCTCAAGGCGCCTCCTACTGCACGGAAGCCACAAGGTCGGAAGCCGAGCAGCAGCTCAGCGGGAACTTTCTGGCAAAAAAAGCAGGGAGACCAGTGAACCGGTTTGGTTTTCAACTGCAGGACTGTCATCTTTCTAAGCAGATTGCTCCAAAGCAAAAAAAACCACAGTCAAGTGAGGAAGAGGGCACTTTCCAGATACCTCAGTAACACAACCAAAGTTAAAGCTTCATGAATTGCCATACCTTGGCCTGTTTTCTCATGGTGCCTAATAATAGCTATCAGCAGCACTGCTGTATTGCCAAATCCTGAGTGTTTTCATTCCTTGTGACAAGCTTGTTGAGAGAAGCTTTACATCTCTGCTGAACTCTGGCCAAAGGTACTTTGCTCTGTTTGTCCCTTTTACTGTCCTGCTTCCAATCTGCCCCTCGTCTGGCTTTATATAACATTGAAATGTCCATACTGTCCCATCAGGAAGAGTGCAAGATGAAAGAAGAAAAACTGGCAGCAGCTCTAGTTGAACAGAATGGGGAACTGACTGCTGTGGCACATTTAGCTGCATGAGGGGAGCAGCAGCTGTTTTGTTCTTTTTTTGCTCTTAGCCAGAATGCTCTCTATAAAACTGACCATCTGTGCTTGAGACCTAAGATTCTATATTCTGAATGCAGAGAGGCAATTGTCATAGCAAGAGTTGTTACAGTGCAGCCTGTGAGTCACAGTCTGTCTTTGGTAGAGGGATTTACTATGCCAGACCTGCCCCAGTCCATGGAGCGTGGCAGGCGTCCTAGGGAGCTCCTGTCCCAGTGAGCAGCAGTGAGAGATCCTTTAGTGATGGATCAGCCATTTCCTTCTTCCTGCCTCTACCCAATTGTAAAGAGCAGGGCATTTATAACAGTGTTTGTCTTCTACAAGGCTACCAGGTTGGTGACTAATACATAGCACTGGGATTTTCCTACTTGGTGCTGTTTCCCCAGCTCTTAGAAATGGGGAAATTTGCTATAAGCTGAAGGGTTTGAGGTTGACTGCTTCTCCCCAGCTCAGCTACTGCTGGTTTCACTTGCAATGAGCCACCCACACAGCAACAAGAATTATAATGAGGTGAGAAAGCACTGGACTGCATTCTGGGGGTAGAATTTCCATGCCTGGGTCAGCCTTATAACCAGTCCCCAGTTCTTAATTTGATGCCCTAGAGAGTTTCTGTGAGAACCAGGTGTTCTTTGGCTATGGCTAGCCATGGAGCCAGTGCCTGTGGTAAGTAGCCAGCTGATGTCTGGAGGGGCTGGCTTGTACTGTGCTGCAAGTGCTGGGCAGTGCACATGTCTGGCAGGCTCTGGGCTTGAAGGTTGTGCAGGGCAGTTCACTGCTGGGTGGTCTTCCCCCTCCACTGTGTGGCTGAGGTGCCTCAGAAACACATAGCATGGTCCTCCACAACATGAGGGGAGGCAGTGAAATGCCTTGTTTCCTCCACTACAGCAGGCATTAGGATACACAGTTTGTCATGTGCTGACTATTTCATGGCCTCATTCTGAGCTGTGCTGGGTCCCTGCAACAGACACTCTTGATCAGAAGCATTAGGAAATCTTCCCACTTCTGGTGAAGCTGCCTTTGCTGTTCCTAAAACTTAAAAACTTCTGGCTCTGCTCCTGTATTGGGTTTGTGTAGCAAGATTTTATAGTGGAGAGGGGCTACAAGGGTGGCTTTTCTGAGAAGCCACTCCCTTCCTGCCTTTTCTCCTAAAGACACAGTGCATTGCTGCCAGTGACATGAGAAGCCACTGAATGTGTTAGAACTGCATGTTCTGTGGTTTACAGATGCAGCTGGCCACCCCTGTGCACCTTGCTGTGTGAGCCCTTAGCTTTGCTTTGCACATGCTGCCACAGCCAGAGGTTGAAGACAGCTGGTGTGGTTTTCACCCTGACTGCCAAGGGCTGCTCCATTGCTGCACCAGCCCCGAGTGTGGCAGAGCTGCAGCCAGGCAGCATAGGTGGGACGTGCTGATTTTTGACAGCTGTGGTAAAATGGAGCTCCATGAGATGGAGATGAGGATCTTGCCATAAATAGCTGTGTGCCAGCAGTAGAGTTCTGCTCTTGGTGCATCCCCACTTGCAGAGATCTGGGGACAAGCTGATAGATGTTGCCTCTAAGGGGGTCAGTTTCTGCCAACTTTCATGAAAGGAGCAGGGAGTTCTGCCAGCACTGCCAGCTCAGGTGAGCACTGTGGGAATGCATGACAGTCTTGCTGACCTCGTGCAGAGATGCTCTGGGCACGCTCTGCATGGTGCAGCTGCGGATGTTGGGTTTGAGCCTGAGCAGAGCTGTAGGTTTCTGTTCCAGATGGTCAGGGTGAGTTTACAAGCACAGTCATTCCTGCTTCTCTTTACCAGTATGTGTCTGGTGATTTCCTAAGAGAAGACAAGCCTCTGTGCAATCTCCTCCATGTGAGCAGGACGTACATAGCCACATCTCTGTGAAGGTAAGCCCTTTTCCTCTGGCCAGAGCCAAAGTGATGTCCTCTTACTACAGCGTTCATGCAGTATGGGCTCGGACTTGATGGATCTTGGGGAAAACCAGAGGCTGACCCCAGTGTTGATGGCTACGGATAACTGGCAAAGGCAGAAGGGAGGTAGGATGCTGGGGTCTCTGCAGGGGACATTCAGTATTCTCCTGACTGAAAGCAATGCACTCCTCTCTCCCCTGCAGCATCCTGTGTCACTCACAGCCACCACCTGTGGGGCTTCGGTGTTTTTCAACCTGCTGCTTTGCTGACTAACACCTCCGCTTTCTCCCCAGCTCATTCATATTTTAGCCTGTTTCCTGAGCTTTGAGGTGGTGTCTGCTTGCTTTCCCTTCCAGCAGAGCACTGTTACTCATGTCTCAGCTGTTCTCTTGCCATTTTTTACTTATCGTAATGCATGACTATCTTCCTCCTAAATGTCACCAGCCCGTAATGGTGCCTTTGACCCTAAAGTTATGCCAGGTCTGTATCTTTGACACTGCTGGGCATATGGGTTTAATTCTGTTATGACAGGAAGAAAGTACAGAGGTAGTACTGTTTCTCTGGAGTTTTTTTCTCCTTCTCTTCAAATCATGGACATGATAACTCCAAGTGTGAATAGTTTTATATCCTAGAGAAAGGAATTGTCAGCTCTGAATGTTGTTTTTTTGACCTGTATTCTTGCTGATAAATACATACAGATATTTCCCCTCTTCCAGTGATGGCAAAATGGTTTTGGATCATGAATAACAGAATCTACCAAGCCTTCCCTTGTGTGCCCTTCACGCTTGCTTCTTGGTGAATATTACTGCTGCAGGCTGGGCTGAAATTACACTTTTTATGAGTTAAATATGAGGAAAACAGGCCTTTTGGTGCAATATGTTTAAATTTATAAAGCCAATTTTCTTACAGTGCTACCAGTGTTCCTGTTCTTAAAATTAACTCTGTAATATCAAATGCATGTTATTGCATGGTTTAATAGTGTGGCTTGTGGCTACCAGACTACCACTCTTTGGACTGATCACACATGCTGCTCTTTCCCTCCCTCCTCTGCACAAATAACAGGATTGGCACACCTTGGAGAGTCCTGTGTAATCAGGGGACAAAAGCTATACCACTGTCCTGGTGTGCTTTCCTCACAGCAGACAGATATTACTAAGAACCTGGGAAATTTCTGACTTAGCCACTCAGCCTCATTAACCCAGTACTGTCCCACACTGCACCCAAGAGTGGTGGCAATCTGCACAGCCCACAGGCACCATCAGCTGAGACAAGTCTTCTCTAGAAGCTTGGGCCTGACATTGTGCCTGTAAATGATCCACAAAGCATGCAGAAGGGAGAGCTGCTCTTTCTCAGAGGCTGCTCTAAACGTGATGAGGAGCTTTTGGACTTAGTCCTGTGACCTTCTCCATACATGTTATAACAGTGTTCAACCAGCTCAGTTATCAGCAACTGCCTGGCAAGCATGGTCAAGAGCTACCTGCCCTGAACATTCCAAAACATGTTTTTCACAGGGTGAGTCAGAGGCATGGAAGGCTGAACATGGAGCTCCCTCATCCTACACCCTGCTACTTCGTGCCAGCTTCTCTGCTGCAGTCTTCTTGGGTTATTACAGCTCCTTGTTCTCGCTCCTAGCTCCTCCTACCTTCACACTGTGCTGTGTGTGCCAAATGCCTCCGTAGTGCTGCTCATTTCCCTCTTGTCCAAGGATACAGTGAGTGTGCACGGGTTCCGTGAAGCCCCTTTAGAGGTATGATTAGGTGAGCTGCTGGAGCCTCCCTCAGTGTCAACCTTGCAATCGAAAGAGACCCACCCAGACACAAGTCACAGGCATGAGATGTGAAAGGGGTGAGCCCCTCACCTGTGTAGGAGCCACATAACCTCCCTGCCTGTGGTCTGAGGATTAGTGCTGTTGCCCTGGGACCATTTGGGGAAGGGATGGAAGCTGAACACAGTGGTGCTTGACTGTCTCCAATGTGGCACATGCTGTACTATGCAGTTTGGCTTAGCCCTTTAATGCCTTGACACTGATGCCTCCTCACTGCACAAGTCTAAGTCCACCAGCCTCGCTATGACCTTTTAGAGGCTTGTGAGTTTTTATAAACTCTCCCACCCTTTTCTCATGTAAGAAAGCAGAGCAGTACAGTAATAAATGTTGTGTGGGTGTTTGGACCTGAATTCATCACCTCCTCTCACCACATCCTTCTGTTGGCACAGTAATACTGATACAGTGGTGACGTCAATCTCCATTTATTGCTGTGTATTCCAATACACCACGGCCCCTGTAGCCCCAAAGCACAAGTAGGCTTTGCTCTTACCCAGTGCTGAGGAGACCCACCTGCTCCCCAGCTCCACAGGCTGGGTCTGCACTTAATGATTTAGCCAGGCTTCATGGAAGTGTTGGAGGGCTGAAATGCACAGAACAGGGCAGGTAATGTCCATGTTTCCACCAATTTTCCCTGCTGCCAGTTTGTTCCTGCTTGATATTTTAACTTCACTGTAAATCTTTCTTATAGCTGATGTGGCCCTTGTGCCCCAGCTGTCATTGCTCTTAGCCTCTGGACAGTCAGAGCATCCCTTTGACCCCTCTTGCTTCAGCTTTGTGATTAGATGGTAGTGTGCATCGACAATGATTTTTTTTCCAAGAAGAAAGCTTATTTGGGCATATCACTGGTGGACTGTGTCTTCCACTCTTTTTTTTGCTTGAGTGCAAAAATCCATTTTCTCATGCTTGGAAATGCCATCATTTTTTCCCTTTCTTTTGGGGGGTTTGATCTTTTTTTGCTTTTTGGGGTTTTTCGATTTGTTTGTTGTTGGGGTTTGTTTGTTTGTTCTGTGTTTCGTTGTCGTTTGGGGTGTTGTTTTGTTTTTTAAGTACATACATTTCCTGGAAGCACTTCAAACTGTGAGCTTAGACTGCATCCCTGTTTGGCAGCTTATAGCATCATATTTCCTGATCCTTCACGAAAACAACCTTCATAAATGTCTGTCTGTATTGATCCTATTTCCCCTTCTCTGGAATATTAAAAACTTGTAGCATCATTTACATGTGTGTATTATGAATGGCTACTCAGCTTTATTGCTGTGGTCTCATAAGGATACTACAAAGTTTGCACAAGTGGTACTTGGCAGCTGAACAATGCTTGACACTTAATAAGAAGTGTCTGTGTTGCAAGGATGCATGAAGCTGATTCAGAGTCCCCATTTCACAGATCAAGAAAATGAAATGAGGAGGTAGAAAGAACATTTCTAATGCCAAACCGAGAATAAGTTCCTACCTCTGCTCATTTCCCACTGTCATTCTTTCCTCCAGGTGAACAATCACATGCTGACAGATGGAAGCAAATGGGAAGGTGTAACAAATGGAGGGATGTATGAAAGGTGTGGGTCACAATAACAGCCTTGTAGTGGGCCTGACTGGACCATGCTTCACAATTTAGACTGCTATACATCTCCATTGAAATCAAAGACGCTGCTGCAGATCTGCAGCTTTCCCAGCTCTTCTGCACATGTCTTGTCTGTCCGTGCCTTGTCATAACAATCTGGAGCACAGCCAGGAGGTCAGACAGTTTCAGCAGTACTGAAACTGTCTATGGTGCTCTTAGAGGTCACAGTCCTTTCCTACCACACCGAGGTAGAGAAAGAGGAGATAAATGTTGGGCTAATCTGTGGGCACTAGCAAGGGTAAGAGATGAGACAATGGCATCCCAGCTGAGGAAGTACTGTCTCTTTGTTTCAGCCATTTTAGTAGATCCTACTGGTTTTCTTATTTTTGCTACTGTGCTCTTCTTCAGGAATCTTCCTTCTAGATTTACAAAGCTGTATGCTAACCTTTCCCCATTGTGTAATGGCAGCCTCTGGTAACTCTGTAAGACATCTACCCAAAGAGCTGCTTGGGCTTCTTGCTTTGACTTTATCCTGATCAGTCCTGCCTATCCCTTCAGGTTGATGGTACCACTCTCTGAGCAGAGGAGGGAAAGTAGGAGAGGCCATTGAAAGAAACCACTGTCTAATAAGTAAAAGCAGCAAAGACTTTCCTGCACAGCTCTGTTCATTTAGGCAGGAGTGAGCATAAAAGCAGGGAGCTACTGCAATATCGTGAATACGAAGCATCAGAGGCCCTGCCGATTGGATTCTGAAATAAGTGGTGGGTCTGCAGACCTCTCTGAGGGCCCAGCCCATCCTTCCTTCCTTCCCTCCTGGCAGCAAGTTGCCTTTCTTTGTTTTTCATGGTGGCCAAGAGTGTGACAGTCACAGTACAAAGTGATGCTGAGATGGGCTCATGGTGCAGCCAGTCTTAGCATGAAGTCAAGTGAGCAGGTTTCAGATGGCAGGATAACAGCAAGCCTTCCTCAAAGAAATGAGGATTTGGAGAAGAGCAGTGGAAGATGGGTGAGATCACAAGGTGGAGTTAGACAGTGGGCTGTATCTCAGTGACTGGGGACTGCACCATCAGAAGTGGTGGTAATGGCAAGAGTTATACAGAGAAAACTTGGACAGCTTGGACTAGAGGGGTCAAGAAAAGGTGTTTACTCAAGGCAATGTGTGATGCAGAAAGAAGGGCCCCTGCCACTGGCAACAGGTGAGGGAGGATGGCAGGGTGCCTGGGGCTCCTTGCTGAGCTGGAAGGAGCTTCATGGGCAGGGTTTGTTTGGTAGGAAAGAAGAGACAGCAGCTGCATCATTGCTTCCACAGCACAGTGTGACACAGTGTCTGTGGCACCCCCAGAGCGAGTCTTGCTGGTCTCACCTGGGCACTGACACTCTGAGATCACGTCAGTGAGCCCACGTGAGGCTGCAGGGGCTTTCTGGTGGCTGCTAAATTTGTTTTGCTTTCATTATTTGAGTAAACCTGGGAAATTTTTAAACACCACAAGTGTTCCCCAAGTCTTAAAGGCTTCGTGGGTTTCTCTCTGCTGAGTGACTGCCTGGGTATTTGTTGCTTGTGGTAGAAGCAGCATAGACACCCCAGGACCTGGATGCCTGCACCCCCCCATATGAATACAGGCTGAGGGACAAACAGATTGAGACTAGCTCTGCTGATAAGGACATGGGGCAGTGGTGGACAAAAATCTGGCCATGAGCAGGGCATATATGCTGGTAGCCCAAAAACCCCTGTGAGGTGGGGTGGCAGCTAATGGAGGGGACTCTCTGCTCTACTCTGCTCTCTTGAGACCCCACTTGGTGTTCTGCCTTCAGGTCTGGGACCCCCAATGGGACAAGCATATAGAGCTGCTGTAGTGAGTCCAGAGGGGGCCACAGAGATGCTTCAGGGGCTGGTATGTATGACAGGCTGAGAGAATTTGGCTTGTTCAGCCTGGAGAAAAGCAGGCTTTGAGGAGACCTTGCTGCAACCTTTCATTAATTAAAGGGAAGCAGTAAGAAAGATAAGGACAGACGTTTTAGCAAAGTCTGTTGCAATAGGAGAAGGGGTGATGGCTTTTTAAATTAAAAGAGTAGATCAGACAATGTGGCATGGCATATGGGCCCTTCCTGTTGTCTGTGCATCCTTGCAACTTGCTCTCAATGAAACTATGTCCCCAAAATAACGCACACAGCTTCTCCAAAGTCTTGTCCCATTTAAGAATAGCTTGAGAAAACGGTGCTGAATTCTGTAACAGGTATCAACAGCCAATACTCTGCAGGGAGCACATTTTAAGTCTTTTTGTGCACATCCATGTGTTTCTATAAATGTTTAAATGCTGTGAAAACACAGCCCTAAATGCATTATATGACTTGAGGGCTTTTTCTTGGACGAGGGACTGTGGATTGAACAGTCATTGGTATGTGATGCCATTTCCTCTGTTTTAAACATCCTGCTGTCGTCTTCTCTGAAGACTTTCTTGCAGGTTTTCCTCACTAAACCATCAGGGCAGCCTCTCCCTGCAGTCAGCACTGTTCTCCTGGATGCTACACAGGGGGGCGGGGTTTTTTCTTTTTTTTTTTGTCTGGTCTGCCTTTCTGGAGTCCCTTAACTAGATATTTCATGCTTATTTAACTCTGGGTAGGCCAAATCAATGAGTTCTCACTAGCTTTTCTCACACAGACCCACAATAATATTCAGACTCCATTTGGCTAATTCACTGCATAGCTGTTTAATCTGCAGCAAGTCACTTCTAGTGGCAAGCCATTCCTAGTTGCAGGATACTTAAGGAGAAAGAATAGGTTAGCAATTAACCCAAGAGTCTTTCTTGTTGCCTGGATAGCCAAGCTGCAGTCACTTCACTGCTTTCTTTGTGCATGTGCTGGCAAGGAGCAAAGATTTCACTGATCTTGCTTATGGCAAGTTGGCAGGCTGTTGGTCATCTCCCCCTTAGCCCATGGAATAGACACACAGAGACAGGAGAGCTGAAATTAATCGTCTAAATAAAGCACTTTACTTTTAGATGTTTAAATGAAAGCAAGATTAATTCCACCTCCACCTTAATCAAGTAGATTGCTCAGATAATCTACTCAGACAATCTGCTCTGCTCAGACAGCAGAGTTTTAAATTGGTTGTGGGAGTCATGTTTGCAGTAGTTGTTTTGTTTTGTTCTGTTTTTTCTTCCCCAGGACATCCAGTGAGAACCACTATGAGGAACAAACGATGGCTCCAGAATATTTTCTTCTGCCTTTTATTCCAGTACAGTAAGTCCTCAGATATTTCTTTCAGGTTGCACACCCACAGGATTTATCTTAGTGACCATATGTGCCAGCTCTGATGAGCTGTGCATGGCACAAGGTTGCCCCTCGACAGCAGCACAAGATAAGGTCCCAGGGGAGAGAGTTCCATGCAGTAATGTGTGGAGGACAGGTACTGGAAGGTGCACAGCTGGGCAGGGCTCAGCCAGTTTGTATACTGCTCTGAGGAAGTGCCTGCCTTGCACTGAAATGTCTCCTAGTGACCTTAGAGTAGGATTTCCCCCACCAAAAATACCCTTTGCTGTAAAAGATGTTCTGGTGGCCAAGACCAGGACATGCCCAGGGTTGCTGTTGGCTGCTCAGCCAGGGCCAGTGGAGTGAACTGCTCCTAGTCTGAGTCCCTTGGCTTAGGACATACAGTCCTCCCCTCCTTTTTTGCTGGTTCCTACCCACACTGCAAACTCCAGCTGACTCAGAGCTGACTTTCTAAACAGATCAGCTGGACAGAAAAAGGCAATGGCAACCACATCTGCAGGGAACCATGCAAGTTTAGTATCTTACCTGCTGCTTGTAGGCAGAGCATTGGACCTGCCCCAGACCTAAATAAGGAGAAAAGATGCATTCAGAATTATATCTTCCTGTCATAAGGGACCACTGTGATGTCTGATCTGAATTTTGTGTGATGCAAGCCAGGGAATTACCATGTACTAATTTCAGTTTGGATCAATCTAGATCTTACTGTTAGAAGTATTTGAGTTTTGTTTCTGAAGCTGCCAAGGACAGACAGACATTTCATCCTAGATCTAACTAACTGATTTTAGGACACTTAATTCTTCCTTTCCGAGTAAAAAGCTGTCCTCTTAATTTTGTTAACAGATTTTTGCCCAAAGATACCCTTGTAACTTACCAGATACCTAGGAATAGTAGTCTGACCAATTAACATAATAGCATAGAAGAACAGTAATTAATGCTGCTTAATAGCCTATTAATACTTGCTGCCCTTTCTAACGGAAAGCAAGAGATTCCTAACCCCATTTTTTCTAGAAGAATAAAGTTAGGCTAAAAGAGAAAAAAGTATGTCGTTCGGGATTCTGAACTAAGCAGTGCTTGGTCCAGGACCCTCAGAAGAGTCTATTGAGGATTCAAAATAAAATGTGAAAACTTAATGAAAATTTTAGAACAGAATTCTGAAGGCGATGTGAAATTTAAAAGTCAAAATGAGGATTTAAAAAAAATCCTATGTACATCCTTGGGACCAGTCTGTTGCAAACATCCTCAAATTTCTTCTGCCACCACCTAAATCTTTGGATTAAGGGGGATCCTGTATGCAAATCTGAGGGCTGCCCAGAGCTCATATAGGCAGAGTAGTGTGTGCTCTGATACGAGAGGACTAGGAAGTAAATGCTGCGATGGGTGACTTCAGCAGGGAAAAGTTGGACTTTGTTTTCCTCTGAATTTACCCCACCCCAGAAGGAGGCTGCACCCTCCGCTGGACACGCCTGCTGTGCACTGTGAGTGTGAATGCAGACAGCTTGTTTGTGCGGACAGCCATTTGATCTGGAGGCTGGAGCAGATGGTTCTGGTCCATCATTGCACACACTGTCTGCATTCTATGCTGGTTCTCTGCACGCAGCTTCAGCTGTAAGATTGGGCGTTGGGGTTGTTGGGCATATCACATTAGCAAACAACACTCTGGACATAAAGCATGTTGCAGCAGGGAAGGAGGAAGCAGGGAGTGCAGCTTCTCTAGCCAAGAAAGCAGCAGAACGACAAAGGGAAGTGAGCTCGTAGCGTGGTTAGCATCAAAGGGTTTGTTTGCCTGTGTTCTCAGGAGGATGGGAACAGCCTTCGTGGCAGGGGAGGACCCATGCCTGATTTAAGCATGGATGTAACAGTCTTGAGTCTTTTCCTAGATGGTGACAATTTCATTCCCATCGAAAAGGAGTGATGCTTTACATGTCAGAAATGAATGGTCACTGCAGTAGGCATGATTTGGACCAGCATGGCACGCTGCATCTCCCGCAGGCCTTTCCTCATCCACCGCTCCTGGTGTAAAGGTGGTGGCTCTCGGTGCCCAGTGGGCTGTTAGGAGGGGACTCGTCAATGCAGACATTTCTCACTGTGCTACTGTCTTACCTGCCTTGAAATCCAGGGAGATAAGTGTGTTATGTACAGGACAATTGTACTTTTATAAAACACATGCTGGATACTGCTCTGTGAGCAGAGCTCCTGCAGAACAAGTACAAGAGTATAAATGCTGCTTTGTGACCACTTTCAAAAAATAACTTGATTTTCCTTACGACCAGTGTAAGTTCTACAATTGCCTCTCAAGTGCTCTTGAGAAGTCTGTAATTAATAAATTGTGCTTATCAGAATGTTTTATAGAAATCATAGTAACTACAAACTTGCAATATTTTTTGTTCCCAAATTTCATGAAAAACTTACTTCAAGGCTCTGGAGCTGGACATAAAAGTATTGATGCTGCAGATATCAGGCTTTAGAAAACAGAAAATAGAATGGCAAAGAAAAAATTACTTAAATAGCACTTTAAAAAATGTGTAAAGTGCTATGCAGATGTACAATGAAAACTAGGCTAGCAAAGAACAGTATTCATTTTAGAAAGTGGTATAATTAAAGTGTTTGAATATGCTACTGTTTTTTATTGGTTTCATGCCTCTTCTATGTGCCATATAAACAAAGACTTGCAGAAATATGTGACTCTGCTGTAGTGATTGTATGAGAAGGGACAGGGATAAGTCTGAAAAGTCAGTGACAATTTGGACATTTCCTGATTTTGGCTGCCACAGCGTTTCTAATAGGTTTTTTTTTTGTTTGACACTTATCTTGCCGTCAGTGGCTTGTCACCCTGTAGAGCTGGGACGCATCTTATGCCCCAAAGCTGGAGACTTTCAGCACGAGGGAGGACGGCTGCCAGAGACTGGTCTGTGTCCCTCAGATTTTGTGGGAGCCCTGAGGAGTGCATATATTGATACAAAGTTCTTGCTTCATCACAGAAGTTGATATTATGTTTTCTCTTTCCAACCCTGCAGCTCTGTGCTGTGGAGGCCTCACGTGTTTTGTGGACTATGTTCAGACCCTGTCCTGCGTCCTGCAAGATGAGCTGGGCGCTGGCTCGTACACTCTCACTGCAACGTGGTACGTCTGGTGGGATGAGCAAAGCCCAGCTAGCAGGAGCCTCTGCATGCCCATAGCACAGTGGCAACCTTCTGTCTTCTTTGTTAGGGAGAAATCCTGGTTTTGCTGCCATGCTGGTTTTTTACTTGGTATTTTGCACTCCAGTTACAAACTGACTTCTTCCCTAGCAAAAGACCCCTGGTCCCTGTCTCTGCTGCCTGTACTTCTCGCTGCTGACTGCTCTGCTGATTCCAGCTTCCTCAGCCTTGCCTTTGCTGCCACGGGAATGAATGCCTTGCCCTTTGCTGCTGTGAGAAGTGAACTTTCAACCCGTGTGCATTGGCAGGGCTCACGCAAATTGTCCAGTCTGCTCTGCTCTGCCCCAGCAATGGAGTGGATGCAGTCTTGGCTGTGTAGCCCTGAGGAGCACCTTTCCTTTCCAGAAACACTTTCCTGCTTCTCTCAAAGATGCTAAGCTAAGCAAGTAGAAGGGAAAAAAGTAATCTCTTGAAGTTCAAAGGTTATTTTTTATTTGTACATGTTGGTTTTTCATTTTAATCATTTTCTGTGCCTGGTAGTTCAGCAACAAATTAATACAACTACAGTATCTGATACATGCAGACTTGTTTGTTTTGACTTTTTTAGGGCTCCTGAGGAAGATCCAGAAAATACTGTGGCTGCCTGCAGTCTCCTGCAATTGTCAAGGAACACCAGTCATACACAATACATGTGCACTGTGGACATGACTGAATTCCTGGCAGATACCAAAGTCCAGGTGGATGTTACAGAGACAGCTGATAGGCAGCACGTGCTTTCCAAAGGCTTTTATTTGTCAGAAAATAGTAAGTACAAAAATGGTGAATTTGATAAATACTGTTGGACTTTATGTACTAGGATAGTGTGGGCAAGGAGTGAGAGTGGCAGCAAGCAGTGAGGGGCTACATTTGCTGTACCCTCATCTACATAAAGCACTGTGCTCTTATTATTGCTATTATGCTTGAGGCTGAGCTCAGAGCTGGCTTGGTCCGTGCTTTTGGTGGGGAAATTCCTTTTCCTCACGAAGCAGTAGGTGATAAATATCCAGCTTAGACCAGTCTCATACCTAGGCTATGCAAGAGCTTGTTCTTGGCTGGATTCTAAAGGGCAGGGGGAAATTGCTTTATCACAAATGTCACAAATCACAGAATCCTTAAGATAATTTAAGTTGGAAGGGACTTTAAAAATCATTCAGCTCCAACCCCCTGCCATGGGCAGGGGCACTTTCCACTAGACCACGTTGCTCCAAGATCTATCCAACCTGGTCTTGGACACTTCCAGGGATGGGGCCACCACAGTTTCTCTGAGCAACCTGTGCTAGTTCCTCACCACCCTCCCAGACAAGAATTTCTCCCTGATATCCCATCTAACCCTGTCCTCTGTCACTGTGAAGCCATTCCCCCTTGTCCTATCACTACATGCCTTTGTCAAAAGTCTTTCTCCAGCTCTTTTGTAATATCCAAGGAGCTGGAGGCTCCCAAAAGGCTTTTGCAGTGAACCCCTGAACCAAGATGACACTATTTTGGGTGGCACAAGGTGTCCCAGATGTACTGGATGTGGCAGCTCTCCTTTCTGGGGCAATTCCTAATCATTTCTCCTGCATGACACATAGACTGAATGCAGTTGCATAGCTGACTTGGTGGAATGTTGGTATGTTCTGTTGGTATGTTGTGTAGCAAACTGAAGAAAAGGAGTGGTTAGTCAGGCAGATGGATACCATGCAGACATAGGAAAATTATTTTTCTGTCTGGCTTCTTCTGAAATTAAACTGTGCTTGAGAAGTGTCATCTTTTTGGCAAATGCCTTAACACTTCAGGAAGCCTCCCTGCTCCCAGGGACAGACTAGAGGTTGGGTAGTGGTGCTTTGCATATCTCCTAGATGTCCTCATCCAAAGGCATCATGGCTCAGTGTGGGCCCTGCAGACTGCTGGAATTTTGTGTTACTGCTTTTCAATATATGAACGCTCCCTGCAGGGATACTAAAGCTTGCTTTTTGGGCAGTTGGGACATGGAATTGCAGTGGGTTTATGCAGTGTCCCTAGCTTCAGCTTTTCCTCTTTACTCTGTTACATTGAGGGGTATTTTCCCAATTTTGTGAGTGATCATGACTACACAGAGTTCTTTTGCGTCATGAGAAGAACAAGGTGCTCTACATTTTACATAATCTCCCAGGAGTTTATTAGTCTTGTGTACTATCTTTCCTCCTCCATAGGCAATGAGGAGGTTCAGAGACAAGCAGAAGATATATTTGAAGAAAAGTGGTCCTGACTTCATTCTGTTCCTCATGTGTGAGGTTCTGTGCATGGCTGAGGGCAGGAATGCTGTGGATGTTCTCTAGTGTAGGAAGGCCCAGCACTTCCAGGGCAGCTTTGTTCCCTGCTCACTCTGCACTGCCAAAACCGTGTTGGGCCATCTCTTAACTGGAGTAATCTTATGAAAAGTAACACCATCCTCTCTTCCAGTAAAACCACAGCCTCCATTCAACCTGACCGCTTTCTTCTCAGAGGGTTACAATATTTCTTGGGAAACCATCTACCAGAATTCTTCCTTCGACTTTTTGAATGAGGAGTTGGAATATCAGCTGCGTTACAAAAGAAGAACTGACACCTGGGAGGTAAGTGAGATGTCAGTTTACCATCAAGTAGGGTGTACCAGAAAAGAGGAGGCCAGCACAACCAGGACAGTAGCACTGGTGGGAAAGAAGGGTTCCCATGGTTTAGAAAAAATGTCACTCTGCTTGACTGGACTGAAAATAGGCAAACCCAAAAATTAATTGAGAAGCAGAAGCTGTGTGGGAAGTATTAGATCCTGTGAGGAAGGCTGATAATTCATTTGATTTTCATGCTGTCCTGCCTGGAAGCCTCCCCCAGGACTGCATGCAGCTGCTGACCAGGCAGAGCACGGCCTTGCAGAAACAACATGAAAGCAGAAGAGGTTAATTTGCAGACATCCTCAGTGTGCAGCAGTGAGAGCAAAGTAAGAGCAGTCATTCTAGTGTTTGGTGTTTGATCGTTCACAGGCTCAGAAGACTAAAGCTGTTCATGAAGATAAACGGACATTGTTGATCCTGCCATGGGAACTACAGGCCAACACTGAGTACGAGTTCCAAGTGAGAGCTAGACCCCGGGAAGGCAGCAGCTATGGTGGTTTTTGGAGTGAATGGAGTTCTCCACTGTCATTGAAAACCAGCCCTGCCGGTACATGCTGCCAGATCTCTCTGCCCTTTCAGTTAGTTCAGTATCAGAGAATGCTTTCAGAAATTTAATAAAATCTAATTAATTAGAACAAATTTTAAACAATTCAGTAAAGACAGGTATGGTTAGCTTCCTTACTAGTTATGTGAACCCCAAGCCTGGGCTGTCAGTATTGACGTTCTCACTGTGTGGCTAAAGAAGAGTGTTTGGTGGGGTTGGCTTTATATATTTGGATGCCACTTGCAAGAGTGCAGCCTCTAGCTTCCTTTTTCAGAGTCAAATGTCCAGGGTTTTGCTTGCAGCTTTCAGAAATGGGGGACTCTACTGGGTCTTAGTGTCGTCTTCAGCTAAGAGGAGGGGGATCCTGCTCTCAAACCTGAGTTCTATGTCTAGACTCTGCTGTTTGGTCATGCTGGGTAGGGGTGTTTTGTTTGGTAGCCACCACTCTGCAGGGAGTTCACAGTACTGGATACACAGACGTACACTGATTCTTGTCATGGTGGAACAGAGGCTGTGAAAATAAGGAGCCTTTGCTCCAATAGAGCAAGTGCAAAGTGGCTGTGGTCAACGCCAGCAGCATGTGCTGAGCTTCCCTGCTCTCACTCATCTGCAGCTCCAACTGAAGTATTACAACGTTTGCCTGATGCAGTGGCAGCAAGGCCAGGCTCCATTTGCTAAGGGCTATCTGAGTTCTGGATCTCAGAAGCACTCCTTTTCATCACAGGTGGAGGGCAGCCACCAAGCAGTCATCTAGTCAGCACCTGTCTCTAATCAGCTGCACTCTTTCCCTTCACAGATGATCTGTGGACGTCTCCCTAAACCAGGAGTCAGAAACACCAGGGGTTTTTGTGGCAAGGAGCTGTCCTGTGCTAACCATGCTGGCTATCTGTGGTGCAGCCAGGCCGTAGGGCAGCTGGTGTACTGCTCCTTTCACTGATGCAGTGATCTCTGAGCACCCTCAATCAGGCCTGCCTGGAGTACTGATGCCCGAGTTACAGCCTGAGTATCCCAATGAGAGAATCTGGGATAGAAATTAAGGGTGTCTCATAGAATCATTTAGGTTGGAAAAGACCTCCAAGATCATCAGGTCCAACCTTTGACTGATGGTCACTTTATCAACCAGACCATAGTACTGAGTGCCATGTTCAGTGTCTTGAACACCTCCAAGGATAGTGACTCCACCACCTCTTTGGGCAGCCCATTCCAATGCTTGACAACACTTTCCATTCCAAAAACCCTTTTTCTCCTCACCATCTTCTGTTTATTGATCTGGGTATAAATGCAAGGTGAGCCTAAATAACCTCATCTCTTTCTCCAGCAGAGACACAGACAGGAGGCATGGAGTGGCTGTTACTGTTTGGTATTGTTGTGGCAATCATGGCCTCAATCACGACATTTCTGGCCAAACAGCAGAGGTAAGAATGCTTGAGGAGGCAGCAGTTAATGCTTTTATTCTATCTTGTTAAAGATGGGATGTTCACATGCAGCCTTCCTTGAGTCTTTTATATCTATGAGTGGGCAGTTATGGGCCTGTGAGGGACAGCCAAGAATGGTGAGTGGCTGTTGTACTGCCCCAAGTGACCTGCTTTTCTCTGGGACTCTGCTGCCATTCCGCTGGCTGGGACAAGATGCTGGCACATGGGGACGATGCAAGGGCCACACAGCCTCCTGAGCTGTTCTCTGTTCTCTGTTCTTGTCGGTGCTCTGCAGTTTCCAGATAGACAGTAGCCAGAGCTAGCTGCTCCTTTCCAAAGCTGACATAGGTCCCTCAATGCTGGCTGGAGGCCTCTGTCCTTTTTGGTGGCTTCTCATGCCCTTGAAGAGATATGGGGTGCTGACATGGAGAAGGGCTGGGCTGCTGCAGCAGCAGGGCTGGTGCAGCCCAGTTCCACAGAAGAATTGCACAGGAAAGAGTTCTGGCCTGCAGACCACAAACCAGCCCAGTGTCAGTGAAAATGCATTTCTAGCACTTGGTCATTTTCCAGGAAGGAAAAAAACTGGAACCTCTTCCCATGTGTGAATGTGTGTGTGCAAGTGCTGAGGCCTCATCTCCAGTGAGGTTCACAAGAAAGGCTATTAGATGGCTCTGGCAGCACAAGACATCCTTGGAACCTCAGTCACTTGCTAACTCACCAGGCTGGGCAGGTCATTCCAGTTGGTTGAAACGGATCTAGAGATACCTTGCTTTGCATCTGTAATGCCTTTCTCTTTTCTCTTCTAGCTTGTGGAAGAAGATGGCTTGCATCCCAGACCCTGCTCCATTTTTCAAACCACTTTACATGGCTCATAATGGAGATTTTAAGGTATAAATGGGCTACACAAGTGAGTGGAACACATGCATACTAAAAGGCCATCATGCTATCCTGAGCAAGGGATTCTCATTAGGGCAGTAGAAGGGGAAATCTACCTCAAAGGAATGCCAAATGTCTCCAGATATACGAACCAGAGCTTTCCAGTATCTGTTCAGTGCCATGAAGGCCTTTATGTTACATCTATACCTCTTATTCTCTGTAAGTGCTGTCTCACTGTGTGAGCTGAGTTCATGTGATTTCTGAAGACTGGGATCCTGGCACGAGTGTCAGAGAAAACTGCAAAGCCGTGCAAACCTCTCAGAGCTAATTATTTTCGATTGCTTCAGTTATTTCTCCTGCAGTTGCCTGTGTCTCATAATAACAGCATCCTTCTGTTATAGTGGAGGAGTCAATGATTTTAGAGTTTGATTTTTGCTTCTAAAAGCGTAAGAAATTTAGTTATTTTTGTGGAACCTCAAACCTTGTGATGCTAACCTCTCTCTCCCTGTGTTTCCTTTTCTGCAGAAGTGGGTTGGTGCATCCCATATGAAAATGGCCTTTGATTTCTTTGAATGGGGAATAGTCCTTCCAGAAGTCTTAGAAGTTTACACCATGCATCCTTCCAACAGCACGCCACAGGAAGAGCTGCATGAGCTGAGAAAAAATCTGCCTTGCAAGCCCTGTGTGTCCTGTGTGGCTGCCCCAGGTCAGGGTAGCCAGTCCCTGTGGTGTAGTGCAAACAGCAGTGGTGGGACTGAGGACCAGTCATATGGGCACTTGTCAATTGATACAGTGACTGTGGCTGATGAATTTACATCTTGTAACTGCCAATGCAGCTGTAATAACCATGTGTACAGGGAACATGAGCATACCAACAAGGAAGATGATAGTGCTGGAGAGCCTGGTTACCCCAAGGTTAACATTGATGAGGAAGACAGAAGGATATGCAGTGACTTGCGTTTGGCTGATCTGAGTGCACAGGACAAAATTCTTGCTTCAGGCTCTGTGTCCACAGACCACCTGAGGAGCACAAGTGTCCCAGTCAACCAGCAAGGAGAAAGGGGAGTGGAAGGAGGGGCGGGGAGCATCCTAGAAGCCCTTTGCTTGCAGCCTTATCAGTGGGATTTGGAAAATCCAGGTTCTCTACCTTCTCCTGATGGTGAAAGTGTTTCTTACAGTGAAGGCTCCTATGACTTCTTCCCCTACAATATAAGGCCTGGTGACAGTTGTCCTTTGATTTTTGTAGATTTGGACACTATTGACAGTGGCTTTGTGGACTCAGACTGTGGAAGTCCAGTTGACTCTGAATTTGGGCAAAACAGTCAGACCATTTGTGGGCCCATCCCTCTGGAGCAGGAGGGGCAAGACTTTCCACGGAGCTACGTCAAGCAGTGGATCTCCTGTCGCTCTGAGAGCCCTGTCAGTGGGACACAGACAAACTAAGGACTTTGATGTTGCCTGGATGAGTGTGGGGCCTTTTCCATAGTGTGCCAGGAGCAAAGTGTTAGCAAAATTCAGAAGAGAAACGAAGTTTGCTTTGTGTAAGCTCTATTGCATAAACTGACACCTGTTAGGTCCACAGAAATATGCCTGTTTCTATTCCCACTTATCCTATTAATGTCCCAAATTTGTTGTGCTTGATTGTTCCTGAATTTTCTGGGGTTTTGGATTATTTTAGAATCATAAATCAACCCTCCCTTGATGTCAGAAAAAAACAACCGTGCCTTGAAAATTATCCTTTGGCTTCTGTAGATATGCAACATTTTTGCAGTAACCTTATAAAGAGTACTGAACTTTAAGTTATTTTCCCTGGTATTCTCACATGACTTGAGAGTTTGGCTGTACACAGAACTTTAGAATCATAACCCATGGCAAGCATGTTTGCTACATAAAAGTTCTCCTAATCCTTGCAAACAACGTGTGATGTTACTTTTCCTCCTAATAGCTTTGGCTCTTTAAACTCAGCTGCACTGGTTTGTTAATTACAGAGGGTTCCAGACCTGTCCATGGGGATCAAAACTAATTCTTAGGTAATGATCACAGAGATGTGTGTACAAGAGGCTAAGCACAACTCAGGTTTCAGAAAGACTTTCCAGGTGGAGTCTGCAAATGAAAAGTCTTCAAAATACACGTAATTCTAAACAAACTGTCACTACTAGGCTCTTCTATTGAGTCAGACTCTCTCTCTGCACTTTTCAAACATATTAATTGAGCAGCTTTTAGAATTTTTGCCATAATTATCAAAATGTTGTCCTACCTGGATATACCTGCCACTTCTGCCTTGGACTTGGTCTGCTGCAGTTAACAGGTCAGTAGCACAAATTTTGAGAAATTTCTGCTAGCTAATAAAGCCAAATATGAAACTGCACTATAACTTTGAATCTGTTTTTCTCTCTGACATCTCTGTATCTCTGATTTGTTCAGAATAATTGTCTTTAAAAGTCACTGTAATACTGACATTGAATATGAAGACCTTTGTCTTACACAGGGGCAGTGCTACTAACCCATAGACTGCTTGGCTACAGAAGATCATATCTTGAGAGGACCTTTGTGGTAAATGATGCATGTTTCCAGTGCAGTAATAATCTGTTGTTGCTGTGATACCAATAAACTCCCTTCCCTCAGCCTCTTCTCTTACCTGAGACTATAGGCAACCCCACAGCTCCCTAAATAGGAGAGAGCACTGTAGTAAAGAAAAGCTGTTTTTTTCATAGGTGAGTGCTGGGACTGTAGTGCATTGCATCCACATCTGATCAGCCATGGTACTTGCTATGTTGATTTTGGACCTACATGACTTCATTTTGCCCATGTTGTTATTACTCCCTCGATACATCCCTAGCTCAATGGCTTCCTGAGAAATGCACCAAGATTTATTAGCTTCTTTGGTTTCTTCCCTCCTTATTTTCCATTTTTCTTGTCATCTGCTGTGATAAGTGATGGGAGATGCTGTTTTCATGCACTGATGCATCCTTTCTGCTTCTACCAGTCCCTCACATGCCCTCCAGAAGGCAGCAGAGGATTGCCCCAGCCTCACTGCCCTGGCGAGCTGACTGCCCCACACTATGCTGCGAGGGCTGCTGGCATTAGGATTGTGTTTGTGCCAATGTGTACTAGACAGAAGCATTTCTGATGGTCTCAGCACAGTCCTCTGCAGCTTCATCTTGCAGCTCTTTTCACCTTAGAAAACTACACTGTGGTAACTGACCCCAGGCTGCTTAAGGAAGAAACTTGCTTGTTTTTCTGGGGCCCTTTACATCTCAGTTCTGTGTGCTCTCTGTTTCCATTTGCATTGGTGGCCCCAGAACTGCTGAAGGAACTGTTATTGGAACACCATCTGGCTGTATATCTGACAGAAGGTGATGGTTTGGTGTTATGTTGGCCTGGAAGTTATCACTGCTCACCCTAGGAGGCAGACTTCATGAACAAGTGTGTGACACAAGGGTATTAAAAGAAAAGAAATTATTCCCTTTGAAGCAAGGTATAACAATTAAGCTTTTGGTCAGTGAGTTGTCACTGTGGATATGGAGGGGTTTGAGGTGTGGGGTTTTCAGTGCCTCTTAGGAGCAAACTGCAAACGTCCCTGATCTAGCAGTTCTAATTTGGAAATTTCCTTTTCCCCAGGAATGATAGGGTCAAAAAGCAGGTACTGGGAGAAGCACCACAATCCATTCTGATGTATCAATTTGGGAATGTCCATCTCCATTTCTGAATGGCGTCTGTTTCCCTGTCCCTTGGCCCCAGAAGCTAATACTGACAGACTTTTACTCGGTCTGTTCTTTGACTGCTCCTCTCTTTCTGCTCTCAGGCACTAGACCCATGTACAGGACTGACCTGATGGGTGCAGGCTGTAACACTGCCATTGCATCATTGCTGCTGGGCATGGGAAGATCTGCTCCTTATACACTAGGATCAGGACAAGGAAGCACTGCTTGTTTGCCTTGGCTTGCAGAGCTGCCCTTCGAGCACAGAGCAGCAGTCGGCCGTGGAAGCAGGGCAGGACAGGGCAGCTCGGGGGTGTTGCAAGGGTCTGAGGACACCTCTTGGGTGGGAGCAGTTTAGCCCCACATCCGTTCAGGGCTAGGAAATGGCTTTAGGTCACTTAGAAAGCTCTTTTGTTGACCCATTTATATAAAAGTTGCAAGCAGATACTTTTCTCTTCAGCAAATTACTTAGCCTTTTAAATGTTAACCCTTTAGCAGAAATTCCTGTTTCTCCATGACTAATGAGAAATTACATATACAGCTACTTTAACTCAATCTGATAATCAGAGCAGTTTTTCATTGGTTCTTGAGATTATCTTTAAAATCTGCTTTATTATGCTACTGCTGCTACTGCCTGATTATCAAACCACACAGCTTAAACTATCAAGGGACAGAAGCAGTGTGAAAAGTAACATTTCTTTTGAGCTGGTAAGACAGTTTAACATATTTCTGTTATACGCATTCCAGTATGTAATGCTAGGGGACATCTACTGAGCTAAAATATTGAAAAATATTTTCTTTATCTAAATATGGAATTTTATATTGTTTCTTGAACTAGGAACCTGAAGACCGGAGGTGTTTTTGCACTTTTGTTCTGATAGTTTGCTGAGCACAAAACACCACTATTGCATTAATTCTTATGGATTGTGCTTGAAAGAAGGACCACCTTGAACAAGGTACTCCTCTCTGACTGCAAGAGATGAATGTGAAGGAATCCAGACAAAATAGTTCTCAGTGTTTGGGATTTTGCAGACATAAACATACTTTTTTAATGTATGTGTGTATATAAATGTGTGTGTATGAATGTTGCTTTATTGCAGTCATCCTTTGTAGCATCTTTGTTTTTGGGATCCAAGTATATCACATGTAAAAGTACATGGCTGTTTGTGGGCATGAAATTGTTGGGAGAATGGCTCTCTAAAGCTGAAGAGACGAAAAGGCTGCTTATATGGGGTTCTCTCAGATAATCTATGCAGATAAGAAAATCCAACTACTTTTTCCTTATTCGCCAGGACAAGTCTCATGTGAGCCTGTTGTGCACATTTGATGTGCTTCTGTCAGACATATGCTTAGAGGCCTAGGTATTCAGAAGGTAGATAAAGTATCACTAATTTTTCTTAAAGGACCTACAAAAATCTTTTTTTATAGGCAGGGATGATTTTTTACAATGGGTACCCCTCCAATTAGACATACCAGCATAACAGATTGCTCTGGAGACTCTGCACTTCAGGTAATCTTGGTGGATGAAGGGGTGTACCCGTTGGTACAGTCATGCTATTGCCTATCACTGTTTTATTTTGTAGGTGCTAGTCAGTGTCCTGCCTTTCTTTGGTGCCTGTTTGTGTTGCCTCTGGAAGAGATGTCAGCAAAGGAAGGGATTATGGCCAAGCGAGAGCAGGTCATTTATGACTAGTGGCTAAGATGTAAGGAATGGAAACTGAGCATTCAAGGGTCCAGATCTGCTGTGTCTGCTCCCACTGTGCACCACTCATCGTATCATGGAATCCTGGGATGGCTTCAGTTGGAAGGGATCTTCAAGCCCTCAGCCATGGGCAGCAACACCTTCCACTGGACCAGGTTGCTCCAAGCCCCACCCCACCTGACCTGGAACACGTCCAGGAATGGGATAGGGACAACCTTGCCCGTATCCCATTGCCCTTACAGGGAAAAATTTCTGCCCAATACCCCATGTAACCCTGGCCTCTGCTTGCTGGAAGTCATTCCCCCTTGCCCCATCCCTACACACCCATCTCCAGCTTTCTTACAGCTCTTTTATGCACTGGAAGGGGCTCTAAGTTCTCCCTGGAGCCTTCTCTTCTCCAGGCTGAACAAGCCCAGCTCTCTCATCCTGTCCCCATAGCAGAGGGACTCCAGTTCTCTGATGGTCTTCGTGGCCTCCTCCAGACTTGCTCTAGCAACTCAGTTCTTATGTTGAGGACCCCAGAACTGGACACCGTACTGCAAGTAGAGGTCTCACAAGAGCAGAGTAGAGAGGTAGAATCCCACCCCTTAACCTGCTGGTCACGCTGCTTTTGATGCAGTCCACGATACAACAGGCTCTCTGGGCTGTAAAATATGCATTGCTAGACTTTCTTGAGTGTCTTGTCAACATCAGAATCTTGCTCTGGGAGAGAGAATGAGCAAAACACATCTTGAAAGAGTCCAGAGCCACTGCAAAATCAGAGCCTGAAGCTTCTGGCTTCCTCTAAGATTTAGGCGAGCCTACAAGACCATGTGAATGAGCTGCAACAAGAAAAAATTATGTTGATTAAGCAACATCAACTTATAAAAAGTTGATGTCAGAAGTAGAATAAAACCTAGAACTCCTGGCTGTCTGCTGTGGGCTGGCATATTATATCATATGTATCAAAGGATACCCGAGCATATTGATGAATCTTATGCAAGTATGTCCATGTGAAATCCTTGTTCATGCTCTTTTATGAGACTTCATGTTTTATCAGGCTTTTGTAAAACTGATCTTACTTGTAGTCATCCAAAAGTCAGACGTAAAAATCCTATTTCATATTCATCCCTTTGAGCCGTTACATTTATCTATACAATTCTTCTATCTCTCTATCTTATCAAGCAGAAGCTTCTTATCCCCACTTTTAAAGTCACTAACAGCCTCTTCTTGTCCTCTTGTCATGTCTCGCTTCCTCATCTAGAAGTTAACTCTATGATGTCAGCTTCTACCTCCCACTAGATCATTAAATCTAGTTCTCCTAATCATCCTCCATGCTACTGCTACACTTGAAAGCCCTTCTTGCAATTCTCTTGGGCTACATCAACCTCATTCTTCAAGTCTCCCTGTAAAGCTCTGCTTTACATAGTTTCTAAAACCTAGATGATATCTAGGCTACCCACATGCTGAGACTGTGTTGTCAACTGCTTGTACTACTTCCTCTCTCAGTGGTGTCTATCAAATAATTTATTTTACCTTACAAATTCTTATGAGAAAATGTTATCTTTTTATTGTGCATTCAATTGGACCCCAAATCTGGGGCTGAATCCCAGAATATGAATTTCTGGTGATAGATTAAGCAATAATATCTGTCTTTCTGTTAATAAGCAGTTGAGAGCATTTAGAAAATCTGTGTTGTACAAATTCTGGTTAAAATTACTTAAAATTACTTTTGGGAAGTGGAGGCAGGAACCACAGGAGAGGAGGGGAAAGGCACAGCTGCAAGATCTCATTTCCTTGAGCAGATAACAGGCAGAATTCTGCCCTGGAAACATACAGAAAAGATGGAAACACCACTGCAACCAGCTTGAGACCACTTTGGAAATCAAGGTCACTACCATCTCCTGGTCCTGATAGACTGCTGGCAGCACGCCTGGTGTATCATTTCAGGGCGTATCATCTCAGACATTTTGTCTCTCTTTCCTGCAGAGTAAAGGTGCTTCTCCCTTCTTGACACTAGTTCTCATACAGCTTTTCTGCCTTCACCCACAACTTTGCAGTGCTGCAGAAACTGGACATTAGAACACAAGAAAGCAACAAGAAGTCTGGTCCCCAAGACATCCAGCTAAGAAATTGATTTGTCTTCCACTGCTTGCAGCTGCTGTAATTGTACCTGCACTGCTAGTACTGGGTTTCCATCTGAGCTAACAGGAAGACTACAAGTCTTGCATATGTTTAGGCGAAAGGTTTCAGCAATAAAGATAGTTCCCCTTCGTTTCTGTCTAATTGTATCTACCTTCAGTGTCCAACTACTGGACTCTTTCCATCTTTCTCTCATAGATTTAAAAAAGAAAAAAAGAAATACTTTCCTCCTATCTGAAATCATCTTCTCATTTAAGATACTTATGGCTGGTGTGAAATGACTACTTAGCCTTTCCTTTGGCTAAGTTAAAGAGATCCACTTGGTCTGTAATTGTTGATTTCTGAGTAAAGTTATCCAGGACTAAATCACTCACATAGCCATTTTCAGAAGCATTTTCATATTGACAGCAATTTTTTGCTTAAAGTGTTGATTCCAACAAAAGAGATTAATTAATGGTGTTACAAATGCTGCATGTAGCAGCAATAACTTTTCTTTTAATTTATATGCATCCACAGTCTGTGTTGGCTCCTCTAATTGCATTAATGTACTGCAGAATCTCATTCAGCTGGTTAAGTGCTACTTCCTGAAATTATTTAATGATAAGTCTTTCAGAATTCAGTGTTCCGTCACCTACTTATGGCTAACATTTATGGCTTCTAACACAAAAATTTGCATTTAAACACGCTCTATTTGTTTCCAGGTGAGCTAGAGAGCCAGAAATGTCTAACACATTTCAAACGTTGCAGAGCTGAACAAAGAACTCCTTGCATGGGAATGAGGGGAGTTTTTCAGATTAGTAGCAATTACCTGGAAACATTCTGTCCTGGTTTACTTATCTTGACCTAAGTTTGTTTATTTGTTTGTGTGCCTGGACAAGTTCTTGTAAGCAGACATATAATTCTACTTACTGCAGTTCTCTCTATTTCATATTTAGTCAGTGTTACTGTATTTATCACAGGGACCAAGAGCAAACCTGATTAGAATGATAAGCAGGAGAGACTTCATGCCTCCCTCAGCTAAAATCAGCTAATGGTGACACTTCCTCTCCACAACCCCCACCCTGAAGAAAGTCTGCAGCAAAACAGGATATTTATGAAAAACTCATAACTGAAGAGGTGGTGAAGTGAAAGCCAGAAATACTCCTTTTCTCTTGATCAGTTTCTGAAACATAGTAATTATTTTACAATTTAATTCAGACAAGGGACACTATAGGCAGGCATAATCACATGTAAGAAGTTATACATGGATGCTGTTGTCTATCTTTGTGAAATTAACGACTGGAAGGATATTCTTGGCCATGGATCAGGTCGCTTAATCTCTTCAGTAAAACAATCCTAATGATTACTATATCATAGTCCTTGATATATATAGATATATATATATGTAATATATATCACATCACAGGCTTCTTTCTCGCTCCCTTCTATTCAAGACTGCGTCAGACCCTTTGTTGGTGAGAAATCACTATCTTATTCTATAGTCAGGCTATAGACACTTGGACCTGTGCTAATGCTGCACTTATTTTTTCCATATCCTGATACTCCTTCCCTTTTCCCCAGCTTCTTCTGAAAGCGAGATCATAATCTCTGGCAAGTTTTGTTCAGTATTCTTTTCTTTTTTCTTTTCTAATAATAACTAACCCAACTCTTTTGAGATGGATCATTCCACCCTCTTTTTACCCCAGCTGTAAAGCTCAGTTCAGTGTCTATGCTAGTTAAGTAGTGCGAACATTGTTCCTTCAATGTTTTTTTTAAATTTTCAAGAAGCTGTTTTTGTTTATACTGATTACTGACTACAGACTCACTCCAAGTTTTCTGGGTTTCAGGTTCTTTGGAGCAGCAGTCTCCTTGCTGGGCTCATTTGCTGTGTTCGGGTAACAGCAAATAATGCAAACCAGAAACATCTTTTTAAAACACCACATACTGTTGAATAGATCATATTCTTCATATTAAATGTTGCCATAAAATCATCAAATCAGAAACTTTTAGTGAAAAAGTATAATTTTAAATTAAAACTTCACCAGGAGACAATTCAGAGAATGGAATTTTTGGTTAAAAAGAAAGAGGCTGAGCCCAGTATAACCTTATAGAGATGTGGTGTCCCATGTTGTGAAAGATACACTTCAAACATCCTTACGCTACTCTTCGGTGAACTGTGGTAATGACTAGGCTCTAAGTATTCTACATCTCCCAATGAGTGCTTTGACCAGATCATACCAGTTATTCTCTGTTTTCTGAATATGCAGAAATAACGTTGCTCCAGGAGGCCCCTGAGCTGCAAATGTCTGGAGGCTGAGAATACTCGGAGATTGCCATCTATGCTCTATTGCTACGATTCTCTCTAAGCATCTGGTTTTGACTATAGTCAGAAACAGGACTTGGGGAAACAAGAATATTGGTTCCAACACACTGTGGCTCTCTGCTGCTCTTAAATTGTCATAAACCAGATGACAAAAATGCAGGAAGAAAGAAAGAACACCCACATCTTCTCCCACTCTTGATAAAATTGCAGGAACTGTAGATTTCCTTTCAGGTGGCTGGTGCTTTAGCACAAAGTACTGTTTACTGCCATGAGAAGAACAGTTCCTGTAGAAGAAATTATATAGCTGAGTTGGTGCCCTCTCTGACAGATTCAGGATCAGCTTTGGTCAGGCTGGCAGAAGCATGCAGCTAACGCTTCAGCCCACTGGTAGAAATAATGACAAAACTGCTCTTAACGATTATTCTGTTCTAGATACTATCTGGAATGGGAGGAGTTGTGTGGCAGTTGGGCCTCCAGCTGTGCGTTGCTGCTGCGCTGCTCTTTGGTGGAGGAAGAGCGAGAGGTAAGGGGAGATTCTGGAACAGGACCACTGTACAAAGACAGGTACATGCCTGTGCTCATTTTTCATTCACAGACCCTTCAGTATGCAGCCCAAGGTCTTGTGACTGCCCTTTCCCAGATCCCAGGAACCAGTACAGCTGGCTGACAATGCCAGGCCTAGGGGACTGAACACATGCTGGACAAGCTGGGCACTAGAAAAAGTGTAGGCACTGCCCAAGGTCCCTGCTCTATGATCTTACACTCATCTCATGCAGTGAAGTGTGTTACAACAGAGTAAGAACATGATGAGAAAGATCAGATGCAGTGTCAGCAACAGAAGTATTAGCAAGTAATGCATTATTTGATGTATTGAGCAAGGCATCATCCAGTGATGCATGAATCCAGTTCTGGTCTCCTTCCTCTGCAGAGCTCTCTGGCAGCTTGAGCTGCCTGAATAACTACGTGACTACTGTGAACTGCATGTGGGTAACGGAGAAGCCCGTGGGTGATGGACCTTTCCATCTGCACTTCACCAAGTAAGAGCTGCACACCAAGAGCTGTCTGTGGCAGTCCCAGCCCTGGCATGGATAGGACAGCACTGAGAAGCAGAGATGGAGCCCAGCTGTGGGCTTTGCTCCCTCCACAGCAGGAGAGCTGTGGCAGGGCTAGCTCTGCCGCCTCATCACCCCACACCTCAGAGGCTGCTCTCTATTGTGCTCCCACAGCCTCAGCATCAGCAGCAAAGGTCAAGTGCACATGGCTGCATGATCTCCTGTCAGCTGTGGGCTCTCCATCTGTTCAGTGAACTCTTCTGGCTGGCATCTCAGAGCAGAGAACCTTCCCTTCCCAGCCTCTGCTCCCTATGAGAGAGCCCAGAGCCCATCCTGCATAAAGCTGCCTAATCAGCTTCTAATAATTTCTTTCATTTTTGCCTAGAAGTTAAACACCTAATGATTTAATGCATATTAGTAAATATAAAAATACAAGTCCACTTATAAGCTTTAATAAGACGTTTAGAATATTATCTGAATAGTTTTTCCTCTAATAGAAGAAATGAGGCAAACAGTTTGCTAACTGATAGGATAACCTGAGATTAATGTGTTTAGGTTATGTAGAAACACTGTCTTGACCACCAGGAACTATGAGGCAAGCCACTCTGACATTAGATGCCTCATATTCTGCTACGGTTAAGTGAAAAATAGACTAACTCTTATTAATACTGGATTTTAAATCTATGGAAAGATGGGCAAGCTGATAAACTGTGGTATCCCAGTTTCTTGTGGGATCACATGCAATGCGAAAAAATTGCTAATAAATGGCTAAACCACAAAAAGATAAACCATCTTCCAACACATTTTGCTCTCAGTACTGGTTTGTTTGTAGTGAAAGAGGACTTAAGGTACAGCTTATTGTTACGTCTGTGCTATGCACTTGTAACCAACTGTCCATCCACTCCTTCCCCCTACCTACCTGCTTTCCTGCAGTGACAGCAGCTCTTTCACTTTCCGAGGGAGCAGGGAATAGCTACTGGATGCTATGTGCAACTCCTGTGAGACCTCATGCTCTCAGTAGTAAGGTTTTAAAGGTGTCTTCTTCCTACCTATCCAGCCCTGCCATCCATCTGGCTTTTGGATTGCTGGTTTGCTTACTTTCTGCACTAAAGAGAGGTTCATGGTCTTCCAGAGTGTGGTGCTGTGCTAAGCTGCCACATAGCCATAAACTGAAAAGCCCCTAATTGTATGATTTAAAAGAAACTTTCAACCTTTTTTTCCTTCTAGCCTCTGGTCAAAGGGCCACAATGCCAGCTGCAACCTGACTGCCACAGAGAGCATGCAGAATCAATTCCACTGCACAATTAATTTAACCAGCCAGATCTTGGAAACAGATGGTTATAGAGTCTCTCTCCAAGCACACTTCTTTGGTCGCATCCACACGTACATAACCTTTCCAGAGTACAGTCCCCGCAAGCACAGTGAGTATGAATCAGGACAGCTGTGAGCTGAGGCTCTGCCCAGCAGCTTCAGGCTGGATAGGTCTCATATGCTGCCTAACAAAGGATGTCTCAGAGATGGCAAGGGAAAACAAAGAGAACAATCAAGACTGCCCATCTCCAGGGAGTGCACTGTGTGAACTGCACCAGTAAGGATGCAGTTGCTGAGTCTCTCCATCCTGACTTTTCCTGGACTTCAGAGGGGCTGGCTCTGGAGCATTCAACAATACTTCTCATCTGCATTATGTTTTCTTGTGCCCTGGGTAATTTGCAATTGGATTGCTTCAATTATTTGTTTGTTTTGTTGTTTTATTCTTCTCTAAGAAATTATGTAATGAGGAGTCATGGATTTGACTGGAATGTCCCATGGCCTGGTACTAGATAGAAATGCTCAAAACCTATCTGGATTAGTGGTATGTTGTAGGGCAGAATGTGATATCCAGAATGGTTCTTTGCTTACAAGATTAACCCTAGAGACTACTGGAGTTATCATTAATTTATGTCAGATGTGTAGCTGTTCTGATGCTGTAAGCTAACTTAGTCTCCTGCTAGTGTTGGTATCCCTCCTTAGACCCAGCTTTATCTTCCATTACTTCAGTCACCCTAATATCATGCATTTTTTTCTTTTGTGTTGTCCCAAAGACTCTGAAAAAATCCCCACCTCCTCTATTTGCAGTAAAACTTGATCCACCTTTGGACATCCAGAGCAATGCCACTGCCAGCAAGTGCCAGATATGGTGGAGTTTGTGGAATGTGCCTTGGTACCTCGCTGACATTCTCCAATATGAGTTGCAGTATAAGGAGGACAGCATGCCTTGGGAGGTAAGTGGACGAGGCATACAGTGATCCTGCCTTGTCCTTTGGGTGCAATGCAGCCTTGCCACTCAGCTCAGGGCTCTGCACTAGCTGACTTAAGCTGGCCTTTCTCACTTCCCATATTAAGGCTGAGAGATTTTACATAAAATATCAATTCTGAAGTTCAATAACTTTTCTTCTCATGAGCCCTGCATCCATCATCGTTCAGGCTCTCTTCTTGCATCTAAGACAAGAAAATTTGAAAAAGAAAAGCGAAGAGAAAAACCAATATAAAAAGAGTATTTAAAAGAGCTTCCTTTTGCCCAGTCTCATTAACAGCAATGCTTTGTAATATTTTGCAGGTTGCTCGGAACAAGACACTACCCAGTTCACTGCCACAGGTAGAAATTGAAGCCACAGAGCTCCACAGTGGCATTGCTTACGCTGCAAGGGTTCGCTGCAAAGTTTCTGAAAATGAGAATTCATACCACAGTCAGTGGAGTGAGTGGAGCAAGACAACAGTGTTTCAAAGAGCAGGTACGAAGAATTTTTCATGCCCATGTCCCAAAAAATAAAAAAAATAAAAAATAATAATAAAGAAATCAGAACTAGCTTTCTTCAAGTATTCATAGGCAAAGTACTTTCCTTAAGGCCTTTAGCTGCCTGTTTCATTTACAGTGCTTGGTTGTTTGGGGTTCTATCTTGATTTTCACACTTTTTATTAAAATTTTTTGTGCTGATTCTTTTCCTAGATGTCCCAAAAGTCTCTGAAAAGATTCTAAATAACAAAACTATGCAATACTTATTCATTCCTCTGAGTTTTGGCACTCTGCTCTATTTATTCTGGAACTGCAAGCTTTCCTCAAGGTATGTGACTTTCATTAAGTTCCCCTTGATCTTTATGGCCTGGAAAGGGTAAATCAAGAGTTGTTAAATCCCTTTTCCTTCCTGTTTCTGCTGCACAGACTCAGTAATTTCCAAAACATCTTCTGACAATCTTGGAATGTGACATATTCCTCAGCCAATGATGGCTAATGACCCACTATACAGTCCTTAAGGAGACCATTTGGGACTCCCAAATTTGGCTAAAGCACAAGGATGATGGTATCTTGGAGTTAAAGAAATTTAAGCCAACGGAAATATTTGAAGTTTCATGTAGATAAATTAAAAGTGCAAGTACACAGCAACCCATAAAGGTGGTTAAGCTGATGTCAATGCTAAACCATGTGTAATATTCCTGGCAGGAGTCAGTAGGTAAAATACCAATATAGGCAAACTAAACAGACTCATTCATTTGAGATGAAGTTGTATGGAGAAAAGTGTTTTCAGAACCTTCGTTCAACCATCCTCTGCATTTTTTTATGCTGGCAGAGCATAGGTAAATCTCCTACCTCTTTCTTTTTTGCCTTGACATACATTGTTATGATCCATATACAAATCATTCTTAGAGAAACAGAATACATGGTGTCCATATGTTAAAATATTTTTATAGGATAGACTCCAATAAGGTGGCAAGGATGTCTGGCAGAATTGCTCTGTTTAAATGTAATGAAACTAGAAGTCTTTAACTTTCAGAAACAGTGGTTTAGATCAAGTACGCTGATAAACAAATGTTTAAATAGATCGGTGCATATAATGAGTAATAGACCAGTATATTAAGTTTCTGACATACTCCTAAGAGACTTATGAGACTGTGCTTCAGGTTAGAAACATTATATGCATGAATAGGTGGCAGAAAAATAATTGCATGAAAAGTCAGAAATTATGGTGAATGGGCTTCTTGTGCAGTCTTACTAACATAAGTGTGGGAGGGTTCACCTAACCAGTATCATGGAGACAGAACACAGAAAAACTCTCCATTTTTATTGTGTTGTTTTCTCACTTTAGGGCAAAAAGCCTCGCCTGCTTTAACATTCCCACACCAGCTGCTTTCTTTCAGCCACTCTATAGTTTGCACAATGGGAATTTTAAGGTAAGAAATAAATTTCATTTCTTTCTTATGATCTCCATTCATAACAGGAGGATTTTTTTTCCTAGGATTAATAATTCTAGCTCCTGAGCAGAGTTACTAACACGTGGTTCTGATCTTTCTGAAAATTTATAGTTTCTCATTTTCCTGCTTCCACACACTAGCTAACCACCAGAGCTTCTATGTAGCCTCTTGCTCCTTAGAAATGAAATTCCTCCAGTAGCTCCCAGACTGAATGCAAAAGGTTCACCTTTCCAAAACCAAAGCAATACCAACAGTTTGCATTATATTCTGGTGGTGTAATCTTGTAAAACTTCTTGTAAGATTTTGTGAAATTAGCTGGTAGATTTTTTTACCCTATTATTCAAACTTTGCGTGTTGCATTTGCACTAAACATCTGGGTTATTGTGCCAAAGCCATAAAGAAAGAAAAGTTATTTTGGAATAACTATGCAAAATGACCCCAGCTTATTGATGCTTTCATTAGGACTGGGTTGGACTGAATGAGGCTTGTAGCCAACTTGAAAGAGAAGAGGCCAGCAACTCAAGCAAAGTGAATGCAGATAGAATTTCTGATCTAAACACCCAAGAACTGATTTCCCAGAACTCATTGAAACCTACAGGAAGTACAGACATGGTTACTGCAGAAGAAAACTTTGCATTTGCCTCAGGTCCAAGCCAGCAGTATGTCTCCAGCAGGTACATAAGAGCAGAAGAGATAGAGTTGTGGCCGGGACTATTGTTTGCACCAAACCATGCTGGTGATCCCATTGGCCTGAAAATCTCTGAAATAATTAAAGACAACCTTGAGAGTCCTCGTGTTGGAAGGAATTATTCCTCTCACTCACAGCATGGAAAGGGTGATTTTCTTATGCTTCAAGAATCTTTGGGAATAGCAGACGTGTCCTTCAGTGGTAGTGACTATTGTACTTTGTGTGACAATGATACCACAGGAGCTTTGATTTCTGCGGAACTGCTGACGCTTTCTGATGGCAATAGTCATGTCAAACATCAGAAAAATCAGTGACTTTCCCTGGGGAACACTGCCTACAAAGTTCCTTGTGTTCTCCTATCACCTCCCAAGCGATATAAACGGGGACTGTGCAGACAGTTTCAAACATGTATCATTTTAAAATGCATCCTCAACTTCTGTACTTGAGAAGAAGATTATGACTAAGTCCCCTGTCTAGCAAATACGACCCCTCCAGGCATGGCAAACCCTGACCCTGGCACCAGCTGCAGTCCCAGAGACACACGGCTACGCCCTTCCCTGAATGGAGCTCTTGGCTGCCAGATGCAGAAACCCTCCTGTGTAAGGAGGCAGCAGCAGACCTGCTGTTTGCCTCAGATTAGAACTGTGCGTGCCTCCTGGAAGCAGCAACATTTGCGATGTGATGAACCATGATTTCAACTCCATTATTTTGTAAAAACTATGCAAGACTTTTCGTAAAATCATGAGAAACTATTTTTGCTTAAGAAAGAAATTCTGCTTCTTAACATATTGATGAATTAAAGCGGTTCCTGATTTGATCAGAATTTGTAATTGCTCTGTTTAAAGATAATCAGACAGTAGGCCTTGTTCTTTTTTATCTTGAATGGCTGTAACTTTTTATTATTCAATAACTAAGCCTCATGTACTACTTTAACAAAAATTTATTTCAAGGTCAAGTGGCTGGGTTGATTTAATGGAAAAAGGTGAAAAATAAAAACAACACAAATGACTTTTGCTTAATCACAGAACAGACCAGGCCCACTGCCTCTCCAGGCCGTCTGTTATTTCTCCACAATTGATGAGTCCTTTGCCTATCTGCACAACAGGTACAGCCTTTCTGAGCTGAATCTCTGGAAGTTTTATTCCAGCATCAGCGGTTCTCCAGGTGAAACTCTTAAAAACTTTTCCCTGCTTTTATGGAATTACTTGAATACACTAGTTGTAGGTAAAATCAAAATGCCTCTTCTTTACAATTAGGTCTTTGGAAAAACAAAGCCTCATTTTTATTCAGCCACTGAAATACTACAAATTTTCTAAAAAAAGCAGACTCTCTAGCCCCCCCCCCCCCCCCCCTTATTCCCTGTTCTTTTCTTTGTGGTGGTTTTTTTTTTTTTTCCTTTTCTTTTTTTTTTGGGGGGGAGGGGGTTTGGTGTCATGTTTGAGACTGGTGTTAGGTACAAGCTATGGTTTTTCACATCTTCTTCCAGAATTTCAGAACTATTCTAAGGTTGACTTTTGCCTCTAAGAGTGATTGTAGAAGAGGAAGACAGAGAACTACAGTCTAATAAGGCGACATAATATTGGTTCTGGTCAAACCTCATATCCTGGGATGACTGAATGCATGCTATATATCATCTGTAACCAGAACAAAGTAGACAGCATTTTTCCCTTTTTTTTTCCCTGTTGAGTTTTGCCAAAAGAAACTATTTTGGAAGATATTTAAGTAGTGCTTGTAAGCCACTAAGGAGCTGAAAATATTCTGTGACAAAGATTTCAGTTTAATTGTAGGTTAGTTTTTTGGTGGTGTGTTTGGGGGTGGTTTGGTTGTCCCACCTGGGACTTCTACTCCATAGCCTGTCCAGGGTATGGGAGCTCTGTTTAGTCTCCACCTAGGTCTGAGTGACATAGTTTGTATTCAGTTTTGTTTTTGTGTTGCTCCCTATATGGTTTTAGGGCCCAGACTTAAGGTAGGTCATATTTGGATAGCCCCCTTGTGTGGATGTGGTGGTGTCCTTCCTCCCTCCGAGCAGTGTCCCCTCCCTCCGAGCAGTGTCCCCTCTCCCCGGGCAGTGTCCCCTCCCTCCGAGCAGTGTCCCCTCTCCCCGGGCAGTGTCCCCTCTCCCCGGGCAGTGTCCCCTCCCTCCGAGCAGTGTCCCCTCTCCCCGGGCAGTGTCCCCTCCCTCCGAGCAGTGTCCCCTCCCTCCGAGCAGTGTCCCCTCTCCCCGGGCAGTGTCCCCTCCCTCCGAGCAGTGTCCCCTCTCCCCGGGCAGTGTCCCCTCTCCCCGGGCAGTGTCCCCTCCCTCCGAGCAGTGTCCCCTCCCTCCGGGCAGTGTCCCCTCTCCCCGGGCAGTGTCCCCTCCCTCCGAGCAGTGTCCCCTCTCCCCGGGCAGTGTCCCCTCTCCCCGGGCAGTGTCCCCTCCCTCCGAGCAGTGTCCCCTCTCCCCGGGCAGTGTCCCCTCTCCCCGGGCAGTGTCCCCTCCCTCCGAGCAGTGTCCCCTCTCCCCGGGCAGTGTCCCCTCTCCCCGGGCAGTGTCCCCTCCCTCCGAGCAGTGTCCCCTCTCCCCGGGCAGTGTCCCCTCTCCCCGGGCAGTGTCCCCTCCCTCCGAGCAGTGTCCCCTCTCCCCGGGCAGTGTCCCCTCTCCCCGGGCAGTGTCCCCTCCCTCCGAGCAGTGTCCCCTCTCCCCGGGCAGTGTCCCCTGGCCCTGGTCCAGCACGATGCCCCTCGGTGCCTGGCTGTCCCCTGCTGGCAGATCCCGGACGCCGCGGGCGCTTTCTCGCACGTTCCCCCCCACAGGCAGCGTTTACCTCCCCCGATTATTCTCCCCAGCTGCTCCACATCTTCCTGAAGGCATCATGCCTAGACTTGGATATATTATTCAACTGCATCCTCATTTGTTACATGAAGAATAGCTGCCGTTCTCCAATTCTGTATACCATTATGTGCTAAAATAGTATTTAATTGCAGTAATATCTCACTATTGATTCATTATGTAATTTCTGGTACCCTGTAACTCTCACATTCTATTTCAATATACTGCTAGTAACCTGTTATTTCAGAGTTTACATCAATACATTTGCTTTCTTATTTAAAGTGCAATACTTGTAGCCGTGGGTAAGGGGTTTTAACCCTTGAAGTGTGATGGAAATAAGATGCACAGCTACATGGTCATCTTTCATGATAGAAAGAAAGAGACAAGTTTATTCAGAAACACACTTGGTTTTATAGCATGACTCATAACTCCAAGAGTAGAGAGAAGGTGATTGGTTCAGAGAGAAGACACCCCATTGCCAGGGCCTGGTCACACACCACAACAGGTGTTCTATCTTTGTTATTAATTCCTTTTTATTTTGACCAAATTATCACCCTGGGAGAAATTCTCCCTAGCCTTGAGTTGGACCAGCTTATCGGCTGGGAACAGAGCTGAAAAGCTCCAGCCTGGAATATTTTTCAGGCTGTAACTTTCTTTCTTTCTCAATATGTGTCCTACAAATACTTCACACTTTATGTAATTTCATGTTATTTAGAGTGTATTTCAAATATGTCAGAATATTTTTTTCTTCATTTTTGTCTCCCAAGTGACTAAAATCTTTCCCAGAATAATATCACAAATCTTGTACACATACTTTCTATTTCATTACCAAAACTGCTGAAAATATTGAATCAGACCAAGTTTGAGCCTGGAATGCTCCTTGAAATTCCATTCCACTTTAACAAGGAACTGCTAAGGATTGGACTCAAATGCATTATCAAAAACTTTAATAATTCATTAACAAGACTAGAAGCTAGCATTTAGGTCAAGTACCGTCCTTAGTATTCCTTTAAAATCGAACTTTGTCAAAAACCTTAGCAAAGTCAAATTATACACTGTCTACCCTGTTAGCAGCAAGCAAACTTTGTTGTCAAAGATGGAAGCTATATAGTTTCTCTGTTTATCCAGTTGGTGTAGCATTATTTTGGGCCTTACTTTTCCTACATTTGAGTATGGGACTCTCTAACATTCTGAAGTCCTCTAGGTTTCTTGAATGACTTCTCAGAAATAGCTTTTAACGTTGCAGAGACTGCTTCAGTTATTTATGTTTTGCTTGTTTTTTTTTCTTACTTAGGGTTATTTGTTTGTTTTCAGTGTTCTTGTTTTGTTTCATTTTCCCAAAAAAATACTTAAGGGCAAATTTCATCTGTTCCTGCAGAATTTAACACACTTGCTAAGGACTTTAACTCAATTTTTTTGAGTGCTATCATCTTGTTAAAATGATTATCTTCATTGTTAAAACTAGGTTGCTCACTGGAAGAGAAATGGTGTGCTCTATTCTTCGATTCATTACCCATTATCTATTATTCACTCCCTTTCCTGAACAATTACAGGCTTTTACTCTCCCTTTTCCCTAAGATTGATTACAAACTTGTAGATGTTGTGGTTGTCCCCTTTTCTAATTAATTTTAGTTTGTCTGTTTGTTTTCAACTGAATAGGAGATAAAAATTTCTACTGTCCAAGTTTACCAGCAGGCTTGGTACCCTAAAGTCTGCCAGATGAAGTCATTGAGCTCTACAGCATTGTCATCTCAAAGGATTGCATATGATATACGGATATTTCGTGGCTTTAAATGCTACTGCGTGCTTTATTACCTCTATTCTAAAGGCACCATTTGCTTTTGTAGAAAGGAAAATGTTACAGTTTGCTGATAGTAAGCAGTAGAACCTAGCAAATTGCATATAGTGATGCTATTGCTTGATCTGTGTTTGCCGTGGCACACACATGCTGGAACACACATACAGTCTCTACAGATGATGCACAGCCCAGGGAAGCTGACTCAGAGGATCACATGTGCCCAAGTAAGCCCTGCTGGAACAGGATGTGAGTCTGCACAGAACTGTGTTGACACACGCAGTTTAACCGAGTACTCATGTAATATTATTACAAGTCGGACATTTTTGATTCCTTCTTTTTCTTTGTGTTCAGAACTCTTGGTTATATAATGTTTGAAATAGCTGTAAACTTGCTGTGTATGATCCACAAATTTTACTAGTTTTGTGATGAGCCTGATACTTTTTGAACCTTATAAAAGATCCAAGGACATATGCATAAATCCAACTGTTCAGGCAGCTGTGTGGACTATTATGATACTGTCTAGTTAGACCCAAAACTGTAAAAAGAGGAGAGAAAATTCTTTCCAGATCACATGGAAAAGAACCTGCCTTTTCGCCAGGATAATCTCTTTCAACTGACAGATGAGAAAACCATCACACCATCATTCAGTAGCTACAAACAGGGTTACAGCACTACTGCCCTAAATTACACAAAAGCAGTGTAAAATATGGATACAGTCTGAATAGCGCATATAGATTTACAACAAAAAATCACACACACGTCCACTGTCCCATGCATCCCATCTACTACAGGATTATGATCAATTGTTCTACTCTTCTGCAGAAGGACGAGAAAATTAACATACAGGAAAGCTGTTTTGGGCTGGCTGTTTAAAAAATCTTTCTGAAAAAGTGGATCAACCCTGGGACACTGTAGTTGCCCTGGCCCTCCACGGCACCCCCATCTGAAGACAATTATCTGTAGCTTGTAGATTCTGATATTCAGTAAACTAGATGGTCTTTTCCTGCCTCATCCTTTCGAGTAATCCCTCACAAATCTAGGAATTCCTTGACAAACTCAATTTGTTAGCTGCAGTGTCGTGCACCGCCGGCCCGTCCGTCCCGGGGTCTGGGGTGTGCGGGCTCGCGCGCGGACTGACACAAAGCCGTTAACGGGCACGGCGGGCTCATCCGGACCGCAGGGAGAACAGCCTGTCACAACCGGCGAGGGAGCGCCGCTGTTACGCAGCGAGGCGGGTTCTCAGCAGCGAACATCCGCACTGGAATTGCGTTTGTGACGCACGTGAGTTCCGGGCCGTGCAGAGGGCGCGGCACTCCGGAAATTCCTCCCTCCCTCCCTCCCTCGCTGCTGAGGCGGCGGCGGCACGGAGCCGACTGTGAGCGTCCGGGGGAGGTGCTGCCCGGCGGCCCCTCTTCTTCCGCCCTCACCGTACGCAGCTTCCGGGGGCCGTCATCCCACAACTGCGCATGCTCTCCTCGGCTCGGGCGCTGAGGCTGACGGGGGACGCTCTGGCCTGGCCCAAGTGTGAGTAACAGTGACCGTCACCAATGAGCGAGCAAAATGCGCGGAAGGCCCGCCTACAGTGGGGGGATTGTTGTGGTGACGTCAGGGGCGGGGGACGCGGGCGCCTCATTGGCTCAGGCTGGGCCGAGCGCCTGGCGCGGAACGGCTGGGGAGCGGCCCCGGTCCGGGCGGGCCATGGCCAGCACCGGGAGCCCCCTGGTGAGTCCGGGCGCGGGGGGCGGCCTGCGGGCCAGGCGTGCCGTGGCTAGCACTGGCAGCCGCCTGGTGAGTCCACCCTGGGCCGCGGCCCTCGGGGTGGTGGGGGAATAAGTAGGCCCGGGCGCCGGAGCCGGCCCGTGAGAAGTGGCTGCCCCGTAGAAGTGGCCGGACGAGCCCAGCGCTCTGGCGGCGGCGGGGTCGCGGCGTTCTTTCGCGAACGGCCTCGCCTCCTGCGCCCGCTCGAACAGAACGGGTGAGCGGGCGCTGTTCTCTGTGGGTCTGGTCTTGTCTCTGCTGCTCGCGGTCCTTCTTCCGTCACCCGGTCCTGGGTCGCCGCGGGTCTCGCGGGAGGGCCCCGTTCTCCTCCGAGCGTGGCCCGTTCGCGGGAGGAGGTGAGGCCGATGGTGAAGGGCCCGCGTTGCGGCCTCTCGCGGATCTCCGTTTTCGGTTCCGGGTATGGGGCGTTGGCGTGGCTATGCCGGGCCGTGTCCCGCTGGGAGAACAGGTGTTGTTGCTCTCTGGGAGCTACTTGTCACGTTGTAATCGATTTCTTTTGTAGTAGGAGCAAACGCGCGAGGAAGATCGTGAGGGTCACAGTAGGACGCCGTTTCAAATGCAGTTGTTTACGTTAGTCTGACAGCATAAACTCGTTTTGTGTACACTGACGTATCTAGAAGATGGAGTTGTAGCTGGTATGCAGACGTGGTAATGGTAAATCTTCTTTTGTGTTGTAAGTTATACAGTTCAGTTAGCGTAGACGTTCCCTCATGAAAAATAATCACCAGCTTTCACTCATGTTGGCAAAACTACCTAGCAGTGATATGTTCCTTATCTTCGTGTGCATGCTGCTGTGCTTTGGGTCTTGTGTTGTGTCAGTTTCACGTTGCCAAACTTCACTCTAGCACTTAAAGCCTTTTCATCAGTTGGAATTGGCTAAGGAAGGTTTTCTATGGAGAGTGGCGCAGCCACGTTGATTCTTGACACACTGTTTGAGTGTGCTGTCCTCTTTGTGCTTGGTGATTTTTTTTTCATTAGGATGTTACACAGAATCATATTTATTGACTGAAGATGAGAAGTACTGTGTGAATGGTCCTACAGAGCACATAAAATGCTACATTGAGGACTATGAGATAAACCAATTTTTGATTATTAAAGGAATTAGTTTTGCTTTCTTGCTAGTTGATACAGCTCTATAAAGCTGCTTCTTAGCATCAGAGATGACTTCTGTTTACTTAGACTTTTAAACAGAGAGTGTGTTTCCCTTTATATTTCTGCTCTTGCTCATTGCTCGTCTTTTTCAGGTTTTTTTCTCAAAAATGCTTGGATTTGTGTTCCTTTTCTATATACAGTTTAGGTCCTTGTCCATAAGAAAAACTTGCAGAGAGGGGAAAAATTATGAACGCGACTGACGACCATTTTGGTAAAAATTAGGATATTTTGTCAGGGTAATTCTTTTTAATTCCTTCTCTTCCATTCTATTTAATATATTCCTGGTCAGGTGAGTATACTGACAGGCAGTACCAGATAGAGGTTGCCCAATTCAACTAACGTTTTTGTAGTTCAGATGATACCAAATATGGGAAATCCAGTATTTTTGAGACTGAGCAAGTTACTGTTAATGTTTATGTGATGGAGTTAATGACATAATGAGTTCTGTGATTATTGTATTGTAAATGCATAAAAGGAAATTAGGGAGGGGAAGTGTGAATAGAGCGCAGCTTTGAAAGAAACGTTCTAGCAAAAGGAACGCTCTGCCAAAACAGTTAATTTCTGTATTTTGTATGCAGGGACAATTCCTAAAACGTTCTGTTATTTTCTGAAAATGTGACATAAGGAAGGAATTGTACTTCTAAAGAGGAAACTATTTTAGTGCAGCTTTAGTTGCACATGCCAGTATGGTCTTAGTTATTTGCTGAGTATATTGGCTCTTAAACCAAGAAGTGCCCTTCCTCTCAAAATGAGGAGTCTGAAAGTATGGTAATTAACATCTTCATTTGCAGCAACATCTTTGCTGGAATGTTTAGCTGCACTAGCAATTACCAGATTCTACCAGTGTTTCTGACCTAATAAAGCCTATAGTGTAGTCATGGATCTGGATGAACAGAATTGCTAGCTTCTTTTTATTCCCCCAGTGGAACTAATATGAACTACACTTTTCAAAGAACTGGGCTCTCAGCGCTCACATAGAGTAAGTTTTGCATCTATGTTAAGAATTAGATTATGCTATGTTAAGAGTTCCGTTTGTAGTTACTTGTAGGTATAAAACTTCCAGATATCAATGTAGGGAAAACCCTTCAAGCCTATGTATTTAATGTTCTCTTCTCCTTGGTTTTTATCATAAAGCAATGACTAGTCTTTATCACTCACAGGTAGGCTTTTAACTGAGATAAGTTTTCAGTAAATCCCTTAGCAAGCTACAGGAGTAAAAATTAGTAGAAGGCCTGGATGTTGAAAAGGTGCTCAAAGGTGGAAAAATCAGAAGTTTTAAGAGGAGTAGTTTTATATGCATTCAAATTTCTAACATTAAAAGTTCTTAGAGCTACTGGAAAAGAAATCCACATAATAATCTGAGTATAATAGTGATGTTCTACTAAACAATGATTCTACTGTGTGGGTAGGCTTTTTTTTTAAACAGATTTTTCTTTGATTATTGATCTATTACAGTGCCAGAAGTAAAGTCTGTGTCATTTAGCTCTTGAAACTCTACAAGTAGGTTACTGTAGCTGTATGTTGTAAGGTATCGTGCAGGCTCAGGCTCATTGCACTTTCCTAAAGCAGATCAGTTGGAAGGCAGCATTGCCAGAAAAACTTGGAAAGGATTGCTGACTACTGAAGTACTTGCAGGAATTCTTGTACAGAAGGCATGAAACCAGGGGCACAATCACTTTGTTAGGCTGAAAAATGTAGTAAACTGGCAAAGTAATAAAAATGAATTTGTTCTATGAATATATGAAACGTTTTAGTAATACCTCTTTTTTTAACAGTAAACTTGTATTTTTTTATATATGTATTTGTCTAGAAAAGCTATACAAATTGTTGTAGAACTAGCACATTTATGGCAATCAGAAAATATGTGAGTGACCTTAATTTGGAAAACTTTAGATTTGAAAGATAAAATCCTTTTCCAAGTTCCTCATATTGGAGCTTTTGAAAGAATATGTGTAATACCAAGCAATTATTGTTTCTAGTATTTCAGATGGAAAAAAATTTCTTTGCAAGTTGCCAACTTAGATGATGTATATATAATAAAGAAGAAAAGAAGGGGGAGAAGCAGATTTTCCTCCCTTCCCGTTTCCCTTTCTGACATCTTATTTGCAGGTAAGCTTGTGGAAACTTACTGCAGTCTAAAGTGTCTGAAAGGACTGGAGACAAAATGCACAAAACTAGCTATTTGGTGTAGAACCTTATTTTTCACGCCATATGAATTCTATTCAAAATTGCTGTAGGAAATCAGTAGTTTGCTGTGTGAGCAAATATTGAACTTGAGAATTGATTTCTGCTTTAAAAGACAAGCTGTAAATACTTCCCTTGCAAATATTTTATTATTCTTCATGGTGAAAAATTGCAAGGATTAACTTGCTTAGCACATTCTTCAGGAAAAATACTAAATTCAGTGTTTGGTTCTTCAGTAATCCTGCAGGAATTTACAGTTCTTGACTGTGCCATGAATCCTTTGTACATACACTCCATCTGTATACTGCCACCTTGGTAGTATAGGTTGTCTGCTTCTGTTCTTCAGCCCAAGCTGTTCTCTTTGCTCCCTAGAGCTGCTAGCCAGGAGCCTGGCATAGTGAGCCCTTTTGTGTTTGCCAGCCTGAGCCTCCGTCTGTGCTATGCAGCACCTGATTATCAGTGTGCCTTGTGAGGTAGCTGGTGATGTAGCCTGGGATCCAGACTGTTGCCATCACAGATGGCTTTTGTTTTTTTGTGAGCTAGCCTGGATCTGTTTATGTTGAATGAATTCTCAATGTCTTGTTTACATTATAGCTATTTGGGCCATAGGCTGAATTGAGGTTCTTGGAGATTTGAGTGGTTTCCTGTTCCTGATTTGTTTTGAAGCACTAGGCCGTGGAAGGAGGCCTTAAATAGTCTGCCTCTGAAGGTGATTGGAACGTAAATGCTTTGCTTAGCAGTAGTGAAGGTTAGAGGGTAACTGGCTGATGTGCAGGTTCTTATAAATCCTTTAATTAGCTTTAATCCCTGCCTGATTTTGGAGTTAGAATCCTGGAAATCAGTGGTAAGAAATACCACTGTATGTAAGGTCGTCAAATTTAGAGAAAGGCATTTGTATAAACTAAAATTTAGGATCAGCATTGTTTGGTATGTGAAAAATTAATTTTTCTAGAAACAGTCTTATGGATAAAATACCTTTATTCCCTAAAGGTCAAAACAATCTAAGAATATAGAGGTGTTCTCTGTGCTTCCAAAGCATTGAGCCTCTTGGCTATATTTTTGCTGATACAATATGAAGCTGATATCCTCATTACTCACTTAAGGATGACCTGTGTTACGGATTTACTGCACAAAGCAAGAAATGTCAGTAGACCAGTAGTACTTCTGTTGCCCACTACTGCAGAGCTACCAGCCATTTTAGATAAAATACTATGTTTGAAGAGGGGGAAGCTTGAAGCTTTCTAGCTTTCTCCTGCCATTAATTTGTACAGTCTTTAATCCTGAAATGTATTACCATTGATGAAATGATTTTTAAAGCTCTTTTGTTGCCTTTTAAATTATAGTTATTTCTATCAAGATACTTCATTAAGAGATTTTTTGAGGGAAATGGTTTTATGCAGTGCTTCAATGAACACTTACCTTCCAGCATTAGAGAGGCTTCAAATGACAGTGGGCATGAAGGTGAGCATAGTTGTTTTGGTGGGTTAGAGCCTAGACTTCTTTAATTAGTTAGCATAGCAGTCTTTCTGGACAACAGCAACAAAAACTCACTCCTTTTATGGAGCCAAATGCTTTTGAAATTTACATGGTTGAATCATAAAAATAGTCTTTAAACAACAGTTTTTTCATGTGACAATGTCTGAGATCAAAAAACTTCGCTCTAGGTAGATGTATGACTTCAGATTCTCTTGCAAAACGAATTTGTGTTAAAATAGTTTCTATAATTGAACGACGAGATTTTAATATGTTAATTTAAATGTAATAGTTGGCAGCCATTTATGAACCTTAATCAAAGTATAGCTCTTGACAAATTGTTTGGCTTCAGAGTGTTTTACTGAATGGACTGCGAAAGTCTGTTTGTTCAAGATATGTGGTGTTAAAGGGGTAGTTTGTTGGCTTATGTGCTAAATTTTAAGTTCTCTGCAGTGATCTTTTGCATACCATTTGTTGATGAGATTTGAAAGAATCCTGGTGCAGCTCTATGCAACATAAATGCAAACTGCTGCTACACAAGATCACAAGATTAATGTTTGATGTGAATGCTTTTTAAATATCTACAAATAACTAATACATGGAGTGGGGTTTGTTTGCTGCAGTTTGAAGAAAATGGCTTAACTGTTGTCTTCAAAGAACTATAGAAAAAAGTGTCTTGTTTTGGGAAAATATTTTTGCAACCTACTATATATTTTTGATACATGCTTTTTTTTTTTTTTTTTTTTGAGAGAAGTGTTTGCTGTTAGAAATCATCAACATGAAAGCTTGTGCAGAGTACATGTCTTTAAGTACCTCCCAATTACTGTGATGTTTTAAAATGGCTGTATGTATTTTGGTGTCAAAGTTAACCTGTGAAGTGGATAAATAGTTAACTAGCTGTGTGATGCATTCAAAATACTTCTGAGACTTGGCTTATTGTGAGTTTTGTCCCCTTCGTTACATGCTTGATTTTATGTTATATTAAAACGATAGTCTGATAGTGACCTTTAATAATGAACGTTTTTTCTCTTTGGACAAGTATTTGAATTACTTTAAGGCAATAATAATGTTGGCAGAGAGATGTATTGTTGAATTCTTGAGATTATCTGACAAAAGTTCTAAGCATATTCAAAGTGTGTGTAAAGAGAAACTGGCATGCAATGGAGTTTGATTAATCAGTATATTGTTTCTCCCTATACAGATACGTGTACAATTGGTTGGCAGAGGATGCTGTTGGTCACTTAACAGAAAGTCTGACAATCCATTTTTAGATGGACATCCAGAGCAAAAATAGAAATGAGCATATGAGGTCTGAGAACTGATATTTACTGCAGTTTATGAAAGCATGCTATCTGTTGTTGCTCTGGGTTGTCTTCATTCAGGGCACTTCACTCTGGTGCAGCAACAGACAGAATTTATGAAAGGAAAGCTGGTGTTAAATATCGATAGGGATCACGCAATAATCATTACACTTCCTGCAAACAACTTCTCTCTGGGATTAGCATTTATTGGTGCAAACTGTACCGTGCTCTCTGCACTGAAACGTGAGGCCTTTGGTTGTGTTTTGTTGCTCTGAATCACTGGGTTTGTATTTTCAGTTTCTTGCACTTGAACTACACTGCTTTTGCCTGCATTCTCATTTTAGGTACTAGGAGGCATAGTTTGAGGATGTGTATTCAGGCCTGTCTAAGTATCTGACCCAATCAGTTGCTTTTTTCTTTTGGAATAGGCTGGAACTCCCAGGGTGTGTTACACAATAACCTTTGAACTGGAGACTGTCATAACTAGGTATTGGGGAACATAGAGAAGGTTAACATTTTAATTGTGAGATATGAGGGGGGAGGAGGCCAGTGGAAAAGCTGTGTGTAATATCTGGTAATTATCCCTTTATCACTTCTGATGCTCTTCTTCAGATATGAGATGTGTGTCACATGAAGTTGGTACATCTTTGTCAACCCTCTGAAACACCAGTGTGCCAGGAAAAGACTATATTAAATGTAGCTGCTTAGCTTTTTTTATTTTTTCACTTTTAAACTCTAGGTTGTCAGTGTTTAAATTGTAAGCAATACAAAATAAATTTCAGTTGCAGAACTTTTGGCTTACATGACAAGGTCAAAACAGTTTACACAACAGCTCAGGCCGAACCTGTCAAACTGTCTTTAGCAGAACCTTGGGTTGTGCCAGTCTTCTAGCTTATCGTCTCATTAGCATTATTTATAATAAAACAAATGTACCACTTGAGGTTTAAAGGTCATGTTGCTTCGTGTAAAAAATACTTGCTGTTACCAAGGTCTCCTTCCAAAGAAATAAGCCTTACAAGTAGTTAGATGGAAGAGGTTTTGTGATCATGTCTGCCTGTGTCTTAATGCAGCTTGAGATTCTGTAATAGTCAGCAGTCAGACTCGGTGTTATCAGACAGCTGAGAGGTCAGGACCCTGTTCATACTGATTTTCTTTGTAATAGCTCTTGCTAGTAGAATTTCAGCAATAGCAAAGATACTCTCAGTCATCTTCAGTGTTCAACATGCTGTCAGTACAGAAGTAAACAATACTGGAAGTTTTAGAAGCTCAGTCTCAGAGTATTTTTTGCTGCTGTCAGTGTTGATAGAATGGTCTCAGCAAAGTAGTGTTGCAGATGTTGCAGTGTTGCAATTTTGTGGTGGGAAAAAGCTAGTGGAGGTGCAGTTGTTGTGGTTGTAGTTGCTTTAGAGAAGTGTGGTACGTGTTTGCATATAGATACGTTAAAATTGTAGTGATAGTGCAGTTATCAAAATGCTGAGTTGCAGAGGGAAAAGGTATGTGTCCTTTTAAGTGGCGGGGAGGAAAGGAAAAATGTGTTATCTGGTGGGCTTTTTGCATTGATTCCAGTTTACTTAAAGTTTATTTCTACTGTTTGCAGACAAATGGGAAAAAGGCCAATATTATTACTTGTTTCATGTCTAAATAAAAGGAATTTTGTTTCTAGTTATTTAGTGAGAACTACTCGAGGAAGATTTTGAAGTGACTGTTGATCTATAATGCCACATACATTCAGCAGATTTGATATTTTCTTCCTTGAAAGGTTTTCAAACTCAAGTGTGTTGCACTAAGAGTGAAACTATTTCTATATGAAAGTAAGTGAAAAGGAGAACCCTTAAGGGTTTGGGAAAGTAGTGTTAGAGACTATTTTTTAAAGAGATGGAATTACTAGATCAGTGGTTATCAATATGGTTCATGGTGATACATGACATGCAATAGGAAAGTCTGTCATTACTGTGTGATGATCTGGGCTTTCACTGGCTGCCAGCTGAAAAATGTTGATAATTACAAGAAGGAGAGCATCCTCAAGCTTCTGAGAATTACAGATGCAGTTTAGAACATGTTAAATTTCTGTTACTGACTTCTTATTTTACTAAAAAATGTCTGCATCTGGCAGAAGAAGGATCTTAAGTCTGATTTTTACAAGAGAGTGATGATACAGTTCACATAAGCTGGCCTGTATTCTGTCTCTGGCGTGTGTGAAAACCTATGTGTAGAGACATGTATGGTTTCTGCAGACATGTTTTTTGGAGCCTTTCAAAATAAAACTGAGAAGGTAAATAGTACAGGAGAAAATACTAAAGAAGAGTATATGGAGTGTGAAAGGGTGAGTGTAGGAATTGCCTTTTTCTATAAACCTTGAGATGCAGCATAACAGACCTAGTTGCGTAGTTCTGTCATTTCTTAGGTAACTGATCCTTTTAAATCTTTTGCATGTATATCTGTTCTCCTTGTTCCTAATCTTGACTTTAATTTGAGAAAATCAGGAGACTAATTGAGGTTATACCCTGGCCGAAAATAACTTCCTACAAAGTCCTTTACTCCTGTCTCTTCCCTCAGGATTTTTCTATACTTGATATTCATTGTGACTTAGTTTCAGCTGCTGTTTAACAAAATGTACTGCATCCAGCACCTTTCCCCCCTTTCTCGCAGTGCTCTCTGATGCTTTTGTAGTGGATTTTTTTCTTGCTTGTTTGCTTTTTCAAGGTGATCTTGCTAGCTGAGGAATCTAACCCGCCCCCCCCCGCAATGCTACTGCTTTATTTACCTGTAAAACCTCATTTGCTCATTTGTGACTGGAGCCAGTTCATCGTTTAGATCCTGATATTTAATATGTGTATATGTGTGTTTTATTTATTGTGTTTCATTTAATGGGATGATTTTTATACTGGCATCACTTCAGTTGCTGAGCATTCAGGCTTGTGTCAGTCTTGCTGTAATCTTGCTAGGAAAGGGTGCAATCTGTTTTTAGTTCTAGCTATTGTGTGTCTTCAGACGTGCTGCTGTTTGAGTAGGTGTCTGAAGGAGAGATGATTCATCCAGGATATGAAAATGCTGGGGACAATAGTCTGTGGAAGGTGTCAGCTAAAATGTGTATGTGTGTAAGGCATAGGAGCTTTGACCTGTAGCACATATGCTTTAATGTGTGTATGCATAATAATAGTATCAATTTTAGCAGTAAATAAATGCAGCTTTTCTTTACTGCACAGAGCACAGCCAGATGAGGAATTGCTTATTTGATAGGTTCCTCAAGAACCATGTGCATGAGTGAGTACCAGTCCAATTCCCTTCTAAGGTGGTTTCTGACAAAAATGCAGAAAACGGTTTCAAATTGAAATTCATGAGGTAAAAAAGTTCTTTTTGTGAGAAGTAATTCCTAATTTGGTAACATGATGTATGTTACAGACTCTGTGATATGGTTGTACAATACATCTATTTTGAGATTAGGTGATTTTCATTAAGTCATAATTTCATTCTGCTGGATGTATGTTAGAATACTGAGATTTAAAAAAAAATGTTCAGCCATAGTGTTAACTTTCTTAAATATTTCCTTAAGTTGTTTGCATACAATTTTTTTAAATTTTTTTTTTTTTTTGGTCAGCAGTAGTTCAGCAAAGCTCTCCTATTTGTTTGTATTTTCTGGCCAGTTTCAGGTAGAACATCAGAAGCAGTCCCTGACAGACTAATTGAGGTGTATTACCAAAAAGGGCAGAAAGCAACTTGACAAGGTTCCTTGATCTTACTTGAGGAAAATTAATGAAAGGGTACCAAATGACAATTTGTTTTGCATATTACATTAATCAGTTTTAGGAGTGTGTCTTCTTGTATTTGCTGTTTTCTGGGCTATATGTGTTCTTTTTGTTTTGCAGTTGGGTTGTCTTTATGTACCCATATGTGCAATTTAAGGAATGCATTCTCCCTTGTTTTAAAAGTTCATGAATCAGAGCATTCTTCAAAAAAAGTTTTAGGTGTTGCTGATTATTGCACCCTCTAGCTGATCTGCCTTTTTTATGTTATCTCTTTGCTTTTTGTCCTTCCCCAGTGTATACTAAAGATAAATACTACCAGAGAAAGTAAAATTCCGTGTAAAAAATTGAGAATGTGTCCTTTGTCTCCATTAAAGTTTTCATGTGTTCATTTAGGGTTCATTGTAACTTGGATCTCTGAACTAATGTTACTGGTAAATACAGGTGTTCATTGTATGACTAGAAATTTAAGGTCATGTTATTTGTAGGAGAAGATACCATGAAATTTGATAACTTGGTATTAGAAGCATTTTTTTGAGTTTAAAACAAGCATTCTTGAAGTAAAGTGTTCAGCTCTTTGACCTATGGGTATATGACAGTATGACCTAAATAGAGTTATTTATCAAATTGAAGCTGCCATTTCCAAAATAAATACTTACAGTCCCTCCTAAAGAGATTTTTAATGCTAGCTCTTTCAAAGAAGAATTTTTATGATCCTTGTATGGGAATAATAATAGTTTCATTTGTCTTTTCAGTATGATGCTGTTCCAATCCAGTCAAGCGTGGTGTTATGCTCCTGTTCATCCCCTTCAATGGTGAGGAACCAAGCGGATTCCAGCACTCCATCTGTCATTTCCACTTGTGGCAGCAGACAGGGATCTAACATGGAGGGCACAGCACCTGAATCAAGATCTAATTCAAACTCCTTGCAGCAACATATGGGACAGCAGCCTCCACAGCCTCGAAAGAAACGACCTGATGACTTCAAATTTGGGAAAATTCTGGGTGAAGGATCCTTTTCAACGGTAACTTTACTTTTTATAAGAAGTGACAGTTTGTCTTGGATAAGCTTGCAAATTTGTTGTGTAAGATTGATGAGATTGAAATGTGGAGAGAGAACAGCTTGATGAGTAAATGAATGGGTCATAGTGGATTTAAGCTTAACTATTAAAATAAAGTGGTGTCCTAAATATGGGTGATGATTTTTTTTTTTTTCCAAGTTCCTTTTAAATTGGTCAAAATTCTTTTTGTATCCTAATGATTTGGTGCTTGGATGTTCAATCAACATTGCTTTCTAATGTAAGTGTGATAGCCATAATAGGTTATGTAAAAAGTTTGATATAAAGGACTCGAACTGGTCTAGGAACTTGTGGTAAAAAGGATGCAACGTCCTGTCTATGACAGGAGGTACTGCCAGATGCTTTTGAAAGAAAGAACACTGATACTTCTCCAATATTCTTTCTCAGCCTCTGGTCCTTGAGGACTTAGTGAGTGACAGTCGGTATGTTTGTGTTCAGTAGCCTTAAATGATTTGTTTTTCACATCCACAGCATTGCACAAAAGTGGATGACTTAAGTGTTACCTTAATGAATCCATGGAACAAGTAATACTTTCATTTGATGGTTCAATAGTTTCTCAGTTGTAAGACAGTAATATTTCTGTGTCTTTTCATCTTATATTTGTTGTATACAATTTTTGTTAGTAGGTCTCTAAATGTTGGGGTTTTCTGGTTGTTTGAGTGCAGCCTACTGCAGTGTTTAGGATGCAGGCCTCTATTACTCGTCAAGAGTAATTTGTGCTCAAACACATAGTTTGCATAACTTGCAGGTTTTCCTAAAGAATCCGAGAGTTGTTGGGTTTTGGGTATACCAGGACACTTTGCTTCAGCAATACACTTTTCTTTTCTCCTTTTGGTCTCTGATAGTTAATGCCATGTTCCATGTAGGTAGAGAAATTCATAGGGCTTAGCCCAGACTCTGAATAAACTTTTGTCCAGCACTCTGCTACCTGTCTCCCTGGACGACAGCACCATCCTCTGATGTATCAACTTCAGAGCATTTGATCTGTGGTGCATGTATGTTTATGCTGTTATCAAAGCATCTTGTTAAAAAGCATGTGATTTGTTCATATTAAGCATGGTTGTAGACTCAGAGATCTGACTATACTCCCCAAGATCCTCGCCGATATTCTAACTGAAAAGTGTTTATCTTACAGAGACCTTCATATTACTGTATGTCCAATGACAGCTTCAGATTAAAACATTTTCTTCAAGGTCTTAATGAATGTATTCCATTTTCTTGGACTTCTGTTAAGATACCACAAGCTCTTACCTAGGGCCAGGGCTGCATTTTGAATTCAACGGAGATACACATGATGTGGGTTCAGGGTTTTTCTTCAGAGCACTCTCCAATTTTGTGGCATCTTCTTCTGCAGCTGCAACTTCTTGGACCCTTGCCTGATATTAAAAAACACACAAAGGCAGAGCCTTCTCCTCTTTTAAACTAATGAGAATGTACTTTGTAGATAGGCTTTGTAGACAGCTTCAAGCTTCTTTCAGAATAATAACTGTTATGTGGTGGAAAAATTATAATTCTCATGATTGAGGAGGCATGTTGTGTAGCTCACCTCCTATATGGTGGGTACATATATATTGCACCTTGATTTTTTGTCTCCACCGATAAATAAGGCATTTTTTAAAAACGGGAGCTCTAAGGAAGTATGATTATCTGGCCAAAACCAGTTCTTAAATGTAGATTTAACCTCTAGCAGCCTGATATATTTGTTCAAGTGTAGAGTGGGGCTCGGTCATGATACCAGTTATTTCTGCTTTGTAGCCTCTGAGGGTTCTCTGCTCTGCCTATCCCCCCTTCATTCGATTTGGGATGTTTAACTACATTTCTTGCCTTGCTGTTGTCTGAATTTACAACTTACACATTTACATGTTATGTGAATGCTTTTGTTTTTCTGTTAGTTTTACGGCTTTTTTTTTTTTAAGCTAATGTCTAATTTCTTTCTATAGAATTTACATTTTGTTATCACTTCTGTTACTTCTTTCTATAGGGTGGATAAGATTCAGGCCCCTGATAAGAGACATTGTATTATTATGTACCTCTGACGTTTTTTTGGTTTGGTTTGGGTTTGGTGGTTTTTTTTTTGTTTGTTTGTTTGTTTGTTGTTTTTTTGTTTGTTTGGGTTTTTTTTGTGCGTGTCTACTGTGGTTCTGTGGATTATTCGTTAGGAGGAAATTAAAATATGTGGTATGCTCAGTTTTGTTTGGTGAGGAAGGAACTTCAGGGTACCAAAGTACTCTTGCTATCAGGTAAGTGCTTAGTGTACTTAGAACACAGCTGTTCGATATCAGTGTATGTGGGTAACACCTGGGTAATACAATGGAAAAAACTGGATACAGTGCAGGATTGGAAAAGAGTCAGTCTTTAGCTTAATTTGCCAAGATATATTTTAATCTGTGTCAGCTGATCCCTTCTGCCATCTGAGTGTGGTCTCTGTGTATGTGGGGTTTTATTTAATAACTACCTTTTAAATTGACCTGCTTTCAGAAACTTTCATTGTAGATATGGTTGATGAAACCTAGCTATAAAAATTAGAAAAGTTAATAACATTCTCATTCAACTGCACATCTTATCTAGTGTTACGTATGTACACAGAAGGATCTCAAAAATTCCTTACTCAGAGATACAGATGTTAACAGACTTTTTGTTTCTAATATTTCTAATAGAAATTTTTGTTGATCAAGTACTGTAAACCTCAGTGGGTTTTTAGCAGATGAAATTTTAAAGAAAATGAAGGGTGCCTACTGCTACTGAACTGAGGTCAATTTTCTAGTACTAAAGCATGCAACTGCATGCACTTCTTTCATCTGAAAAAATGCCCTATTTAGATTTCCTAAATACCTAACATTTAGCATCAGGTGTGTAGTAATATTTTGGTGTACTCTGTTGTAATTGATTTTGCAAGGGATTAGAAGCAAGCCTGGTGCAGTAATTAAAAATATAGTATAAAGTTGAGACTTTAGCAAGGTGTTGAAATGGAGATAAACTTACCATGAGAAAACCAGAGAACTGTACTCCTCTATTTTTACAAGGTTATTGCTTGCATTTATGCAAGAGGACATTTCAGATTGTCTCTAAAATTGTCTTTTTTAAGTTCTTTCTTGAAAATGAGCCTTGTGTTCCTCCAAAAGCTTTTCTCTTTAAAAATGTAAATCTACTTGCCTGAAATTTCATTCCTTGCTTCTACCAATTGGAAATCTTCTGTTCCTTTTATTTAAATCTTTTTCTTAATAAATTCTAGATAGTTGAAAGTTCTTTCTCACGTCTTACTTTTGCTCATTCAGATAAATTTTCTTTCAATCTTTGCCATCTGCATTAAGGAAAGTACTGTGTCAATTAGTTTTATGACTATTCCTCAATGTACTTGTTGCTTTTTGTTCCCTCCTTTAAGAAAATTTGGCAGTTTACTTTGACTTACCTTACAATATTCAGAATTCTTCTGGAAAAAAATTATTCGGTATTTACACTCTTAGATGTGTAAGTCTTTTGGCAAAGCAAGCATTGGTCTGCTGAACTGAGTTTCTGCAGACGTCTTGCTGAAGCCAGCATAATATGAATGCGTGCTTAAAATATTTTCCAAACACTTACTGGAAGATCTATGTTAGTGTATGTGTTTAGTGGCCAGTTACAATATGCTTTCTTTCCTCTGGCAACAGGTTGTCTTGGCTCGAGAATTGGCAAGTTCTAGAGAATATGCCAGTAAGTATTGACTCCTTTAACATGAACTTTTTGAAAATATAGTATCAATGAAGTCCAGTTACAAACACCTGTTGAAGGAACAGAATTAGTGGTTTCATGTTAATTATATGTAACAAAAAAACTCCAGAACAAGATGGGCTTCATTTACTTGTACTTCCTGCTTCTTGTTTTTACTTGCTCTTTTTTTATTAAGTTAAAATTCTAGAAAAACGTCATATCATAAAAGAAAACAAGGTACCATATGTGACACGAGAGAGAGATGTAATGTCCCGTCTGGATCACCCCTTTTTTGTGAAACTCTACTTCACCTTTCAGGATGATGAAAAGCTATGTATCCTTTGCATATTACAACTTGCTGTAACACTTTGTTAGAGTAACAATGCCCAGTTTTGGTTCCTTGAAAAATAGTCTAACAGAAATGATGGAAATAACTTGAGATACTTGAAATATTCTAATGTATGTGATGCAATTTTTGTTGTCGTGCTTTTAGCAGAAATTAAGCAGATCAAAATGAGTGGGTCCTCTCAAAGAGAAGAGTAGGTGTCTTGTGGGACAAATTGTCTATGTGGTAAATGTTGAAGGGTGACTTGTAACAATCCAAGTTTAAAATAATGTAAAAATTCTAAATCGGGGGCTATGAGAAGTGTTTTATTCCTGATGTGTATATCTATCTATCTATCTGTAGTAAAACACAGTAATTCCTGCATTTAAAATAGGGGTAGCCAGTTATATTTCTTACTAGTTTAATTTCTAAAATTAGAGCTATTATTAAAAGTATTTTTAATGTAAAAATGAAGGTGCTTATAGAATAATCTGAATTCTCTGTTTGGGCTACTGTTTCCCCAGATCTCTCTAGCAGTAGTTGCAAAGTGTAGTTTCATCCTGAAGGCTCATTGCTTGGCAGTTGGTTTTTTTCTTTTCTTTTTTTTTAACTTTCTGAAGAAAATGTTAATTATGTGAACTTCCTCTTGAACCTCCTGCTTGGAAAAGCATGAAGGTGTAGATCAGCCTATTTCTGGGGTCAATAAGTATTTTTCTGGTTTTCCCAGAGGCTGCTAATAGTGCTGGCAAGCCTTGTGTATCAAACAGTGTGAGCTCACAGGGCCTCTTTTGTAGTGTAAACACTTGCTGTGGTACTTTCCAGGTGATGAGACAATTTTTAACTTCTATCAGTTATAACTGTAAATAACTCTCTTTGAGGGCAATTATGTATGTAATTTAAATTAATTATTCAAGTCACTGGAAAAACTACAAAGTTAACCCTTTATGTAGTTTTTGCTGTGCTAACAAATTTGGACCCATGTCCTAGGTTGTTAATATATTTAAGAAATTATTTGGGGTTGTTACTTGTAAAGTTTCAAATTAACCGACTTCTTCCCTGTTGTTCATTTATTTTTAGTAGTATTCTTCTCTTTGGAATAAGATGTGGAGATTTTTGTTTTAGAGTGGCTTAGAGATAAACCTTAACTAAGTTACATTCAGATTTTGGACTTAGCTATGCCAAAAACGGAGAGCTGCTAAAATACATACGCAAAATTGGCTCATTTGATGAGACCTGTACAAGGTTTTATACTGCTGAAATTGTATCAGCTCTGGAGTATTTGCATGGCAAAGGAATAATTCACAGGTAATACAAAGCTGAGACAGACATGTAGTTGATCATGTAAGAGGTGTTTTTATTTTTCCTAGAAATGTTCTTTGTGAAGTTAAAAGCAAAGGTGTATTTTGTGGAAAGCTAAAGAGCACAAATTGCCTTTGATCAGCCCTAGCACAGTTAACATCAGCAGTTAAACATAGCAAACTTGAGGAGGAGAGCCAGTCACTGTTAAACCAACTGTCGGAGCAGGAAAACGTAAGAATCTTCTGGCCTTGAATTGACATTACCAAAAGCTTGTCTTTCAAGCTTCGTCAATTGGCCTGAAAACCAGAAACTGACGTTTTGCTTAGCTACTTTTTTCTTGTGCTGTTATGTAGCAAAAGTAACTAGAATTCTTTTTGTGTGTGGCTTAATGTGTACTATATAATCAAGTAAAATTCATCTATATCCGTTTACGCTGAGTGAACAATTTCCACAAAGCTGCACAATAATTAGGTAAGTGGTGAAATTAGCGAAGTTTGAGTAGTACTTTCGAAGTTGTTCTTGATGTAATGTATTGTTTGGATAATCACGTTTTGTCGTTCATATTTATTAAATAAAGCTTTAAGTGCAAGACATCTGAGCTGCAGAACTTCTTGGGTAGGTTACCAAGCAGTTGTCATGGGACACTAGATGCTAGTTGGCAAAAAGCAGACTAATTATAATTCTGATAGCATTATTTCTTTCAGCTATTTCCAAAACAGTTTTTCGTTTTAAATACAAGTTTTTGTGGAATAATTTGAATTAGAGTCTGAGGATTATGGATGTGGAGAGTACTGAAAGTGTGAGATTTTTCTACAGGGGCAGGGGGGAAGCTCGAGATCTCCCAGTTTCACTTTGATTTTACAGTTCGTGTGTTTAGGCTGAGAGAATGCTTATAAAATATAGGTAGCATGATTGTCAGTGTTACTAAGCTTATATTGGAAACTTTATATTAGAGAAGAGCTGCTTTATGCTTGCTTTTATATGAAGGACCCTACGAGGAGCTCAAAAGAAAACAGTGAAATTGTGCAATGTATGAAGTTTATGAGGACACAGCTCTAGCAATGCCTGAATACTCTTGGGATGTTTTGCTGCCTGAAGAAATAGGACATGAGATAAAACCACTTTAAGATGTCAGGCTACCCTGGAAAATTTATTGCAGATATCTCTCTATGTATCTAGATACATAGCTATAGATCCATAATTCAATATTAATGTAGGTATATAATATATTATATAAACAGTATATATAAAGTGTGTATAGAGTACAATGTATCTCTGTACATGTGTGTTTTAAAAAGCCCTACAGAGAACTGTTAGAGTCCGTTCCATTAATGTAGTTTCTACTTCTCTCTTAGGACAAGCACAAAAGAATCAACAGGATTTTTATGGCTTGTTGCTCCCTGTACTAGTTTCCAGACTTTAAACTGTACAGCTCATACTTTTCCACAGTAGGAGGCTTTAATCTGAAGAAAATAATGCTGCACAGTGATTGACAGAAACAGCTTTCAGTTTTTACTGTTTTTTCTTATCAGTCAAACAAAACAACTTCCATACTCCTAGATTTCTTTATGAGCATTTGAAGATTCTGCTTAGGAGGGAAGTATGTAGGGGTTTTTTGGATTAACTAAGGAAACTTGATGCAAAGGCATATCATATCAGTGTAAATGAATGCTCTTATGTTGTTTCTAATGCACCTCTTGCCATCTAACTCTGTACTGCGATCTATTGTGTTTGTGATACTGTGAAGTCTGGTTTTATTCAGAATCAGAGGTGGTGTCTATGCACATGGTAGGCATGCATTTGAAATGCATATTATGCATGGAGGTGATCTAGGTTCTTAGCTAGTCAAGACATTTAGCTGGAACTGGGTTTGCCAGTGTTTGACGAACTGGAGTTTTGCACAGAGGAAGCAGATATAGAAAATTTTAATGCCATATCAATCTGTCAGATGTTATTTAAATTAAGGCTTTGGAGCGAAGGGGCTTGGGGTTTTGTGTGGGTTTTGGTTGGGATTTGTTTGGGGTTTTTTTTTGGTCTCTTTTGGTATTTTAAATTTTTGAACATGTGACCTGCATGGTAGCATATTTTTGAGATGATTATTTACCTGATGCTTTTAAAAAAAATTAATTAATGGATTTACCAGAATCTGTTAGTCTGCAGGTTGACAGCTACCAGTTAGAGAAGTTGCTGTAACAATGTTTATAGAATGACTGCATCATTTGTTATAGCATGCTGTACTTCAGTCAATAGACAGTTTTTCAACTTTAATTTGTATGCTATTTGAATATAAAAATCTGTCTTTTCCAGGGACCTTAAGCCAGAGAACATCTTATTAAATGAAGATATGCACATTCAAATAACAGACTTTGGAACCGCAAAAGTATTATCTGCAGATAGCAGACAAGGTTTGCCATTATTCATTATGTGACACCAATAATTATAGCAAGTGATCCTTTGAAAATGTACATATGCTGTTTTTACCAGATTGTAACCTTCAAATATCATTACCTCACCTAAATTACTAAAATATCTCAAAACAGTTTTGACTATCACTACTTAGATTATGTCAGAGGAGGCAATGTTTGGTGTAGTAGAATACTAGCTAAATTACCAAATATACTGGGAAGTTGAACTACTTCAGATTACTTAGTTTTTATTTGCAAGACAAGAATACAAACAAATAGGTACCGTGGCTCACCTGATACTGTAAGTTTTAACTCTGCTTACAAGTTTAACTCCAGTGGCTGTCAGAATTGCACAAGGCTGTAGACTTACTGTGTCTGCAGATGTTACTAATAGCCTGTAAATAGGTGCTGCAGACAATGCCTGAAAAAAAGCACTAGGCTGAACTGAATTCAATTGACTTTTTTTCCTTGACTGTAGCTACTTGTGTTGGTAGACTTTATAACTAAGTAAGTAGCTAAGTACCTAGCTTCTTGAACCAAATAGGTATCACTGAGGTTGATTTGTTTTTTCCAAGCAGGCTTTGTGGATAGGTGGAGTTAAATTCTCATGGGTTCTTTGTAGCATTATGTAACTTGCAGTGGATTGCCTTTTGGGTTTTTTTTTAACTGGATGGGGAAGAGGTATATTGGCTTATGCATAAGTATATGTTTGCTTATTTCTTTCTATTGCCTTAACAGCGCGGGCAAACTCATTTGTAGGGACAGCACAGTATGTTTCTCCAGAACTGCTGACAGAGAAATCTGCCTGTAAAAGGTGAGGACTCTATATTCCAGAACCTTCCTGACTCTGTCAGGAAACTGTCAAATGGAGAGGATGAGATAAATCAACCAAGCAAGCTTAAACAAACAAGATGCTTGAGTATTTTAAGAGAGTTTGAAACTTTTTTTCTTAACAAGTATTGCTTCTTCTCTGAGGGCTGGTTTCCTCAGTTAATCTACTTTTTTGAGTTCTGCTAACAGGATTAGCTGTTGTTGGAAAAGGAGGTATGCAGGGTGAAGTTGGATTTCTTACCCATAAATCAGAAAAACTTTTTCTATTATCCAAGTAATAGAACTATTTAAATTCTGTTTTGTATAAGATGGCTCAAATATGGTATTTCCTGCTGTAGTAACAACAGAATGTCACATGCTGTTCAGTTAAGGAGAAGGCTGCAGCTTTCTTTCACTTGTATTTAGATCAACTTGCAATTATCTTTCCCAAACTGTATTTCAGATTTGCAACATTTTAAAGCTCATCTCTCTGCCTGGTATGAGTGATGCTCTTAAGAAATTGCTTAACTCATTAAAATCACTTGTTGATGGTAACTTACTGAATGTGTATATCTCTTTTTATTGCAATGATGGAAGAGTAAGCTAGTTGATGACAAATCACAGGTAAAAAGGATCATTTATATGAATAGATGTTGCAATTTGTGCAAGCATTTCTTGAAGTGACAGAGATACCATCAGACTTTTCACATCTTTTAGTGAAGAGCTTTTAACTGTATTGCCTAATGGTAAGACTTGATCAGAGTATCATCTCCTTGTAGAAGCTGCATAATGCTTTATTGTACAGAAAACTCTTAATTGGAGTAGTTTTAAGTCTTTGTCAGTATTTTAGTCTTCCAGGAGGATTTTGAAGCTCTAATAAAATCTATGGATAGCTTACCTCGAGACAGAATAAGTTAAAAGTGTTCTTTCAGGCCAGCACACTAAAACTTAACTTTCCTTTACCCACTGTGCTAAAACATGGCTTTCACACACATACCATTATAGCCTTTTTGTTTGTGTCTTAAGAAAAGCATTGTAACATATTTCCTCTTTTTTTTTTTTTAAATCAAATATTTAGAGAAAAGTATCTTAACTCTGAAGTGGCATATATTGAATTAAGCTGGAGGAATCTTTGAAACGTCGTGTGGATATGAGTATTATTTCAGTCATTACATACCCATTATTTTAACTGAGAATTCAGCTGTCTTCCCGTTTTTGTGGGACTGTTACACTACAGTTTTTTCTTGAAAATTGTGTTGCTCTCCTGCTCTTCTGTCAAGGGCTGAAGTGAAAATAGTGTGAAAGTTATACAAAGCGGATTTGACCACTGGGTTCATGCTATGTTCCAAGTAGCAGAAGGTTAAGAATTTTTAAATTGCATTTTAAAGATTTCTTTTACAAAAAGGTGCTATGTTTTTTTCCTCTTTGTTCTGAAGCTCTGACCTCTGGGCTCTGGGATGCATAATATATCAACTTGTGGCTGGATTGCCTCCATTTAGAGCTGGGTAAGAGATTTGAGCTAATTATTTACATATGGATCATAAATATATTCTCTGATTGGATTTTTACCTTACTACCAGTTCTGGAGTATTTTCATGATGCAGAGCTGGTATTAATGTCATGCCTGCTGTTATTTGTCCTTTTTGATGCCATGAAGTTGTTTAGACAGCTATAACTAGAGCTGCTGAGAGAGAGATTCCTTAAGATATCCTAGAATTTCACACTTAATTTGTGACATGATGATAACTATATGTGAAGAAGTTTATAAGGCATATCCTCAGCACTCTCTGAGTCATTTGAGCTTTTCTTGTTATTGGTCAAGTATCTGATGCTTACAGGATCATAGTATCCATTCACCCTAGGAAGATTTATGGGAATGTAACTTGTAGATTCCTTGTTTAAAATTTATCTGGGTTATTCAGGTTAAGGTGAAAGAATCATAAGAACTAATAACAAGAGTTAATATTTTTCTCTTCTGCAGAAATGAATATCTTATATTCCAGAAGATAATAAAGTTGGAATATGACTTCCCAGAAAAATTTTTTCCCAAGGCAAAAGATCTTGTGGAGAAGCTATTGGTAAATATTTGTGCTTTTCTTCTTGGATGTAGTACGCTTGTCTTGGTCGATTTTATAACTGACCAAGTACCTCAATACCTAACTTCTTGAATCAAAAGGTATCACTAAAATTGATTTGTCATTAAATGGTTTGATGACATTGGACACATTCAGCTTATGCAGTTCTGTCTGGATATTTCTATGCACTCTTGCAAATCTTATAACATGAACATCTAGGAGCAGTATTGACTGTGTAGGGGACTGTCTTGAAAATCGGCATCTGTTATTAAACAGCACTTGGTTGGTTTTTTTAAACATATTTATTCTAAAGTATGGACAAGGAATGTCTATGAAATGGAAGCAAACAATTCTAGATACTGTGCATTACAAACAAATTAAGATTCAAATACTTAGGCTTACATAGTTCTCAGATTAGTTGTTTTTGAGTTGTATAAGGGATCATTTAGTTGAAAACGACATTCTGTACATTACAGGCAGATACATTCATTACAGTATAAATCCAGTTGCCTTGCATTTTAGCATGCAGTTACCTTGCACTTAACATGTCTCAGTAGTATCAGCCTAAGAATTTCTGTGCCTGTGAAGGTTTGACAATAGGAAAAAAAAGTTCTGTTCCATCAGTGAGATTATAGTCATGACACTCAAGTGACTATGCAGAGAACATTTTAGGTGTTACAAGCTTTTTTAAGTTCAATAGTCTATCATGTTATCAGGGGATGAGGAGGAAACACCCTTGTGGATGATGAAAAATACAGCCTAAAAGGCCTAACAGTGTTCCAGTGTCCAAGACCAGTTCTGTGCCAAGCCAATGTCTCCTGAATGGTGAAGTCCAGGTTGTATTAACTTGATTGTATCCTGAGAACTGTGTCATTTTAAGGTGCTTGAGAGGTTGATGTTTGGCACCAACTATAGTTTCCACAGCTTCTTGCATCACTAGAATGTGATGGTGGACTAAACTTAAATGAGGTGTGCTTCATCAGGCCTTCTCTGTGTGTTTGTTTCAGTCTTTACGAAGAAGCAAAGCCAAAAAATTGTGTGGACCTAAAGAAGTGCTCCTGTCCTTAGATCTGTGAGCTGATCTAGTAGAGAATGTTGTTGACAAGACATACTGACAAATAACATCTTTTATTATAAACAACCTCTTTATATTACAGATATGTATGCTTAGGGCAGGGGGACAAACTGGTTTTACATTTTCAGGTGGTGCTTTGCCTTTTGTCATTATTTTATGCAGCTTAACTTAATTTTAATTTGCTTAGGTTCTAGATGCTGCCAACCGATTAGGTTGTGAAGAAATGGGAGGATATGGACCTCTTAAAGCTCACCCCTTCTTCGAATCCATTGTGTGGGAGAACCTACATCTTCAGACACCCCCTAAACTTACAGCGTATTTACCTGCTATGTCAGAGGATGATGAAGACTGTTATGGAAATGTATGTTTGTCTACTGCTATATTCAGCTCTGATGCTGCCTGAGACTTCCATTATAGCATAATTATTGAATATTAATGCAAATAAATAATAATAATATAAACAGTTTTACTGAAGCTACTTAGTTATATTTTAATGACGGTTCTAATTATTTAGAATCTAAAAAAAAAAATGCTGGTTAAATTTTTACTTAAATCAGCATTTGTTTTCTGATAAAGCGAGTATTTTGAAAAAGCAAGGCTGGCTTGCTTAAATGCCTGCTGATCTACAGGGAATAGGCTGGGATTTTGCCCAAAAGCATGTTTAACTTAAAAGCCACAGTTTAGTGCAAAATAAGCTTTTTAATAAAAGACATTTAATTGCTTCACTTTTGTTTCCTCCTTTAGTATGACAATCTCCTGAGTCAGTTCGGTTGCATGCAAGTTTCTAGTTCTGCCTCTTCCCATTCACTATCTGCTGCAGAGACAAGTACACCACAGACATCAGGAGGAAATATTGAACAGTATATTCATGATCTTGACAACAATTCCTTTGAGCTGGATTTACAGTTTTCTGAAGATGAAAAGAGGTTACTTCTGGCAAAACAAGCTGGTGGAAATCCTTGGTAGGATCTTTGAATGTAGCTAAATAACTTGCACAGCAATAAAGAATCCTGTAAAACAAGTGATTTTGATTCAAGTTAATATTTGTCAGTCTAAGTACTTCCAAGTACAGTTAGCAACTAGATTTTTCTTGGATTCTATTTTTAAAGCACTAGCAGCCAAACCCTAATATTATATTTCTGAAATTTACAAGGTCTAGAAGATGATGTGGAGTGTGTTTGTAAGATAGGCACAATGACGCTATCCTGTGCTACGGAGTCTTCGCTCTACAATCCTAGAACTAGAAAAGGTTCCTCTTTTTTACAGATGCAATAAGTTGTTGGAATTTTTTGCATGATAATACTTTGTGGATATCTAACCAAAATACCTCCAGACTACGTAACAGCACTTCTGTTCACTCTTAGAGAAGTCTCTCATGTGTGAATTTTTGTCATTGTTGTTGTTCCTTGAGGGGGGAGGGGATTGTTAGGGGTTTTTTAGTTGATTTGTTTGGGATTTTCTTGTTTATTTGTTGTTGCTGTTTTGTTTGGTTTTGTTAATTTTTGTTTTGGCTTTCTGTTTCGTTGGATTTTTTGTTTTGGTTTTTGTTTGGTTGTTTTTTTTTTTTTAATCCCCTGTCAAATTTTAGAAAAAAACTCTCTGGTCTGGGCTAAGGAAGAGTCCAAAACTCATGTGCTAAAGTTGTTCAGGACTCTCATGGAAAGGACATACTAGAGAGTGACATGAAAAACTGCTTGATCATTATAGCTTTTTCTGTCAAAGAATTACTTCTGGAGTAATAGTTATTTTTCTTTTTCTAAGGCATCAGTTTGTAGAGAATAACTTAATCCTAAAAATGGGTCCAGTGGACAAAAGAAAGGTAAGGGCTTTTATTAATTTTCTGTAACAAGCTTGAGCTGTCAAATTTTTGCACAGTTGCAGATAGCTTTAAAACAGGCTGCTTATCTTCCTTCCTTGAACAACTTGTCACCTATATACAAGTTATTTTTTAAAAATTCAGTGTTTCCTTGTGAGTAGATTGTTGTTTTTTTTTTCATTATTTAGTGATGTGCCCTTGATTTCTTGGAAAAGCCTAAGTAAATCTGCTATTGATACTTTTGTTTTGAGATTGTAGGAAATGAGTGTTTACTTGTCCTTTTCCTCCCAGTCTGATATAATCTAAAAAACACTCTTTCTTGATGCATGTCTGAATGTAGTTTGAACCAAAGTACCAAAAAATTAAATACAAGCCCATCTCAACTGTGTGCTCTTTTTTCTGGATCAGACTTAGTGCCTTTATCCTGAAAGAGGCAGAGGTGGTGTTAGAAGAGCTTTAAGGGTTAACTTCGGCAGTTTACAGCTAATCGAGGATAGTCTGCATCAGCTTTAGTGGAAAGAAGGTTCTGTTTCATCTAAGTTACTACCTGCTTCTTTGTAGTCTTTTTTCTACAAAATCATGACTATTGATTTCTTTGAGAAATAGATTCTGCTTCACTCTGTACCATTAGGTGTTTTATGTTTTTTTAGAATTTGAAGATACTTTTCTAAAATAGTACTTGTGTTTTGCCATGTAGTAGAAATGCACTGCAAGGCCCTAAAAAAGGAGTGAGGTCAAATAGGTAAAGTAAAATTAAGGACCTCCCCAAACGCAAATATACCATCCTAGCACTGAGCTGGTTTTATACTGCCTCTTGTTTTTCAGTTCAGAGATATGTAAATTTTCATTTTTAATTCCCTCATGGATTTTTTTTTTTTTTTTTTCACTGCTGCTTCTACTTTTCTTGTTAGGGATTGTTTGCACGTCGGCGCCAATTGCTGCTTACGGAAGGGCCCCACTTGTATTATGTGGATCCTGTCAACAAAGTTCTAAAAGGAGAAATTCCATGGTCTTTAGAGTTGCGTCCAGAAGCCAAGAATTTTAAGACGTTTTTTGTTCACACGGTGAGTTTCTTTTCTGAGTTTTCTTTGTAAATTGCTCTAAGGTCCTTGGGCAATTTCTGTAAGTTATCAAAAAGATTTTTCTGGAGAAAGTATAATTGCTTAGATACAAAATTTCGTAGTTCTAATTTAAAACAAAACTAAACTAAATCCTGAACAAAATCAACAAACAACAACAACAAAAAAAAAGGCATGAAGTCCACACCCCCAAACAAAGTCAAATGATAAAATAAAAATTTCCAAAAAACCCCTCATTCTGACATGCACATTTATCACAAAAATGTAACTTTATTTTTGTTATTAGTGCTTAAATAAGCCATAAGTGGATTTTGGGCTTTGAAGGATGTTCTTAAGGACTTCTAAAATTTAGCCCTCTTTGTATGTAGTGAATCATATTGTCAGTTGACTGCTTAAAAATATTCAGGTGCAGATGTATGGTTAATCAATAATATGTAATGTTATATGGCTGTAATTGAAATTAACTTTCAGAAACTTAATGAACTAATTCGGAATAATTATTTCCTTGGTAGGTGCAGAATGACTATTGCTTTTTGGTTAAACTATGTTTGGAGTAATCATTAAAATGTTGTTCACTTATAGCCAAACAGGACATATTACCTGATGGACCCGAGTGGGAATGCTCATAAATGGTGCAAAAAGATACATGAAGTTTGGCGGCACAGATACCACCAGAATGCTGCAAAATAGTAAAGTTCATCCAAAATTTCCCAGTTTCCCTACTTGCTGCTAGAACTCCGTGTGCAGCCGATCAGAGGAATCTTTTCAACCCACTCTTACCATCTCAAGGGGAAGCATACATCTGAAATGTTCTTGGGAATTTTTTTTGGTTTTGTTTTTTGTTTTTGGTTTTCTTCTTTTGTTTGTTTGTTTTTTTTGTTTTTTGGGGTTTTTTGGGGGTTGTTTGTTTGTGTGGTTTTTTGGGGCTTTTTGTTTTTTGGGTTTTTTGGTTGTTTTTTTTTTAAGAAGGAAAAAAAAGGAAGAAAAGCAAAAATCTAATGGAATTCAGGGTTGCTTTGCTCGCTCTTTGTGCTTCTGTTGAGGCTTCCACATGCATATCATTGCAGTGAAGATCTTGCTTTTGTGCACTTCAGTTCTGTTTCTGCTGCAGACTAGTGGATAGACCTTGCATTACCAGCTTCACTTAAAATTAGTTAAAACCAATCCACACGCACACACGCCGAATCATGTACCAGCCTTGCATTTTATGGGGCTGGAGTTTTCTGTGACACTCAGATTATCATTAAACTGTTTCATCAGGGAGCTTTTATATGCCTCTCCTAAGTACCACCTCTTTGTTTTCTCTTCCTTTGCTCACAGTCTCCCAGCTTATTGGTATATGGCATTTGTAGCCAGGTCAGTTGCACCCTTGTGTAATTCCTAACATAGTTCTGGTTGCAGGATTCGTGTGGTACTTTAGTAGTTGTGAATAAATCAGATGTATTTGTCTGGCAGACAGGCTCCAATGATAAAGCTTTTGAGAGAGTAAAATGCTGAACATAGCACTGAAATTTCTAAAACTGAAATGTTGGCTTCTGAAGCATTTTAAATATTAAGTTTAAATTTTAATATAAGTCGTAAGTGTGTTTAATCAAGGGACAATAAACTTACCAGCATGCTTTTAACTAATGCTAACTAAAAGAGAAGCTAGTTAGTATGGGAGAAAAAAGGCTACTATTGAAACAGTAAATAGTTTTTCACCTTATCAGCAGATGAGGGCTAAAACCTTTCTTTCCAGAGTGTGCATATGTTGTGCATTTTATTGGGGCCAACCTATTTACTTGGGTAGAGAAGGAAGTGTGAAAACTTTGTACCATTGATTACTTGACTTTTTTTTGTCTCATTGTGTAATGAGCTGTCAGTTCTGTTTTTGGTCCTTGGCCAAATATTCAGGAACTCTGGGAAAAAATGTAAGAAATTGAAATATAGATAATAAAGTAATCTGGTGAGAAAATCAAAGGCAAATATTGATACAAAGGGGAAAACATATGGTACTTAAAGCATATCTATATAATGAGAATATTTTTCATATTGATCTCCTTTATCCTCTTCAAATGATGGCGCTTTTTTTGTGGTCAAACATTTCTTGTCGTGCTACAGAGACACAACTTCCTGTGTGGTAAAAAAAACCTTCCCCAGTGGTATTTTGAACATGCCTATATTCTTAAACCTTGCAGAGAGGAATGACAGGTCTGAGCAAAGGCATTCCTTCCTTGTTTTAAAAGCAGTATAAACATCACACCTATTTATTCACTCACTACACATACCGTTACTTTGCATTTTGAGTTGTCATGTGCTTTTCCTTCCACCAAAGAAACGTTTCTCTACAATGTTGAAAAAACTCATAGGCTACTGTTTCCTAAAAGCAGTATTTTAAGAACAATAGCTTACCAGATTTCTCAGAAAATACGTGAATGTTGAATATTTTCTTGTACAGGATGAGGGAGATTTATTATTGGTCTCTCAAAAAGTGTTCTGTGGTTGAAGTTGATGGCAGTTCAGCTTTTCCAGTCTTTAAAAGAGACGGTGCTGTTGCCTTTTCTTTCAGAGCAACTGCATTCCTGTAGTCTTCTGTATCCCACCACATACAGAAACCTGAGAGAAAGAAATCCCTGGCTTACTGTGTCTGGTGTTAAAGGAGAGAAGGGATCCTGTAAATGGCTGAGGAAGACAGAAAAGTGTTCCCTTTGCATCATGAGAAATTTCATCACATGCAAAGTACACTCCTTGTCACTCAAATTTGAATAGCACAGTGCACATAGCAAAGGCAGACACCTTTGATCTGTGTCTGTAGTAAGCTGTATGTGCCATTCTAACCAAGATGACGTGTACTTTGAGTCTGTTGCAGTGCTATCTATTTGTTCTCCAGCTGTCAAATTCCGTGTGTTGTGTCCGCTGGAGGCAACCCTGCCACTTTAGGATTTAGTCTCTGGTATAGAGATCTAGACAGATGTATTTCCCAGCTTTATATAGGAGGGTTTGGCAGTGATGGAGATTCACAGTGCCACTGCTGTTTAGTGTGACAAAACTTGGCCTCATGTAAAAAGTCTGGCAAAATGACCTCCATTGGCTTGTTAACTGGGTAGAAATCTAGGTGTGCTTAAACATGTTTTCTGTAAGATTTAGATTTTTAGTCATTTTACTATAGCAAATTAATGATGTTTTTTCACACCTTGAAAATCTTCTCTCAGTAGGCGTTCATCCTGCCCACCAAAAGATTTCAGCCAGCCCGATCTTTGTAGCAGGAAGCTGTCAAGAAGGTATCTGGAAGGCTGCTGTCTGCATTCTAGAAATCTTTTTTTTTTTTTTTTTAATTGACAGTGCTGTGATTAGAAAGCTGTGAGCATCTCCTACAGGCATCACTCCACTTTAGAACGTCAGTATTCCTAATCCAGTCTTACTTAGCTACTACTTTTTTGGGAAGGAACTGGAACTTTACTGGGAGAGGCATTTCTATTTCTTGGACTATATGTAGAATCTGAAAGGTGGCAAGAGTATGGAGTGAGGCATCACAAAGCAATCTTGTATTCAAGTATGTTTTACCAGTTTGTCCACTTAAATGTGTGTTGACAGGTGCTGCATACTATGGGCTGGTACGCATTTTAAATGCTCCTGTGGGTCATGGGAGTTCATGGAATGAAATGTGCAAGGGAGGTTCTTCAGAGCTGCACATAGGCCGGGTGATTTTTCTGCTTTTAATCCAAGGTTTTCAAAGCAGAAAAAAAAAATGTAGGTACTTGAAGACTCTTCTTAAGATTCCTCCTTACTACAGACCTATTGAAAACCGAATCTGTTGGTTGTTTCCATCTCTTGCAATTTAAACAATTGCCAATCATTTATGAAGAATCTGGTCAATAATGTTGTCATTTTGCTTTGCTTGGTATTTGAACTTCAGAAAGGTATTTATTCCATCTTTTTCTGTGGTGTAGAGCTTAGGAAAGGATCAAGTACTACTGCTCAGTCACAAGAAGTTTAAGACGACTTTAATAAACTGAGAAGTTAGTTTGTTACCATTTTCCTTGAAGTCCAGTTTTGTATTAAGCAAGAGTTACTTTACATGTGATGTTGAGGCATTGTTAGCAAACTGATACTGCCTGGAAAGATTCCATTTGCTAGGCACTTAGGTGCTGAAAAGATCAAACCATCAGTACTGTGCTCTACTTCTTCTCACATGGGTTTAATTGTGAAGCATCTGCTATATATAAGTCCGAAAAGAAATGTGGATTGAAACAAAGATGTGATGATTCTAATCAGCTTTCATAGTTCAAGATGCTTAATTTAATGTGCCTGATACAATTATATTTTGTGCTGGGAACTTTGAAAAAGTATGAGAACTTCCCACATGTACATTTTCTTTTGAATGATTTAGTAAAGTCAAGACAATTACTTCATTTGGCCTGTGGACAACATTTGATTTCAACACCTTGCTGAGGGAAGAACTTGTGTATTTATATTTGCCTAAAGATGTGGCCTCTGGATGGATTCTGATCATTCTTTCTACTAGTAAATTGCACAAATAGGTGTGATATTTATAACTGAAATTTTGATGAATGCCTGTAATATTTCATGGAAATATTTTATGAATCAAATGGAAATGCACCTGCAAAGCTTCATGATGCAGATTATCCATCAGTTGATCAAGTGAGCTTATAGACAGGTAGTTCTGTAACCCAAAATGGCATGTTTTCATTTATGACTGAGTATTTCAGAATGTTTCCTCTTTTATAGAAGAAATTACTGTTATGCAGCAAACAGTTGGAGAGGTTCTTAAGCACCCAATAGCCTGGTTTTAGAATAAAGAGAATATACTGAGTTGGAAAGGATCCATCAAGGTCATCAAGTCCAACTCCTGGCCCTGCACAGGACTCCCTAGCAGTGTGCCAGACACCTTCTTGAACTCGGGCAGGCTTGGTAGTGTGACTGCTTCCTGGGGAGCCTGTTCCAGTGTTCAGCCACCCTCTGGGTGAAAAACCTTTTCCTGACACCTAACCTTAAACCACCTGTGACATAGCTTCATGCCATTTTCTCAAGTCCTGTCTCTGGTCAAGAGAGAAATGTCTGTCAGCTGGGCCATGTATGTAGATGATTGCCCTTTGACAAAGCTTCCTCTGGCCATGTACTAACTGACTTGATGTGGTGAATGTTCGAAATGGTAGCAGAACTGAAAATTACTGTATCTGACAAAAAACAGGCATCAGGAACCATAATCAGTTTTGATAGTTGTATGCTGTTTTCAGGTTGGTGGCAGTCAGTTACATGTGTACTATGCTCTACCTGGTTTGTAGCTGTAACTGTGATGTAAAGAAAAAAGAAAAACCCACCCCAAACAAACAAAACCCCTGACCCCCGCCTCAACAAACCACAAAACAATCTCCCTTCCTCCAAGAACTCGTGAAAACAGAAGCAAATAATGCAATGATATAAGATACACACTTTTGTATTTTTATTCTTCTAAGGTTATTTGCTGGCTCTTGTTGGCCTCTATTTCAGTCTGTGTTATTTAAATTCTAATATATGAATTATTGGGATTGAATTCATGTTCGGGGCCATGGTGTTGTATGTATTGATGTACAGCCTTGAATGTGAATAATTATTGTAAACTATATTTTACACCTTTTTTCTGGCTTTATTATATAAATTTTCTATTGGTCCATGATTTAATCATATCTCATAATTTAATGTTTGTTCTCTTCGCGACAGATCTCTGTGCTGTAGATGTGTAGTTAGTGACTGGATGACGGATTTCACTTATGTAATAAAGGCATGTAGGGTTTGCGCGGCCTCCGCCTCTTCCTTCCGCGGTGGGGCGGGCGGCGTGGGGCACAGGAGCCGGGCCCGCGGGCCCCGTGGCACACGGGAGCGCTGCTGAGCGGGGCACAGGAGCCGGGCCCGCGGGCCCCGTGGCACACGGGAGCGCTGCTGAGCGGGGCACAGGAGCCGGGCCCGCGGGCCCCGTGGCACACGGGAGCGCTGCTGAGCGGGGCACAGGAGCCGGGCCCGCGGGCCCCGTGGCACACGGGAGCGCTGCTGAGCGGGGCCCAGGCCGGGGCCGCTCGGGCGCCAAGGGGCGGGCAGGGCGCAGTTCCAGGCGCCGCTTCCGGTGGGCGGGGCGCCGGGAGCCCGGCAGCCGGGGCGGCCCCTTCCGGCCCTGGCGAGGATGGCGGCGGAGAACCGCTGTGAGTTCCCGGTGCCTCCGGCTGGCGGCCTCGGCGCGGGCGGGCCTTGCCGTCGGTGTAGCTCGGCGCCGCTGCCCGGCGCGGGGCCCGGCAAGTGGGTCCGGCTGAACGTGGGGGGCACCTGCTTCCTGACCACTCGACAGACGCTCTGCAGGGACCCTAAGTCCTTCCTCTTCCGCCTCTGCCAGGCCGACCCCGACCTGGACTCGGACAAGGTGAGCGCGGGCCCTGCCGCGCCCGCTCCCCGCTTCGGGGCCCGCTCCCCCTGCCAACGCGCCCGCTCCCTGCTCCGGGCCCGCTTCCCGCCTGCCGCGCTGAGGGTGCGCTGCGGCCGCTGGCCGCTCCCGCTGTGCCGCCTGCACGGGCGGCCGGCGGCGTGAAGGGAGCGCGGGGCCCGGCGCCGCGGGGAGGGGCGGTAGGAACGACTCTGCTGCCGCGGAGGGAGTCTTTCTGAAGAGTGCTGCTTAATGAATGATGTCGTGCGAAGCAGCTGGGTTCGTGAATAACAAAAGTGCTCATAAATACAACGAGAGAGCACAGTATCGTTTGTACGTTTATGTAATTTTTTTATGTTGTGTGATGGGATGTAGTTTTAGCGTTTTAATGGAATATCTGCGTGCACTGACACTGTGTTATTTCTGCACTGTCGTTATTCTCTTGTTCAATTACAAAAACCAGAGCAAAGTAGTTTTGATAATAATCTCTCACTTAGACGTAGCATTCTGTCTTTTCAGCAATTCTTGGAAAAAAATATTGCACATTCTGCAGAGATTGCAAGTAATGGGTGAATATTTTTGTATTCACTCTGGCTCATTTTTAGTAAAATTCAGGATTTTATTTGTGGTGTGGTATGTAGTAATGGATAAAAAGTGTATAGTGCTGGCTCTGAAAGATATTTTGGAGCATCACAGACAAAAAAAGTTTTTCAGTGTAGTTATGGAAAAGAACGGAACAGCTTATAGTCCTATAAACAACAGGTTGAAAATAAGGAGTTGCTTATATATAAATTCTGGAAATTTTTTTCAGTGAGGTTAGTAGATTTCATCATTTTTTCAGGCATAACTTCCAGAAAGGATATTTGAACACTTAAGATAGGGAACAGAACATAATGTTCCTGAGTTAGAAGAAAAAAAAGTAGAAGTGTGATGGTGTGGAAATTATTTTGTTGTTGTCTTTGGTTTTGGTTGAGGTTTTTATGGAGAGCTTAAACTAACCTATAAAAGTAAATTTAAAAATGTAGGTGGCTTATTGATAGGTCAACTGTCTTTGTTTGGGAGAGAGTAGGAAAGCATTCCTCTAAGGTTTCTTAATTAAAAGGTAAAGAGCTGCCGTATGCTCTGGCAGATGGGAGGACCAACTGTGGCCTGAGGTGCATCAGGCCCAGCATTATCAGCTGGGCAAGGGAGGGGATTGTCCCCTTCTGCTCTGTTTTGGCGTGTGGCCTCACTTTTAGTCCTGTAGCCAGTTTTGGGCACGACAATATCAGAAGGATCTAAGGTTCTTAGAGAGCATCTGAAGGAGGAACACAAAGTTTCTGAAGGGGAAGCCATATAAGAAATAGCTGAGGTCGCTTGCCTTCTTCAGCTGGAGAAGAGGAGGCCAAGGGGAGGCTCGTCGCTGTCTGCATCTTCCTTCTGAGGGGCAGTATTGATCTCTGTTCTATGTGACCAGCGACAGGATCCAAGGGAACAGCATGGAGCTGTGTCAGGGGAGGTTTATGTTGGACATAAGGAGCAGGTTTTTTCCGCAGAGGTTGGTTGAACACTGTAATCGGCTCCCCAGGGAATGGTCGTGGCCCTGTGAGCTTGAGGGAGCTCAGGCACATGGTGGGATTGTTGGGGCTGTGCTGTGCAGGGCCGGGAGCTGGACTTGATCTTTGTGGGTCTCTCCCAACTCTGGATATTCTGTGATTTCCTTAGTGCTTGCTGCTGTAAAGAACTGAGAGGCTCCAAGAAAGGTACCATCTTGGCCTTTAAACCGCCTTCAGGTACTCATGTTGAATAGGACAGGGCAGCCTGTCTCTTGCTATCAGGATGAAAGATTAGCCTTCGGCACACCCTGTGGCCAAACTAGTGTTGAATGGAGTAAGATAGTGGCATTGGCTCTGAATTTAATGTGTTTCACAATGTCACAACTTTGTATTTAAAACTGTTTGAGTATCATTTCAGCACATAAATGAGCAGTATTTACTGTTCAGAATAGTCATATTTACTGTTCAGAATAGGATTTGTTTTCCATAGTATTTAAATCTTGGTTTAGAGATGAATACATAAAAATAGAGCAGAGCCTTGCTCACCTTTTCCTCATTGATTAATTTAATGTTTTATACTGCATTACAGTTAATAATTTACATATGTTTCCCTGTTGCAGCATCTTCCTATTTTAGCTGTATACCATTTTTTTCTTTTTCAAACTGTTTCAGCATTCTTTTAATTTTCCCCTAAGAAGGAGATTGTCAAATTTACTTAATAAGGTTTTGGCAATAGTATTCATGTTTGATTTTTAATGTGTTTCTGACGTTGGTGTAGAATCAGTCAAAGAAGGAAGCAGGCAAGCACTAAGTGTTTAAGAAAAATCAAAGTCTTCTTGGTAGCGCAGCCTTGACTGTCAGCATTAATAAATATCTAAATTGTAGTCATTATTCTAAGAAGTAACAGATACACGTCATTTGTCCATGAGATTTCTGACTTGTCAGGTGGGGTGTGTTACTGATGTACTTCTGATATGTACTGCTAGTCTGCAGACACTCAAAGTTTTTAGGCCACACAGTTTGTGAAAAATTCACTAGTTCAATATTTTAAAAGTATGGATGATAAGGGCGACAGTTATTCATAAATCCAGATTTAGTACCAAATATTACTGTATTTCTCTGCATGTTGCTGCCTTTATCAGAGCTCAGAATATGTAAATAATGTCATTTTAAAAAATATTCGGATTAGAGCATACAGCCTTGAGCCAAGAGCTTGGTGGTATGACTTGAGTGTATCCAGATCCAGTATTGATCCCAATTAAGATCATTAATTGGTAATAAATTTATGATATTTCAGCTAGTGTTTTAGTGCCGTTCTTGGGGAGATTGTGAAATGGGATTAGGGAGGTGTATGTATTTGGTCCACCTTTTGAGGCTTGCTGGAATCCCGTACTGGATTATAGCATCCACAATTCAAGGTCACAGCAGGGCAGTGACTAGTCACAAGGTGAAATGTGATTTGGTGAAAAGTTTTAAAGAACAAAACCTTCTTTTGGCAAGAAGTTTAAGGAGTGACTTCTCAGTCCAGAAGTACGTACATGATGGAGACAAGAAATCTAATAGTGAAGCCTGTTCAGTCTAGCAAAGGTATTGTGAAATCCAGCTAGCAGTGTCAAACTATAGACGTCCTTGCTAGAAAGTACATAATATTAGCAGTGACAATACTTATTTATTGGAATGGTTAGGTTACACTGCTAGTTTCTAAAGGGTAAATTTCACTGTAAATAAATTGAGTTCTTTGTGTGTTTTAAACTAAGATCAGGGTAAGTGTTCATTATGATTCCTGTGAGCCTCAGTCTCTGTAAAGATGGAAGTGAAAACATTTGCAACTGGAATACATGATCATTTCATTGCTTTGGTCAGTATTTTTCAAAGGAATGTAATTGTGAGCTACAATCACGCTGGACCAGGTGATTGAAAATTTAAGAGCAAGTTACTAGATTTCCTCTAAAATTCCATGGTGTTTGTAACTTGAATTAAACATTAGTGTGGGAGAGGTAGTAAACAAATGCAGTCTTCAGTGTACCTGGGCAATGCTGTCTTCTAAATAGTGTCTTTGTAAACATGCATGAAAAAGGCCTAGAACTTACAAACATTGAAGAAGAAGCTCTTGAGAGAAGAATGTAATGCAAAAGTCGAACTGGGTAAAGGTACAAACAGTCATGTGATTGACTAGCAGTGTAGGGTTGGATGCACAAAGACAACGTGTGCATTTGTTTTGAGTCTTATGAAGAATGTCAACATTTGCAGGAAATGCCTGTAAGTGTGGGGTGATGTGATTATGCTGAATAGAGAGGAAACTTGAATTTCTGCTGCTGTTCTGGTAAACATGAATGCCTGTTTGTAAAAAATACATCTTAAAGAGAGTGAACTTTGAAACCTTATTAGACTATAGGTTTGTCTGACATTTGTGGTATTCACAAATATCACAATTTGGGAAATGGCTTCAAAATACCTATACTAGTTGTGCCAGTGAAGATTCAAACTTGCTCAAAGCTTGTAGAAAAAAAATTTACTAGTTAGCAGAGGAAATTACATAGCTGGGACATCAGAGTCTATTAATACTTAAGCTAGCAAGCCTAAAGCAAGTTATGCACATGCAAACTAACTACCTCTTTAAATTGTCCAGATCACATTGGATCATGTTTGCAATTTATTATTTTATTTTACAGCAAAACTGTTTATATTAAAAGTGTCAATTACTATGCTAAAATGCTAATTACATGTAATAATATAGTGGGTTTTCATATACACGTGGATGAAAACACTGATAATATTCTGAAAGACTTACAACCTCTGTTTTTAGAGTTCTAGGTAGAGCAGATGGCTGCACTTCTGTGTCAGCTTGTACTGGATTTATGTTTACATAAATATTCTTAAAGATCCAGTGTAATCGGCTTTTCTTAGTGATTTCATGATGAAGTGCTTAGCATACATTGGAGGATATTCAGGCAGCTCACTCCAAAGGAGGAGTGATAAGGCATTTTCTATAGGAAGATGCTGAGGAAGTAAAATTTTTGCCTCACTCGCTTGTGCATTTTTTGCATATGGTTACAGTATTCTTTACTGATTGGTTCGTCTTTCGGCTCTTGACTCCTGGTGCAAGTGTGTAGCATCTCTGAGATGTCAGGTCAATGTTCAAGGCACACATCCTCCTCTCAGTGTTAATTAATGCAGGTTTTCTATGTCTATAATCTGGGTAAGCAACTTTTGCATGGAATTTAGATGCTCATGTGAAACCTGTTGACAGAATTTGGATTGCATGCTGTTAGAATTTAGCCAGAGTTCTTTAACTGTTGATATTTACTAATGTAAAAAAAGAAACATCTATTACAGCAAAAATTACAGGACTTTCATGTGCCTTCTTTTTTATTATTTTTCAAGACACCTTGTTGTCTGAAGGGCTTTGTAGAGTAAGCTATGACACTACTGAGATGGTATTTTTTTCATGTATGACCTCTCATAAGGTGGAAGTTGAAAGAGAAGGCCTGACATAGCTTCTCCCCTTTGTGGTTTTGTTGGAAGCTTGTTTAGTATATAGGAATCAACTCAGAAAAAGGCAATTTCAGATAATGTAGGCCTTTAAAAAAAAGTTCAGGCCTTTTGTGCAAGGAGTGAAGTAGCTATTGTTACTTAAGATTTCATTTAGAGCTTATAACCACTTTGCTTCTGTGACCCACCTCTCTGTCTCTGTAGTGGTGGAGAGCTGCTGACCGGTATTGCTTCAGAAGGTGATGTAAGGGAACACTGTAGTGTAAAAAACTACAGTCATCTTAATGAAGAAGATTATTTCTATAGATTTGTTTTTCTTAGCTGGGAAAACATCCAGTTTTGTAAGCTCTGTGTTCCTTAATGCAGTTCAGATGATGACCAAGTACAGGGTTTTTTTCTTTAAAACAGCATTTCTTTTTATCTGTTTTGGATCTTTCTTGCCAACCTCACTGGTTTCTTTTCCTTTAGTAAATAATACTTTTCAGCTTATAATTCATACAGTTGTCAGCTATTTTAATTTCTCTGGGTTGTATCTTTAGTTTGTACATTCATGAAGTGTTTTGGTAATGTAAATATACTTATAGATGAAATATTAAAACTATACTTTTTCATCTGTTTTTTTGCATGCATAGTCTCGCTTTTGTGAGACCATGATCTTAGATCAGAAGAAATTGTGATTAGACTTCATCAAGATTGTCTGGTGTGAGTGTAGGTTAACTGACAGCACATGTTAATATGTTAGCATTGTCTTGAACAGTTAATTTTATACAAAATTAGACACTCCTTCACGTCTTCTGAAATGACACTATGTCTAGGTGTGTAAAACATTTAATTGTGATTATAGAAAGGGTTTATGGTTTTGTAGTTCAGGCTTTGGTCTTTCTACATTCTACCAATCCTGGTTAGACAAGTGTAGTCATTCAGAATCAATGTACCTGAAAATATGTCCACCATGTATTTTTTCCAATGAAAAGTTCTAGGAACTCTGCGTACTGTAGAGAGAGTTTTCAGGCATCACAGTTCAATAATCAAATCTTTCCATATAAGCATTAATGTTCAAATGCAGAGGATTGAGTCAGTAGAATTTCTTTCATATGGAAGAGCAATCATTGCTAGTACCTATGGTTTTGAGGGAGTATGATCCACATTTAGCTAGGATTATTGGTAATGATGATTTTTTGAGTATCTCCTGTAAACTCCTAGAATATTAAAGACAAAGATAAATAAAAAGGTATTTGGGAGTGCTGCCACATCTCTCCAGTATTTATCTGTAGGATATCTATTGCAGCAAAACCTTAGGTACTAACAGATTAATGTGGTTAATAATCCACTTGATAGTAGAAAGGAGCAGTGGATCACTTGGAAGTCTTCCTATGAACCTTCCTTAGACCTCCAGCTAGCACAAAGTGTGTCAGTACTGTCTTGATTGGAGGGGTTCACACATAGATTCTAAATAACATAGAAAATATCAATTTTGCTTCTTTATCTCTTTGTTAAGAATATCAGCTCTGCAGGTGAATTTCTTGTTTTGCAATACACAAAACGCAGTAGTCTTTTCAGTAAACTGAGCATTAGTTCGAACTATTCATCTGTTACTTCACTTGTCTGCATAAGATAGGTAGGAATTGCATCTTCAGCGTATGGCTTTTTTTTAGAAGATGCATGTACAACCCTTACTTCATACACAGCAGTTCTCAGTACCCTGTAAACATTTGTACATCTGAGCTAAGACAAAAGCAGATGTTTTTACAGCCAAGTGTTGAGGGTAAAAAGAACTTGGTTTGTTTGCCTTTAATTAAAAAAAAACCAAAAAAAACTGAAAAAGAAAACTGGTATTTGAAGCTTGCTAGAATGTAGCCTTTGTTCTGACTCTTCAGGCTCCCAATCAAAATTTCCTGGTTTTAAGTGCTATTTTTAAACTTAACTTTCAGTGTTCTCACTGCTGAGATCTTTCATGCTGACAATATTGTTAATTATTGATAAGGGGTTGGGGGGATTAATCAGATAAGAGAAGCAGTGTATTGGATTATTTGATGGACCAGTCTGATACCATAACAGTTATATTGTTTAATTGCTTTTATTGTCTTTAATAAATCCGCCTTTCAGGGATGTGGCTACATCTTAATACCTGCTCGCTGCAGGAAGAATAATAGCTTGCAGTTGCCACTTGCATGTTCAAATCATTGTGGGGTTTTTGGTTTGTTTGGTTTGGGCTTTGGTGTTCTCTTGCTTTGTTTTGTGTTGTTTGTTTGGTTTGTGTTTGTTTTTCTAATCTAGGATGAAACAGGTGCCTATTTAATAGACAGAGACCCAACCTACTTTGGGCCAGTGCTGAACTATCTCAGACATGGAAAACTGGTTATTAACAAGGACCTAGCTGAGGAAGGTAAGACATTTCTAAATATCTTGTTTGCTTGCCACGTGCTTTATTATTTTCACTTCTTTTGAGTCCCCGAAACTAACTTGGAACAAGATGGCAAACCTTAACCAGTGTAGCATTTCTATCTGTTTCAAGCAAAACTGATAGGTATCATGCAGTTATAGCATATGGAGTTATTTGAATATTTTGAGTATGGTTCCTGATTTCACAACCCCCATTCTGAGTTGGAACATAAGTGTTCAAACAAGAGAGGGGATGCCTTTTATTGCATAATCTTGTATCTTTCCTATGTTGACTGTGAAATATTTGGGTTTAGTCCTCTTTAAGCAAAAGAATGCTGCCCAAGAAACAAGCTTTAGAAGATGTGAAGCAAAGTAAAAGTGAAGTTCTGACGTGTTCAGATGTCTGGAATATGCTTTTAAAGACTGAATTCTGCCCCGGCTTCTTCCTTCTTGTTCCTTGTTAGGGTTAGGGTTTTAAAACATATAGTAATAAAGCTGTATTGATAGCATATTGAAGGAATTTATCAAAGAGAAATACAGTTTAACAGCACTAGGAGGAAATAGTATGAAATAAAATTTCCCCGTGTATTGTTAAGCATAATGTGTGTGGAGAACAGGTAGGCCTTGAACATGTGAGTAGAAGCAGTATGTATCTTTAAGCTTTTGTTTCAGACTCTAAGATCTCAAATGACAAGAAGAAAAATCTTGTTCTTGCTAGCAACTGCAGAGATTTGCAGTAAGATTATTTAAATTTTTCTTTTGCATTCCAGCCTGAGACAGGGCCTGAGGTATGATGGTCTTATCAGTCCGCTATGGAATGGTTTCTGTGCACGTGTTTTTTTGTTTCTTGCCTCATTTTGTATGTGAAATGGCATCAGTTTTCTTTGGGATATTTTTAGGACAATTTTTTAGAATGAGCCAAACATTGAATTACATGTATCTGAAAGAAGCCAGAATCGTTAGGTTGATGAACTATCTTATCATAGAGAAAAATAAATAATTTTCTGTAGCTGTTGAGAGGATAATCTTATGAACTGGTCAGTGATTTTGGCCTGGAATCTTTAGTTACACTGTCTTTCCAAATAATGTTTTCATACTAGGTGTACTGGAAGAGGCTGAGTTCTACAATATCACATCTCTAATAAAACTGGTAAAGGACAAAATAAGAGAGAGAGACAGCAAAATCTCACAGGTGAGGCTGTTTTCTCATATGCTTTTGATTATTTGTTCTATGACAAGTAGTGAGTGGGTTCTATTTGTTTTTTTATGTAATTTCTGATTCCCCCAGTAAGATACTGAATGGCTGTCCCATCACTAGATGATCTGGAACCACTAGTATACAAAGATTAATATTCTTAATTGCTGGCTCCTGCCAGTCTGTTCACAAAGTTCACAGATCTCATTCAAAAACTGAAAACATTCTAAGTAATGGTTCCAAAATGTTTGGTAATAGTAGAATTTGTCATAATATCATTTCTGGCAGTAGTTATGTTAGAGAACAGCTTTTGTAGAACATAGCTTTCTCATTGACTTTTAAATGCTCTGAATATGATGAGGTTGCTAGCTATGGTATAACTGCTGTTTATACAGTGTGTGTTTTATGCAGCATACGTACAGATGCTGCTTAGCTCCTGTCATATATTTTTGTAGCTCTGTGAGAAAGTTGTCTCTTCTCATAGTAGCTCATATTCTCCATGAAAGCGAATATGATAACGTTTGTTCTTTAACTCTGTTACTCAGGCTTCCCTGGTAACTGAGTCTTCATGGAGATACTACAAACTTATATTGTTATTGTCAATTTTTTCTTTAAGCTAGGTTGTTGGCTCGCAGGATTGCTCTGATAGCATTTATTGTAGGTCTCAGCTAAAGTGGTTCGAATTATTGATTACTCTGGATGGGTTCAAAGTGGCATTGCTTACCATTTCTGGAGGGTAAGGGCAACTTCAGACAAGTCACAAACATAGTGAATTCCATGCCCTATTGAGCATCTTCTGTTTCTTCTTGAAGGTGCCAATCAAACATGTGTACAGAGTGCTGCAGTGTCAGGAAGAGGAACTCACTCAGATGGTTTCCACAATGTCCGATGGCTGGAAATTTGAACAGGTAAAAAATCCATATGGGATATAGTTAACATAGTCTTCTAAGAAATTAATATTAAGTGCCTTTTGTGAAAGAGGAATATAAATGAAATCAAATTCCATGCATCTTTTTTATTCAGTCATTTGCAGAATTTGGATAAGCATACACAGCTAAGTTAAAATGTGATATTTGTGTTTGCATTTATCATAAAACAAAACAACCAAAAAAAAGGAGCCTTCCAGGAGGTAAATTTTGCTGGCTTCTATGAAAACATCTGCTACATGTCTGAAATGTAATTCTTCAGTGTCTACACATGAGCAGTTGAAGGGTGAATCAACCAGAATTAACTAAGACAAGTTTATATGAATGGCAGGTTAGATATGAAGAGCTCTGGGTGAAAGAAATGAACTTGGGAGATAAATGTTTGCCAGGCTCAAAGAGTGGTTCTTCAAATAAAAAAAACTGATACACAAAGGAGAGTGAACTTTACCTGTGTGGATGTGAAGCTTGATAGCTGTGAGCTACGTGAATGTTTTTGTTCTTTGCAGTGCATAAAAGTAGCTTTGCGTGTACATTCAAGAACACACTGTAAAATCCCAAGATCTATCTGTTATCTTTGATAATCTCTGTAAGTAAGAAATTAACTGTACAGCTCCATCATCCTTCACATTCCTAATCCAGCAGAGTATTTAAGTTGCATTGGAGCAATGAATCTGTTAACTCTGAAACACAAGTGTTCATCTCCTAGCACCTTTTTCAGTGTCTGATGCTCACAATAGGAGAAATTGAAATAAGCACAAGCCCATTATCCTGTGCAGTCTCACTCTAACACCACAACAATGCAACATTTAAAAAATATTTATGACACAAAGGTAAAAGAGAACATTTTGTTTATATTTGATAAAATGTGTGAGGTGCTAGAGACATGGAGACAGCCATGAGCAGATAGACTAAATGGGCAGGGAGCAAGCTTTTTATGCTTCAGTACTCTGCTTCAAGTATTACCAGGTCTGTTTGCCATGCCACAAGCTAAATGTTGCTTAAGTCCCTGAAAAACTCTGACTTAATATACCCACGACTGTTTTTTGGCCAATGCATGGAAAAATTCTTCTTTTGTCAGGAGAAACTAGCTTTCATTATAAATAGACCTCCTTTACTTTTTAGCAGATTAAATGACACAATATCTTTTATCTATCCTAAACCCTTTAGGGACATTGTATTTGGGAGTAATACTGCTTTGACAGTGCAAATGCTGAAAGACCTATTATAATATCTTTTAGAACTGGAAGAATCCAGTGGTTTTCTTGTTTCATCCAGCTGTCTCCCTACTTTCCCCCTCTCCCATGTTGCACGTTTTTAGACACATAGTTTGAAGTAGATAAACACACAGCTGTATGATCTCATAATACTTAATATCTCATTAGCTCACACTAGGCCATTCCCTCCATTGTAATGCAGACCTGCTTGGAGCAGACGTCATTCACTTGAAGCAGGATTAGAATCTTGTACATAAACAGTTTTATTGTTAATACCTTCAAACACGGTAGCATTTCTGTAATCTTTTCTAAGCCCATGTTGCTCAGCAGCATGCTTTCTTTCAGAAGCAGTCTTTGGGGTGACACCCACCATGCTCTGTATGTGAAAAAAGATGGAATCATCAGCTTTTTCATAGGAGTGATTTTCTTACAGACTGAGAATCCTTGTGCTCTGAGCCATAAAAAATGTTCAAGTGGTTGGTTTTGAAAAAAAATTTTTTTTATGCTTTGTATTTCAAAATTTTATCGTTAAATATGATTGTATATAGTTACTAAATAGGAGTGGAAGGTGCTGAACTGTTGGTGCACTTACGCAGTTGTATTGATGCCCTTTTCCAAAGAAGACATTGGAAAGCTCTGCTAGAACAGAGTATGTATTAGTCCCAGTCCAAAATCTTTTACTAAAAATGATGCTGTCCCACTTTTGTGGGTTGTTTTGTAGAGGATTTTTAGCTTCAATTGTTGCCTCTTCAGGCAATTGGAAAAAACCATTATTTTGGCAATGCAACAGAATAAAAAACTGTGGCCTATACAAAGTGGCTAGATAGAAAGGCTTTAGACAGCAGCAGTGTTGGTCATGTAAATGTTAATGATTAATGTAACCTGAGTCTGACACCATAATGCAGCTGTAAGTATGTTCACTGTATGAGGAGGATGGTATTTAACTGCTGCCTTCAAAATTATTCACATGCAATAGCAGAATATATATAAAGTTGCTATTCATGGGTCTTCTCATCTGTCATAATCTCCAGTTTACTCAGAATAGGCAATTGTTGTCTAACTCTTCACACTTAATTTAAAGTTCTAATCTCTCTAAAGTGCACTGGCAGGCTATGCTTTAATTTAAATGGGCTAGGAATTGCCATGTGTTATTAAGGTTAAACATGTTTTGTAGTAAGAAGTTGCGAAATTCAGCTGAGGTTGAACTTTAAATTATTAGCCAGTGTTCTTGGTAGTGATTATTGTGGGAACAAAACAATTTTTTACACTGCAGTTATTTTCTTGGATCTTCTTTAAATTACTCCTTCTAAAACTAATCTAGACCACTCAATGTTTTTTCCTCTTGTTGACTTATTATGTTTCCCTAGCTGTATTTTGTCAGTATTTGGAGCAAGATGAAGCTCTTTAATACCCAGGCTTTATATATTGCTTTACATAACACCTTCCAGTCTTATATCCATGTTACCTTCTCCACTTGTCAATGTGTGACAGGAAAATAATGCTTACTTTTATAATGCTCCAAACTTTGTTTTTCAGAGTAGTTGGCTACAATACAGTTATATGGGGAGTTTTCTGTCTTCTTATCAGTAACTCTTAACTTCCATTCAAATTAAAAAGGGCTTTGCAACTGCCTCAGTAAATTTTATGTTGAAATAAAAGTTGTAGCTTGATAGCAACCTGTTATAGTGGCAAGTAAGTTACCTGAACGTTTGAGCTCATCTGTTACTTGTACAATTTGGATAATGGTATGTGCTTCAGCTTTACAAAGGTTTCTTTTTGTGTTTTACTTTGATTGGTTATTTCAGCTTGTCAGTATAAGTTCCCAGTACAGCTGTGGCCGGGATCAGCAGTCAGAGTTTCTGCTGATAGTGTCACGGGAAGTGAAAGGGGAAGAGAGATGCTTCCAGAAATGCTGCAGTGAGGTGTGTCACACCATTCTTTTTGCCCTCACACTGATATGCTTGGCCTCCTTGCGTTTCTGCTGCTTTCAGATCATTCCACTTCTTTTCTGGATGTACAGCACATAGTATTTTGTGTGTATTTGTGACTGGCTTTTATTTATATTCACGGTATTTCATTACACATTATGAATGTCCACATTGTAAAAACAATAGAAAAACAACCAAACAAAAATCCCTTGGTTATTTAGTTCAAGGTTTTTCTTAGGAAGAGTTCTTACCTCCTCAACAGATAACTTATTTTCCTTAAATTTTCCTCTAAAATTAACAGCCTTTGATCCATACTTGTTAACTAAGAGGTACAATTCAAACCTAAGGAGCCCTAAAAATACAGCTTTGAGTTCAATGGCTCCAGAAGGGGACATTTCTGATAGACTGGGAAAACGATTATTTCATCCACCAAAGTTAAGTTCCAAGTTTGAGCCCTTTATTTCTGGTAACTCAGAATTTAACTCTTTTTTAGGTGGATGAGATATGTTCAAACTGGAATAATGAATAGCAGGAGTTTTTTCTAAGTAAAATATGAGGAGTTAGGAGAGAACAAAATGGACAGTTTTAAGTTTTGTCTTAAGTTGAAAAAATATCCTGGGTATTTCCTTGGCTTTATTGTTTTGTTGTTGTGGGGTTTTTTTCTGTCTTGGGAAATTTTCTTGAAATCCAAATGGACAATCCTAGCATCATTCTTCTCTTTCTTTTTGTCTTTTATTTTTTTCCTCTTCATCCTCCCTTTTCCCCTTGTTCTGCTTTTCTGATTGCTGCGTTACTTCCAAATATTTGTGAGTTTGGGAAAGTTTTTTTGCTCTCGGTAACATTGGAGGCAGTTTCTGGTTCTTTAAATATCTGTACTGCATTTCGAAGTGTTGTATGTGAATTGGTTTGGGAACCTGGTGCTCTGTAATTTTTTTCATCGACAAAATGCCTGGAGTACTTGTTCTTTTTCCTGCAACATGTATGGTTATTTAGTCTGAAAGATGAGTATAACATTATGAAGATAACATGATAGTGAAATGGCTTAACAAAAACAAAGCTTTGCCTATGATTTTATACGAGCACTTCATCATGCAGTTTGAGATTTGAAACTTGGACTATTACTCAGCTTAATTCCAGAATCTTCAATGTACCAAGCACTGTCTGTTTCTTGCAGTTGTATAGGTAACATTTGGAATGTGAAATGTGAGGTTTTCAGACTTCTGGCAGCAGAGGAAGAATTGTGGTTTTTTAGGGACGTGTAGGGTACAGGAAGAATGACATCATTCACGCATTCATGTCCTGGATAGCTCAAAGTAAAAGTCACCATTGTAAAATGGAAGGTGGGAGGGCAATGAAGAAATTAATGCAGGTATAAAATAAAATAAAAATTATAATTAAAAAAATGAAACTTTGAAGTCTGACTATTGCATTAAGAGACCTGAAATAAATATCCTTTCAGGCCTGCTATCAGTCATCAGTGCTGAGTTTTAAGAGCTGATGTGTGTCTATCTTCATAACCTTTTGCAGATCCTTTGGGGAGGCAGAAAAAATTCATTATATGTCTAAAAGGCGTGGAGTCCATTCTTAGATTCATACAACTTGATTCTGTAAAAAAAAAAAAGAGTGAAGGATTTTCTTTAATTCTACTAGCTGATAATATAATTAACAATTTTTTAAAAGGACAGTTTTTTCAAGCTTTCTAATGTACAAGGAGTTCACATCTGAAATAGAAGTGGTAATATTCAAAGTACAAGAATATTTAAAAGAGAATTTGAGAATAATTGGTACAGAATTTACTTAGTTTTGAAAATCAAACCATCATAAAATAGAGAAGGAATTAAGTAGTGGTGAAGTAGAAAAGTTAGTTAATATGAGTAACTCCAGTGGTAAGCAGAGGAGGAGAAGAAGAAGAAGCAGAAGTAGAAGAAAAGAAGAAGAAAAAGAAGAAGAAGACTGGGCTGCAGTTTATGCAAGCTGGAGTGATTATCTGAGATAGCAATACTATTGCTGATTTGTCTGGTAAATATGTTACATAGATTTTGAATCAATATTTAACCAATATAGCAAATCTGTACCAGCATGTTACTGAAATATGTCTGGTTTTGAGATCTGTCTCAGTTCAGCTAGGCATAAGATTAGTTCACTTCAAAAATAAGGTTCCTTATTTTGAGACTGGAAATTCCTTCTTGTGAAGTCTTTGTCTTTTCAGGAAAATCGTGACCTTTATTGGCACATCAAGCAATAACTGTATTCTTTTGATTTAATAAAAATAAAAGTAATGCTGCTTTCCATTCCTGCCCTTTTTTAGCTGTAGCTGACATCTTACAAATACCAACAACCCTTATTCCATGCAAGCAGTAATGGATCTTTATCTAATAAATTTTCTGTGATAAGTAGCATTGGCATTTTCCTGTGCTCCGTTCTGACACTGTTGGGATTCACATGGATGCTTAAACAGGATCACACGGCTTTAGTAAGGAATGTAATGAAACAAGTCATGGAAGGAATGCACCAATGCAGAAAAATAGATACATGTTATGCATATCTATAATGTGCATATGCATGCTATACGTACATATGTATATGTGTGAAAGCATACAAATCTATGGAATTCACAGTTTCAACATGTTATTTTATCCTTCCTTAGGTTCTTGGTAATTTAAGCCACATGAAGCAAATGTGGCTTCAAAACAAAAACAATTTGTCCTTTCAAAAAGCCTGAGAAACAGTAGTCTGGATAATCTGAAATCCTTTGACCTGTTTTTCATACCTCAGATTACTCTGATGTGTTGTGGCTTCTTTTGGGGGGGGGGGGTAGAATGGGGTGGTAGTGTGGGGGCAAATGGTCATGGCAGGGATATTCTTGCAGTTTATCAGCATCCTTCTTAAAGTGTTGTCACCAATACTGGGAACGATAAAGTTACTTTTGGAATAGGACTGCTAAAACATATTTCTGATTTCAATTTCTGACAGAACAGTTCAGTTCTAATCTGCAATCATTTTCCATTGTTTCTTTTTCTGCCATCAGCCTTGTTGATCATTTCAGAAAGCTACAATTACAGGTTTCTAGCATGCAGCTGCTATTATGCAAAGTATAAATTTTTAGCTGCACCTATATGTAACTGCTTATGAGAGTATTGTGAGTTGGAGTTTTGAGGAGCTTGGGTCTAATTCTGCAAATTGACTTTATCAACTGATCAGTAGTGGCAAAAAGTCATTAGATGTTTTGCAGTCAGCTAAATTGATAGTCCTATCCAACTGGCTAAAAGTATTGAATCTTCCACGTCTCCTAAAAAGACTTATGTGCAAAAGGTTAATTTACATGGTTGGATTATGAAGCATTTCTTAGTTGCTATCAACTGAAGACTTGTCAACCTGGTTGAAACAGGATTGATGATTTGGCTGCTGTTTGGGTCTTTTATGGTATCCACTTTCAGAGAGGTAATTTCTTTCTTTTGGGTGTCAAGAAGTAAAGAAGTTTTTTTTTCCTTCTGGTAGTTACCATAGCTTATCTGATAACGAGTTGTTGCCATTTTCCAAGAAGAGTCAACTGTATACTAATTAAGTTATATGCTTGAATTTTATTCTTAAAACTTCTCATTAGAGAAGGTGAATTTTGAGTGGCTTTATTTAAATATATATGCAAACTTTCTGAATGTTTTCTAACCTTTAAGTGAGTTAAAAATGTTGTTTAATGTCCTAGCTTTAACCTTAATAATTGAAGCAGTTACTGTATTTGTACTAGATGGTTTGTAATTGCTATATAATATGTAAACTTTATACCACTTTGTTGAGTTTAAGGCAACTTAACTGCTATTTTTTTTCTGGAAATTTGTACATGATATTTTTGTTGATAGGGAAGACAATCAACGAATCTCAATATATAAATTAAATTTGGGTTGTTTTCCCAGCTGTTCAGTAGACTTTCTTAGTCCATCTTGTGCAACTAAGAAACTAGTTACTCTGTGGGTTTTGTGATTCTGTACTACACAATACGTTATGGTGCAGACTGTATATTCATTGTGAAAGATTAGCTGATTTAGCATCTCAGGGTGAATAATATGTTTGTATGCATTGGTGCTTCTAAAAACCAATGTTTATGTAAGTGTTTGTAACTTCATTGCATAGTTTTGGTTGAAAAAATGTCTTTAACGCATTAATTTTTGATCAGCCTGTGCTCATTACTGATTATGTATGTATTTTGCAGAACTAGAGTGATGTTAGAAGAGGAGGAGGCAGGGAAGGTTTCTGGTGATCACATTCAGTATAGTTAAACTACGTGATTTGAGAGGGATTAATTTTGATGGCCAGTACTGCTCATGGAAGGCAGAGCCTTGTATGCTGTAATATCATCAGGCTCTGAAAACTTTTGACAGTGCCTAGGCCTGGTGTCAGGTTGGTTCGTTGTGTAGACGCCCTGCCTGCTGCTCTTTGTGCACACGGGCTCTGTCCGTCTGTGGCAGTGCTGCCTTGGCTGTCCTACTGCACTGCACGAGCATCTGAGCATCTCTCTCCTCTCCTTACAAAGTACAGTGAGGTTTTGTTTTCCTCTAACTGTGCTATATGGAAGCTGCTTTTAGCCTTGGTCTAACTTCAGTTTTTGTTGAAGGAGTAATTTTATCCCTTAAGTACAAACTCTGGATCAGGATTTCATCTTGACTTCATCTTTCATGCTTTAACAAATCTTTTACTCTCTTTGGTGTTCTGCTAGGCCGATGGTAGCACACGATTTGTCTTTACAGAGATAACTACAGTGTCTTAAGTGCTGTTACCCTAAAAAAATAAGTTAGGCCTTTTCCATGTGGCCATTTCTAGAGCACTTAAATGGTAGAGATTGAGGAATAGGCCAGTCTTACTGTATGTCTGTGGTAATTTGGTAGGTTAAATATAGTTTGGGTAATGACATATTGACACAGTGTATCTGTGCAACAGTATCATTTTTAGGACTTTGATCTGTGTCAGTAGATCTGACATTATCTTGTAGATCACACATTATCTTGTTGTGCTTTTGAAATAAAACTTTAAAATAAATGAACCAGCTACATCTGAATTGAATCTGGCTTGGAAAGGCAGGCTATGTAAAGCTTCTAGCATTAGGTAAGTGTACTGTATGTAAGGTAAGACAATTTCTGCCATTTGATAAACATGCTGCATAAGATGTACTGATGTTAAATATATTCTTCTTTCTCAGTAAATTGTCATTTATCATTCAATATAGAGACTGTAGAAACTTGTGAATATGTCACATTTCATTATACATGGCTTCTGCTTGTAGCACTTCCTTAATTAGCTTCCTTGTAGCAGTATGTATGAATTTCAGATGTTAATCTTGTTGTCTCACCATACTGTGTCTTGTTGTATACCAATCAGATGCAAATATTGTGTTTGTTCATTCAAAATATGTTTTAATAGAAATACCCTTATTCTGTAAGTAGCACTGGGTATCCCTTCAGGCTAAAGAGGTTCCTGCATGCAGCCATTTACATGTTAGATCATGCCACGTTAAGATAGCACATGTGAACTTTAAAAATTGACTTTGGAGGATAGGAAGATTTCCAGTAAATAACAGAAACAGGTAACAGGCTACTTCTCCATTGGCCTGCCTCCACAGTCTTTTCTTTCACAGGATAATTATAACTTTAAATCATTAATCCTGTAACTGTTTAAAAAAACCCTGTGTGTATCTTATCATCAGTGTGCATTGTCAGTGCATTTGTCAGCATCAAAATGTGTCTACATTGAAGTGGAGAACAATGCTTCAGGCACAACCTACAGTCTGAGTGAGGAGTGTTTGCACTAATCATGACACTTTATGGAATTCGTTTTATGTGGAAATAAATTTGACTTTTTTTTTCGTCTTTCAGCTGGTCAGTATTGGTTCTTCCTATAACTATGGCAATGAAGATCAGGCTGAATTTCTGTGTGTTGTCTCAAAGGAATTGCATAACACTCCTTACGGCACAACCAGTGAACCCAGTGAAAAAGCAAAGGTGAGTTACTAGACAGTGGACTAAAGAAATGGTGTCTAATTGGGTTGGCTTCACAAGTCATGACAGATCTACCTTTATTCTGGACCATTATGTAATTGTCCTTTTTTCCTCTTGTTCAGGACTAATAATGATTCCTTGTCTATTGTATGAGGGACTGTAAATGGTACAGTCAACATGCATTTGTTATGCATACCTGAATTACTTAAATAAAATACTCTGTACTTTTTCAGTACCTATTTTTTTCAGGTATTGGCATCTATTTGCTCTTTACAGCTGAGAAACTAGGTTTTGTTTCTTATACATTTGAATGACACATGTTCAGTTAAAAAATGTTTTTCTTGCTTGACTTCAGCTGAAGAAATCTTACTGTCAAGAATGGAACTTGAAAAGTACTATCTCTGTAAATGTTATAAATGTTATAAAATGAAGATAATTTTTAATATTTTCGGGGTTCTACCAAGTCTGCTTTCTGTAACCAACTTTACGAAAAGATTGTAATGGGCACAGTATCTTAGCGTTTTACTCAGTTATATTTCAGAATTTATACAAAGGAAAACATAAAACCACAGCTGACTAGCCATAAGGTAGAGCAGTTCTGTAATGTGTTGTGAATAGTGAACAGCTTTTATCACTGTATTGCTGCTTTGTATGAGATGTCTACAGACAAACTGGATAGACCTGTAGTTGGCTTAAAAGCTTTTGATTTCCCTTATGTAGATGGAAAGCAATTGGTAAAGCTTGCTTTTTCAAGAATCACCTTCAAAGAAATTGATTCTGAAATAGTGCTAAGAATGGAATTGAGTCCTGGCACTGAGGCTTCAAACAGATAAAACTTCATTACTTTTTGTGCTTTGTAACATGCTTATGCAGCTACACATAGGGAATAATGTTTATGATTTGCAGGGTAAATATACTCTAAACTATGTGTTGCATTCCTAGTGAAATGAGGTAATTTATGTTCATCACTGTTGAGATAAAACTTCCAAAGAGTTGTAAAGGATTAACGTTGTCAGAGATAAACAGTGAAACTGGGTAAGCCATGTCTTACTCTTTCAAAACCCTCGTTAAGGTCTACTTTTGCCAGGATGCTTGAGGAAGACTTTGAAAGTTAGAGGTGTCAGAGGTGTGTGGTAACAATGTAGGGCTAAGATATCTACCTGAAATAAAATGTGGAATTCTAGAGCCTAATAAACATCTTCATAAGGAATGGTAGTGCATCTTCAGGTAATTTCAGAAGTTGCCAGAGTTATGTTGCATCCGTAATGTGAAAGAAAATATGGATCAAATGCAAGTTAAGCTAGTTGAGAGTGCATTACGACTGTGTAAATGGAGTAGCACTGAGAGAGGCTCTATTAGACATCTCCATTAATGTGCTGCTTGGTCATCGTTTCAGAGAAGAGAGCAGAGCATCAGCTGACCACTGTGATGAATAGGAATTACTGTTGATTTTGGTTGGAGATATGTACATTCTCTCCTTTTGTCCTGGAAGAGGCAATACTTGAAGAATAACTATTTTATATATTATGTTTCTAAAATATAATATTTTTACATATAACTGTATGTTGTGACTGGAAAAAAGGGAAAAATAACTTATTTTTTCTTGAGAGGTTTCTAACAGCTGTGTTCAAGAATCTTGACTTCAGAAGATACTGTCTCCATAGTTCCCTCTTAGTGAGCATTATCATCTAGTCTCAGTAGTGTCTGAGCTGGTCTTCATGAAGTTCATATGATTGAAATTCTGGTATCTGCTTTTATATACAGAATAATATTTTTATTGACAAGCACTTCAGTTTTAGTTAATAGTCCTGGATTTTCAGAATAGGAGAAAGTATCTTCTGATAGCCATCTAATCAAGCTTCATTCTTTCTTAGGGACTATTTTCTTGTGTTTTCTTTTTTTAGTTAACAGCATAATAAGTTAGTAGATGACTTCTGTGTAACCTTCTAATACACCTAAGCAAAGGAAATTCATCTTAAATGGTTCCACTGGCTTTTACTGGTAGCCATGGCACAACCAAAAGGTAACCTGTATTCCCACAAGCAGTCTTCTCTTTCATACCACTTTACTGACTTGACTGTTAGCTTCTCTCTGCTGACTTCAGGATATTTGGAAGGGGAAATTGTCATGAAATCTGTTACATTCCTTCTTGAAATGGTCAGCTGTCATACTTTTTTATACAGAGTGGAGGTCCCAGGTAAAAGTAAATAAATGTCATTGCCAGATGCTTCAGGTGTATGTGGATTGTACTTTGTTGCAGCTCTAACTCACCTGCAATCTCTTCTTTTCCCTTCCTTCTTCTATACGTGCTGCATGCTGCATGACACTCAGAGTGAGGATGAAGAAACGGATTACGATATGAATGACTCAGATTAAGTGTAAATGTTATGGTGAGCACTAGCTGCCCTAGGATTTTAGCAGATGCTTTTCTGCCCCATCCAGTACCCACACCCACTAGTGCTGTCCTTTGGCTAGTCCTGGCGGTGTGTGTGTGTGTTTGTGATTGTAATTGTGGCGTGGTTGGCAAAGATAGAATTCCTGTTCTGGATTTTGCTTCTTTGACAGAATAATTACTATTGCTTTTATAAACTGTATTGTGAGTAGTACCTTTAAAGCTTTGCTGAGAAGGGAAGTTCTTCATGTGGATTCTAGGGCCAGAAATGCTGTTCATTAATTAATTTTTTTCTTATTTTATGTGCACCAGCGTTTCTGTCAGATAGGTTTATTACATGTAGAGGTATCTGATACAAACGTACTGTATACGTTTTCAGTAAATGTCTGATTTGGCAGTAATTTAACAAACTTGACTGAAGTGCAGTATAGTCCAAAGGTGGTCTTAACTGATAATTTTGAAACTAAGGATTTTCTTAGTAAAGATGTGGCAAATATAAATAAATAGTGTGATCTTGGTGCCACAGGTGTATTTGTCACAGGAAACAGCTCTGGGGAGGGATCCTTTCCACTGTAGTTTGACATCTGATTGAAGATCAAGTTACATTGAAAGTCACAAGTGGAAGAGCACAAAAAAAGCTGTCTGAAAAAACAACTTAGGCACTTTTCCTAATGTGTTGTTAAGTACTTCTCATATTTATTCCACTCTCTAGTTTGTAGAAGATAACATACCATTGAGTGTTCAGTGGTGTGGTGTGGGTGGTCACTTGAACCTGTATAAATTGAAGATACTTACCATTGCATGAGACTAAACTTCAGCTTCTCACCTATACACCTAAACTTTTTAGCTGTAAAGCAGCCTTACACTTCTCTCTGGAGTTTGGACAATGCTCTCAGGCACATGGTGTGATTCTTGAGGTCGTCTTGTGCAAGGCCAGGATCATCACTTAATGATCCTTGAGGGTCCCTTCCAGCTCAGGATATGCTGTGATTTATGAAGTCACTGCACGTGGCTGAAAAAGAACCTACATTATTCTCTGAAATGATGCTAACAGAAGCTAGTGCTAGGGCAGTGTAAAGCCTTTTGCCAGGTCTTCAGGAATGGCTGAAAGGAATGGATCAAATCTGAAGCATTATTGAAGCAAAGTAAACTGGCACTTCACTGGAATTGAACGTAATATTCTTAAGCTGACTGAGAGGCAAACAGTCCTTAAAACACTTTTCTATCAGCAGCAGCTTTCTTTTGAGTGGGAAGAAATAGTTCATGTTCTGCTTCCCTAAGAAGCAATCACATTCAGGCTCCTAGAATATGAGAGTTCATTCAGCATTGTTTAGAATTTTTAAGCCTGCTTTAGATCTGGTGCACCTATAGGGAAAATAGAACAGAAATATGAAAATAAGGAAAATCCTCTATACAGCAGATTGTCCCAACTAGAGTTGGGACAATCCCCAGTATCAGTACAGACTGGGTGACAGGTGGATTTACTGCAGCATTGCAGAAGACTTGGGGATACTGGTGAGTGAAAACCTGAATTTGAGCCAGCAATACTTGCAGACTAGAACGCCAGTTTCCAGGACTGCAACAAAAAGATGCGTGGCCAGCAGGTTGAGGGAAGTGATTCTTCCCCTCAACTCTACTCTCATGAAATCCCACCTGGAATGCTGCATCCAGCTCTGGTATTCCCAGTACAAGAAAGACATGTGAGAGTGGGTCCGGAGGAGAGACAGGAAAATGGGCTGGAACACCTCTCCTGTGAAGACAGGCTGACACAGTTGGGATTCTTAGGCCTGGTTAAGAGAGCCCGAGAGCTGATGTTACTGCATTTCTAATACTTAAAAAGCCTTATGAGGAAGATGCAGAAAGACTTTTTACCAGGGCTTTTGGTGAAGGAGTGAGGTTTTTAAACTGAAAGAGGCTTGCTTTAGATTGGACATAATGATGAGCATATTCTTTACCATTAAGGCGGTGAGACATCTGGCACAAGTTGTCCAGAGAAGCTGTGGTTGTTACATCACTGGAAGTGTCCAATGCCATGTTGGACAGGGCTTGGAGCAACCTGGGACAGTGGAAGGTGTCCCTGCCCATGGCAGGGGTTTGAATGAGATGATCTTTAAGATCCTTTCCAACCCAACCCGCTCTTGTGATTCTGATTTCCCCTTCAGTAGAGGTAAAGGTTACAGAAGAAGTACCAAGAAAAGTGTGCTGAATTATTGCCTGATGGAATAGAATTTTCAGCTTTATGTTAGGATTCCTGGGCTCAGTAGAGTGTGCAACGTTCAGTGTCCAGATCTGCTCAGCTTTATCTTATTTCATGTGCTCCTGATACTACAGAAAATAGTTCTAAGTCTATTAATCTTGCAAGTACTCTTCTAGGAATGAATGAACTCAAATACTTCATATTAAATCAGAAATATTAACAAAATTAATAGATCCAGTATTACTTTCTAGTTACACAGGTATTTGTTTCAGCCATGTTTTTGTCTCTTGGATATGGTTTCATTTACTGACTCCATTTGCTGGGTCAGACTGCTATCCTCTGTTGTGGGCTTCTACTTCAGCGCTTTGTTCTCTGCTCTGACCAACAGAAAATACGTGGGGAAGGAGTTTTAGTATGAAGCATTTATGATATCTGCTCCTGATATATTTCTCCACCTTCCAATAAAACTCAGTATGGGAATTTTGGCTTCAAGCCTTCATCCAGGTCATTGCATGAAGATACAATGACACTGTAATACCACGAGTTGGTATCGGTGGCACTATCTTCTGTAAGTTTATCTAGTCCCTTTGGCATGTATTACACTAGCAGTTGCTGAGTAATTTATAGAGCCTGATTTATCCCCACAGAATTCACTTACAACTTTCCTACAGTTTCATATTAAATGCTTTTTGCTTAGTACGCATAGTCATGTGTAACATTCATGAATTATCTTCATGAAATAGGAGGTGTTTACTTCTAAAAATGTACCTTAAAGCATGACATGGCTGGTGGAAAATGTCCTTCTGTATTTTTGAAATTTTTCAAAGTAGTTGAGCTGACATCTGGCTTTACAACTTCAATGCAATAATGCTGAATTTGAAATGAACTTTGCATGCACAAAGCTAGATCCAAGTGTAGGAAGGAGTACAGTGAGCAAGTAATAAAGTGGATTTTTGATTTTTTGAGCTGACACCACACTGCCTCTGAACTGTCCCTGATCTACACAAATGGTAATGAGTGTTTTACGAACTCCAGCCCTTAAAAAATCCCATGGAGTTGGGCAAAGCAGGTGAGACCTTGCTTGACTTCAGTCACTATGAAAGACATAATAGCCATTTTAACAATATTAAAAGGAAACCTCAAGTTTTAAAATTTAAAACCATACTTGAAACGGTTGCGTGAAGCAATTGCCAGCCTTTACTTTACAAGCACAGAGATGGAAGAGTTTGTGTGTGCTGGCACATTCTGTGGGCTGGAATGTGCTACTGGGTGTTTATTGTAACATCAGGCTACACGAAGATCCTAATAGATGGAAATTCCATCTTAAGGGCATGTCTGCCATTGTCCAGGGATCGTGCCTTTGCTTTCTTTCAGTTTTTGAAATAAAGAGCCTTTCCCAATACTAAGAAAACTATCAAGAAACAAAAGAAAATGAAGTATCGTAAGACTTTTATGTACGTATTAACATTCTTAAGTACTTGAGCTCAGTGTTTGAAGCTTTGCTTAATGCTTTGTTTGCCTTTTGTCATGATTGGTTCTGCAGCCTGCTGACATAGTCCTAAAGTACTATGAAGTTCGACTGTTTACCTCATTATTGCTGGTAATGATTCAGTTTAGAGCAGCAACATTAAAATATTGTTGCTTGAACAGACAGTCCTAAGACTTGGATCCTTTCCTCTCTGGAGCAGCCAAAATAAACTGGAACAGAAAAGGAGGAAAAATAGCCAAACTGGAAGTAGAGTGAGTGTTGTTCATTTAAATCTTGCCAGGTTGTACTTGGTCTTTAAAAACTTCTTGCATCATCACACCCAGTGTGCCATTTCTGCACATTTTGATTTGCTAGTTCATATTTTCAATACTAATTTATGGAACACAATTTGCATCTGAAACTTTAGAAAGTTTAGGACGTTTTACTGGAACAGGAAAAATGAAGATTAAATTCCATTTCTAGTAAAGTACCGAGGTTAATTTACTACATAGGACCTCAGGATCTTCTGAACTAAGTTGCAGTGGCTTACTTTTTACAATTGCCGACTCTTTAAGTCTTATTAATGTATTAATTATTCATATTAGTAATACTCAATTCCTAGCAATGTTTCACACCTGTATTAATGGTATTTGATAGTAGACATATCAGTTTGTCTTTTTTCAGCTTTAAAGCACAGACCCCAGGAATGTCCTCGAACCAGGTCCCTGACACATTACCAGTTATTTAAAATAGTCATTATGTTGCTCTTTCATCTCCATGCTTTAGGAATGACAGTGAGTTAATTATCATTTATAGAATTTTTATTGGTCTATTTCAGATTTTGCAAGAACGAGGTTCCAGGATGTGAAGACAATATTGAACGGTGACATTTTTTTTCTTTTATTCGAAGATTCAGTGATTTGTCACACTGAAGAGGCTTGGCTGCAAAAGAAAAAATCTGATTTAGACAATTTGCTGTTGATCTGAGTTCAACCATGTTTGCCTATAAGCTGGTGTCAACTTCTGGAAGCATTGCAAGATTACATAATGGGAATAGATGGTGTGGGGAGTGTGTGTTAAGTTTTGGCTGTAGTGCATGGTTGTACTCTCTTGTTGGCTGATTGACACTGGTCATTTGAAAAGAAATTACCATGCATTCACATTTTCCTCGGAGACATGTAGCACTTAATGTCTGGTGCTGGATGACCCAATGTTGATCAGTTTGGAGACATTTTCCTACTAATCATTGTAAACCTTGAAAGGACAATGTAATTGGTGCTACACACACACACACACACACACACACACATAAATGTTACAGCCTAGAAACACAAGTATTTGGGCATATGTTGGCATATGTTGTTTCAGAATCAGTATCAGCCCCAGTTGACTGTATTATACTGCACATTTCTCATGGCTCTGTGACATAATCTATTATGTAATAACAGCCTAGGAGATCAACTGAAACTAGCACGTGTAAAAGTTATACAATCGAGAAAAGGTTTCTCTGAAGGGTGTATATATTGACTGGATGTATAGCTTGTTTTAATACCCAAAGGGAAGACTAAACTCAGAGAAAATGGCCTTCCTCTGAGTTATTCTTGATGTTCCCTCTGTTAAAACAGTCTCCTGTAAAAGTTATGCTCCAGTCCTGGTCACATGCTTGAAAGTGGAATCAAAATTCACTGAAAATGACCAACTGAACATCCTGTTTCTTTGGAGGTGTTTGTACTCATATGTGTGTTTGTGCTTTTATAAAATGCCTATAAGCATTGAACTGTGTGGATTAGGCTAGAGATTTTTTGAGAGCTGAAGGTTTTACAGAAATACTGCTGGCTAGTCCTAAGTCTCTATGACTTGGATCATAGAGACAACCAACCTTAGTGTGAACATAAACTTATCCAGTTGAAAAACCTGATTACATTGGATATTCAGGATACATGTAATCAACTTTTCTCTTGCTATACAGTTTCAACTATGCAGTTAAGAACAGTGTTTGAACAGAATGTGGAACAGCTTTGATGGTTTGTTCTTGATAAAGGTTAATACACAAGACACACACTGTTTGGAGCAAGATCTTTAGCACATCTTCAAAACACTTAATGAAATGGACAGTGTAAAACTTGGTTTCAATGACTCATGGAACCAGTGGAAGGGAGTTTCAAAAAGCTATAAGATGGTTTTAAATTCTAATGACATTACAGTTTTCATTCTTAGTAATTTCAGAATTTATGCATATACTGTAGGTTATCCTTTACACAAAAGCCTGATTTTCAAACACCCAGGGTCTACTTTTTAAAATTTTTTTTAAAGGACTTAGACATTGATATAAGTTTGGCAAAACAATTTGTAAGAAACATTTCTACTGAACAGGTTAAGCAATGGGCTAAATGTTTTGACCATGTGCCTAATGCTTGAAAGGATTTGTAATGCATTTTGCGACTTGGATGTGGTCTGCACGGGAAGCTGCTGGCCCCTCCACAACACGTACAATTTTTGTCTTTTTTTAAGAAGTTAAAACTGAATTAATTTACTAAAACTGTAACTGTGTAGGGGGAAGTGTTTATACTTTTATACTTTTTTAGGTACCCGTATTTTATCAGATGTCCCCTAAATAGTAACAGATTATCTCGTGTATGTGAAAATAAGCATAACAATTGTCTGTGTTAACTGCATATTAAAACATTTCCTCTGCTGCAGTAGTCACTGTGTTTTTAAGCAGTATGACTCCACCAAATTCTCTGAGCTCCCCACCTTATGGAATTGCAGCCATCCACGATACTTGTTTTCTTGACGTGCTCTACAGAGTAATTCAGCATTGATCTAAGTGGATTTTAATGCCTAGAGCACCAGTTTTACAGCCATCCTTCAGAATCAGCATTTCTGTTGCCTCTCTTATTAAACCCAAAAAGGACAGACTATGAAATAAAGTTAAATTTTCCTGAATGGCACCAGCAAACCATGAGCAACAAACTGAGCAAACTGAACAAACTTAGAGTATGTAAAATAGTGTTTTTGTCTAAAGTACAGGGTTTTTTTTTTCCACTGGAATATTTTCGGTTCTAAAACCTGCTTTTATGATGAGATTACCTGCAGTTTAGTTTACATTGTATTCCTGACATAGCTAATTTTAGGGAAATGAGTGTTTAATACTTTTTTGCACTTTGTTTCCAATACCTCACAAAGATTTGAAGGAGGAGAGAATAGAGAGAACTGTAGTAGGCAGGTACCTTGTAGATTATTTTAAATACACTGTTGTTTGAGACTACCTGAAGTATCTACTTTCCTGTTCTTGCTATTGTCATTATTGCTTTAATTTTTGTGATCATGTGAGGCTTTCCGGTAGATGAAAATGCTCTCTTCAGCTTTTTTCAAGGCATTAAGAATTTATCCCTAAATAAGTTTTGTTTCTTTTTGTTTGGCTGTTGAAGTTTCAAATAAAGTTAGTGACATTAACAAGGTAAATGCATTAGAGTCCAATCTGCATCACCAGGCTTTGCAAACATCGCTTCATCTGTTAAGATCTTGCAGGATGAAGTAATGTTCCTGTACAGTTTAAACTGGAGTCCTTTGTCTTTCTCAGCCATTTGGAGAGTCCATACCTGAGAACTGCCTGTGACTGCAGCGCTGATGGGTTCACTATAAGGAGCTATTAGTTCACTAGCACTATTTTGCTGGAACTGCAAAGCTGTACTGCAAACTCCTTGGACTTAACTCTGGACATACACAATTCCTACTCTCTATTCTTAATTCCGAATCACTATTATCACTTAAATCATGCACTCTATTCTTAAATCAGAACAGTATTCCAGGTTAGAACTTTAGATTCTGAGCTGGAAGAGATGATCATAGCAGAAGGAATAAAGCAGAGAGAGATGAAATTCCTTAAAGGCATTTACATGTCAAACTTCTTGCAAAACTTGTTTAAAAACAGAAGTTCAAATTTGCTATAGCAATTTCTTGCTTTGAGTTAGGAAACAGCATATTGTTGGCCTTAAGTTTTCTCAGAGGCTATTTTCCTTTATTGGAGATGACATTTTTATATTACATGCTTTTGACTTCTTCAAGCAGCAAGTGAATCAGAATTTTGCAATGAACAAGTAATTCTCAAAGACATGAATGTCACATGGTCCAAAATAACTGTCCAAACGTATACTCTGAATCAGCAGCTCCCAGGCTAAATGTTACCTAGGATTTTGTCCTATTTACTGGGGGATTTCCATGGATTATGGTTAATCGCAATTTTTTTATCCCACAGTAATTTAATTGTATGTCAACGACTTTATTGAATTTAGAGGTTTTTTTGATTCTTTACTTAAGTTTCCATCATCAGAATCATTTACTCGTCAAAGCTGGAAAATGTACTGTGCTTTTTTCAAACTCAGATTTCTTGTAATTATAAAAGTTCCTTTCATCTTGCATTGTAGCATTAGGAGAGGATATTTCTTAAAAAATGAATCTCGATGAATCTATCTGACTTTTTTGTTTTCAGATTTTCTTTAGACAATAGCTGTGTAGCTCCATTTCTAGCAATGTGAATGCACAAGTATTATTGATTAGAAACAGGACTATTTCCTGCAGATTCAAAAATTGAATCAATCTCCTCTTTTTCTGAGATAGGTGTATTTTTGGGTTATTTTTCAGGAGGAAAATGAAAACTGGATGATTAAACAAAAGATAACTTGGCAGCAAGTCTGCTGAGTAGGATGATAGTGTTATCAGAAAAACGCTTCTCATAATAGGACACTGCTCTGTGAATGTCTGTTGAGGTTGTTGAGAGTTGTCAGTCGCTGTTTAAGCTGCAGAGAGCTACCACCAGCAAAATAGCACACATTAGTTAAAATTTTTAATTAATATTACAAAAATGAACTTGGAGTGGAAAAATGCAATAGTATCTGGTTCAGTGGAATTAAATACAATCTGGATTATAATTGCCCAGATATACTGGAATGTATTCCTTGGGAAGTACTGGGAGAAGAGTGAAGTTGTCTTGGGCTTTTTGAGGAAGATCGAAGTCAAATGAAAGCCTGAAGTCTGGGATTTTGTTCACTCGAGATGTGATAAAATCAGAAAGTGGCGTTCTCCTATTTTTATTCTCTCTCGCCATGTCAAAAGTTTCAAGTTTTTCAAATTGACTTTTTTAATCAGCCCTTGAACTGTGGGGCTCTTGAAAAGAGGTGAAAATTTTGTTATGCTTATAACAGTGTCTGTTATCCTAAGACAGCAGGGTTAAAACCTGAGTGGTCATTGTTTCTAACACAACAGTTTTGAAATACTTAAGCCTGAGGCTGCTGCCTGTTACTTCACTGTAGTTTAGACTGCAGTTGTCTCCAGTTTTAAGGACAATCTTGGGATCTTACAATTTTGTGTAGAATTATTGATTCTTTACATAGTATGAATATTCAGTTTAAAAAAATGTGGAAGTCTCTCTGAACTCAGTAAGTTTTCTTTTGTTTCACAAAAAGCAGGAGCTATCTTTAAAGGCTTCGTAACGAACAGAGGCTTTAAAGGGCTAAATAGATCTTATTGTCCAGTTTGCCTAAATGGCTGTCAGAAGGAACTCTTTGCATTTTCAGAGCAGAAATGCTAAGGGCTAAAATGCTTTCCAGGGCTAATTTGAGGTTCCAGAGACATACAATCTTTGAAAAACAACTAGTCTGTTTTCCTTGCAACTCATGGACTCTAAAATATTTTTTTACAAATGGCTGAACCAATTGCAGATGTAAGTGTTCCTATATGGCTTGGATTTTCAGTATCCAGATGGGATAAGAGCACACTAGAGAAGGCAGTACACTTACCCTCCACTTTATTATTATTATCTTTGCTGAAATCGAACAACTTTCGTGAACACTACTGGCAATGGAGAAGCTTTGAGGAAGATTCTGCCCCAGGAAATTGTCACAGAGTATTTTTTTGTCACAGAATATTTCTTTGCAACTTAGTTGACCTTTACTTTAGCAAGGTCTACCAAAGCATAAACACCTCAGAAGTTCAGTGAGAAGATACTGCTGCAAATACAGCTTTGTGGATGCATCAGAGGCTATTCAGGACGTTGTGTCTTAATAAGTACTATAACGAGAGAAACGTTTTAAAAGTTATTTCGCTACTTTGGGGGTGAGTGGAAGGGGAAGAGGTTCTGTCACAGTGCTCTCCTTGCCTTAGAAAGCTGAGCCTAAATTTTGACCTACGACCTGTTGTGATTTTGAGGCTTTATCATCTGAAATGAGTGAAGAGTAAATGTATTTCTTATGTACATGATTCTTGCTACTTTTGAAGGTTTTCCAAAAGCTTATGCACAACTCAACTCACATTAACTTGGCTCATGTGTACTTGCTAGAATGAAGCAAGTGCCAAGGCACTCTTGAAAGGAAAGTTGCCAGCCTCTCTACCTGGAACTGAAACAAGATCACCAAACTGAAGAAGTATCAAATGGCAGCTTTTTCCACCTGCTTCTGTACTTGTCCTTACCTCAACCAAGCTATGAAAAATCTATTTCCTATGCACTCTTTAGGACCACCTACCCAGCTCAACAAATGTTCTTTTTTTTTTACCTTTTCCTCCAAATCACTGGTCTCAAAATTAGTTCTGCATCAGCTTATACCCAAGTGGCCATACTTGCAACGTGTTATTTTCTGGATAGTGGATTAGCAATAACACTTTATTTTGTGCCAATTCATTTTCTCTGAAGTGTTCTTACTGCAGCAAAATTTGAGTTTTGATTTGGTTTTAATGCATTTGCATTAACCAAAACTCATAGCACAGACAAGAAACTTAATTCAGGGAAATTTCCTTGAAAAAAAAAAAATCTGCTTGGGCTTCCCAAATAATTTGAAGGTGGTTACAGTTAACCATCCCTTTCAAAACAAATAAATGAAATGTGTGTGTGGGTTTTTTAACTTCCTTTTCATAACACTAGTGTATTGTAAACTGCATGGAATAAACCTGTTTTTTCCCTTTTAAAGTGTGATGTCTTACATCTGTCTTTTTTAAATGCACTAATTGATATTAATAGTGTCATATCCTGCAATAATTCCTAGTTTAGCACTTCAGATGTAAAATGTAGTTGCATATTTGTGCAGTGATTCAAAGCATTACACTTTCTCCGTTGTAAAGGAGATGTATCCTTTACTGCTGCCCCAAAGACTTTGTCACAAAAAATTAGGTCTATTCAGATATAAATCAGTTGGGAAATTATTTTCCTTTGCAGTTGCTATGACTTGCTGATCATTACAGGAGGAAATAGTTGTCTTTTTTATGGATATATAATCACGTGAAGAAGTTTCAACTGATCACTTTGCATACCTTTTCTTTTGTACAACTCAAAAACCACCCTGCCTAATATCAAAGATTCTAGAATCCACTGCTTCACTTTTTAATATAAGTTCTTCCTTTGCTTGAAAAACTAAGCCAATGGAAATTGATGCTTTTTAATAAGACAGACATATCATAAGCATAGAAATGGCTGAAGAAAGTAAATAATTTAAGTACAAAGTACAAGGTGTTGAAATTACCTAGGAATTTTAACAACTGTGTCCTCTACAACTACAGAGAAGTTCATAATTGAGTATTAGTACTGAGAAGACCATTGGACAGCTCTTATTTTCCAAACTGCCAGTAAGAATTTGAGAAGCTAAGACCCATGGTTTTTAAATTCTTAAAGGCTCTACAGTTACATATGAGGTGAATTTCAACTTAACAGTTTAATCAGTTTTAAGTGCAAAGCACATTCTATTATTTCCTTGTGTATCCAGCAATGTCAGTAAACGTGTGTTATTTTCCTAAACTAATTTGCTGCATTTAATTGCATTTGAATTTTACTGAAATAAGTGCTAAGAACAAACATTGCTGTAGTAATCAAGTACAGTAATTAAGTAATCAATGTGTGCATCTATGTTTTCATCAGACTGTCCTACTAAAAGTATTGGTACTTTAGAGTCAGCTAGCATGAGTTTCAACCCAAATTCCCACTCTACGTATCTGTTGCTTCAAGTGTTTTCACCAGTTAAGAAAAGTGAGAGAATAAAAAGGGACAAGTCTCTACCCTGAACTAGAAACCAGGTTATAAAGGGGACATAAACAACTAAGTCATTAGCAACCTGTTTGGATCTTTTACAACATTTAGGGTTCATTTGGCACTAGTTTTCCTTTCAGTGGGAAGTTTCACTTCAGAAGGATGAAAATGATGCTGCAAATTCGCCTTTTAGAATGCTGCTCATCTTTCAGTGTGCTGGAGTCTTGCCTGGTAGTCATATACACGTGGTCCGTATGTTTGTGACATTCCCTGAGACTGTAATGTCTATAATTTCATGAGAGATGTCCTGTAAGCCAGGTGCTAACAGTTCCCACTGCTTTTCCTAATGCAACTGGAATTGTATGGAAAGTTACAGGGGAGTATGTGTTTATTTATCCTGGTCTATGGGGGGCATCTGCTATTGGTGAAAGATTTCTTAGGTAGAGTGATCATCAGCATCTATTCTGATTAGGGCTTATTGGAAATTAGGTGATTATTTATTGAAATAGTCAACTCTAGAGCTCCGAAGAAACCATTTTGAACTTTAATATTACACAGAACATCGTTCAAGTAACATTGACACAGACTAGCGCAATGCATAGCTAGGTTTCAGGACTGAAAATTCTTCTGTTTCATTAAGAAAGAAGTTCAAGATGAGAACAGAATGTGATTCATACTCTACTTGCCACTAAAAATGCCTTCTTAGAAACCCAAACAACACCCCTCCTCCCCCCCAAGGAAAGGAAACCAAACCAAACTAACAAAGCAATGGAAAACAAAAACCAGGCCATAAATCCCGTAAAGGTCAGTGAAAGTAGCGCGGGCGGGAGGTAAACTGAAGACCGCCTTCCGCGCGGCCGCTCAGCTCTCTGATAGGCCCTTCCGCGCGGCCGCTCAGCTCTCTGATAGGCCCTTCCTCGCGGCCGCTCAGCTCTCTGATAGGCCCTTCCGCCCGCGCCGCAGCCGCGGAAGCCCCTGCAGAGCAGCGACCCCTCCTCCAATCAGGCTCGGCTGGGCACAAGGGGCGGGGTTCGGCCCGGCTCGAGCGCGGCCCGCCAGACCTGCGCGCGCCCGCCGACCGACCAGTCTTAATCTTAAGTTGCAGGCGGCTCCTACAGCTCCAGAGGTAAAGATTTATTCAGCTTTCTGCCGGAGCTGGTGGGAGCGAAAGGCACGAGGAAGTGATCGGTTGTGGGATAACGCCGCGTGGATTTTTTTTCCGGTCCTTCATACTCAGGCATTGTTGTGGGCACCTCTGGGTCCTGTGTCGCGAGGATGCGTAAAGCGTGACGATAGGATCACAGACGGATCGGGCCGAGGGACAGAATAGCGCTTTCGCGCTCCGCACCGAGGCGAGAGGGAGGGAAACTCCGGAGTGGAGACAAAGCAGCGGGAGCGGGAACATCCGGGTCACTCGCGCGGCCTCGATCCGGGACACGCGCGGCGGCGGCGGCTCTCGGTGAGGCCCGGCCGGGAGTGGGGCCGGGGTTGCCCCCGGGTCGGGGAGCGGGGCTGGGCCGGGCTGGCGCCCCTCGCCTGCGACGGGACGGGACCGGCGGCCATGAGCGTCCGGGCCCGGCGGCTCCTGCCTTCTGGCTGGCCCGCCGGCGCAGCGCTGCCTGCCTGAGGCTCTGAGCACCCCGCAGGCCTCGGCGGTGGCAGGCGGAGGTCTCCGAGCAGGGCGTTGGAACCGCTGGGCCTGCGCGAGCCGGTCCCGCCCCGCCGGGTGTCTGCCCGGGAACGGCGGGCGGAACCGGGCTGCCGCGTGCAGGCCTTGGGCGCTGCCCCGGCCCCTCGCGGCACCAGCGGCCCCTCCGCGTTGGCGGGCGCTGCTCGGCCCTGTCCAGTTACTTGGCCGTCGAACACCGAGCCCATTGCGGCGCGGCATCCTCTGTTTAACGCGCGACTCCGGTCGCCGCTCGCTTTCTACTTTTCTCTTGCCGCAAGCAGAGGAGACTTTCTATCCTAGTCCAGAGTTAGCGTGCTTTGATTAAAGCTCAGACAGTGGCTTTCTCCACTTTTCTGAAAAGTCACGTTTGTATAGTTCGGGGCAAGCTACTTCGCTAATAATTTCTTCCTATGCCAGTATTTAGCCTGTAAAGTAAAAATGTGAGGCTAGCAATCTTAACGTTGTGGTGTTTTGTTTTTTCTTGTTGCTTGGATCAGTAATTCGTACTGAAAGTTCTTGAACCTCAAAGAGCGTACTGTTGATGTATTTAGAGAGTGGCACGGGAACGATTCTTTGCAAGACGTGCATTTTGTGTGTGAAAGTATGTTGTTCTACCCCGTTGGAGGGTGTAAATGGGTAAGATATTCTGTAATGGTACACAGGAATTTGCATCCATGATGAGCGTGATGGTTTTTATTTTGTCCTATTTCTAAAGTAGGCAGTAAAAGCAAGCTACTGAGTAAATTTGGAAGTTTCTGTTAACTTTCTGAGTTGATGGCAGTAAAAGGGACGTTACTACCTCTTAATGGCAGCGGTAAGTTTGAGGGATTAAACACAAAACGTGAAGACTGGTCTTTTCGACTTTTGTGGCATGTGCAAAATAGGATTAAATAGACTTCGCCTGGTGCAAATTTTTTTTCTGGTAACGTAGTATACGAATAAATTGGGATATAGAGAGTGTATAGTTTGTTAGCAGATTGCTTTTGAGGGGATGCTTAACTAATGGGATATTAGTTTTTGAAGTGGGCTTTCAGTCTTCTTCGTCTAATCTTTATTTTCTGGTAGACTGATGAGGTTTTAGATGCTTGTCTCTTCTCATCAATGGAACTGAAGTTTGTAGAAACCATATATGTGAAGCCTGTTGTCTCTCATATACACTGAGACTTTTCCGTGCTTAACTAAGACAAACGCCTCAAGATTTGGAAAGCTGGTTGTAGAGCATTAGAAAAATCTTTATTGTACTAGGGCACAGTATAGTGTGTAAGAAAAGCAAGTAGGATGCGTGGCCTGAAAACTCAGGATTTTTTCAATTGCTTGAAAAGTTACAGGATTAGTGATATTCTGCAGAAAATACACTCTTTATCTACCCAGCGAGAAACTGGCATTTCCCTTGAGGTGCATGTTGTAATTAATTGGCCGTTAGCCACGGAAAATGGAATAAATGTATTTGAAAGTATCCTGTAATGCGTCTTTTGGCAGAAAATGTAACTGAGTTTAGTGAACTATGTAGGAATATTTGGATGGTTCATAAGCACATAATGGTTTTCTCAGCCATTATAGAATGGGAAGGTCAATATTAGTACAGTGGACAACCAGGTACCAAAAGCACAACTGAAATTCTGCTGTATACTCAGTTCATTTACGTCTCTTGCAAGGGCATGGGCTCACAACATATTGAAACTTGCTGTGTAATTTGATTAAGGGAGAGGTTTTTTGTTTGTTTGTTTTTCGTTTTTCAGTTCCACTGGTATTTTTTTCAATGGCTCTGCATCTCCTAATTGTGAACAAACTAAAATCTGAACTCCTGTGTACACATTGACTAAGTCCTGCAAGTCTTCTGCCATAATTAAGATACAGGTGTATGTGTTGGGAATACTAGAGGAAAATCGGACTGAATATGGGAATATTTGTGTGTGTGTGCATGTTCACTGAATGTGAATTGTCCCTTTTTAAAAGCTCTATCTGACATTAATTTAGTTGCTGCTTTGAAGGTGGATTAGGGAATATGGCCATCCAGGCATAACTGGCTTAAAAGGTTGAAGAAAGGATTTAAAATACATGTTGTCCTAGGAACTGCATAAATTGCTTAATGTGGTGTTTTTAAAGATCTACAATTCATATAATAGTAGTAGACTGCAGTACTTCTTATAAGTAATCAACATATTGAGAGGTTGTGAAATTTTGCATAATTCTTAACTAGTGTATAAGTGTTTGTTTTAATAGAGTGGCAACACTGTTTTCATTAATTCTGTGAGCTTGTTAAGTGGAATTATTCTGCTGTTAAAAAGGCTTGTTAGGTACATGTGGAATTAAGAGCAAATTGGCCTGACTTCTCCCACTGCCAATTATCAGCTCTTATTTAAAATGTGTAGAAGTGCAGTTATGATGAGGATTAGAACCTTCTTTGGAATTTGACCGTGGGGCTAGTGAAACCCTGAGTTTAGGTACAATTTGACAATGAAAAATAAACTCTTGCTTTGAGTACTGTTCTGTGTGACTGGAGAATCCTCCCTTGCATTTGAGAGCACCGCTCATGCAATCATCCTGTCTAGAACTGTTGTTCTGTGTCATGCAGTAGTGAATGACCTGTGCTCTGAATATTTTTTATGTAGTCGTGGTCACCATACTTGGCTGTTACTAAGGCAGTGAAGGTGCAGAAATATTCTTCAGTTTATACTGGAATTGAAAATCTGTCTTGTGGAATGAGCTGCTAGCTCTTCCTTAGCTGAGTTCTGTGTTGCTGCCTGCTCCTGCTGTTGTCAACAAGTTTTATAGTGGCATCACTTCAAAATTGAGATGACTTTGTGAAATTCCATGTCGTTGTTGCTTTCGTGAGGAATAATGTCTTTCAATGGGAATTTACCCCAAAAGAAATATTTCTTATTCCCATTTGCCAGAAATGGGAATAATGCAGGTGTTTGCCTACAGAAGAAATTTGCCATACCTGATGTGGCATAGGAAGAAGATAAGTGGAGTGTGTGTCAGTTGCACAAATAGGAAGTCTGAGCACTTTTTCCATTACTAGATTGGTGTTTCTGTTGTCAAGCTACTGTCAAAGTTGCTTCTAAGATGGGGTTCAAATATGAAGCAATAAGGTAAGAATGGAATTTTGTAAGTCAAGTCCAGTAACTAAGAACTTGATGGCAGGGGGAAATTTGATGTTTTTCCTGATGATAAATTCTGCAGGCTGTGCAGAAACACGCACCTAGGTTATTGAAGTGAAAATGAGAGGTCAAAATAATTATCGAGTGAGCAGGGCTTATAAACACATAATGCATTGTTTACACTGTAACTAAAAGTATGTACTAACTGTGATTCCTTCTGTTTTAGAGGGACTCTGAATATGTCTGGCATAGCTCTTAGCAGACTTGCACAGGAGAGAAAAGCCTGGAGAAAAGATCATCCATTTGTAAGTATGAAAACCACCAAATACCTGACTCTGCAGTTGCTTCAGTGTTCTGGTGATGATTTTTTCATTACCTTGATAGGTGTTTTTTTTTTTTTTTTAATTAATGTTTTTAGATTTAAAAAAAGCTGTTTAAAACTATGTAGTGCAAAAAGAAGTAATTTTGTATAAAGATAAAATATATCATGAAGTATTTTAAGTACATCTTGTAAAATCCTCACCCTATGTCTTTTTGCCTTAATTCAGGGATTTGTAGCAGTACCTACAAAAAATCCAGATGGCACAATGAATCTAATGAACTGGGAGTGTGCTATTCCAGGAAAGAAAGGGGTAAGAGTTACTGTTCTCCTGACTTCTCATTTATGATGAAAAGCAACACAAGTTCCTTATGCATTACGTTGACAATTGAGAATTTAACTTGCTTGTCGTTTAATAAAAAAATTCGTGTCATGCTGCTGCGTTAGAATTAAAAGTGCTGTGGACTAGGAATATTGGACGAAGTACACCATAAGCCTGTTCAACTGTTGGCAGTTAGCACCTTAAGAATACAAGTTTTCAGAGGAGTCTTTAAGAGTCTTGTACTGAACAAACTGGAGGTTTTCTTCTGCTTATTCTTGCTTCTTCTGAAATGCTACTATTAATTACTTGAGAGTTTTAATTCTTTCTTTCAGGTCTTCGGTGTGGGACTTTTTTGCCTTGACTTTTCTGCTGCCTTTTGCCAACTTGCTTAAATACCTTTATGATCTTGTTTCTTAGATTCTGAGAAGACTGTGTGTAGGCAAAATCTGCAAGGTCTGTGATGCTGCCTTAGCTGAATGCTGAACATAGTATTCTGAACAGCATTGCTGTTACGGTTACAGCTTAGTTTTGGTAGTTGTCTGCATTAGTTAGTTCTTAAAGAAACACCGACAAATAATCTAACACAGTGTAAGGAAAAACTCATCCCTGTGTGCTCTGCAAAAACAAGATTATCCCCCGTAACAGTTAACGTACCTTACCGAGATGTCACCTTTAAATACATAGGTAAAATTTTTATGCCGTACAAAATCTTCATGGTATTGCTTTGAAGTTCTGTGAACCACAAAATGGAGCAAACAAGCCGTTAAAGCCAGCTTCATGTGTACTAGAAAATATGGCACATCGGAAAAGATCAGTTATGCTGATGTGATTCCTGCTAATTAAAAAAAATATATTTAACAAGAAGCAGCATGACTTATTCATTTCTGCCGGTCCAGGCACTTGCTCTCTATTGCCTTTTTCTTTGGAGACGTCCTACACTGCAGCTGCTTTCCTGAGATAAGTAGTTGAAACGACCAAAAATGCTTTCTTGTCAGCCAGATGAAATACTGAAGTGGTGTTAATCCTGGGTGGGATGCTCCATTCACTCATTTGACAGCAAATAACTTTCTAACTAACTAAAATTTGACTCAAAAACCATCTGCACCTGGTCCCATAAAGCAGTATGGTCTTGGTGATACTACTGTAATTTGGTTAGCCTTAGTAAGGCTTCTGAGTGTCTGCTATCTTTCACCCATAAGGTATGTTGCTCTATCAGAAATGTGATAAAAACTTCACTAACTGTTCTAGGCTTCTGTGTAAATGACTAAAAGCTGTTTGTCTTCCTCCGTGCCTGAAAACAAAATATAGGTAGTCTATTCTATCCAAAAGCTCATATTTTCTAAAAGAGAACTGCTCTGAGAAGGTATGGAGAATAGATTTTTCTAGATGTTGACAACTGACTTCAGCAATTTAGAATGAGTTCTGTAAATACACTATAGCACAGATAATAAAACTCATTCACTTCTGGAAATGTGTTATCTTATTAATTATTAGGATGTTTTTCTTCCTTTTCTAGCTTGAGACTTTGCATAATGAATACCAGTGACAATGGAGGGATTTTTCTCTTTTCATGTGGGTTTTTGGGTGCTTTGTTTTGGTTTTTGTTTGGCTAAAAATCACGTAATTCATATAAGAAGTAATTAAGAATTTCCTTCTTCATATAGGAAGTAATTAAGAATTTCCTTCTTCATATAGGAAGTAATTAAGAATTTCCTTCTAAGGTAGTTTTCAAACGTATCTGTCTGTGAGGATTAGATTTGATCAGTTTTGTCTTAAGATGTGAGACCATCTTTACTCCAGTTGTTTTGAAGAATCAACCCAACATGTACTTTCACTGCAGTGTTTCCATAGGAAGGGTGAGTTACAGAGAAGTAGCAGAGAAGTACATTTTACAGCTATGAGACTCTTCTCTGTGTTTCTACACTTCGTAGAAGAGCTCAGTTTATCAGAAGATGGGCTTTTTTCTTTGTTTACATGTTTTGTATATTTGAGACAGTCTCTACTGCTAGATGTTTTTTTCTTGTTTATATGACTCTTTTGTGTAGTGCTGTCTTACTTGATTTGCTCTGTGTCATGGGAGCTGCTCCTATGAGTGCTCTTTCCAGTTTTGGATAGGGATAAAGAGCCTCTTAAAATTTGTTGTTATACAAAAAGATGGAATCTGTTAGACTATATTCTACCAAACGCAGAAAGGGTTAGTTTAGACTAGTGAATCCCATTAACTGTAGCAGTACTACAGTCCTATCCACATTTCTAGTTCATTTGTGGTTTTATTAGCCACATTCTCGTAAGGCACAAGAGGAGCCATTTACATTCATGTGCTTAAGGGGTGTATCCATATCCTGTCTTCTCAAACTTAAGTGAGGGACACCAGTCATTTCCTCATTGTATATGTATCATGTAAAACTTCAGACGTATTCGATTCTTAAGTAGTGTGAAAATGTTACTTTTATATGGAATTACTGGTGATGATCATGACTGTGTTGATGACTCAGCATCACTTACTAGCTGTAATGAAGAAAGAAACCCCTTCCTTTCCACTTCAGCTTCTTGTATAGGTGGGATACCTTACTGTGGTCTAGACAGTGTGCTACAGTGCAGGACAGCTATTTTCTGCTGTGTCGCAGAAGGATGTCTTGTGCTTTGCCTGAGAAATTGTATTCTTGGTAAGTTTTTTTCCACAATTTTGACTTTTCCTTCCTGTAACTGAAACTCTGCATTAATTTTTATAGACACCATGGGAAGGAGGCCTATTTAAACTACGGATGCTTTTCAAGGATGACTACCCTTCTTCACCCCCAAAATGTAAGTAAAGTTACAGAAAACCACGCGTTTATTAGAACAGTGTTGAATTAATCCATGAGGTTCTTAAAAATGGTTATTGCTTTCTTACAGTTTTGTTTGATATTATTTTTTCTTTTAAAGACACATTGCTTTTTCTTTTTTCCCATCCACTTTGCATTCAGAAAGTTGTGATGAAATCAGCTAAGTGCTTGATATATCAAAATTGGGAGAGCAGTGAGATTGGTGTGTAGGTTCCGTCAAAGTTTGACAAAAGCATCGCTTGAAATACTCACTACCTTATCAGCAGTCCTTGGAAACTAATATGTAGGCATGCTTAGACTAAATCCTTATGTTCTTACTGTTAAGTTGGTCTTCTAAGCTGAGAACTCAGAAGACAGGAACTTGGCAAAAAGGGTTCTATAACTTGAACCTTTTAATCGGCTTGCTCTAAAATTCTAATCTGTTCTTTTTCTGCCACTATGTATAACTTAGTAGATCTTCAGATACCTAGCTTCCTTATTAAGTTTTTGAACTGAATTTTCCTTATACCATCTCAAATGTACTTATTACAGAAATGTGAAAACATCTATTGCCTCACACAGTTTCTTGGTTCTTGAATTGGCTATCATCTCAAGTCAATGACAATAATTACAAATCACTCTTTTTCAAATCTTTTACAAATTGCTCATTAGCATATTTCAGCTCTATCAGCTCCTGGCTACTCCTCTTGCTTGATACCACCTAAATACATGTAATATAGGGGGAAACATCTCTTTTAACTGAAAACATTTCACATTAAAAAATACCAGTTTTCACATCCTGAGAGTGTTAAAGGAATTGTCATGCCTTAAAATAAGATGTATATGTGACCAGTAAGACTCCCTACCAGTGCAGCTTCTGAAGTACCAGTGAACTTCATAGGGCAGCAAGACTGTTACGTCTTGTGAACATTTGCGATGTCAGATGGATTAGACAAGTGCACCGATATGTAGATATTTCATGTATTGCAAAAGGAGTGCTCATTACTTTACTCAAGATGCTAGCTGTTGCTTTTAAGTCCTGTAAAGATTAAAAGCAATGCTAGAATATAGATTGAGTGGCAGAAGGAAAGCTGCACAAGCCTTTAGTTAGCCTTGTAATTTAAACTTGGTTCCTCTTATACATTTCCTGATTATACATAGGAAAATATGAAACTGAAAAAGATGCTAGGAACTTGAAGTTTTCCTTGTATGAAACTTTCATTATTTTAAAGTGAGAAGAGATGAGTGAAGGGTAGTGTCTTTCCTTTACATAGTAGTATGTGAGGCTGAAAAGACAGAATTGTTTTTAAAAGGTTTTATCACAAAGCTACTGTGAATTACTTTGTCAGCTTCCGTTCCTAAACCAAAAGATTACCAGTCAAAAAGACAATGTTAGATTGCCTGGATTGATGTCACAGATCACAGATGTGATGGAGTTTCTGTTTTAGGTGCAGGCTGAGCCAAGATGTAAACTGATATTAATAGCTCCAGAAATCTGTGGGGTTTTATTTGGGGGTTGGTGGTCTTTTACCAGTGTTGGTTTGGGGATTTTGGGGTTTTGTGTTCCCCTACTGATCTAAACCAACTCTCTGATCTTCCTCTTAGCACTGTATGCAAGTAATTTCCTCTTCTTTATCAGGTAAATTTGAGCCACCGTTATTCCACCCAAACGTGTATCCTTCAGGCACCGTGTGTCTCTCCATCTTAGAGGAGGATAAGGACTGGCGGCCAGCAATCACAATTAAACAGGTCATTATTTGTGCTTAGACATATTCTTAACACTTTTGTTTTGCTTGCTTATCTGATGCGAAGATGTTCACTGTGTATTCCTAAATTGGTTTCTAAAGGTTTCTCACTGAATCTCTATTAGTAATACCCATAATATATGCCTGTTACTTCTATTCCTTTTTCTATAGATCTTGTTAGGAATACAAGAACTTCTAAATGAACCAAATATTCAAGACCCAGCTCAAGCAGAGGCTTACACAATTTACTGGTAAGTATCTTTGCATATGAGCTTGAAAGCTGTCATATTGCCTACAGTTGTCTGTTACTTGTCGTATAACATGCAACTGTTTTTACAAATGACCAGGGGAGTTTTCTTACCTTCGTGGCTGTATTCTGTGGAGATGCCTAGATTGTGCTAAACTTGAACAGAATGGTTACTTCATGGCTGTTAGACTAGTGGAGCTTTTAATAGCAAAGCAACAGCAATAAAGTGTGGAGACTCCTTATATCATGATTTTTGTCACGGTTCTAGCCCAGCAGAGTCCTTACCAGCGTAATGGTGTCATGAAATCAGGAGGAGACTGAATTAGGTAACGAGTCACATTTGTCAGTACAGGCGTTACTTATTTCTGCCCAGTAGTGTGTACCTGTAAGAACTTGTGCCTAAAGGATGAAGGAGAGCTGTGGTCACTGTAAGAAACATGGCGTTTTTTGGAAAACTACATCTTCCAAAAGAATAGGTTGAAAAGTACAGAATGGCCTGTAGCTTTAGCAGACTGAAGTTTGCATTGATTAGGAAAGGTGATAACTTATGAGCTAAAGAGACTTTTAGACTTTTTGGGTTGGTTGTTTTTTTTATTTTTAGGCTTAATCTTAAAAGTTTTCCCACTATTAAAAATGGATATCTGTTCTATAATCTTTAGGGAAGCAAAACATTTTAAACAAATGCTTTGGCACTGGCAGCTACTGAAATAAGAACCAAGATGGAATTGTGGAATTACAGTTCTGGACAGAAAAGGCCTCCAGGAGAGTGCCAAGTTTGAAAAATAACATTTTACGTGACTGCACATGCAAGCTTTGTTAAATATGTTTTTTTATAGGGTCCTAGTGAAAAGGAAACATAGGGATTGGTAGTGTGTCTTGTATTTAATTAATGGCTTCACTCAGTGTTATTTTTTGAATTACTTACTGAAGGCTTGATGAAGTTGAGTGCATATGGAAGACAGTTAAGTGGCCACAGTTGTAGGAGCCAGGAATGATGAGGAAGGCCTCAATAATATACTTCTGTATGTATACTATGTATAGATAGTCTGTGTTTTATTTTTTTAAATCATCTCCCACATGCATGTATTACAAAGCCAGTCTTGGCTAGTCTTGTTTCTGTTTAAAGTGCTTCCAGGGGGAAAGAATACCTGTTGAGCCTAAAATATTGCATGATTTTTGTTACTTCAAGTATGTATAGTCTCCCATTTATCCTTTTCATGTCTCTTGGACCTGCAGTGTATTTCAAATGGGTTACTATTACTCTGCAGTCTGAGAGTGTGTCTCTCTTGCTACTTAGTGAATATCTGGTAGAAGTTAAACAGAGCAGTATTGTGCACACATCTGTAATGTTGGCACAGTTGATAAATACTGCAGAGGATGCACCATTGTTTACATAGATGTCTTTTAGTCAAGTTGATAAACTTTCAAAATAAGAATACTTATTCTCAGGATACGTTTAGTACTGTCATTCAGTAACTTTAGCACTCCTAATGTGTTAACCTACTTCCTCTTTGCTGTAGCATTCAGGGTCTCCTATAGAAGGCATTCTTCTGTGTGGATTCTATGGGTGCGAGACTTAACAGCTAGGCTTTGTTCTCGTGTGGCAATGCAATACAACTTAGAGAAAAAATGTAGAATAAACTTTGCGAATGTGTTCATGAGAAGAGAGTATCTTCAGTCTGTTTGACAGCAATTTTTCATTGCATCTGACCAAAATTGGTTTCGTTTCTTCTCCCCCCTCAATCTGTCAGGTTCTGAGGATATAATTTTCTGCCCTTTTTTTTTTCCTTTCACTGCAGCAAGCTTTCATAGCTGAAAGCAAGTTAAATTTACTGCAAAGCTGTCTGCAAAATCGAGTCACTCTAAACTATCTCTGGCAAAAGAGTAATGTTTACAAATTTTTGCATAGCTCAATTCACACTTCTGACAGCTAATACAAAATGGACAACTGAAAGTAAATGGATGATTTACTATGCTACTACTATCCATTGTTGGCACAAGAACAGAAAACAAAGAACTTGCCCTTTTACATCTTGAGCCTGAGACTTAGTGACGGGACATAATTCCCTCAAGTAATACTTACTTGTTTAATCAATCTGTAGCAAATATGCTATACTTAGCTATGTTGAGCTAGCTTTTTTTTCCCAGCTGAAGATTAGGATAAATCTGTGAGTCATGGTCTGTAGAGATAAAGGCTGAAATTAGCACGCCATTATAATTTTCTGGTTTCTTAGGAACAGGACAATTCTCTCTTCAAAGCAGTAAAGGTGATAATTTAAAACCATATGAAGTCCACCAGCTGTTAGTGAACTGCTCTCCTCACTTTGTACTGTTAGGATACTGGAATTTGTTGTTAATGACCTCAGGTTTTCATGTGAGTGGGGAGTAGAAAACTTCAGATGAACGACAGAATGTTTGCACGTGAGGTGCAGTTGGTCTTGAGAAGAGTAGGTGCAAACCTGTTCAAAGAGACTGGTACAGTACGAAGTCAGTGCAATCGTTTGGCAACAGGTGATGTTTGGGAAGTAACTAGTTGAACAGTACCATACTTGTCCAGAAAAATCTTTAATTTATTGTAGTGTTCTGTGAATTGCTACCAGAAGGGTTTGCTTTCAGCAGTGACTTCTATTTCTCTTCAGTATGAAACTAACTCTGGAATACAGCCTCTGATTTCTCCAGCTATAATTACCCTTTCTCTTTTCAGCCAAAACAGAGTGGAATATGAAAAGAGGGTTCGAGCACAAGCCAAGAAGTTTGCACCATCATAAGCATTTGTCATGCAGCATCTTAAAAAGGAAGGGATTGGTTTGGCAAGAACTTGTTTACAAAACTTTTGCAAAATGTAATGTTGCTATGTACAATTAATATCCACATAAGGGGAGGGGGTTGTATGTGTGCCATTTTCCATATTCGCCAGTTGTATACAGTTCTAAATTTGCTGAATTGCCCCCAGTTTTTTCATACAGGGTCTCTTCCTTCAGTCTTTTGTATTTTTGATTGTTATGTAAAACTTGCTTTTATTTTAATATTGATGTCAGTATTTCAACTGCTGTAAAATTATAAACTTTTATACTTCTATAAATTCACTAGTATCTCTAGTTACTTTGCTATCTGATGCAGGCATGCTTTAAAATGTTAGAACTATATTTAGCCTCTAGCTGGCTGTATGAAAAAAAATCATGCCCTCCACCCCCTTCCCTCCCTGAATTTGTTTTTTCTATCTTTCAGAAACTAGGTTGTTATTGCTTAAGAGCCTCTGAGATCCAAAGTTAGCCAGCATCCTTATTCTGCATCACTTTCTTTGTGTTTATATGGCATTCTGTCTGTGTTGCTGTTTAGAGTAAATAAACTGTTTATATAAAGGGCTTTGTTTCATTTATCTTCATTTAAAATTATTAAAAGACTGCCATTTAAATGGCTCTGAACACAATTCAGTGCAAGTCCTGTTTTTAAGGCCCGTGATGCTGAGTTTGCCTTTTGTTTATATGTTGCCTTCATTTGTTTTGCCTGTCCCTGATACGGAGCACGAATGTGGCCCTTGCTTTGGGCCGTGTGTGCTAACAGCAGCAAGTCAACTCTGATCACTTCCTCAGGCAGAGACCAATTGCTTACGGTGCATAATGGGATCAGCATACTGGTGTCACCGTGTTAATATAAAATTATGTGAGCTTTAGACTGATAGGAACAATAATAAAAGTTGTCCAAGGAATGCTGAGGATTTTTAATGGTCCTTGTTTATCAGAAATAATTTTGTGCCTTTTTCCATACGTTAATGCATATAGCTTCTAGGGAAAGGATGTGCTGTATGCAATTACAGTTTCCTTCTGCAAAGGAAATCTGTTAAATGATGTAAGTTACTTTCATGTATGTGAAGCTGATACGCTTTCTATTAAACTTTCACTGCTTTTTTAAATTTTATTTTTAAAGAAGTCAAAATCATTCTGCAAAACAAAAAAAAAAATGAAAAGCTTTGTTCCATCTGAGCTTAGCTTCTTCTGTGCTTTTATTAAAAAATGGCTACTGCTCAACACTTAGATTAACTTAAGTTACATCGTTCTGTTCCCATATCTGTTTTGCTTCTCTCCATTTGATTTGCTATAGATTTATAATATAAAAGCATTCCCCCAAATTAGAGTAGCTGACATGCTCACATTGTTCTCAGTCCTTTGAAACTTAAGTTGAATTGCTTTCTTTTCACTATCTAAGAAATCCTTGCTAAAACAGCACATTTGGGACAGCTTTCATATGGGTAAGGAAGTTACTGAAAAAAAAACGAATCAAAGGAGAAGTCTCCTTGTAGAATTAATTTACTTGTGCTTCTTGTTTTTAAACGGGAAATTCAGTATTTGTACCATTCAGACTGCTGCTGTTACTCCCAGCTCTAGCTCCAGTAGCACTAGTATTAACCCCTGTTGTAGTAGAGGGACAAGAGGATAAAGTCCTGTGATGTGAAGAACTTTTGAGTTGTGAAGGTGAGTCTACAAATTGTCCTTAGTATCTCCAGTTCTACTGAAGGATTGCTAAAATTTGGGTTTCAGTTGGGTGCTTGAAACTCCAGAGTATTTTATTTAAAAAATAGAAAACAACTCCTAACAGCTCATTTTCACTATACAAACTGGAAGGCATAGGGAAAAGTGACCTAAGATACTAGTGCTGCTCTGAATCTCACAAAGCCTTAAGGGGCAGGCAATGTGTATTTCTGACTTGGTACAGTGCCACTTTGAGTGATGAAAATATACAGAGACAGCATTGATAAACCTGTGATCTGAAATTTCACAGTACAGTTCTGAATATGAAGTGCCAAAACACTGTGTTGCTGCTAGGGACTGTATCAGAGTAAATAAAATGAGCAATTAAAGTGGCTGAAAAGACATTATTGAGATGTTAAAGCAATTCCAAGCATGTTTTCCTTTCAAGCTTAGCTCAGTTTATTCTAAGTAGATGAAGTAGTTGGAATACATATGGCAGGGTCAAGCCAGCAAAAAGTCAAGACTCCCTGTGTGGTAGGTACCATGAACAGGGCAATAGCTAAGTCACGTTTTCCTGCTGAAATACAGACCAGAAGAAAGTTTACCTGATAAACTATTAGTTAAAAATAATCCCCTATAAACCACTTTCCAGATACGTTGGTTAGAAGACGGGGTTATTTTTTAACTTGTAGCTAAGCTTCAACCTCTTTCAAAATAATTCAACATTCCATACTTACCTAAAAATTAAATACCTAGAGCCTTCATGCATTAAAAGACCTGAACAGAGACTAAGGTTTATTAAGCACCAAGTTACAAGGTCAATAAGACACTCAAGTATTCTCAAGAAGATTTCTTTATAGAAGATGTTATGACTCTTCGGGATTATTTGGGATTTTTATTTCTTCTGGACTGCTCTCATCAGTGCTTTCACTGCTTTCAGTGGCATCATCTGGACTGCTCATGCTGTCCTCCTCAGAGTCTTCCTTCCTTTGTCCTAGACTGGAAACATTTTTCAAGATTATAAAAGTGAAATAACTTACAATAAGTAAAACCAGTATTTAAATTAAATTTCATTACCCTGAAGAATTGACTGGCCTGTTGGGATTAGAAAATTCTTTTTCTAAGTCAACATCAAATGGATCTGGAAAAAAAAGGAAAAACTGCAGAAGATGAAAAAAGCATTTGCTTAATGGTCTGCCTTCATTTTCCTATATATGAATGCCAAGGAGGGGAAAGCACAGAAAGTCGAGTTCACATCTCTTATAGTTGTGAGATGAGAAAATAACCCAAATCCTGCCTCCCCAGTCTAGATTTTTCACTCTTTTCCCTCACCCCCTGCAAGGGGTTCAGTAACTCTCTAGAGGTAGTCAGATTGTGTAAGTAGGTTTCTAAGGCTTGGGTTAAGAAAAAGGGCTCTCTAGTTAGCTGATGTCCACTGAGAAGTGAATTACAGCTGTCCAGGTTTAGCGCTTGCTGAGTATGGGAGGGGCTGAGTTTACTTTGGCCGAAGTAGCTGGGAAGAACTGTTGCCTCAGAAAAGTCAAACAAAGCTGACAGCCTTGGTTCTGCAGTTCAACCAGAAAATAGAGGATTGTAGGTGGAAGTGTGCTTTAAGTGGCATAGCCATATTGCCCCTTAAGAGCTGCCTTCAGTTTAATCTAACTAGTTAGGCTTCCACTAAGGGGATGCTTTAATTCAGTATCATGGCAAAGAGATCAAAGCTTAGAGCAACCAAAGGCTGTTAACCATCTTCTTACAGCGTGAGCCCCTGGCTTATTGTACAGGGCTTAATCACCAAGAAAGGCAAATGTTAATTAGGATAATCTCTTTTCATATGTTCTTACTTGCCTTTCTTTGTGCTATCTTGAATGAGACCAAGCACTCACCTGTGAAAACAGCCTGAAATACTGGGATTCCAATAAATTACTGGAAGTTTGGGAATAAACTACTTGTACTTATTATAAATTATTTTAATTATCTGTATAGGTCTGATTTTAAACATCTCGATTGAGGACTATATAATCTATTAAAGGTCCTTCTTAGGTTTATGTGTAACTAACTTGCTGTGTATACTTGTATGCCTATATTTCTCTGACAGTTCCCTCTCAATTAATAGTCCTTTTACTCATACTCTGCTTTTAACATCTGCATATAAAACCAGGAAGTATTTTCTTTTGTCTCTTAAGTTTTCCAATTTGGTTATCTGAGTAAGGGTAACTGCTTCACACTTCAGCTGTGAATACACTACTCTATGCATTCAATTGCTTTAGTCATTTTCACCTATTTTAGTTGAAAAAAACTGGGCAAACGGCCACTCTTAGCACAGTATGAAAACAAAAGAACACATATCAGCAAAGCACTTATCTGCCACCTTGCTAGTATTTTCATGAGATTTAAGGAAAAAAACTGTGAAGAAACTAGTTAGAAAAAGGGCAGGTGTAATGTTTCTGTGTTTCTCTCTTACCTACTTCTTCGTCTTTTTTTTCTGGGACACAGGCTAAAAAGTCCTTCTCAATGCTTTGCACGTCGTCCTGGCAATGACAGGCTGCGTATTTTTCCAAGAGATTTTTGTTCAGGTCAATAAATGCCTTACCCCATTTAAATTTCCTTAGAAGAATGGTGGCTAGATCTGGGAATCCTAAAACAGAAAATAAATTACTGGTTTTCTTCTTTAGTGTGAGATTTTACTTGGCTTACATGTTTCTCGTTCAGTATGTGCACACATGTCAATACAATAGAAAGATGCTTGCCAGTGTTTCTTTCAGTGTTTGGGGATTAAAACTTTTGGAAAGACTACAAATATTTTCAAATTTCAGTTTAACTTGAAACATGGAACTGAATCCCAGAATAGTTCATAGCCTTTTGGCAAGTGTTACATAAAAATATTATGCACCACCCAGACAAAATGAAGATTATCAGTTTGTGTCTGTTTAGTAGCTGACATTAATTCTCCACAGATAACACGCACTCAGAAGAATGCTAGACAAGCTGATCCCAAAGTCAAAAGTGATGACCCGTGTGACAGCGTTACAGTTTATTTTGTTGCAGACCATCACTTCTGATTTATTAAGGATGTAGTAATTGCTACCAACATACTTCACAAAGTAGGAGCCTATCAACAACAACTTGAGCCTACCAACAATGCAAAACGCTGCAGCAAAAGCTTCCACGCAGGACAGCTTGCATGGCCGACCATAATTTACAGGATTTGCAGCCACCAAGTAAGGCAGCAACCGCAGATGACTCCCCCTCATTCTCTTAAAGGGAGTTTCTTCTAATTTGGCCCATGAGCAATCTATGACTGCAATTCCACTGTGAGCAATGACACCCCTGAAAAAAAGAAACGTCACTGTATTTAAAAAATTGTCACCCTTTTCCTGATGAAGTGAGAATTCCAATTGCCGCTTTATATTGGCAACAAACTTGCATATGACCCCTGCTTTTGTCAATCAAAACCCATATGCTTTCCAATAACCTATAACAGAGATGCAATGAGAAGTAACAGTAGCATGGTTTTCCTCTAAACATGTAAATGGCAAAAAAAGGCTTATCCACGTGTTTCAAAATGAAATGTGAATAATTATAGGCTTAAAAATGTGACAGAGAACTGTGGTTAATAGTAATGTTCACACTTGAAACTACACCAAAGTTCCGATTCAGCTTCTCTGCTAGGTTCTCTCTGCTTCTAGAGACAAATCTTTTCTCTGAGTAAGTATATCTTTATAAAAACTCTGCAGGCACATTTGAAGAAAATTCTCATTTTCCGCAAAAAGCTTTCCGGTTAACACACTGTGTTGTCTAACCGAAGAACTTGCATAAATATGTCACGATAAGAGACACAGTAACGACAGGGCTGTGCTCTGAAGAAATTAGCCTACAAGACGTGCACCTTGATTTTTTCATTGGGACCTACAGATGCTTTTGTCATCTGATACTAGCTGTGTAAAAATGTCAAGCTGATCGGATAAAACGGCTCTGTTTCTCATGTTCATGCATCAGTGTTGTGACAATTGATAAAAGATTCGTGTTAATCACAAAAGCATTGGGGTTTGCATAAACCAGAATGCTTAGCTCTGAAGTGAAGCATGGACACTAGATAAAGGAAATTATATGATTAAATAATTCTGTTTAAAAACACCTTGTTATGTTATATTATGTTGTATTATGTTACATTACATTATGTTATATTATGTTATGGTTTTCAAATAAGTTGTATCGGCTACCAGCTTGCGAAATCGGACTTCCCAAAAGCCCTTCCTGCCTTTGTCTCATCAATACTGCCTATCCCAAAGACCAGACTTCCAGAACTTCTCTGGTGGTCATCTACAAGGACCAGATGGCTATCTGTGACTGACTGTCACCCAAAGGCTTTGTGAATTTGTGTAAGGATGTTTATTCAACCACCACTGCTTACCTAGCAAAATTAAGACAGCAAAAAAAACCAAAAAAACAAAAAAACAAAACTTATTGATTACAATGAGAAACCACAGTATAAGAAGGGACTGCAAACCAAGGTTCGGTGGAGCGTGAAGTGGGCGGTGACCCCTCGCGTTCCCCAGCGCGCTGCTTGCTCTTTCTATATCAAATAAAGCAATCTAAAATTTTGCTAAGTATCGAGACTTTTGTCTCTAATTTATAACAATTTAGTGTAATAAGGTTAATTTTATTCCGTATGAGTTTCAGCCATGAATCAGTGGTTAAAATGCTCTCCCTAATAGAGCATCAGGACGGTATTTGAACCTCTCTCCAACACAGTCTGCGCCTCCCTCACTTCCCTCGCCGCCCGGATTTTGCCCACAGGCACCGGGGCCGCACCTGTCAGCGGGAGAGACGTACTCCGTGGCCAGCGGACTCAGGACGACGCCCGGGAATCTCTGGCGGAGGCGCAGGGTTCGCAGCAAACCTTTCCGGGCTAGTTTTCTCCCCGTGCATTTCTTGGGATCACAGTGTCCGAGCTCCCACATGGCAAGGGGGCAGGGGAACTTGGCCTCCCGAGCGCCCCCATCCGCGGCCCTCTCGCCCTCCAGGCAAGCTGAAAACAGCAAGTGTACATCAGTGCCCAAGGGCGACTCAGCACAGCTCGGCAGGACCCGCTTCCCGCGGCGCCTCACGCACCTTTCAGCGCGGCCTCCGCTTCCGCCGCGAAAGTCTCGAGGCTGCGAGTCCCGCGCCGGCCCCCGCGCCGGCCCCCGCGCCGGCCGCGCTCCATGGCCGCGCTCGGCGGAGGCCCCGCCCCGCGGCGCCGCGCGCTTCCTCTTCCCGCGGAAGAGGCGATGGCGGCGGGGCTGCTGCTGGCGGCGCTGGGCGCGGCGCTGGGTGGGTGCGGGGTGGGTGCGGGGGCTGCGGCTGCGGCGCGGGCGGGCGCGCCGGCGGCTTGGTCCATCCGCCGCGCCCAACTGCTCTCTCCTCGCAGGTCTCCTCGCCTGCGCGGGGAAGATGAAGATCGTGGAGGAGCCGAATACGTTCGGGTACGTGGCCGCCTGCTCGCCGTGTCGTGCCGCGATCCACTCGCACTCGGCGGGCTCGGGTCTGTCTGCCGTTGTGCCCGCTCCAGCCCGTTTGTTCCTCCGGGGATGGGGCGCCGGGCCGGGCCGCTGCCGCAGACCCCGCTGTTGGCCCGAGGGCAGCGGCTGTCGGTGTTGAGCAACACAGGCAGGGGAGGGTGTATGCACGGCCAGATGCATAACTCAGCCTTAAACGTGTAACTTTCCTTCTTTTGAAAGGTTGAATAACCCATTCTTGCCTCAAACAAATAGGCTGCAGCCAAAGATGTCCCCGTCTGCAGTATCAGGTACATGCAACCGTTTTTTGGTTTTGTTTTTTTCTTATTTTTTTGGGTTTTTTTCCTTTTTACAGCTTTTATCGTTTAGTAACAGCTGTTTGCAGTGTAAATAGTCTATTTCGGCATTATGCACACAAAACCGAATTTTGCATGTGATTTTACAAGCATCATGGAAAATAAGCACGGGCAAATATATTTCGTTATGCTCCTGAAGGATTAAAACCTAGATTAACTTCACTGGTGGTTCCAGGTCTCAGTGCTGTTAATTCCGTTTTTGTGACAGGACTATCCGTATGTTTTATTCTGTGTTTTTCTAGCCTGTCACAGATCCTTTTGATCCACAGTAAACACTCTTTTCTTGTTGACACAATCTTCGACGTCACTGAGATTATCATATAAAAGTCATCCCATTATCTGGTAGTACTTAATATACCCAAAAATAGTTTAAATAAAAAAAGTCCTAAGAGTAGTCCTGGAACCAGTCAGAGGGGCTCCGTTTCACACATAGCTTAGGTGTTGCAACATAAATACACAACTCAAGCAAAATAAACAGGAATGTAAAAAATTCTAGGCCCTCTATGAGAGGAGAACAGATAATCACTGAAAGCAAAGACTTAGCAAAAGGGAGTAAGTTTTTTCTTTCTGCTAACCTTAGGCACAGACTTAAACTTTGTTCAGATTCAAGAAAGACATTTTGCTATGATGAAATTGAATGTGATTATGCTTAATGTTTTCTGTCTTGTTTTATAAAGTCAAAGCAAGTGTATAATTCTGCATGTACTGCATGTGAAATATGAAATAGATAGAAATGGGATTAGTAATAGAATGCTGAATGGGAAGATGCCAAAAGTAGCAGGAAAATAGGACAGCACGCCAGAAATCCTTCTTTATTTGTTGTGGGATCTTACATGTAGCCAAAAATTGGGACTGTGTATGTAGAACATGAACCTAGGGCATGGAACCCTGCCTTGCAGAATTATTTCTTTAGCATGGAAACCGTACTTGTTCTTTTTTTCAACAAAACAGTTGGGGTAATAGTTCTGGTAATTTCTCTTCTACGGTATCTGCACTGGAAAGGGAGACATGAGTTTAATGCATTCCTCTTGGATATGCCTGTTTGCTTTTTTTCATCTGCAAGGAGAGCATCCTAATCACTGGGGCACAGATTTCATGTAGTAAAGGAGCAAACCCTTTGGCCTAGCCCGTCTCTAGAATGAAATGCAAGATTATACAGTCAGAAAAATACTCGGGAAAGAGAACTGCCTGTATGCCAGTGGTTAAAGTATTCTGGAGGGCATGATTCTGGTAGTCTGACCTTTGTAGAATTGCTTGTCTAGATACTTGGAAAAAGTACCCGTGCAATCTTGACAGTGGGGAGTTAGAATCCAGGATGGGATTTTACTTTATATGCTTTGTAATCTCTTTTCTTCTTTCCTCATAAATATTTAGTAAACCTAAGGAGAATTTCCTTATACAAGAGATACTGAGGTACTCCTCTAGCATGTAGTTCAGAACCTTTCGCCCCCCTTTTAATGACAAGTTACCCATCTTGGATTCCTTTGACAGCAAGCCTTGTAGTCAATTCCACAAGAGTGGAATTGCAACTGCTAACCTGTCTGACAGCAAAAGGTTTATCTTGTTGAATACTACCTGGATCAGACCATGAAGGCAAACAACAAAAAAGAATATCCAGTTTAAGAATCTCGCAGAAACCTAAATGTGCAGCATTGTCAACATTTTGAACAAACAAGCTTTGCTGCTATAAACTTGCAGAGTTTGAATGAATTTGGAGGCAGACAGCTGACAAGCAAGAGTTTCAGTGATTTCAGTGTTAGATTTTGACAGGATCTGCACTGATGATTCCTGTTATGGACCTGGCCTCCAAATGTTTATTTTTGCGCAGGTTTCTCATTTTTGTTGTTGAAAATCTATTTCACTGGGTAGTGAGAATGAAAAACGTTAACGATTGTAACGCAAACCAGTATAGTGCTAGCGAGAACTTAAAGTAATTCATATGGAAGATAAACATTTCCTTCTGTACAGCAGAAAACTGAATTTGTCACATACTCCTTGCACTTTTGTCACTGCAGTAGCTTGCTTCAATTTAACCAAAACGTTATTTTTCCTTTATGTCATGTTGTGATGTTCTTAGGCCCTGCACATCTCTTTAGGCTTGCTGGCATGTGCTTCAGTTTTGTGGAATCCACGTGAGTAATGGATTTGGATCTTTGTTTATATACTTACTAGGAATTAACTAGTTTTTTATTCCAGTCTGAAACATTTCTTGTTTTCTATTTATTTTCTCTCCTTTTAAGGTACAAGTATGAGTTTTGTCCTTTCCATAATGTCACTCAGCATGAGCAGACTTTTCGATGGAATGCCTATAGTGGGATTTTAGGGTAAGGCATTTAGACCTTTTATGTTTTAGCTATATTGTCAGCAGGCCACTTCATAGATTGCAAAAAGGAGGCAGTTTTAAAATTAGGATTCTTCCGTTCGTCAGCTTAGGTTGTGGTAGTTCCCAAGGCATTAGACATAAAAATACCCTGTCTTGAAAAATTCATATTTTTTTTTGTTGGTAAATATTAACCACCTGTTTTAGCTGGAGGCTGATTAACAACCAATGCCTACTGCAAGTATGATATGTTCATGTGAGAAATTCAATAATGCTTACCTACCGCCTTATATTAACACAGATTTCATGTCCATTAAGTATTTGCAGTTTGAGTTAAAATACAAAAATTACAAAATTAAAAGAGTGCTTTATGCCTAATGGTTGTTAAACATAAGAAGTTATGAAATGCTCAACGTAGACCCAAAAAAAAGTATCCCAAAGTATTTAAAAACCCTAGATCATAATACCACCAAATCATAAAAGCTAAAATAAATCCAAGTGTAAACCAGACCATTCCTTTTCTAGATGTTTTGTATATAGATGTCTCTTCTTTTCCTATGTGCAGAATGGTAAGCCAGTACATGAGGAAACTGGTACATCACCATGCTGAGGGTATAATTTGTTTTCGGGCTAGCGGAAGTAGAGTAGTTTTTGTAGGTGCTCTCACCAGCACTAAAAATCCTGCAATCAGACTGAGTTGCACCAGGTACTTAACCTCATGGACTTTTTTGTGGCATCAATCTATAAACTGTATTTTACTGCTCTTAAACACAGATTTCTAAGTGGATATGGTTAGTAAACTGGAATTCGATCCAAAACTCTGCTCTCAAAAAGTGCTGTTGATGTGTCCTGTATAGCAACCTGGATAACGAACTACACTGCTTCCAAGGCGTTGGCTGTAGGAAGTGTAAATACGAAGACAACAAAAATGAAGTATATACACTTAAACTGAACATGGTATAAGGGTATTCTTGGTTTTCTTTCTGATGGTTCATCTTTTTCTGTCCAGTAACTTAAAGCAAAATAGTGTCCTCTTTTTTCAGAATCTGGCATGAATGGGAAATTGACAACAACACATTTGTTGGAATGTGGATGAGAGAAGGAGACTCCTGTGAAACTAAGAGCAGACAGACAAAGGTATAATAACTTAGACTATGCTAATTCAGCATGACTCTGCATACACTTGTGAGATTACAAACTGAAACATTCCTACCCTGAAGAAGTCATCATTTAAGCTGTGATAGAAAACATAGAGATTCCTGCAGGAACTATATGAATGAATGGAGGAGGAAAGCTAGAATCAGGATAAAATCTTGAAGACATTTACTTATGTTTTCTCATTGGTTACTTACAACTTATTTTTTTCCTTGATAAATAGACTGTTAAAATTATTACTGTAGAAATACAGTACAGTGCTTTGTAATTTGTGTCAGGCAATATAAAGAAAAGAGCTCTTTGTTGAATTCAAGATGTCAGCCTATTAAAAACATCCAGGGAAAAGGAGGGAAGAGAATTAGGCAGTTAACAATAGCCTGCTGAGAAGCTAAGCATGGTGTAAGGACAAGTACTAGAGGCATTTCAGGAAAGACTTTGAGGTGATGGAGCATGTCTAGAGAAGGGCACTGGAGCTGTGGAAGGGTCTGGAGCACAAGCCTGATGAGTAGCACCTGTCACCCAGCATCCCCAGGCCTTTTTCCACCAGGCAGCTTTCCAGCTATTTCTGCCCAAGCCTGGAGCAGTGCACGGGGTTGTATGACCCGAGTGCAGTACCCAGCACTTGGCCTTGTTGAATCTCTTGTGATTAGCTGCCAACTTGGCTGCCATATCCTGGCCAAGGTTAAAACGTTATGCTCTAACAGAGGTGCCCACTTAACATCTTTATTTCCCATAGAAGTTGCAGAAATAATTCATATTCTTGTATGACCTTTGATACTGTGATTGAAATATTTCACTGGCATTTCATTTTGAAGACAGGAAATACTGTGCTGCAAATCTAAATATGAAAACAATTCTCTGCAGATGTGACTTAAATTAGCACATTGGTCAGAAATAAAATTTTAAGAAAATCGTGCTTATGTTAGATGAAATTCTAAAGGGTGTCCTATACACCGTCCTTTTTACTCTCATTCTTGCTGGGAACATGGTGCTTAATAGTCAGAGGAATAATGGTTGGTGTGGAGAATAATTTCCCATTAGAGAAAGCAGTTTTCACATTTGATAAAATAAATGGACAGTGTGCTTGCTATGATGCTTTTTCTGTCGGAAAAAGTTAAAAAAAGCGCTGGAAACTTTGACGTGACAGTACGTACAGAAATGCATCTACTGGCACTGGAACACAGCAAATTGATCATCAGTAGTGGTATTGTTTCATGTAGACTTTTTTCTCATCTTAGTTTTTACTGATGTTTAGGTTCATCTTGTTTGTGGAAAGAGCAATAAATTGGCTTATGTGTCTGAGCCAAGTACTTGTGTTTACTCTCTGACATTTGAGACTCCTCTCGTGTGCCATCCCCACTCAGTTTTAGGTAAGGTTTAAAAAATACTTTGTGTAACAGTGGCATATTACACTGTCCTCAGAGCGTCCATTTTTAGGCTGAGTTAGTACCTTAAAATAGATTAGTATTAAATGTTTACATATAATATGAAGTGTTTATTAAATCCCTGTCATTGTAACACAGAAGTATTTCTCAAATAAATTGTCATTGCTAGTGTAGACCTGGTGAATGATTTTTCTTTTCTTTTCTTGGACTGTAGGAATAAGCCCTCTAGTATCTGCCCATTGACTTAGATTACAAAAAAAAGCTCAATTAGAATTACACTGAGCAAAGGAATATGAGGCCTTGTATCTGGAAATAAGAAAAATTTCTGGTCATTTTCCAGAAACTTTAAACGCATTAAGTGCAATTTAAGTGTAAGCCCAGCTCTTGAAAGCCGTAGAGACTGTATAATGTGTAGAAACGTTGAGTTCTTGTGTGATACTAGAGGAGGAATTAACTAATGCAGGACAGTGCTCTTGGTTTTTACATGGTTTGACTTCCATTTTTCAGTTTATCCAACTCTGACTGAAGCATTGCAAAGGAAGTGGGATGAAGCAGAGCAGCTTCTGTACGATGAACTAATAACTGACCAGGTTCATTCATTTTTTCCAACTCTTATTTGGTAAAAAACCAATTACTGTCAAATAGCCAAGCCTGGTTCTTGTTTTGGAATAGATGTGTTTATTCTGCAGTTGGCAAATAGTAATTTTCATGTTCTGTAACTACTGTATGAACTAGTAATGAAGCTTGAGGACTTGGAATGGCCAGTGCAAATTACAAGCAGAGATGAGAGTTGAATAGATTGATCTATCACCTTTTGGAAACTTTCTTTTTTAGGGTTACAAAAAAATTCTGAAAGAGATTTTTGAGGAAGCAGGACTTTTAAAAGCAACAGAAGAAAATGAAGTTGGAAAACAGAATAAGAAAATAACTCTGGAATTTGAAACAGTGGAAAAGTGCAGTAAGGTATAGAGCATAATATTTACAATGTGGAATTGCCACCTTTTTACTGTATGACAGTATCAGTGGGAGAGCATTATGTGAATGCCGTTGGTATTCAGCTCAATCCCTTCATGGAGTTATCTTTTCTGGTTTCAATATGTAGCAGCCTGCATATAGTGTGATTTGGTATCTTCATTATAGCCCCTAAGTTAAAAACAAACCAGCAAAAATGAATGCTGAGTAAGAAGATGGGGGAGGGGGTTATGAAGGCATTAGTGTATGCACTTGGGTTGTGAACACCTTGTAGGTACTCTTTCTGGGGAATATCAGTTTGGAGACAGGAAGGAATTACTAGTGAAGATACATATGTAACCAGCCTCAAGAATGTTGACACTTCTGTCTGTGGATAATTTCCCGGACTTGTGTAAGAATGCATTGGCTGTTGCACCAGCAAAAGGCAGAATGGCTCTCTTTATTTCTGAATGACTCTTTATGTATGTGAATACTTCTTCTCCAACAGATTTGGAAGGTATGCTCAGCCCAAAAGACCATCACAAAAAGAGCATGGAAGGGAATTCATTCATTATAATGTAGAGAATCAGTTGCTGTTGTCTTTTTATTTGAAAAATATAGCAAAGAAAAACCCCATGTAGTAATTCATGAATATAACCAAAGAAAACTGTGGTTAAGCTGAATATACTTTAATACAAAGATCACCATTTTGATCTCATAGGAGGTGGAACATTCACGTGATTTTTTTTCCCCCACTCATTAACAACACAGCATTTAATAATTTCTATTTCTATTTTTCTGGCTTCATCATAGCTTAATTGACATAAATTGGCTGGTTTGGTAGCCATAGAATCTTAAATACTTATTCTTTTGCTCTATCTTTATTCATGTAAACACCGAAACACAACAAAAAATACAGGCTTCTCTAAGAGTTCAGGTATATGGTTTGAGTCTCAAAAGAACTAAGCAATCCCTGTCTGTCAGTTAACAGAAACTGCCGAGAGCAAGAACATGAAGTTACTAGGTCAAGAGTTGAGGAGCTGACTAATTTCCAGACTGCAGATTTATGATAATTATAAAGTAAGTGTAGTCCTGAAGCAAACTTAAGATTTATCCTATGATAGAATGCTAGTTACAGGACAGATGTGAAATAGTTACAGAAGGCATTCCTAAGTTTTACTCTTGGGCTTGAAAAAAACTGCCTCCTCTTTTGGCAACACAGACATACATCTTTCTCTAAAATTTGCTCTGTGTTCTTGGAACAAGCATTTTAAAATCTTTTGTTACACCAAAAGGTGTAACAGCTGTGCAGAGAGGCATTTTTTTCTTAAAAGCTCCTTATTTAGGTATGTATTTGAAAAGTGGGAGAACTATTTTTAATGTATTTTCTTTCTTAGGAATACAAGCAACTTTCCGAAGAAATAAAAAAACTTAGAGTTTTATTAAGTCAGCATGGTATTGCATACAGAGGAAATTCTGGTGAGATTTTTTTTTTTAATCATTCTTTTCCATGTTTTCTGCTCAGAATGTGAATACCCTAATGCTGTTTCCAGTTACAGCAACAGTCAAATAATCTGGCATATATGGAGGTAAAATTTAGTAGACAAAATTTTTAATAACTAAAATCTTTGTAGTTCAAAGCGGAGAGGGAGATGTTGAAGTCAGTAAGTCAGGAGTCTCTCTGATTTTTTCAAAGAGAAATCAGAGTGCAGGGACTGAATTAAAGCCTTCAAATAAAATGAGTGAGTATATGGAGTAAGTGAGAAAGTAAGTGGAATAAATGTTAAGTGCTTTTAGTGAGTAAAAGGTCTTAGGTGCCTGAGAAGTAGTACATGTTCTAATAAAGGTTAAAAAACATATTAGTGTTTTTAGAGGATTTAAGACCTTAGTTTCAGACATAATAAAGTTTAAAATATTGCTTACAATTTTTAGTTAAAACAAGATAAGCCACGTACATAGTTTATACGTAGCTTGGCGTGTTAAACAACTAAAATTTTAGTAAGTTAAAAAGTAGTGGTCCAAATTTCTGTCTTGGCTAATTAAAAAGTTTCAATAAAATCATACATCAGGGAGAGCTGGTGCTCTATGCCATGGCTTTATGCCACGTGCATTTTGCCATCACATTTTGCCATTACTTTGACCACTTGCTTTTATGCCATGTGCTTATGCCATTGTTTTTCTTTGCTTTGTTTTGTGTTGTGCTTCTACAATAAATAACTTTATACCAACTATTAGTTGCTTCGCTTTTTAAAAAAGAACATAAGCCCACAGTGTGTGTGCCTAAGAGCACCCGGAGGACTAGAAAACCTCACAGGGGAAGTTCTTACAGCTCTACTTACTGCTTTATGAATGATGGTGATGATGATGATGATTTTCTGGAAGCAGGCTGTCTGTTCTGATCCATTTTCTGTCCTCTCCCTGCAGACTCTGCTGAAAGGCTGAGGTGAGACCAGGATCTGTAAAATCTCTGACTCTCCGTGTCTCCCCGAGACCGAAGCCGTGTTTCCTGTCAATGGTTACGCAGTGGAAGATGCTTAAGACTGAAAACTTTGGGTTTTTTGCCCTGAAACCCAAGACTCTCTCTGCATCTGTGACCTGTATATCTCTTGAAAGAGTTCCTGGGTTTAGAAAGGTTTTTCCATCCTGCACTTAATTGAATTAAAAAGAATCATACTGTATCAGTATGGTGCTAATGGCTTTGCTTGAGTTGGTTAATTAAAGCAGATCATTGATAAGGGGTTTGATAAGATGTCCTGGTTTAGGGCAAATTTTGGGGGAAAACCTCTGGAAGGAGCCCCCAGACAGCAAACCCCCACGAGTCCTCCCACCACCGGGTTTGGGAAGAATTTCCTGAGAGAGGAGTGGAAAAAACGCCTGTTTATTTAACATGCGAAACACTCCCCAGCACAAAACAACACCACCAGATGACAAAAAAACTCTTTCACCGTTCTGAAGGGATGGCAGTCTCAGTCTCTCCGGCGAGTGGTCGCCCAGTTATCAGTCTCCGGCGCTGGGGAATGGCTGCTGCAGGTCAGAGAGTGCAGACTGCTGGTGTTTCCCAGGTCCCCGTCCGGAACAGGTTCAGATGGTATCCAGAAAAGAGAGTGGGGGGGGGGGGGGGAAACGAAACAATCCAGGGAAAAATATTGGACTGCCTAGCTGAACTAACTAATAAGCAAAGGAGTGAAAAAAAAGGAGCAGCAGCAAGTGAGTAAAGCTAAGCTAGCAGTAAGCAGAGCTAAGCTAAGCCACTCCTAAACACAGACCATGGGGGAGGTGAGCCGGCTGATAACAAGACAAAACAAAGCTTCACTTTCAGATTCAGTCCTGAAAGCACAGGACATAATACCAAACATAAACAGAACACACAACTGGAGATAAAAACACCATAACATCACCCTAGGACATAGGAGCATCCCTTGGTTGGAGCTTGCAACTCTTCCTTAATTTGTCTTCATTCCTTTTAATTTCTTTCAATTATTTCTTAAGCAATTACTGCATTCAGGATATTGTATATAAGGACAACAGCATTTCTGCCCTGCTGGACTGGAAAATCCAAGCCCAATTCCTTGGAGAGTGAGGGGATGGGGAGCCGAGCTTTAGGCTGGGTTTTGACAGTGGGAATTTTGCGAGGAGGAAAGAAGAGAGATCCTCCAAGAAGTGGTTAAGGCCAGTTCTGCTGGCTTTGGGTGCTCCTAGCCCAGAAAATCAGGAAAAGGGTGTAAGGAGGGTACAATGAAATTATTTTCCCAGTGAGAAGAGCACGAACTCACAGCCATTCAGGCCTGACAGTCACTGCGGGAAATCTGACACGGTATTAATAAGTAACCTTTGCTGAGAGCAGTCACCACCCCAGTCCTCCAACCTTGGCAAGTTTTTGCAATGAATGGACTCAAGTTCTAATGCTTAACCGAAATTTCTGTCAGCTTTTGTTAGAAAGATATTGGACAGTAAATCATACAACAGAATTTAAAAATTGCACAAAGAATAACAGGCACAGACCGAACCCAACCACCCCCATCACCGCTCCACCCCAGTTTTGGGAGAAATAGTGATACAGAGGATCAATTCTCTCCTTCCATGCTATTCAGGCCTTCACCGCACATCCCCAGAGAGGATTTACTCCACCTTTTGTTCCCAACAGCATCTGTCTCTCCAGCACCAATCCCACTTCTCATAGACACAAAAGGAGCAGACCTAAGGCAATGGTTCCAGCAGCAGCTGCAATCCCGAGCTCCCTGTTCCCTGGATTCTCATCCAAGCACTCCCAGGATTCTCACCTCAGCCCAGACTCTCTGTCTGTCCTCAGAGGGAAACACAGCCTGACGGGACACGGCTCTGGCACCCCATTTCCTCTTGTTCCTGCCGACCTGGAAAGCCACAGGTAAACGCAGCCCCTCAGACCTTGCACCCCTGAACACCAGGAGAGCTGGAGTTTCACCCAGATCCCACATTCCCATGGCAGTTAATCCCAGCAGGGAGGCAAAGAGGAACCCTGCATCCTCTGACATACCCCACAGCACGGGCAGCACCAGGAGCCCTCCAGCACAGACCTCTGGTGCTGAAGCCTCTGGGCTTTGGCTGCTCAAACACCACAGCTCTTGGCAAAGACAGCAGCAGTGTCGTGATTTTCCATGTCCTGAAAGAGAGGAGGAAAAGAAAATTAAGTCCACTGCAGCAGTGAAAGGATCTCAGCTTTCACACTTCTGCTCTGATTCCTCACTATGGGGTTTTAGCCATGACAGGGGACACCAATTCAGAGTGGCCTTTGCCAGCGTTTTTATTCCTAATTATTCCAGACATTAAAAGGATGCTCATTTTTCTTATTGCATTCTTTGCTTAATTTTAACAGAACCATTTGCATCCCAGACCCCACTTGTCAATTATCCCATCCTTTACCCCTGGACTTTGCACAAAGGGATACCCGGGTTGCTGCATCACAAAAAAATCCCAAAGAGAAACCCCTCCCAAACCTGACAGAGAAAGGTTTCAAGGCACTCTAGAACACAGACAGCTGTTCATGCCTTATCAGGCCACACCAATTCTGTCCCATCCACCTGAGCTGTGCAGGTGAGGCAAAGGCTCCCCTTGCTCCTCTGGAATCACTGTCTGAGACCACAGATGTCCATCCTGGGCAGCACCTGGAAACAACGTGGGAAAGGCAAAATGAGAGTGTCTTCTGTCAGAAAATGAGTAATAATAAAAGTCATGATTATAATTACAACTTCTGGGCAAATTTTATTAACATCACTTTAATATGCTAAAGACAGGACATGCTCATCCTTCCAGCCCAGGTGGAAACAGGAAGGAGAACTTCAGGAAAAGCAGAGGCCCTTATTTGGATGGATTTCCTAAAGACTCTTCTGCATTGTATGCTCTTTGTGCTCTTTAAAAGAAGGGATGGCTGCTAAAAACCATCTCGGGCCCATATCTTATCAGCCACAGGCAGGACAAGGTGAGCTACAGCTGGAGAGCCAGGGAGATGCAGGACCTTGGCACACCAAGGATAAGAGCAGGGGAAGCAGGGGAGGTGTGGGGGGAGAGCTGGAGAAGTGAAGAACAGGCATTTTCTTGTTCAGATTCATCCGTGCTGGGAACTTGGCAAACACGTGGTGCTGCAGGCATCAAGGACACGATGCCCACGGTGTTTGGTTGTTTTCCTTTGCTCATAACTCTTGGCTGTACCCCCTCTCCAGAGGAGCAGAGAATTCCTCCAGGGTAAGGGTGAGTCTGGTCCCACTCCAGGGATGTGTCCAGTAAAGGAGGGGAGGGGAGTTGCTTAGAGGAACTAACTGGCCACAGAAATCCAGCCCAACAAACACTGAAATGGACTCTACTGATCTGCAACACCCAGCGCTCACAGCAGGCAGAGGCACGAGGTGCACGCAGGACCAAGAAGCACCACTTCACTTGGTTGTTCTGCTGCCATCTACTTTAGTTCTGCTTCCCTTCACAGCTGCTATTCTGCCAAGAATTTCCATTTTCAGAAGCCTCTGTCACCTGTAGTCAAGGCTGGAAATCCTCCCTTAGGATTTCCACGGCACATCTGGATTTGCCAGGAAGCACGTGCACACACAGATGCCCATTTCTGTGATAGGTCACTCAGAAATCATGTAACCCAGCAACTCGCTCCTCACTGCACCCCTTGCAAATACATTCAAAAGCCAGAAAAAACAACAACTAAACAACAACCCACAAAAGCCACGGCTTAGTGCAGCATCTGCCCAGGGATGGAGAGAAAGGAGGAAAGCTGTTCTTCCAGCTCTGCACGGAGCAGTCTGAAACAGCCAACACTGTCCTCACCTGCAGCTGTGGCAGCTTCTCTCCTTCCTTCAGCCCTGCCCTGACTCCTGAGGGGCCAGAGGCACCACACAAGCCAAAAGGATCAGCACTCGCACTGTGGACACACATTTTGAGAGCTAGGGAACTACAACTTAAAAATGCTTTTCAGGCCTGGATTTCTCCTGACTCTCAAGTCCATTCCCAGGCTGACAAGCTGACTACAGCTTCAGTTAGGGAGCAAGTCTCCCAAGGTGAAAACATAGTGAAAAACAAAGCAGAATTCATAATAAAGATTAACACCTGGTGTCTTTCCTGTGGGATACACAGTGCTGTCCCAAGGATGTTTTTCCCAATTGTCTAATGAACTACTGTCCTGTCCTGGCTGCACTAACACACTTTAAATACAGGCTGTCCGTACAATAAATTGGCCTTTTTTCCCTCAAAGAGCTCCGTGTGTATTGCTGTGCTTTCTCTCTCTTTGCAGATGACCACATCACACCCCCTGCTAGTAGGGACATCTTCATGGTCCATCTTTGGCCAAACAAAGCCCAGGATGTTTTTGCTTTCCTGACACACTTGGCCAGCTTCATTCCCATTTATCAAGGCAACAGACACCCTGTATGGCTCTGGGGTCAGAGCCCCTCTGGCACAAAAACCCAAGAGAAGACTGCAGGGAAGAATCCAAGAGCAAATTGAAATCCCAACATGCAATGAAGGCCTGCTGCTGGCAGGTTCCTTGTGGCTTTTGGAGCACAAGAAAAGCCTTTAGACCATGAAAACATAGGTGAAAACCCCACACCGAGCACTTGGCTTTAAAGATTTTGCACATTGTTACACGTATAGAATTGCTTTGGGATTGGCATTTCTTGCACCCACACAAACACATTAAAAGAATTAAGTGCAGAGTCCTGAAGCTCAGTTCTTCCAATTTTATTTTGGTGGTGTCACCAGGCCTGGCATTAATTACACCTAGGGTGAAATTAGGGGATGACAAGCTGACACTTGCTATCCAAAAGACAAAAGTCTGCACAAAGGCTACAGCATGATTTACTATTTCTTAAAAGAATCTGATTGATTTCATGATGCCAAAACCAGTATGAATGGAAGACTGAAGTCGGGAATCACGATGGTCTCCTTGGGTTTAAAAAGCTTTAATGGTGTTTTAAGACATTTGTATGAGACCTGGTTTGTTTTTCTTACCCTTTTATTCAATCAAAAAAAAAAAAAAAAAGCCTTGATCCATCACCGCTGCTGTGATGTGTGACAAATGCCTGTCCTCCCTCCACGTGGAACAGGTGAGAGGTGGAACTGAAGCACAAAGGGTTTTCTGCCCACTGATAATACGTGAGTCGTATTGGGAATTCTCTGCAAAATGGCAACAGTTGTTCTTGAATGTGGCCATGAGGGGAGTGGAGCATGGCAGCCCGGGTCTGAGAAGGTGCAGTGCCAGAAGGAGAACCTTTGAAATGTAAATCAGGATTGATTCAGGTGAGTCTCGACTGTGTGCTGTGCCCAGGTCCTTGGTAGAAATACTGTGCAGGGAAAAGCCAGAACTGCCTGTGCTATGAGCTGAATTTTTTTTTGGGCAGCGTGGGTGAAATAAAAATGAGGTGCAAATGAGGGAATTGCTTGTGTGTGTGAATATTCTTGTCCTAAAGGAGCGCTGCCCGGTGCTCCTCCCTTCCTGTGCCCCTCTCCTGGTGAGCCTCTGCCCTGCCGGCCGTGCCTCTCTGTCTCCGTGCCTGTGCTGCTCCTTGCCCGTCTTTGCCCGCCCCGCACGGGCTGTGCTCGCTTCCTCTCTGGCTCCCGGGTTCCCTCTTTGTCTCTGTAGCCCTCGGTCCTTGCTGTGTGTTGGGCACTCTCTGTCTTTTCTCCGTCCTTCTCTGTGCCTCTGTGGTGCTCCCTGTGCCGTTGTTTCCCATGGGATCCATCCTTGTGTCCCGTTCGCTGTCCCTGTTCTTTTTTAATCCCTCCCTCTTGTGTTGCCCATCCAGCATCCCAGGGGTTTCTTTTCGTTTTTTTGTTATTTTTCGTTTTCATTTTTCTTCTTTTTTTTTTTTTTTTGGGTTCCATTTCATCGTGCACCTTGATGTTAATTTTCTTCCCGTGTCCTCTGTGCTGCCCCTCCTCCTTTCTGCCCCTTGTCCCCTGTGTCTGCAGGGCTGAGGAGGAACTTCAACCCCTGTGGGGGCTGCCCCCCCTTTTCTGGTGTCAGCAGAGTCACTTTCTGTGGGGTGTACACATGGGAGGGGTTCCAGTCAAGTGCCCTGCTGCTGTCCAGGGCAGTTGGAGTCGTTCTGTGCCTTCTTTGGGGTGAGGAAAAAAGGCTGGGGGGGGGCTCCGACGTGGTTTGGGGCACCCCGAGGTCCCTGGGAGAGGGAGCCGGGCTGCGCTGGAGGAGCAGGTGAGTGGGGCATGGGGGGGGGGGGTCATGCTGGGTGCCAGAACATTCACAGGGAGGGGTGGGCGTAGAATGCATGAAAACTGGAACCATAAAAAATGCCTAAATATAGTCTAAAAGGAATGTTTTATTGGTTTGTGTTTGGATTGAGGTAGGGTTTTTTTATAGATACTGTAAATATAAAATATAAAGAATAAAAAAATATAAGCAAATATAAAAACCCAATATATAAATATATTACATTACATTATATTCTGTTATGAAAATAGAAATATATAAATATTTATACTTTAAAAGGAATGTTTTATTGGTCTTTATTTGGTTAGAGGAGGATTTTTTATAAATAATATAAATAATATAGGCAAAAATATACAAATATGCAAAAATATATACTGACATAAAATTATTATAACTATATATGCATATATAAATATATGTAAGTATAAATATATATAAATATAAAATACATGTATGTAGTATGTAATATAAATAATATATCGATTTTAACACGTTATATTAAATAGTATGTTATATTAGAATGTAAATAGCATATAGTATATTAATATGCTAGTAAAAAATACATTAAATAGTATATAAATATATAATACACAATATAGACATATAAATCTACAGATATAAATATGAAAACTAAATAGAAAAATATATTCAAATATAATTTAAAATAAACGAGTTTTTTGTTTCTATTTGGTTAGAGGCAGAGCTTTTAAATAAATAATATTAAAAACTATAAACATACAAATATATATGGATATACATAAAATAGAAATAATATTAGTAATATAAATATATGTATATAATGAATAATAAAATAATATTGTATATATGATAAATAGAATAGCAATTGAATATATTAAATATGTATAGATTATGAATATAAACTAAATATTAAAAAATATATGATTTTTATATGTAAAGGGTTTTTTTTTCATTTGGTTAGAGGCAGGGCATTTTTTGTTTTGGTCGGGGTTTTTTTGGGGGGCATTCATTTCGAGGATTTTATGACGGGTGCGGACTCTCGTGCTTGGAGCTCTCTCCCGTCTCTGTCTGTCCCTGACAGGGCGGCAGTGCCGGGCTGAGTTGTGGGGCGCTGCTGCCACCGTGTGGACAGAGGCGGGTACTGCGCCGTGCCCCTCTCAGGATGGCGGAAGGACCCGCGCCCGCCGGCATAAACATAAATAAATATAAACATGCATAAACATAAACATGCATGAACGTAAACATAAACATGCGTAAACATAAACATGCATAAATGTAAACATGCATAAATATAAACATAAACATACATAAACATAAACATGCATAAACATAAACATACATAAACAAACATACACATGCATAAATATAAACATGCATAAACATGCATATACATAAATATAAACATGCATAAACATAAACATGCATAAACATAAACATAAATATAAACATAAAAAAAGTAAGTGAGAAATGTGGGACAAAAATCCATGAAAAATGGGGGGAAAAATCAGTGAGAAATGGGGGAAAAAACCCCATGAAAAATAAGGGAAAAATCAAAGAGAAATGGGGGTAAAATCAGTGAGGAATGGGGAAAAAATCATGGTGAAATGGGGAAAAATCAATGAAAAATTGGGAAAAATCAGTCAGAAGTGGGGGGTAAAAATCAGTGAGAAATGGGGGAAAATATCCATGAAAAACGGGGGGGGGGGGAAATTCGTGAGAAATAGGGAAAAAAGTCCCTGACGAATGGCTGGAAAAATCAGTGAGAAATGGGGGAAAAATGGGGAATAAATCAGTGAGAAATAGGGAAAAAATAAGTGAGAAACGGGGGGGAAAATGGGGAAATAATCCATGAAAATTGGGGGAATAATCCATGAAAATGGGGGAAAAAATCAGTGAGGAATGGGGAAAAAATCAATGAGAAATTGGGAAAAATGGGGAAAAAAATCAGTGAGAAATGGGGGGGGAAATCAGTGAGATATGGGGAAAAATGGGGAAAAAATCAGTGAGAAATGGGGAAAAAAACAGTAAGAAATGGGGAAAAATGGGGAAAAAATCAGTGAGAAATGGGGGGAAAAATCAGTGAAAAATGGGGAAAAAATCCACGAAAAATGGGGGAAAAAAATCAGAGAGAAATGGGGGAAAATCAGTGAGAAATTGGGGAAAATGGGGAAAAAAAGAGGCAAAGCGGAACCCTGCATCCTCTGACATACCCCCCAGCACGGGCAGGACCAGGAGCCCTCCAGGCTCAGACCCCTGGTGCTGAAGCCTCTGGGCTTTGGCTGATCAAACACCACAGCTCTTGGCAAAGTTGGCAGGAGTGTCGTGATTCTTCCTGTCCTGAAAGAGAGGAGGAAAAGAAAATTAAGTCCACTGCAGAAGGATTCCAGCTCTCACACTTCTGGGAGGGGGGAGGGAGGGGGAAGTGATTTGCCTAATTTCCACTGAAATCAGAGGGAAATGGTTCTAATCTGTATCCTTGGAAATCTGCAATTAGATATTTCATCAACACTGGATTTAGTCTATTAAAAGCTGTACATTTTTCCCTCAACCATACTCTATGCATACTAGAGAAATAAATTTGCACGTTTTCTGGCTTTTCTGACATTTCCTGGCTTTTTAATCCGAGTCTTTGCCTTCTGAAAAGCATTAATTGACTCAATTTTCACTCATGACAAATCCACCTGGTTTTTAAAATATGAGATTTTACATTCATAGCGACAGAATTTTCATTGACATTTAAACTTGACTGAAAAATGTGCATGATTTCTACCGTGTTACCCTGAATGAGAACTCTATCTGTCAATTTAAATAACTTTCACTCTTTTCTTATTCGTCACACAGCTTTTATCCCTTCAGATACCTTTGCTTTCTATCTATATTGTACAGCAAACCTCCACAACTTTAACTTTTCCATCTTTTCTGAGACATGTTTTCTTGTATTTCAATTACCAGTGGCCTGGCGTTTCATTTGCTCTGGCTTTCTTTGTGACTTTTGTTACCTTATTTAGCTCACGAAAACACCCACAGGGAATATAACCACAGCAGCTTATCAGAGCTGCAAAATTGAGGCTACATTTCTGATGTGCAATATGCTCTTGCAGTACCTTCACGAGGGCATTCTGCATACAGCAGGAGAATATTTACTGATGTACTAGTGCAATAACGACCCACCTGCCTCTGCTCCTCTCCGGGGCACTTTCTGTCTGTAGGGATTGGAATTAACGACAGTCTCTCTGTGCTGCCTGATGTCAGAGCTGAGAAAGGTGTCGAGGATATATAAGAGTCGTGAGACTTGCCAGAAAGGAAGAGGGAGAAGGATACTCCAGAGCCAGATGCAAGCGTGCAATTGTTGCATGCACACTTCCTGCTAACCAAGAGGGCTTGCTGGCTTCTCCAGTTAGATCTGTGACCACAAAAAGGTAAATACTTTGCCTTTTTTCTTACTTTCCCTGCAGTGCAAAAGATGCGCCTTTAGAAAAGCACTATATCCCCTATTATTAATCAAGAGCACTTTTTTCAGGAAAAGACTAAGACAGCTTTAAAGTAAACTGCACTGGGGACCAGAATTTGAGACTGGGATATGTCAGGAAACGCAAATCAGAGATAAGGGATAGGATTGAAACTACTGGATGGCAAATGAGCATTTACTGCTGAGAGCTATATTTCTGAAACTGAATTGTGTCACTAAACTTGAAGGGATCATTTTTCTCACTCTAGCCTGTGAAAAAGACTAGTTGCTCTTGATTTAGGACAGAATGGGCATCGGTGATAGGATGTGCTGAAGAGTATTTGGGTTAGCTTTCAGTTTTGAATGACTGTTCTTTTCAGAAAGTTTGGAAGGGAAGATGCGCAACCTGAAGTTGTCAGTTTTCTTCATTGCACTTTCTGTCACTCTGAGCTGTTTGGAAGCTACACCTATTGAGGGGTGAGTGACAAATAATCATGTTTATTTCTTTTTAGGGAAAAAGGTGTTCAGATTATTGCATGAGTTGCTTTCGCTTTCATGTCTTAAATAATATAAAAATAGAGTTATTCAAGCTCACTGTTTTATTGTTGTTCAGAGATTACTGTCTCTGGCTGATGATCTATCTGATGGTACTTCCAAGAGACAAGGATGGATGTTGCCTGTAATGTCACAGAATACACTCTCAGGACTCAGTGAGGAAATGCCAGAACAACCAGCAGCAAAGACGAAAAGGTATTGATTTTCCTTGTTTCTTCCAGCCATATCAGATTGAATCATGAAGCAAACTTTGTTCCAGTGATATCCTGCTATTTGAGAGACTTTGCTTCTGCTGTTTTTCCTCAAAAAAAAAAAAAAAAAAAAGATATTAAAATATCCTTCTACTAAACAGAGCTTTCCTATAAGCATAAAGATCAGCTTTTCTGTAACAAAAAGATCAAAGCATTTAGGGTCGAAAGTGAAATCCAGGGACTTTGTTTCAAATCATTTGATCACTTTACGATTATAAACTTTCTTAAATTAAAGAGGCTGCAAACACTACATTACCTTGTGAAGAAAGGTGTATTTTGCAAGCGCCTTCCTTTTTAAAAAGTTCATCAGATTTCCAAGCCTGGAGGGGAAAGAAAAGAAAACATACCCTTCTTAATAATACTGCAGCTCTACTGGAATGGAATTATTTTATAGTAAAAATGCTTTCAGTAATTAAGCAATTTTAAAATCACATAATTAAATATTAATCATAGGAAGAAGGAAAAGAAGAAATTGATTCTGAGAGAATTTCACTTGTCTGAAATATATTGTTATTTATAAATTCAATTTCAGGCAACTTTTTAATGAATAAAAAACATTTCAAGATTTATTTGCAATTTGTACTAAAAGATAAGCGGCACTGAACTATTCTGCTTTTCACAGAACCATCAAGATTTGAAGAGACCTGCAAGTTCATCTAGTTTTGGCAGACTTTTGAGTGAATTTCTTTCAATGACAAGTCTGTTGCAGATGAATTCAGTATATACATATGTATATATAGCTGCCTGCTTCTCTCTCTTTGAATATATATTTAAAAATATATTATTATATGACAATTTTTGTACCTTTCAAAGTATTTTTACAACAGAGATATTTTTACAGTTATCACTTAAAAAAAAAAAAATACAACCCTCCCCCAAATGACTGTAATGCTAAAACACAAAGCATCACCTTTATGAGCGAGGTGCGTCTTATCTGCTTTTCTGGGGGCTAGAACCATGTCTCACTGGGTGAACTGTCTCCTGGCAGCAGATATTCACTTAAAGGCCACAGACCACACAGCTAGAAGGGATGGTGGGTTCATCAGGCTAGACATGAGACAGAAACCCAGCAGCTTCCTGTAAGGGCCAGAATTTTAAACTTGGAGTGTCAGGGCCTGATTTTGCAGCTTTAGCGGAAAAGAAAATTTTGCCACCACAAACAAAGCAGGACCTCTGTGAGAACCAGTTGCTATTTGAACCTTGTGTGTTAAGGACTTGATTAAAACCAAAAGAAATATCCATGACAGTCAATGGGAGGTTATATAAAGCCCTATGCAACAATTTTCTTGTAATGCAATTAGACATTTAAAATATTAATTGCTTAAGAACTGCTGCCTATCTACTAATCAAGAACCAGTATAATACAGACACTCCTTTCATAGTTGCTATTCCACTTGTATTATTAGATCAATACAAATAACTTCAAAAGGTTATATGACATTTTAGATGATAGATTTAATAATCAGTAAGCAAAGGAACACATTGGTAACTGCTCAGAGTTTGAAACTGGGATATAGCTGCTCTTCACAGTAAATTTTAGCCACAAACTGATATCTAATTCATGCCATATCAGCATGAAGAAGTCCAAGAAAATATGCAATATCTCAGTAGGCAATCTCTGCAAGCAAGTATTTCTTGAAATACTTTTCTGAAGGAAGAACACAGTAATCTAAGAAACAAGTTTGAAAACCCAAGCTAGCCGTTATATTGCAATTAAAAAAAACCCCTCATGCTACATAAGTTTTACGTGGAGTTCTGTAAACGAACTGTCGGTTCAGATCATAAAATGTTATTTCTAGATACGATCCGTGGACACTCTTTAAAGTATCATTCAGCAAAGGAATTTCTCTCACCACAACAGTGGTGGTGTGAATATGCTTATAAAGCCATTTTCTTTGGACACGATTTGCTGTCACTACCGGCTTCGATTGTCAGAGTACTGTGGAATTCTTCGCAAAACAGCAAGTTCGGTAGTAAAATCCACGTAAGTCTTCAGACTTTCATAGCAAAACTGAGTAACGAAGTCACACGCACCACATATCAGGCAATGTTTAAATAAAAAGCCAGTCCTAAAAAAGTCCAAGTGCACAAGCATAAAGTAAAACAGGAATACTTTGTCTAAGGATATATCACTCAGTATTACCCATTAGCATTCCTTGTTTAACCTTTTATTGCATCTACTTATGTTAGTCACTTACACACTCTTTAAATCTCTGTTGTTTTCCCCCACTTTCTACACAACGCTTTTACTTTTTGATGCATTAAAGGCTATGGTTGCAGTCACAGAACACTCCCATTGCACTTACCTATGCCCGATATGCAACAAATAGAAGTAAGAAAGCCTTCTCCTGCTGATAGGATCGCTGCTCTCCTGGCCCTGCAGCCTCCCGCCCCTAAACCCTTCTAGAAACTCATGGCTGCTATCTTGCTGTGCAGCATCAAGAACAAATATGTTATTGAAATATAGAAATCAGTGCCACCTGGAATAGGATTCTGCAGTTGCTACTGCCCGAGGAATCAAAGGAAAACAGAGGTGGCCACACTGGCCGCACACTTGAATGCAATTACACAGCTGAATTCGTACACAAGTAAAATATAACCCGAAGGAAAGAAAAAATACCAGTTTTCTAGTGAAGCACAGAAGAGCATCAATTTCCACAAACGAGGCTCAGTCCTAACTGGACAGGGAATGATTGTTCTGAGCCTGTGGCATGACCAGAAGAGGAAAAGTCACTTCTGATGGCAAGGCAGAAGGTACCCAGTGCCCTCATCACCTCCCCATCACCAAAACTGACCCCTTCCTCCCTTCTGCCTCCGTATCACCAGTTCCTCACTGGTAAGCCATGGGGTATTGATGGCCACCCACACTCAGCCTTGCTCCAGGCTGCACCTGACAGATGCCTTAGGACTGACTGAGTAAGAGCTGCAGCCCCACACTGCCTGGGGGGTTCTTCACTCCTTCCACACCCCAGTCCCCTCTCTCCAGCAGAGCAGCAACATCCGAGTTCAGTGTTCCAGCTGCTCATCTCTCTTTCAAAGAAAACTTAGCAATAAAAGCAGCTGTGAGTCAGGAAGACAGCCGAGTTTCTTTGCCCTTGAAAGGAGGTGGTCACACACAATGAAAGACAAAATGCACAGAGAGCTTCTAAGGAAAAAAGGCAGCGAGCACCTCTTGTCCCTGGGCTCTACAGGGGAGGGGATGTGCCGGCAAGGTCCCTCCTGTGCCAAGTGTCACGATCCAAAAAAAAAAAAAAAACCCCAAAATTATTGATTAGGATTATGGATTAGCAGGAGCGTGCCCGGAGCCGCGGCAGGACGGCAGCGCAGCGCCGCCTGGCGGCGGAACAGGAGAGCAGCGCCGGACCCCGTGCCAGGGTCCGTATCGCAGCGCCCCCTGCTGGCCGCGGCCATGCCGGTCCCGATGCCGCCCACGCCCCCGCTCGGCACTTCGTCGCGTCTCCGCCGTCGCTGTCCCTCCCGCCTCGAACTTCGGCGCCGCGACCCGCCTCTTGGCATCATCTCGTCAACGCCCCGCTGGGTCTCGCCCCCCCGCGGGACCGGAGCGTCCCCGGGTCACCCGTCCGCATCACCGACGCTCACCGCCGCGTCACCACGCCGCCGGCGGGGTCCGCCCACAAACGTCAGCACACCGACGTTCCTCGCAGCGTTACCCGGCCGGACCACCCCCCCGCGGGACCTCGACAGCACATCCCCGCCGATCATAACGCCGGCGCGCAGAACTTCACGCGGGCCGCCATATTTGTCCGGTATCACGTGACCCGACGGGCGCCGCCATATTTAGTGTTAGGGGCGGCCCGTGGCGCCCCGGCGGGGGCGGTGAGTGGGGAGGAGGCGGGGGCGGTGGGCGGGTACACGGTGACGCGACTGATGGGGGTGGAGCCGAGCGTGGGGGGAACGGGCGGGCTCTGATTGGCTGGCCGGCCCGGCCCCGCCTAAGGCTCTGATTGGCTGGCCGGCCCGGCCCCGCCTCGGGCTCTGATTGGCTGGCCGGCCCGGCCCCGCCTCGGGCTCTGATTGGCTGGCCGGCCCGGCCCCGCCTCGAGCTCTGATTGGCTGGCCGGCCCGGCCCCGCCTCGGGCTCTGATTGGCTGGCCGGCCCGGCCCCGCCTCGGGCTCTGATTGGCTGGCCGGCCCGGCCCCTCCTCGGGCTCTGATTGGCTGGCCGGCACGGCCCCGCCTCGGGCTCTGATTGGCTGGCCGGCCCGGCCCCGCCTCGGGCTCTGATTGGCTGGCCGGCCCGGCCCCGCCTCGGGCTCTGATTGGCTGGCCGGCCCGGCCCCGCCTCGGGCTCTGATTGGCTGGCCGGCCCGGCCCCGCCTCGGGCTCTGATTGGCTGGCCGGCCCGGCGCCGCCTCGGGCTCTGATTGGCTGGCCGGCCCGGCGCTTAGACATAAATAGCGTGAACTGGGCAGGGTCGGGCCATTGTGGAGACGGCGTGGCCAGAGGTAAGGGCGGGATCTGGGGAGGGGCGGTGGTTAGAGGCGGCGCGGGGGCGAGCGCGGCGTCGCGGGGCGGAGGCTTCCGCGGCGGCGCGGAGGCTTCCGCGGCGGCGGCGGCGGCGCCGCGCCGCGCGGGGCGGAGGCTTCCGCGGCGGCGGCGGGCGCCGCGCCGCGCGGGGCGGAGGCTTCCGCGGCGGCGGCGGGCGCCGCGCCGCGCGGGGCGGAGGCTTCCGCGGCGGCGGCAGGCGCCGCGCCGCGCGGGGCGGGGGCTTTTCCGGCGGCGGCGGCCGCCGCTGCGTTCCGGGGGTCCGCGGCGGCGGAGAATGGGGAGGCGGCGGGCGGGAACGCTGTAACGGGACTGATGGGGATGGAGCCGAGCGGGTACGGGCGGGCTCTGACTGGCTGGTCGGCCCGGCCCCGCCTCGGGCTCTGATTGGCTGGTCGGCCCGGCCCCGCCTCGGGCTCTGATTGGCTGGTCGGCCCGGCCCCGCCTCGGGCTCTGATTGGCTGGTCGGCCCGGCGCCGCCTCGGGCTCTGATTGGCTGGCCGGGCCGGCCATTAGGCATAAATAGCGTGTGCAGGGCCGGGTTGGGCCATTGTGGAGGCGGCGTCGGCAGAGGTAAGGGCGGGATTTGGGGAGGGGCGGTGGTCAGGGGCGGCGCGGGGGTCGGGGGGCCGCGGCGGCGGGGCGNGGCGGGGGGCCGGGGCGGCCCCGGCGGCCGGGCGGGGAGCCGGGGCGGGGCGTGGGGCCGGGGCGGCCCCGGCGCCGCGGCGGGGCGTGGGGCCGGGGCGGCCCCGGCGCCGCGGCGGGGCGTGGGGCCGGGGCGGCCCCGGCGCCGCGGCGGGGCGTGGGGCCGGGGCGGCCCCGGCGCCGCGGCGGGGCGTGGGGCCGGGGCGGCCCCGGGCGCCGCGGCGGGGCGTGGGGCCGGGGCGGCCCCGGCGCCGCGGCGGGGCGTGGGGCCGGGGCGGCCCCGGCGCCGCGGCGGGGCGTGGGGCCGGGGCGGCCCCGGCGCCGCGGCGGGGCGTGGGGCCGGGGCGGCCCCGGCGCCGCGGCGGGGCGTGGGGCCGGGGCGGCCCCGGCGCCGCGGCGGGGCGTGGGGCCGGGGCGGCCCCGGCGCCGCGGCGGGCGTGGGGCCGGGGCGGCCCCGGCGCCGCGGCGGGGCGTGGGGCCGGGGCGGCCCCGGCGCCGCGGCGGGGCGTGGGGCCGGGGCGGCCCCGGCGCCGCGGCGGGGCGTGGGGCCGGGGCGGCCCCGGCGGCGGGGCGGGGGGCCCCGGCGCCGCGGCGGGGCGGGGCGGCCCCGGCGCCGGGGCGGGGCGGGGCCGGGGCGGCCCCGGCGCCGCGGCGGGCCGGGGCGGCCCCGCCGTCGCGGCGGGGCGGGGGGCCGGGGCGACCCCGGCGGCGGGGCGGGGCGGCCGCGGCGGGGCGGGGGCCGGGGCGGCCCCGGCGCCGCGGCGGGGCGGGGGCCGGGGCGGCCCCGGCGCCGCGGCGGGGCGGGGGCCGGGGCGGCCCCGGCGCCGCGGCGGGGCGGGGGCCGGGGCGGCCCCGGCGCCGCGGCGGGGCGGGGCGGCCCCGGCGCCGCGGCGGGGCGGGGCGGCCCCGGCGCCGCGGCGGGGCGGGGCGGCCCCGGCGCCGCGGCGGGGCGGGGCGGCCCCGGCGCCGCGGCGGGGCGGGCGGCGGCGGGGCGGCCCCGGCGCCGCGGCGGGGCGGGGCCCCGGCGCCGCGGCGGGGCGGGGCGGCGCCGGGGCGGGGCGGCGGCGGGGCGGTGCGGCGCCGGGGCGGGGCGGGGCGGCCCCGGCGCCGCGAGCGGGGCGGGGCGGCCCCGGCGCCGCGGCGGGGCGGGGCGACCGCGGCGGGGCGGGGGGCCGGGGCGGCCCCGGCGCCGCGGCGGGGCGGGGGGGCCCCGGCGCCGCGGCGGGGGCGGGGCGGCCGCGGCGGGGCGGGGGGCCGGGGCGGCCCCGGCGCCGCGGCGGGGCGGGGCGGCCCCGGCGCCGCGGCGGGGCGGGGCGGCCCCGGCGCCGCGGCGGGGCGGGGCGGCCCCGGCGCCGCGGCGGGGCGGGGGCCGGGGCGGCCCCGGCGTCGCGGCGGGGCGGGGGGCCGGGGCGACCCCGGCGGCGGGGCGGGGCGGGGGGCCGGGGCGACCCCCGGCGGCGGGGCGGGGGGCCCCGGCGGGGCGGGGGGGACCGGGCGTCGGCGGCGCGGGGCGGGGCCCCGGGGGTAGGCGGCGGCGGCAGTGCAGGGCCTGGTGTAGCGTGTGAGGGGCGTGGCTACTGGGTCTGGAGGACCGGCTGCTCCTACTGAGGGCAGTTTATATGGTTTCAAATATCGGGAATAAAGAGGCTTTTTAATGTTTTTCTTATCTTTAAGTTTTATATGATTTAATCACATTTTTTTCTTTCTTAGGCAAAACTGAGGGGCTGGAGCTGCCGAAGCAGAGCTGGAAAAAAACGGTAAGTTTTGAAAACATAACTGATTTGTGGCTTTGTTAGGTCACATGGAGGCATGATGGTATGTGTGTGGCTGGATATGAAATCACTAAGGGATATGAAATCACTAAGAGGTATGAAAGTGGGTCTAGTGATGTTAATGGGGTAAGGATTCTCAGATTGTGGCTGAAAAATGAGTTAAGGAGGTGCTCAAAGCACAATGAGGTAGAGGTAAAAAAAAAAATGTTCCTGCCGTGGAAAGCAGAAACAGCGTTACATGGCTCAGCCGGGGCAACGTGGATCCAGAAGCGAAGCAGAAGAGCTGGCAGTTGAATAAAGCTTGTGGTTTCTAAAAGAGCTGAAATCACAGGGGGTGGGGCGAAGGGGGTGTCTGAAATCATTGACTCTGAAATCGCTCGTTCTGGGTTAGAAGCCACTAGCAAGGTAGACGCCGTAGGGGTGCCAGCGAGATGGGGGCGATCCTTGAAGCGGAAATTGGCACAGGCCTGGGCTGTTGGAGGTGGGTCCGGGTTGCGT